>OY728119.1:136990453-138240453 GCA_963277665.1 Viscum album
GATGTAAGCATTGATTTTTTTGAGAAGGCTGGCGGGCCAGCTATAGACCATCATCGAGTAAACCATCTTGGAAACAATAGTTGACTTAACAAGGCAGACTCTACCAGCCATAGAGAGAGATTTCCCCTTCCAAGCAGATAGTTGATTGATAATTTGGCCAACAATCTCGTGAAAATAGCTGGATTTAGGTCTCCCCCAGAAGATAGGGACCCCAAGATAGGTGAAGGGGAAAGAACCTTCTTTTATTCCTAGGTAGTCAATGATATGTTTTTTTCTATTGGAGTTGAAGTTTTTTCCAAAGAAAACAAAGGATTTATTCCAACCAATCGCTTGTCCCGAAACATCCTCATAATGTGCCAGCGCACTTTTGAGGTTTCTAATGTTTCTCATATCACCCTTTAAGAATAAGATAATATCGTCAGCGTATAAAAGATGAGTAGGGACATTATTATTTCTAGAAGCCTGGATAGGATTTATTTTGTTTTGATTGGTGAGGCTCGTTAAAAGTCTACTTAAGTAATCCTCGGCAATAGCAAAAAGAATAGCAGAAAGGGGGTCACCTTGCCTAACCCCTTTTGAGCATTTGAAGTAACCTTTAGGAGCCCCATTGACAAGCACCGATATGGTAGCAGATCCGAGTAAGGTATGGATCATGTTAATAAAAGAGTCATTAAACCCAAAGCTTTTGAGAACCTTTAGAATAAAGTTCCAGTCCATAGTGTCGAAAGCTTTCCTGATGTCCAGCTTAATGGCAACACTACCTCCTCTAGTGACTTTGTTCAGAAGATTTGTACATTCCGAGGCTAGGCAGATACAAGATTGAATGGTTCTCCCTTTGATAAAACCGAATTGGTTCCAAGAAACAATTCTGTTTGTAATGAGAGTGAGCCTGTTGGCAATTAGCTTAGAAATCACTTTATAGAGAGTGTTGATGAGAGCAATAGGGCGGAAGAGGTGAATCTCAGCAGCATTTTCCACTTTAGGAATAAGGGTGAGGAATTGGGCATTAATCCCATGAGGCAGAACACCATTGGAGAAGAAGGATTTAACTAGATTACAGACGTCCAATTGTATGAGGTCCCAGTATTGCTGGAAAAAACCATTGTTAAAACCATCAGGACCCGGGGCACTATCAGGATTAAGACTGAAAACAGTGGCTTTGATTTCATGGTCCATAGGGATGCTTAAGAGATGATTGTTTTCCTCAATCGTGACCAAATTAGGGATGATATCAGGAAGAAGATCTTTACACATCATCGGACCATTAAAAAGATTTTGATAATAATCAACAACATGATTAGCAATGGCATCCTCTGTGTCAAGGAGAATGTCATCCACCCTGAGGAAGTTGAGGGGTCTACATATTTTTCTAATTCTTTGGAGAGAATTGTAAAATTTTGTATTTCTATCTCCATCAGTAAGCCACTTGGTTTTAAAGATCTGTTTTCTCATGTTATCTTTGAGTTTAAGAAGAGAGTTAAGCTTCAGGGAAATGGAAGTTTCCTCTTGCGAGTCAAGGGAGAAGTCAGAGTAAGTATTGGAGCTCTGCATACTACTGAGATTGGTCTCCAAAGAGGAAATGTCCACGTCAAGATGTTTAGTTCTAGTTCGGCACCAGGTCTTGAGTTGCTGTTTGAGAAGTTTTAATTTAGCAATGCAGGCAAAAGGATCTTTTTGATTCCTCATGCCATCCCAGAAGTCTTTAATCAGGTTAGTACATTCTGGGACCGCAGTCCAAGCATTATTAAATTTAAAGGGGAGGGGAGAGAAAAAACCCTTGCATTTATCATATCAATATTTATTATATTTATAATTATATAATTATATTATAAATAAATGTAATATGTAATATAATATAATAAATGTGATATGATACATTTATTTTTTAATTATAATAAATGTATATTTATAATTATATAAATGTATAATAAATATAATAAATATAAATGTATAATTACATATTACATTTATTATAATAAATAAATAATTACATATTGCATTTATTATAATAAATAAATGTATATTTATAATTACATTTATAAATGTATATTTATTATAATAAATATATAATTATTGTAGTTATATATTTATTATAATTATATAATTTTTGTAAATATATAATCATCGTAATTATATACTTATTATATATATATATATAATTAATAAGGTTTATTTATATAAAGATATGATTATAATATTTATATCATTAGAATAATTATATAATTATAAATATAATAAATATATAATTAAAAATATAATAAATATATAGTTATAAATATAATAAATATATGATTATAGTAATTACATAATTATAATAAATATGTAATTATAATAATTAAAGAATATTTAATAAATTTTATTTATATAAAGATAAATTATTTTAATAATGTTTATTTAAATATAAATGTATAAATTTTAAATATAAGGTTTATTTATATATAATTATTTATAAATTTATAATTATTTATAAATTTATAAATTTATATATAATTATTTAAATACATAATTAAACCATGTCAAATTTATTTATAAATTTATATATATATATATAAATAAACATTATTAAAATTATTTATATTTATTATAATATATTATAATTATGCTTTTATTAAATTTATAATTATGTATTTATTATAATATTATATTATGTATTAAATTTATAATTATGTATTTATATTTAACAAGGTTTATTTATAATAAATATGTAATTATAATAATTAAAGAATATTTAATAATGTTTATATATATATATATTTATAAATAAATTTAATATGGTTTATTTTTGTATTTAAATAATTATGTATAAATTTAAAAATAATTTATAAATAAATTTAATATGGTTTATTTATGTATTTTAATACATAATTATAAATTTAATACATAATTATAATATTATAATAGATACATAATTATATTATATTATAATAAATATAATAAATATAAATAATTTTAAAAGGTTATATATATAATTTTAATAAGGTTTATATATTTAATTATATCTTTATTATATTTATAATTATATAATTATTGTAATTATAATTGTATATTTATTATAATTATACAATTATTATAATATTTATTATAATAATATTTATCATACATTTATTATAATATTTATTATAATAGATATTATAAATGTATATTGATTATAATAATATTTATTATACATTTATTAGATATTTATTATTGTAAATATTATAATATTTAATTATAATAAGTATTTATTATAAATATAAATGTATTATAAATATTTATTATACATTTATTATACATTTATTGTGCATTTATTGTAATAGTATTTATTAAAACATTTATTAGATATTTATTATAATGAATACTATAATATTATAACATTATAATATTTGTAATAAATGTATAATAAATGTATAAAAATGTATATTTATTATAATAATATTATAATATTTATTAGATATTTATTATAAATAATTAAATTTATTATAATTTTTGTATTTATTATAAAAAATATAATTATGTATTTATTGTATTTTTTTATTTTTATTATAATAAATAAATTTATTATATATATATATATATATATATCGGGTTTGGGGGGTGTGGGGTCAAAGCGCCACTTCAAGTGGCGCTTTGCCCTTTTTTTCTTCAGCGCCACTTCATGTGGCACCAAAGAAACCCATATCCCCAAAATTTAAAAACCCTGCCCCATAAAATTAAAAAAAAACCCCACCCTCCTAAATTACCCTGAATTGTACCTTTTAAAAATTCCCTTAGGAATTTTTTAGGATGGTTAGGTTTAACAAAGTTAAACAACATAATTTACAAGACCTCTATAAGTTCTAAATACTTGATTGATTCCGGAAAAGTGATTCTGGAAATGAAACTTAACAAAAGTTACAAAGATTAAGATTCTACCTTAAAGCGTATAGAATCTAACTAAATCAGAGTACATGTAAGGAAGTATAAGAAAGTTATAATTTCTTTAAAAATTCAAAATTCCTAGTGGAAAACAAAGTAGAAACACTACATGTAAAAAAAATAACTCTTTTAACCCAAAGAGAAGGGTATCCAACAACCTTGAATAAAGGTCCCTTGATTTATACTTTCAAGAAATTCTGTCTTACTCACACTAGGGTAAGCCCTCGATACGAAGATCGGAGTCTGTCTTGCTTTCCCTACAAGCCCTCAACTATCAGGTAGTCGGCACCTCTATATTCCTTATCAAGGAATCCATCCACTTCAAGGTGTTCGAACCTCTGTCTTCCTATCCCCAGAATCCCTCGATTGTACACAACAACAATCAGAGTCGCATGAAGCAAATCGGCACAAGGCAAAGTTTGAACAAGCTATTAAAACTTTCTGCAGGAAGCTTGAGAGTTGATAAGAGCCTCTATCTCTAGAAATCACTTCAAGAAGTTCTGAGCACCAAAATTCCAAAAGTTTTCACTTCTTTTTAAATGATCTCCTATTTATAGGTGAAGCTCCAATGATCATCTCCCTCCTCCAACAATCATATTTTACCTTGAATTTCAGAGGGACCTGTACACGTGTCACTCAAACAACGGTTAGTTAATAACTGAATGTACGACATCATTTTATAATAAAAAAGTTTAAGAATAACTAAAATGATATTCAGAATGGAGTAGAAAAATAAAGTTCGTAATGGAAATAAATTCAAAGAATATAAACTTAAGAATATTCGGATTCTTTATTGTAGGAATTCAGAACCTGAATTATTTAGAAATTCGATGTCTGAATTTCAAGGAAATTCGGAGTTTGATTTTACAAGAATCCGAACCAAAACTTAAAAAGTTAAGAGTTGAACTCATAGAAGTTCAGAGTCGAACTTATTAAAAGTTCGGAGTCGAACTTATAGAATTTCGAAGTTGAACTAGTAAAAGTTTGGAGTCAAACTTATATAAGTTTAGAATCGAACTAGTAAATGTTTGGAGTCAAACTTATAGAAGTTCAGGGTCAAACTAGTAAAAGTTCGAAGTCGAACTTATAGAAGTTCATAGTCGAACTACTATAAGTTCATAATCATAATTCAGAGTGGAACTTTATGAGAGTTCGTATCCAGAATTCGGAGTGGAACTTCATTAGAGTTCGTATCTAGAATTCAGAGTCGAACTTCATTAGATTTCGTATCCAGAATTTGGGGTCGAACATCATTAGAGTTCGTATATAGAATTTGGAGTTGAACATCATTAGAGTTTGTATCCAGAATTCGGATCCTAAAACATAATGCTTCATGTTTAAGTATTATATGATTACGGGGTTTTAGATATGAATCTTGATTTTTACACTTTAGAAAAAAATATTGATATGAAAAATGAATACAAGGTAGGGGTAAATTTCCTTTGGGAAGGAAATTTTCCTTATGGAAGTAAAACATGGGTAAAATGAAATTTTCCTTAAGAAAAGGTGTTTGTGATTTTCAAAATAATAGGAATGGTAAATTCATAAGTAAACCTTGATGACTTATAAATCTCCCCATTGAATGAAGGAATGGAAAAAGTCATAAGGAAAATCTTATTGACTCAACAGTAATGCTCTATAGACATGCCTTGGGTATGGTTAGTTTCTTGTTGGTCGTTTGACCTTCTTTTATTCACGGTAATAGACAACTGGGTATATTTCCGGCTTTGTAGACGACCGTATAGGGAAAAACTACGTCTTGCTAATTCTCGTATGCTGCTGTGTACGGTCTTGGGTCTTCTCCGTGGTAGAGTGACCAGAGAGTTTGAGAATCAAGTTTTCCCAATGTTCGGGATGATGTTTAGAAGACTCGGGTAGTTGACATGCCAGTCTTGCTGCTTTGAGTTTCTTGGGCATTTTGATGTGGTTATCATGGCTCGGAGGAGCGACACACTCCCGTTTAATCGTTATGGACTAGTTCACTTATGGGAAGCTAGTCTTTTCAACTTTTGGTGACATCGACACTTCTATGGTGGGAAGAATCTTGTCGGTTTAGTGAAGTGTGTTCTTCCAGGTAGATGGAACACGTCAAGAAGGACCAGTTGGGAATGGACGGGTTTGTTTGAATGCCTTTGAGGCTTGCATGTGTTGTTATGCATTGATGCTTACTTGGCAGCAGGACTTTGATCTTGTTGGCATTGTATAAAACCCCTTTTAAGAAACATCGTTGGTCGTGGAGGACTTTGGTGGAAAATTGTGAATGATCATGAAATTCCTTATGAGGGGAAAGGAATTGTGATCGGTTTAGAAATCTTGTTGTGTCGGCAGGTGAAGCTAAGTTTCTTCTTCAGAGTCTACCAAGGGTGGTTCGACTATTCTTCTTTCCAGTTTTTGGGTATGACTAACTAGAATTCTTTTTAAAAAACAAAGAGAACCCTCTTAGTGTACTCTGTTATGTGAAAAGCATGTCCCCTATCTTGCTTTCATCCTGGATGTGCTAAGAGAGCATCTGGCTTACGTCGCGCTAATGCTTTAAAAGCTGTTGAGCCCGTTTGGTTTTTCCTTTTCAGCGTTGCACGCTAAATGCATGGTTTCATTTGTGGTTGATCTTTGAGATGTCACTGGGAGTTCAATATGAGATTCGGTGAATGTCCTTGTGGTAAATTCATAATGCCTCAGAAAATGACGTGACGGTTAAGCTTATAAGATGTTGGCTGTTTAGGTCGTTCATCTTCTTGAATAGTCAGCCAGAGTGGCATGACTCTTTCAGCCTGGGCTTTGAGGTCGATGGGGAAATTGACCTTTAGATAATTTTAAAATACCGCTAAGTGCATCTTTAGAACACTAGGAGCATGCTTTTTAACGTCAATTCGAAAGATGGAGTGGTAGTTTGGTTTTGGCCATTTAACATTAAAACCTAAGGTGGGAAGTACCTTTGATTGGATGCTTGGAAAGGTGATGATGAGTTTGTGTCTATGGTATGATGGGCTCGAGTAAGAGTCATCTGTGTGTTTCTATTGGAAAACAAGTGTTGGATCGGGTGTTGACGGCCTATGTGTTGTGTGCTTATGTGGATGTTCGTTGGTGCGTGGGACATTTGGAAACGTTACGTGACCGTTTGAACGATGCTTCACGATCCTTTTAGGTCGAGTGAGGTGTGTGTTGTTCTTGATTCCTTCTTGGGGATGAGAAGTTCTAAGGTGGGAAGGTGGTAATGACCCACATTTTGAACCAGGTTAAAAAGTTGGGGAAATTGAAGTTTTTCAATTACTGAACCGATCGTTTTTAGAATCAGGCTTCAGAATGAGGTTTCGAAGGTTTGAACCCTTCTTTTTAATGTTTTTGGGGTTGGACGAAGGACCGAGAAGTTTCCCGAGTGTCTCGAGGTGTTTCGGGTGCTTTGTACCTGAAGGAGGATGGTTTTTAAAGAATAATAGAAGGCGTACCGTTGGCGCACATCTTTTCAAAGCCTGCATCCCAAACCGTGTGGCTTAAATCAGGGAGACAGAGGAGTTTACACGGCCTACGCACGGTTTCCCCAAACCGTGCGGCCAGCCCGTGTGGGGTGTCTTGGGTGTCTAGTGGGGGACACATGGTTGGCGCACAGTTTTCCAAACCGTGTAGCCCAAGCCATGCGGCGTGCCCTGTTTTGGGTTTTTAAAATATCAAAAATGAATTTAAGATAAAAACCTAAACTAAAAACACCTCTCCCATTTCTCTTGGAAAACAACGCAACACCCCCAAGGGGCCTCACCATTAATATGTGCATGAGGCCACCTCCACAGCCTCCTCCGGATCGAGTTCCTTCGGCTGATTTCATGGGGTTTCTTCATTGAATCTCTATGGTAAGATCCTCCCTCCTTCCTCCTACCTACTTGGCCGATTTTAGGGTTTCCCCTTGCCCTATTTTTCATTAGGCTGAACCCTAGGGTTAGGATGGGTTTTTGATTTGACGTTCTTATTTGTTTCACTTATTATAGGTTGACGCAAAAGGTCCATTGGGACTCCTTTGGGTGAGATTCGGTGTCCCCCGCCAAAGGCGAGGTGTTTTGCGGTGGTTTCGATCAGTCGGTTTGATTCTAGGGTAAGGGTTTTACCCGTTTTTTAGTTTTCGTAGCTTCCAATTAGTGTATTAGGTTGTTTTAGAGGTTCCTAGAATGTTTTGTTTAGTGCATTGGTGAAATCGGGTTGGTTTCTCTTTGCCAGAGCTTAGGCGGCTCGCCTGTATAGGCATAGGTCATATGTGAAATCACATATGCCTCATGGGGGAGCAACATTGACTCTTAGTTAGAAAGCACCAAGAGATGGAGTGGAAAGATGGATCCACCTTGAGGTAGGATCCCTCTCCTTACCTTTAATTTAATGTGAAGTATTAGTGAGTTATTTCTGTACTGCTTTAGTATGATAATTATGCAAGTTTAGTTTTAATTAAATACTTTTGTACAAAGAGTTCGAAGTGAAGGGACAAGATTAAAATGGTTTCTTGGTCACTAAACTAACGATTTAATAAAAAACCCCTTGATCAGAGGTGTTCTATCTTCAAGATAAATGTAGCAAGTATATTATCACGCTTACCGGCTAAATTTGTTGTTATGCTTTGGTGATAATTTATGATGTCATGTTTCCCTTGAATTGTACCAAGTGGTTAAAGCATGACAGTTGTGCTCTTTTGATGAAATGGTTAATCTTGAATGAAATGGATTAGGGGGTTGAGACCGTGCCTTAGGATAATAGAATAAGCACAGCTTATGTAAATGGAATGGATCTAGTGAATGGGACTTTCCTAGGAGGGGCAGTCCACAACACCTCTTTATGCTTTGTAAATCCCAATATGTCTTTGAAATGATATAATAGGAATGAAGAATGAATTGGGGGTTAGCCAATACCTTACATGGGTGGGTTGCCTCATGCACCTTATATAAATGTGATGAATATGTTAATGTCTTGAAATGGAATCTTAAGAGGAGTTTCCTTTAGTATAAATGTGATAATGATACTTGAGACGGTTTTCCTTAGGTATATTTGTATGAACGTGATTATAACCATTTACATGGACATGGGATGTATGATTCTTTGTGATTGTGATATGATTCTTTGAATTCTTACAAGGTAATGTCATAAGCAGTATATTATATACATGGTTGTATTGTGAGTGCGCACATGTTGATGCCACAAAATGAATGATAATAAAGGTGAGTTCATGTTGAGGCCACCTAGTGACAGATACGTGGTTGGATGGGAGGCAGTTATACCCCATGCCAATGTGATAGTACATGTCTATAAGGGAGGAATTCTTACCCCTTCCTAGTGACTTCTAGTGATGTTTTACGTGTTTGGATGGGAGGTAGTTATACCTCATGCCAGTGTGACAGTACATGTGTGGAAGGGAGGCATTCTTTCCCCTTTCCAGTGACTTCTAGTGATGTTTTACATGTTTGTATTGAAGGTAGTTATACCCCATGCTGGTATTATGAACCTGTATGGAAGGGAGACATTCATACCACTTGCCAATTTATTTAGGGACGAAAGGCTTTCTTACCTCATGCCCAATAATCTCGATACGTGTATGGAAGGGAAGTGTTCTTACCCCTTTCCAGCTGACCTATAGGTATGGGAAGCATTCTTACCTCGTGCCTGCTAATATTATTAATGGGTGGAAGGCATTCTTACCCCACACCATCTATGGTCTAAATGATTATATATATATATATATTTCGTGACATGATCAGGTTACTCTACCAGCAATGAGCCGAAGATGGTATAGTCGTCGGGTGTCCTTAGGAAACCTAGACGGGTGTTGTTATTCTATGTTGTTCTGCTTACTTATTTCTCCATACATGCCCACTGTTTAATTATATTACACTATCTGGATTAGGTTTGACACCAGTGGTGCCAGCCTATAGAGATTTATATCGCACACCCTACTCGGGCCGCCATTGCACTAGGGTAACCAAGAATACCTTCTTGCTTTCAGGACCTAGGTCGTGTGTTGTGTTGTTTGTACCTGAGGAGTTAGGAGCAAAGGACTAAGCAGGAGATTGGGATGCTCAAGAGATCGCCCATTGGGCCTTGGTGTCTTTTCTTTATTCTTTTGAATTCTTTTGTAAGCTTGCTGTATTGTTTCTTATTTTCATCTTGTATCATTCATCATCCCTTTAACATGTAAACTGGATTTGGCCACCCTTTATAAAATGGTTATCACCTGTCTTTTGCTTCGGCCTTTCTATTTTTTACTTCTTATCTTATTGAATGTCATTTACTATGATAATACCTTTGTGTTACTCTAACATGAGGGTATAATCTCCCCACCATAACCTCCCGAGACCCTCACTGCTAGTCAGAAGCCTCTGGTGTATGGGGAGATGCGCTTGAGGCCGTGTGACCTACCGGTCCGGCCACCGGTTCGATGGTAAACTAGGCCCGGATGATACAAAGTGGTATCAGAGGAGTTCATTTTTCTGGTTTGTTTTACTATTTAGCGACAATAGATGTGTATAGGAATGAGATGGAATTTGGTAATAACATGTGCTCAGGAGTAGCTAACTCGTGTATAGGAAAAATCCAAATTTCCTCAAATGAAATTGTTATTTTAATGATTTTGATTGTTATGGTTGATTTGATTTTACCATTAGGTGAAGCACAAGCTTTCTATTGATACTGTTGATGCAATTGTGGGTTCCATTTCTGTTGCAACCCGATTATACGAGGGTATGCCATTTCATGCATCATATATGGACTTTATTAGAAATCACATGCTATACATTATTCCATGTCATCTAGGATAGATTAGTGGATGCATGCTGTTGTGATAGGTGTTGTGGTAGTTATTCCATACTTCTGTGATATATCATGGTTCGGTGTTACTATTTTTGATGGAATGCTAAGTTCAGTTAATACGGAATTGGTTTCTTTGACCAAATTAAATTATTACAATTACGATGGGAGCCAATTTTCAATTGTAATGTGTATGGGAATCATATGGTTGGGAAAGGGTAACCTGTATAATTAGATTTCCGAAAAAAGGGCTGCTAAAGATTAAGTTGTAAAATGAATTTAAATTGGTTTTGAATGAAGGGAGCCAAATGCGAAATTGTAATGTGTATGGGCACTTTACCGGTTGGTAGGTGGCCACCCATATGAATGGATGATTGATTTGAGCATGTTTAATTCTGCAATGTAATTGGTTTCGTCTAATGGGATCCAAATTTCAACCCATGGAGTGTATGGGTGCTTCATGAGTTGGAAAATTGAAATCCATAATAAATGTGATGGAATCATGCTTTGTGAAACGCTTATTTGTGTAAAAGATGTTCGGTTTTGATCTGATGTGAATTGGATTATTGGGACCCTCATAGGTCGCCTGAGTTGTTTAAAATGGTTTTATTATGATAAATTTCCGTAATAAGATGGGATGTATGATAAATGTCTGATGGTTAAAAGGAAGTTGTTGAGACTTTCCTACTTTGCTTTGAGATTTTTGTTAAAAATGATCTAGTGTGTAGTGATTTTTTGGGTTTTGAAAGGTTACTTGTTGTTTTGAATTGAGTCTTTTAATGTGATTAAAAGAATAAACATGATTAAATAGAAAGGTCCTGGAAAAGGAACCTGTAGTGGTGTCCTCTATTGAAACCTCGTGTGAGGGTAAATTAAGTCTTTCTTGCGAGTGCCTTGAGACGGAACCATAGGTGTTTTCCATGGGCGTTTGTTTTCTTTTTAAAAATGACTTAAATGTTAGGATTTTGAGCCCAATGACTTTCGTTTGGTGTGACCAAATGCTTGCGTCGACGCTTGTTCTTCGTGGGGTGCTAGCCCGTGGTAGGTAGTGCCCTTAGAGCTTTTATGCCTTGCTTCTACGGTGAGTCTTCGGACGTTTGGTATCGTTCGGGTGCCATTTTCCCTTTTAGGACTTTCATTTTCCAATGATGCCCTTGTTCTGATGGATGGTCATGCTTCTTTTGATCTTTTATGGAATTGAGCATCGGGTAATGCTCTCTAGACATGCCTTGGGCATGGATAGTTGTTTTTTGGTCGTTTTACCTTCTCTTATTCATGTTAATGGATGATTGGGTATGTTGTCGGATTTGTAAATGGTCGTATAGTGAAAAACGACATTCTTCTATATCTCTTATGCTACTGTGTACGGTCTTGGGTCATCACCATGGTAGAGTGACATGGGCGTTTGAGAATCAAGTTGTCCCAATGCTCGAGATGATGTTCGGAAGACTCAGGTGGTTGACACGTTGGTCTTGCTTCTTTGGATTTCTTGGGAATTTCGATGTGGTGATCATGGCTCAGAGGAGCGACACATGCCTGTTTAATCATTATGAACTAGTTCGCCTATGGGAAGCTGGTGTTTTATTCTTTTGGTGACATCGACGCTTCTAAGGTGGGAAGCGTCGTGTCGGTTTAGTGAAGCATGTTATTTCGGGTAAAAGGAACACGTCAAGAAGGACCATTTGGGAATGGTCGGGTATATTTGAATTCCATTGAGGCTTGTAGGTGTTGTTATGCATCGATGCTTTCTCATCAGCATGACTTTGATCGGGTTGGTGGTGTATGCAACCCCTTTTAAGAAACATTTTTGGTCATGGAGGACTTCAGTGGTAAATCGTGAACGATCACTGAATGCCTTGTGCTGGGAAAAGGCATTGTGATCGGTTTATAAATCTTGTTGTGTCGATAGGTGAAGCTGAGTTTCTTCTTTAGAGTCGACCAGGGGTGGTTCAACTATTCTCCTTTCCGGTTTTTGGGTATGATTAACTGGAATTATTTTTAAAAAACAAAGAAAACCCTCTTAGTTTACTCTGTTATGTGACAAGCATGTACCCTATCTTGCTTTCATCTTGGATGCGCTAAGAGAGTGTCGGTCTTATGCCACGCTAAAGCATTAAAAGCTTTTGAGCCCGTTTGGTTGTTCCCATTCTGTGTTTCCTGCTAAATGTGTGGTTTTTTCGTGGTTGATCTTTGAGACGTCACTAGGAGTTGGGTATGAGATTCGATGAATGTCCTCGTGGTAAATGCATGATACCTTGGAAAATGACGCCGCGGTTAAGCTTATAAAACGCCAACCATCTAAGTCGTGTGTCTTCTTGAATAGTCAACTAGAACAGCTTGACTCTTTCGGCCTAGGCTTTGAGGTCGATGGGGAAATCGACTGTTAGATCATTTAAAAATCACACTTGGTGCGTCTTTGGAATGCTTAGAGCGTGATTTTCAAGGTCAATTCGAAAGATGGAGTGGTAGTTTGGTTTTGTCCGTTTAACGTTATATCCTAAGGTGGAAAGTACTTTTGATTGGATGCTTGGTGAGACGATGATGAGTTTGTGTCTCTGGTATGACGGGCTCGAGTAAGAGTCATCTGGGTGTTTCGGTTGGAAAACGAGCATTGGATCGAGTGTTGACTGCTTACGTGTCATGTGCTTAAGTGGATGTTCGTTGGTGCGTGGGACATTTGGAAACATTACGTGATCGTTTAAGCGACGCTTCATGACCCTTATAAGTCAAGTGAGGTGTGTTCAGTTACCAATGGATTCTTAGGGATGAGAAGTTCTAAGGTGGGAAGGTTGTAATTACCCACGTTTTGAACCGGGTTAAAAAGTGGGGGAAATTGAACTTTTTCAATTACTGAAATGGTCGTTTTTAGAATCAGGCTTCAGAACGTGGTTCTGAAGGTTTGAACCCTTTTTTAATGTTTTTGGGGTTGGGTGAAGGCCCAAGAAGTTTCCCGAGTGTATCGTGGTGTTTCCGGTGTGTCGTACCTGAAGGAGGATGGTTTTTAAAGAACAACAGAAGGCGCACGGTTGGCGCATGACTTCCCAAACCGTGCGGCCCAAACCGTGTGGCTTAAATCAGGGAGACAGAGGAGTATGCACGGCTTGGGAACAGTTTCCCCAAACCGTGCAGCCTGCCCATGCGGGGTGTCATGGGTGTCCAGTGGGGGATGTACGGTTGGCGCATGTTTTTCCAAACCGTGCTGCCCAAGCCCTACGTCGTTCCCTATTTTGGGTTTTTAAAATATTAAAAAAGAACTTAAAATAAAAACCTAAACTAAACACACCTCTCCCCTTTCTCTTGGCAGACCACGCGACACCCCCAAGGGGTCTCCCCATTAAGTCGCATGCGAGAACCCCTCTATAGCCTCCTCCATATCGAGTTCCTCTGGCCGATTTCTTGCTGTTTCATCATTGAATCTGGGAATCTCTTCCCTCCTTCCTCTTCCCCACTTGGATGATTTTAGGGCTTCCCCTTGCCATATTTTTCATTTGGCCAAACCCTAGGGTTAGGATGGGTTTTTGATTTCACGTTCTTATTTGTTTTTCTTGTTCTAGGATGATGCTAAAGGTCTGTTGGGACTCCTTTGGGTGAGATTCTATGTCCTCTGCCAAAGGTGAGGTGGTTTGCAGTGGTTTTGATCCGCTGGTTTGATTCCAAGGTAAGGGTTTTACCCATTTTTGGTTTTCGTAGCTTCCAATTAGTGTCTTAGGTTGTTTTAGAGGTTCTTGGTATGTTTTTCTTAGTGCGTTGGCGAGTTCAGGTTGGTTTCGCTTTTTCGGAGCTTACGCGGCTCACCTATGTAGGCATAGGTTGAATGTGAAATCACATATGCCTCGTGGGGGATCACCAGCGGCTCTTAGTTAGAAAGCGCCAAGAGACGGAGTGGACGGATTGATCCACCTTGTGGTAGGATCCCTCTCCATGCCTTTAATTTAATGTGAAGTATTAGTGAGTTATTTATGTACTGCTTTAGTATGTTAATTATGCAAGTTTAGTTTCAATTAAATTCTTTTTTGCAAAGAGTGTGAATTGCAGAGACAAGATTAAAATTGTTGCTTGGTCACTAAACTAACGATTTAATAAAAAACCCCTCGATTAGAGGTACGTTGTCTTCATAATAAAATTAGTAAGTAGATTCCCATGCTTTCCTGTTAAATTTCTTGTTATGCTTTGGTGATAAATGATGATGTCATGTTTCCTATGAATTGTACCAAATGGTTAAAGCATGACAGTTGTGCTCTTTTGATGAAATGGTTAAACTTGAATGAAATGACTTTGGGTGGTGAGACCATGTCTTAGGATAATGGAATAATCACAGCTTATGTTAATGGAATGGATCTAGTGAATGAGACTTACCTAGGAGGGGTAGTCGATAACACCTCTTTATGCTTTGTAAATACCTATATGTCTTTGAAAGGATATAAGTGGAATGAAGATTGAATTAGGGGTTATCCAATTCTGTACATGAGTGGGTTTCATCATGTACCTTATATAAATGTGATTAATATGTTAATTTCTTTAAATGGATACTTAAAAAGAGTTGACTTAAGTATAAATGTGATAAAGATACTTGAGATGGTTTTCCTTAGGTATATTTGTATGAATGTGATTATAACCATTTACGTGGATATGGGTTGTATGATTGTTTGTGATTGTGATATGATTCTTTGGATGCTTATGAGGTAATGCCATAAGCAGTATATTGTAGACATGGTTGTATTGTCAGTGTGCACATGATGATGCCACATAATGAATGATAATAAAGGCGAGTTCATGCTGAGGCCACCTTGTGACAGATACGTGGTTGGATGGGAGGTAGTTATACCCCATGCCAGTGTGACAGTACATGCCTAGAAGGGAGGAATTATTACTCCTTCCTAGTGACTTATAGTGATGTTTTATGTGTTTGGATGGGAGGTAGTTATACCCCATGCCAGTGTGACAATACATGTCTGGAAGGAAGGCATTCTTACGCTTTTCCAGTGAGTTCTAGTGATGCTTTATGTTTTTAGATAAGAGGCAGTTATACCCCATGATGGTATTATGAATGTGTATGGAAGGGAGACATTCTTACCACTTGCCATTTTATTTAGGGATGAGAGGAATTCTTACCTCGTGCCCGCTAAACTCGATACGTGTATGGAAGGGAGGCATCTTACCCCTTTCCAGTTGACCTATAGGGACGGGAAGAATTCTTACCTCGTGCACACTAATATTATTAATGGGTGGGAGGCATTATTACCCCATGACATTTATGGTCTAAATGATTTTATATATATGTGGTGACATGATCAAGTTACTCTACCGGCAATGAGCCAAAGCTGGTATAGCCATCGGGTGTCCTTAGGGAACCTGGACAGGTGTTGTTATTCTATGTTGTTATGCTTACTTATTTCTCCATACCTGCCCCCTATTTAATTATATTACACTGTCCGGATTGGGTTTGACATTTGTGTTTCCGTCCTACTAAGATTTATATCTCACACCCTACTCGGGCCACGATTGCACTGGGGTACCCGAGTAGACCTTCTTGCTTGCAGGACCTAGGTCGTGTGTTGTACTGTTTGTACCTGAGGAGTTAGGAGCAAAGGACTAAGCAGCAGCTTGGGATGCTCAAGAGATCTCCTGTCGGGCCTTGGTGTGTTTTCTTTTTTATTTTTCATTATTTTGTAAGCATACTATATTTTTTCTTGTTTTTATCTTATATCATTCACCATCCTTGTATCGGGTAAACTGGCTTTGGCCACCCTTTATAAAATGGTTATCACCTGTATTTTGCTTCTGCCTTTCAATTTTTTACTGCTTCTGTTATTGAATGTCATTTACTATGATAATACCATTGTGTTACTCTAACATGAGGGTATAGTCTACCCACTATCACCTCCCAAGACCCTCTATACTCGTCTGCAGCCTCTAGTGTACGAGTAGACGTGCTTGAGGCCATGTTGCCTACCTGTCCGGCCACCGGTTCGATGGTAAGTCTGACCGGGATGTTACATTGGAATATGAACATATATCAACATTCTCATTCCGTCCAGGAATCAAAAGATATATAAATATATCAAAGAGATATTTTTCTTAGAAAACATAAAGATGGAGATTGTAAAATTGAAATAATGGTTCTTGGTCTTCCAAAAAATTAAGGGTGAAAATAAAAAGTATAAGGGGATGATGAAATTATTACCTATATTTGTATAGAAAAAATAGAAAATAACCATAAGTTTTATTATAGTTATACCTGATATATATAAAGGCTGTAATGTTGTTTGTGTTATGGTTTATAGACATATAAATTCTGTTGAAATAGTGGGTGCCCTAGACCCAACTATTATGTGCTTTTGATTACCATATCGTGTATAGAGTTAACTATGCATGATGTCATATTACCATTATAGTGTAGACTTTTCTGCGTCCACTATTGAAATGGTAATGTCCAAAGATTAATTGTCGTATCGAAAGGTTATAGCAGTTCCCAGGCTATAATGAGAACCTATAGATACTATGACATTAATCTTAAATATATGTTCTTTGGTCTAGATACATCTTACTAATTGGACATAGTAGATGTCTGACCATCAGGTGCTGGGGGCTCATAAGCATTGAGACTTTTTCTCATGAAGTTCGCACTTGGTGATCTCTAGTAGTGAGATCATGAGGACTGGCCCGCCAATAGAAACACCACATGTTTCAGGTGTCATTGGATGTTCCTATCTACGATCATGTGTAATGGTCTCCTGACTTGAGATCATTACCAATGTATGTCATTTGATCGCGTACTTTGATGCAAGACGAAAACCATGGCAATGAAGTCGTGGTGAGGTAGTTTGTGTCGGGTGCGTCATTGGTGGCATGCCATTGGTTGAATGGTCAAGAAAGGATTTGTCGCTTCCAGGTTATGGAAGTAATATATCTCTGGCCATGTTGATATGGATGGCAGTACCTTTATAAGACCATGGCCATGGCAGTCGAGGGTAAATCCATCCAGTTACATCAACAAACAATAAAGCAAGAAAAGGGCGATGACATGAGAGTGCGTCCTGCTTTATGAGATATTATAGACAAAGAGATTGTATTACACAGTGCATGTTCGTAGGTTGGTTGTCGCTGCTGTGACAATCCTTATTTCTTTAGGGGCCATGATGGGTTGCTAGATCCCGCTCTTGGTCTGTGAATATTATTCACGGCTGTCGAAATAAGGGCCTAGAGGGTCACACACAATAGCGTATTCAAGAATCTGCCCTATTCAGTTGAATAGGAGTATTGGACATAGTGGGCCCCGCCCTAGGGGTCCGGGAATTGTCCAAAGTTAAACGATCACCAATGCGATAAATATATTCATATTATTCGAGTTTAGAATAATGAGTATTGAATTTATTTATTAAATGTATTTACGAGTTTTAAGTAAATACATGAAAAATATTAATTGACGAATATTAAATTATTCAAGGTTCAATTAATATTTATGGGAGCGACGAGTCGGGTTAATGACTTAATTATTATCATGTAATATATTTTAATATATTACAAGTAAATGATAATAATATTTATGGCTCAGTTTAGAAGTCATAAAAACGTCGTTAATAGTGCGTTAAGTATTCGGGGCTGGCGAGGCGATACCGGGTATTTTAATTGAGCACTATAAATATAAGAGGAGGGGACTTTTCCAAAGACTATTCATGGAGTTTATCTCTCCTCTCCTCTCTCCCACATTCTAGAGAGAGATGCTCTGGATCCAAGGAGCTCGGATGGAGCTCTCTCTCGGGCATCGCTAGCGAAGCGATGCGGTGGTCGTTGGAGCATCGAAGGCATCGTCGCAGATCCGCGCTAGCACCGGGATTACGACGAACGGCGCTCCCGCAGATTCCTTGAAGCGCGTGTGGACGATCTAGAGGAATTCGGCTTCGGATTCTTCGAGCAGCGATCGCCAACGACGAGCAGACGTCGTGCGCGGCTTTGGATTCAAACCAGGTATTTTACGGTTTAATTTTGTGCTTAAAATCCTCCACGCGTGGTCCTCGGCTTTGACCGGGCTGCCCTTCACTGACGTCGGCAAGTTTACGGCGAACGGCGGTGGGAAAAATTTAAAAAACCCACCTATTTGGGGCTTCCGCTGCACGCCCGGTTCCAAAAAGTGGTATCAGAGCGAGCGTGTGTCGATTTTAAGCCAAGAAAAATTTAAATTTGCATTAAAATGTTAAGAGGGTGTCGAAACGGTCCCAACGCCGCAGACGGAACCCGAATTGGATATCGGATGGTCAGTTTGCAGCCATCCGAAGTTTCGAATTCGGATTCGAGATTGATTTTCGGTACGAAATACTCACCGGAAAATCAATTTGGTTTTGATATTAATTTATTAAAATTAATTATATTATTATTATAATAATAAAATTATTTGGTTTTATTATAATAATAATATTGATATTGTTATAATAATATTATTATTATATTATTATTATTATTTTTCCAAAGCTTAATATAGTCTTTGGAAAAAATATTTAAAGGATGGAAGACTTCAAAGTCTTTAAGTTAAAAAAAACAGGGGGTAGAATACCTCCTTTTAGGTCTTGCAAAAAAATGGGGGGAGGACCTACTTTTGCAGGTCATTAAAAATCAAAAAAAAGGGGAGGACCTGCTTTTGCAGGTCAAGAAAATAAAATTAAAAAAAAAACCCAAGGGGGCGACGGCCTGCATGTGCAGGCCGTGATTTTTTTTTTTGGGCCTCTCTCCCCGGCGCACTGTAGCAGCGCGACGGCACAGCACCCCGCGACCTCCTCTACTCCCAGCACAAGGTCGGCGTCCCGCGGAGCCAGTGCGTCCCGCACCCCGACACCTCACCGCCCGACCCCTCCCGCGCTCGCCTCTCCCGCGAAGCCGAACCCAGCAGCACCACGCGGTTGCCCCGCGTGCCTGCCCCCCCACTCCAGGAGCTAGAGTCCCTCGCTGATTCTCCTCTGCACAGGCGCGCTAGCGCCACCTTCGTGATGCCCGGCTCGGCGACCTGCCGCCTCGGACCGACGACCTCTCCTCTCCCCGAAGCCCTGCACCTCCATCCGGCTCTTCCCAAGACTGGCGAACCAGAAGGTTCAGGCCGCCGCACCAGGCCCTCCATCATCCTCCTGCTCAAACCCGCTACAGCAGACCCAGGCGCCACACCCCGCGCAGTAGGCGCAGGACTTCCTTCATTCCATGGTGGGACTCCCCGGATGCGCTGCATGCAGCCAGCAGCAGGTGCCCAGCGCACCGAGACCAGGCCGAATCCCCCCTCCCTTCGGCTTCACGTCGCAGCGCTCTAGGCTGCTCTACGGGTTTATCTCGGACGCGCAGCATGCGCCGCCGTCCCGACGCCTCCCTGTTCGAGCCCCTAGCCCGCCTGAACCTGCAGCGCCGCACACACCACCGTGAGGTGGTTCTTTTTGGTTTGCAAGAAGTGAATTTAATTTTCCAGGTGATCTGGTGGCTCTGCCCACCCAGAAACCAGCATGGGCAGACCTGCTCAGTCTAGAACAACCCCGCACGAGGTCGACACTACCTGGGATGCGCCTGCGCAGGTTCGCCCCGACCCGCGCATGCCCTGCCCGTGGTTGCAGGGGCTCAGGTATTTTATTTTAATCAAAAATTAATTAAAACAATTAATTTAATTACAGTTGATAATTAAATTAATTAGGTATTATTTTTTGGTTGTAGCGGCGTAATTAATTGGGAGATTAATTAAATTAATTAATTAATTTAATTTTTAGTTTTAAAAATTAAATTAATTAAATGGGACCGAACGACGTAAATATTGGATTAAAAATTAGAGTGAAATTTTTAATTCAATTAAAATGCCCTCAAGTTTAATTTTAATGCAAGTTTAATTTTTATCCTGCACTTATTTAATATACGCAAGTTTAATGCGTATATAACTGATCATGAGCTGAGACCGACCAATGCATGTCTGGTGTTTGTTTATTTATTTTATTTAATTATTTATTACATGTGGTTTTGTAATAATTATTATTTTAAATAAAAAGGCGATCTGCGTGTCATCTCAGAGTCGTTATATGTATAAGGGCCTGCGCGCCCATTCTCATAGTTGTATATTTATACCCCGAGACCCCCTCGCCTGCATGCGAGTACAATTGTATAATGACGAGACGACCAGTGACGCATTTCGTGCCAAGTGACGGCGACACACCAGGCATGAGTTGGATGCATTGGATGAGCATACATTGTTATTCAAGTTGCAGGCCACGCGACTAAAGGTATTTACCCCTAGGGTTTCGGTTGGTCCGTTATTCACTCAACGGATCAACCAATAGTACCATCTCATGATCAGGTGTTCGTTTTATTTCTGCATGGTTTATTATTTTTGTGCATGTGTAATTTATTGCGCGATCACATAGTATAATAATAAACAAACATGCAAGATAAAATGAACATGTGACGCGATGCGATTTCTATTTCTTGCACGGTCAGTTGTGAGTGTGATCACATAGTTCGTGCTTATAAAATTATAAAAATGATTTCTTTCGTCACACTAAAAAAATAATAAAACCCTCAATGATATATTAAGTCTAAACAGCCTTCCGTCTTTCAAATTTGGACAAAACCAGCTGTTTGAGGTGTCGGTTCATGCCTTAGCTGAGGGTGCCCTTTACTACTGGGGAGTCCTTATAAGAATGATGGGTCGACTTAACTAAAGTGCTAGTAAGAATTAGCCCTAGCTAACTTGCTATCATTTTAGAGGCAAGCGTTGAGTAAATCAAATTTTGATTTTAAGAAGCTGGGACTTCACTCAACAGATCAAGGAACCGCAAGTTAAAGCGGTCGGTCAGCCAAAAGCCTACCTAGAACCCTCCAAGTAGTGGCGTAGCCTTAGCTTGTAGACTATGAGGGGTGGTTCCGGGATCCTTGCCACTAGAATACTCAAGCGACAGAGTATTCCGATTCTAGCACAGAGGGTTCCTAGAATCTGATAAAATAGTGGGAGACATAAAATGATCAAAATGTCTAAACCGGTAATCCAGATAAAAGGCACTTATCTGCTAAAATTTATTGAAAAATGGAAAGTTATACCACAAGATTAAAACTGCAATATTATAATGGACAAAGTAAATGTCCACAGTGACACGAGTATCCATGAATAGTACAGGCGCGTGCGCATAGTACTATGATATAGGAAACTCAAGGTGTTAGTGTCCCAACACTGCTAAACTACCTCAAGAAGCGAGGGTGAAAATTGCTTACAGGAGACTAATATACAAAGCATATGATAGTTATATCATTATGCTTTCATCAACGTCTGATGTTAGTTGCGGTCGCTACACCAGGACATAGATGATATAACATAAAGTCTCATCTCCGAGATGTTTGTAAGGAGAAAGTGAAGCAATGATATGAATAAGGTGAAGTTTACACCGACATGTGTAAATTTAAAGATTGATCATGATCTTTAAATATCATTTTCACCACATTACTCAAGTCTCGTTTTAAGATAAAAAACGAACAAGTATTGAGTAAACGCTTCATTACCTATCTAGGTAAGGTACTCCAAGTGAATAAGAATCAAAGACAATTAAGCTTTAATTATTATGGAGGATAAATTGAAAGACAATGTGAAAAGGCCAAAGGCATTTAATGACAAAGACAAATTCGCGACGTCCTTCAATTAATGAGGTAGTAACAATGGTTATATGCATTGCATATTATAAAATAATGCTTTGGAAGTTTAAAAGCAATAAACTGATTTAAAGAAGCAAGTTTCCGCTTCCACATCAGGCATATTCATCATTATAATGTTTCTCTTTTACTACTTGGGTATTAAATACAATATGTTGGCAACATATGTGTATTTTAATACGATAAACAAGTTAGTATATAAAACTTACTAGAAGTCAGGTGTATTCTCCAAGTGGCTGTGAAAGGGTGATACCTAGGCCAGTGGTGAGAAGTACACGAATTCTTTAATTGCCAAGTGAAAGATTCGTGTTGAACTATTGTTGAGTATAACCACAAACATTAATCTCATGTGTCCTTGGACGCAAGGAGGCATTCTTTTAGTTTCTGAAATGAATGTTGTTTTTGGTAAACTCAATCACTAGTTCAGTGATACATGGATCATAGGCAATTAGTGATGAATATAAATGTAAGACTTATACCCAGTTGTGACAGGATAATTCTTTGTCAAGTAATACTAAAAATGGACTTCACGAATATATCAAGTATGGTATTTAGGCTCGGCACAGCTAAATACTTTTGGTATTATCGATGTCTTTAGTTTAGACAAAGGAGCCTTTAGAAATAAAGGTACGTCACAAAGCTTTTGGAAATAGTTCAACATGATAGTATGAACTATTCCAAGTATAATCTAGAGGTATATATACTTCATAAGATTCTTTTAAGTAATTAAGGAATATCAAAGTGATGTATTTTCATGGTCAGGAGATATGAGTTACTTCGGGTTGGGATACCGAAGAATATCTCGACCAAGCATTCATCAATCATGATAATGTAGCGTGGAGCAATTCCTAAACGCACATTACCTTATCAACAACACGACATTGATGTTAATGGGGAGGATTGATGATGAAGTCTTACATATCAACATTGATCAACAAAATGTAGCGTGGAGTAATTCCTAAACGCACATTTTATACATCAAAGTATTGATGTAAGTAATATCAATGTTGGAACTAGCAGAAACTTCCACTATATTTCATGAAATGCTTTGCAAATAACAGCAATATCCCACCACCATATTCCAACTATAATGAAAAATGGATATCATACGAGTCATAGTATGATGTAAACCCATTATGTCATAAGAACATGTGTTTAGATGCAAAGATTTTGTTAGGACATAAACAAACTAGCGTCAAGACAAACACATTGTGCATTTAGTGTAATAATCCTAACAGCTGTTTAGGATGTTACAAGATAGAAGAATAGCTAGTCAAGCAATAGACTACACTTCTATATAAGGGTGCACATCTCTATTAGAGATAGTGGGAGCTATATTGACTTGTGTTTAGTCAATGCTCAAGATGCACAAAATAGCTGGCATAGGAACTAGTTCCACAAGTACATGTGGAACAAAGTATTTTCCAGAGACACATACTGCGTAGGAAGGATAAAACCATGGTGATGATTTTATATTCACTACGGCCGTGATCTATTACTCAAAGTGAATAATATTTCCTACAAGTAAGCAGTATATGTAAATTAGCTAAAATTGATAAGATCAACTAAAATTCAATTAATGGATTCCATGTATCAAAGTTTGAAAGGGGCTATTATTTTGAATACTGCGGTGGGTATTCAAGTGAGTTGATACATGGATGGTACGAGCTTAGTACCAATAAGGCTCAATTGGTTTCACCAAGTTGTTATGCCTAAATCCATTAGAATTTTACTTATCATAGCTAATATCTATGATCAATATATTTGGCATTAGATGTCATGACCACCAATCTTGGATGGTGTCTATATGACACAACCAGAAAGGGATGGTCACGTCACAGAATGCTAATAAAGGTTTCAAGTTACTAAAATCCGGTTTAGGATTAAAGTAAGAAAAATGATCATAGTATATACATTTAAAACAAATGTTTGCCATGTGTCTACCAGAGGTTAGTGGGAGCGCTAAGGTTTTCCAATAATAAATATGTTTGGTAACATATGGAAAACACACATTGGTCTGATAGTTAGTTAAGACCAAAATGAAATTTACTCTCCAATGATTGACTTAAAGTAGCAACCTATGTTCTAGGGAAAAAGGTCTATTAAGGTAGATCTATAGGTTGCTTGGTTCTAGTCAATCGTACATATTGTGACATTATATTGAAAAATACATGTTGGAACAATTCAAGAGATGAATTGTTGCCTATGTCACAGGGCATAATCTCTCCATGTTGACCTGTCTGTGACATGAGAAGAGATAAATGTGGTGAGTTTAAATCCATACGTCGGAGCGATGGATCAATCATGTATGCCATTAAATGTACAAGAACCGATATTGCCAAGGTATATTTTACAATAGGCAAATATCAGTTATATCCAGGAGCACTGCAAGGGATGCAGTCAGAACAATCTAATTGTACTTCGGCAAGTACAAAAGATATGTACCTGGTAAGTAGAGAATAAAGGATACTAGTTTTTGGGGATAAAAACTAGTCTTCCAAAGATCAAGAGATCTAGTATTGCAGTTAGGCTAAAGGCGAAGAGTGAGTCAAGCTCATATCAGCCTGTGGTGGCCATATCTATAAGACCGAGTACATTGCAGCTTCTAAGATATCTAAGAAGCAGTTAAATGCAATGATTTGTTCCAGTTCTTGGAATCGCACCTGGTGAGAAAAGTATTATCATAATGTAGATTATGATATTCTTACTAGCCAAGATGTCAAGTTATGACAGTGGACAAAAAGGGTATATACTCGGATACCATCTCTTGAGAAGTTTTAATCAAAGAGATGAGGTCGCTATAGCAGATTAGAGCCACGCAGCGGAACCGTGGCAGACCCAGTATCTAAGGCCTTTACTCAGCAGAAACATGATGCTTATCATGTGAGTAGCTAACAAGTTTGGTTAGGAAGTTGGCTCTAGTGCAAGTGGGAGTGTTGAAATAGTGGGTGCCCTAGACCCAACTATTATGTGCTTTTGATTACCATATCGTGTATAGAGTTAACTATGCATGATGTCATCTTACCATTATAGTGTAGACTTTTCTGCGTCCACTATTGAAATGGTAATGTCCAAAGATTAATTGTCGTATCGAAAGGTTATAGCAGTTCCCAGGCTATAATGAGAACCTCTAGATACTATGACATTAATCTTAAATATATGTTCTATGGTCTAGATACATCTTACTAATTGGACATAGTAGATGTCTGACCATCAGGTGCTGGGGGCTCATAAGCATTGAGACTTCTTCTCATGAAGTTCGCACTTGGTGATCTCTAGTAGTGAGATCATGAGGACTGGCCCGCCAATAGGAACACCACATGTTTCAGGTGTCATTGGATGTTCCTATCTACGATCATGTGTAATGGTCTCCTGACTTGAGATCATTACCAATGTATGTCATTTGATCGCGTACTTTGATGCAAGATGAAAACCATGGCAATGAAGTCGTGGCGAGGTAGTTTGTGTCGGGTGCGTCATTGGTGGCATGTCATTGGTTGAATGGTCAAGAAAGGATTTGTCGCTTCCAGGTTATGGAAGTAATATATCTCTGGCCATGTTGATATGGATGGCAGTACCTTTATAAGACCATGGCCATGGCAGTCGAGGGTAAATCCATCCAGTTACATCAACAAACAATAAAGCAAGAAAAGGGCGATGACATGAGAGTGCGTCCTACTTTATGAGATATTATAGACAAAGAGATTGTATTACACAGTGCGTGTTCGTAGGTTGGTTGTCGCTGCTGTGACAATCCTTATTTCTTCAGGGGCCATGATGGGTTGCTAGATCCCGCTCTTGGTCTGTGAATATTATTCACGGCTGTCGAAATAAGGTCCTAGAGGGTCACACACAATAGCGTATTCAAGAATCTGCCCTATTCAGTTGAATAGGAGTATTGGACATAGTGGGCCCCGCCCTAGGGGTCCGGGAATTGTCCAAAGTTAAACGATCACCAATGCGATAAATATATTCATATTATTCAAGTTTAGAATAATGAGTATTGAATTTATTTATTAAATGTATTTACGAGTTTTAAGTAAATACATGAAAAATATTAATTGACGAATATTAAATTATTCAAGGTTCAATTAATATTTATGGGAGCGACGAGTCGGGTTAATGACTTAATTATTATCATGTAATATATTTTAATATATTACAAGTAAATGATAATAATATTTATGGCTCAGTTTAGAAGTCATAAAAACGTCGTTAATAGTGCGTTAAGTATTCGGGGCTGGCGAGGCGATACCGGGTATTTTAATTGAGCACTATAAATATAAGAGGAGGGGACTTTGCCAAAGACTATTCATGGAGTTTATCTCTCCTCTCCTCTCTCCCACATTCTAGAGAGAGATGCTCTGGATCCAAGGAGCTCGGATGGAGCTCTCTCTCGGGCATCGCTAGCGAAGCGATGCGGTGGTCGTTGGAACATCGAAGGCATCGTCGCAGATCCGCTCTAGCACCCGGATTACGACGAACGGCTCTCCCGCAGATTCCTTGAAGCGCGTGTGGACGATCTAGAGGAATTCGGCTTCGGATTCTTCGAGCAGCGATCGCCAACGACGAGAAGACGTCGTGCGCGGCTTTGGATTCAAACCAGGTATTTTACGGTTTAATTTTGTGCTTAAAATCCTCCACGCGTGGTCCTCGGCTTTGACCGGGCTGCCCTTCACCGACGTCGGCAAGTTTACGGCGAACGGCGGTGGAAAAAATTTAAAAAACCCACCTATTTGGGGCTTCCGCTGCACGCCCGGTTCCAACAAATTCAACACAGTTCATTAATATTTCATAGTATTTCATACTTGATCAACATAACAAGAGTAGTATAAATGAATGTTAAGGTTAAATGGTATGAAAATTCAATTTTATGTGATTGGGTTTTATAGTTATCCTTAATGTTTTCCAGGATCCTTTAATAATCATAGAATAAAAAGTTGATATTTAATAAATCTTAATATCATTAAACTTGTTGTTTATCTAAAAGAACCATTCAAACTCTAGAAGATATGATGATATCCTACTTGATTTATTTTAATAGAGAGGTGGATAAATGTATTCCTTTGATAAAGTTCAAATATAAAAAACATTCCACTCTAGTATTTTAATGATTCTATATGAGGATATTTATAGGAATAGGTATAAAGATACAACCTTTTTGGACTATGTTAGAGATGATAAGTAACTATTACTCCAATATTATTTATATAAACACTTCTTGGATCACTATCAAATCCACAAGAATTTAAATGTTTTGAGAAATTTATCCATTGTGCTAAGAAAATTTATATGGGGGTTTTCAACAATTATGTGCCACGAGATGATAATATTATGAAACGACCATGGTGGAAGGAAATGGATTAGAAACCAACTAATTTTTTTTGAGATAATATAAAAAATCATTTAATGTGTCGTAAAATAAAATTTAAGGAATGTATGTTAGGATCTGGAAAGTGTTACTTGAGTGGTGTGTTTGGTCATAAGGTTTGTGACTATGAGGAAAAGAGTCCCAAATAGTCAAAAAATGAGATAACAGATATCTAGTAAACAATAATATGATTTAGCTATAATGAATTGGGAAATTATAATAATATATATCCAGATAAAGTTATTCAGAGTGGTAATAATCCTAATAAAAAAATGTGGTGGAAAATATTTTTCAAAAACTAAAGTTGATATTGTGACATTTGGTGAAGATATGGAATCTCTAGAAAGCCAACTATCTATAAATGGTTAACCTTATGATCAATGATTTAGATACCCCTTATAATGTTTTAAGTGACACGATCATAAGTGATTAAAAAGATTTATGGGAGGTGTTTTGTTTGTTTTATGACTATATAAGGCTTTTTTTAATGATAAGTATGCTTACTTATGGATACTAGGTTTAAAGTGTTGATAAACTTTTGGGTTCATATGATATTTGAAGACTAATAATATTTTTAGGAATGTACATCATAATATGTTGAATGTTATGCAGATAAAATTATGCTTGTGAAATATAAATGTATAAAGTAAGTATAATGTTTTATGTTCATAGACAGTAAAGTAATTTCTCAACTTTTGGAAAAATATTTTTTAAAAGAAAAAAATTATACGTTTACATTTCATACTATGTAATTAATATCCTTGTAACCCATCACATATATATGGTTTTGTGATTGTTTACTTTTTCATGACCATGTTCTATATAACTCTCTACCATAATATGACAGTTAATTTTCTCTTCAAAATAAATTTTTTCCTATATGGAACCCTAGAATGTGTTATCTTGGGTTACATTCATACTTCCTGTTCTTTCTTTTAAAATAGAAGTATTATTGTCCCTTGTTCTCATGTGGGATTTCAAAAAAGGTATGATGAAAATTGAAACCACTATATTTCAATACCAAGATTAAATTTTGAGTTTTAAAGTTAGTAAAGGGGTGATAATGTAATATTTTATGTTTTTATAAACAAACACTATGTTCAATAGTATAAATGATGTGCCACCTAGAGCATAAAGAAACAACTAAATATTACTTTTTAAATTTTATCATTATGAACTTGTTGTTATAATGGAGGGTATGAACATAGTTAAATGGATTATAAAAATATTTTTTACACATGTAAATATAATTCTTTTACCAATTAATTATAAATGAATGTATAAACCTTTTTAAAATAAAATGAAATGTTTTTCTGAAAAACTATTTAAATGTTGCCAAGTGTGTTTTATACCAACAATTAAACAAACCACCCATGTAAAATTTAATTATAAGAATATATATAAAATATATTCAATCTAATATTTAACATTCTGATTATTTATTTTCTATACATGGTATAGTAATAAATATCTAATTTTATAGATAAAAGAATTATTTTTCTAAATATGTAGTTTTGTCGTCTTTTGATGGAACGCCTATTTTAAATATATATTTTGAAACTTTTATAAATTATATTTGATAAAATATTATAATTATATGGTTTTTTAATATAATATTTTAGTTTGGTTGAAATTTTTGAATATTTCGCATAAGTTTCATTTTATGATCAATAGTGAAAAAATATTTCATTTTTAATTGAAAACATATTTTCCCTCTAAATAGTTTATAGTGTTAAAATATATTTTTAATTAGGTTTAAATTATATTTAGATCAATATTTTATCATGTAATATAATTAAGCTCATTGGAATAAATTTCACATTTAAATTTTATATAAAAACATTTGAATATTTTGGACGTTCTTAATTTTAAAACCTATTTTCATGATCGATCAATGAGATTAATTTTTAATTAATTAATGACAATTGTATAAATTGAATTTAGAAAAATGGATTTGGTATGTTGAATCATATGGTAAAAATATATTAAATAGTTCCCCTTTATTTTTTAGAAAAAATATGAATAGTAACTTTGGTAATTTTTATTACCATGGTTATGGGTAAATCAAGTAATTAAAGGTAAAAATATGATTAAACATATTATAAGATTATCATAAAACCTTCCTAATTTTATTATATGAGTTTCTTTCGACCAAAATAATCCTTTAGATTATATTATAAAATATTCAAGTCACTTGGATTAGATTGTGAAATTTATTGTATTTTATTCAATGAAAAGTCAATGTTATCATACTTTTGTTTTTAATAAGAGAAATATATTTAATATGTGGTTATTTATAGGATATGTTCAAAAATAAATTTTATTTATAAAGATATAATTTTTACCTACATCATGGAAATTTATTTTTAATTTTTATTGATAATATAATTACCTTAAATGGTGACATAATGGTGATGCAATAATGATTTAATTAATGATAGAATTAAATAAAATTATATCGAAAATATTAAAATAAATATCATTTGTTATAATTTACGTTATCTATGATTTTTTTGGATGACTTTGATATGTTAGTTATGTGTCAAGAGACTTGGTTCAGATTTATGTTGTTATGATATTTTTAAAATATCAAGTATAATATATTGTCAAAATTGACATTATTGGTATTTTAAAATAAATAATATTTTGAAATAAATAATATTTTATTAAATAATATGAAATTTCTAAAAATATCAATTTTATTCAATTAATTTTTATAATTCAAAAAAATTCATTAATAACTCATTCATCGGTTATTTGTAATTTTATTGAAATTAATTAACCCTCAAAGTGTAAATTACATAACATAATGGTATGAATTAAAATGTTTAAAACAAAAAGATAAGGATTAAAAAATAATCAAAACATGTCTAATTTTAATTTCTTGTATGTATTTAGACCCATTCTAATCATATCATCTAAATAACTAACATTGGATTAATTTGGAATAGAAAATTACTTTATATTAGTTTAATATTTCGAAGAATACCAAGAGTTCTTGTCCCCTATCCAATTAAAGTGAACCCATTACTCCCTTTTCATCATAGCTAAAAATCTATTATTTTATTCCAAGATCTACCCAAATATGATACAATAATCCCTCTGAATATTATAGATATATTATTTTAGGCAAAAACTATCCTTAGAGGTGTTATAATGTTAATCAAAGGTGGCCATATGAAGTTGAGAAATATAAAGGTTGTACGCGGTGAGTAGGACTCAAGGTATGTGACTTCATATCAATCTCCTTTAATTAATGTCATGACCTATCCCCCGGGGCCCGTATTGTGACTACCCCAAGCCTGCCTTCCATATGACAGGGGCTGGCGACCAACACCAAAGGCGTAATTCCCTAAAACTGGGAAGGCATTTCCATTATAAAAGGTAAACACACACAACCAGAGTACAAGAGGAAGAAAATACTAATTAAAACTGTATAACAAGTGTACTGAAAGGAAAAGGGGCCAAAATAGACGCCCAACTGTAAAGTAAAAATACAACTAGAAGCAAGTGCAACTAAAAAGGGACAAACAGTTGAAAGGTGAAAGCAGCTCCTGGATCGTCCTTCGGGGTTCCTACCTGAATGGTAGGTACAAATGGCCTCATCATCACTCCATGTCCATCAGACTCCACCGTTTATTAATATGTCGTAAGGTCCTCCTCCAGGTACCGTCCAGTCCTGGCGCTCTTGGCCTCTGTCAGTGCTGTTCGATGTCTTCATCCAACACAACGAGGTGCGGGCATAGCCCGTGTAGGGGTGAGTATAACGATACTCTGTAGGGACCCCGAGACCCTCAAGGTCTCACAAACTCCAACAAGTATAAACCACAATGTATGAAATCAAAGGATAACCATTACTTAGGTATATTACTATACATATACCTAAGTTATCAAGTAAACCATCTCAATCATGAGGAAAACACAAAGCTCATTAACTCAGATCAAAGAAGGATTTTCATAATCGAAAGCACGGATGCTTGAGAACTCCTCCTCAATTGAGTAATTTGTCCCTGTCGTGAATCCGAGGTGCTACTCACTAACCTTAGACTGCTGAGGTACTCCTCCTGTCGAGTACTGCAGGCCTGTAGCCAAACTGGACACTCCTCCACTCTGGATCTGCCACTAAACCGGGCGCTCCCCCTAATAGCTGTTAGAGGTACTCCTCCAGTCGAGTACCGCGGGTCGGCTGCCAAACAAGGAACTCCGTTCGCCATGGTTTTTCCGCCAAACAGGGTGCTCCGTCCACTGGTCTAGTCAAATCACTCTTAGTTGAATCAATCTAGCAGTTTTCAGGTCTACAACTACTAGGTCTCTGCACTCTGTCTGCTCGTCTCCAGGAGGATCTGCTCCATGAGCTATTGGTCGATACTCCAAGTGTCACGAAATCGCAGGTGGAAGTATCTCAAAGGACCTCCATTTCAAAGGGGTCTCAACGCAATAGATTTCATGTCAATTGGATGCTCGGTCTGTGAGTTATTAGCATTTTAGACTCGGAGGCTTGGTTGGATTCGTGTATGAACCAACCTGACCGCGACTCAACTATACCTGAACTCCAGTGGGTATACTCAAAGGGATGGCTATGCTCCAAGAATACCGATGCCACTGATGGTTTGTCAAATAGACATTAGGTACCAAAGATATGGACCAAGAAGGAAAGGGGTCAGTAATGGGCCTGGGTCCGGTCCGACCCGGTTGGACCAACTAAGACCATCCCAGACCGAGATGATTCGGCCCATTGGGCGGGTCAGCCCGCTATGATGGGACCCAGTCCGCTGGGCTCGGCTCAACGGACTGCAAGGGCGGTTTGGCCCGATTGTCACCACGTATGTGGCTCGGTAACTTGGCCCAGGAGACCGGGTAGTTTTGTCCAGTGACACCGCGGGGGAGCCGCGGGTCGGCTCAGTAGGCCAGTGGTGGGGAGGCCAGTGTGCAGGCCGTTTGGGGCGTGGGTGGGTCGGCTGGTCACCGACAGGCCGCGGGTGCACCCTGCAGGGCGCGGGTGCACGGGGCAGGGCGAGTGGGGGCCGGGGGCCAAGCAGCGTGAAGGGGAACCCTGGGCAGCGACGCCGGTAGGGGCGTGCGACAACGGGAGCGTGGGGCACCCGGAGCCTACCGACAGGGGTGCGCGGCGTTGGGCAGCATGTCGGTAGGGCCCGGGGAACTGGGTAGCATACAATGGGGTCCGAGCAGCGGTGCACAGGCAGGCAGGAAGCATGGCGGTGTACGGGGGTCGTGGGTAGCGTGGTCTTCATTCGTCATCTTCGTCATCATCACCTTAGTGCCATGCCATCGTAGAATCATCAGAAAAAGAACAATGCAGGGGTCATGCCATGTTGGTTTGGCCCACACCCTCTGCATTTAGAGTGGTAGCATTAGGTTCAAATGAAGGAATCTCAACAATTAAAATACATTACTTTATATCAATCTTCATTCGATGCTGAGAAGAATAAAAGAGAAGCATCATCATGTAACAACCCCTACCTCATTTGGCATTCGTAGAGGAAGTCGCGAGGAAAAGGAAGGTGTCAATTCATCGTCTGCCACGTTCATCACGTCCTCCCAACTTAAGCTTGTGCATTGGAAAGCATCTGAGGTAGAAGACTGATGGAGAAGCGTCGCAACATTATTCGTGTTCTTCGTTGGGAGGAAAATGTGTTCTTCATTAGAGAGATATTTCTCCAAGTTCTTCCAAGCTCCACCAAGAAGAAAGTTTAAACCCAAAATAAAATAATAGACTATATTATTTTAATGTTTTGACATGCATTCAAATGAATTTGAATTAAAAGAAATAATTCACAAAATTAATGGTGGAGAGTTGGCAAAATAAAAGGAGAGAGGGAAGGTGAGGAGGCGCCCTAATTAATTGGGAGTTCCAAGCGGTTGAAGGGGGTTTGAGAAGTTAAGGATCTAGGGTGGTCCCCACCTAAATAAAATCCTCCCAAGGGAGTTTATGTGTGGGTGGGACCCACCACCATAACCTCTTATGGTAGGTTATGGTGTGGTGGCCACCACCTCCAACCTCCCCTTGGAGATTTTAACCACCTCAAATAAAAATAGGCCACATACTTTTTTTTATTTAACTTTATTAAAGAACCCAAAAAAAATATCTTCCACTATTGATAAAATGAAAATACGGTGAGGATCACAATAAGAAATCCCCGATGATATGAGCTCAACGGTGCCCTCAGATTTCAATTCGGTGCATCAGTTCAAAAGTTATAAAATAATGAACGTACGTTTACTAAACATACCCAAAAAAGCATTCGGAAAAAATATTATCAGTCACCCTCGACTCACACCAGTTGAGGTTAGTCTCTGCCTAGGTGAAACACGCCCCAAAGGACCCAACGGTACTCTCGTATTTTTAATCCGACTAACCATTTAGAAGTTATTAATTTTACAATAAAAATAATTGTCACTTAATTATTTTATTCGCGGCCAAAAACTAAATTTTTCTGGTGGCCCGCACTAGCCAAAGTTAGTATATTCTTAAATAAATCATGCCCTCATGAGTTTAGTGGTGGTCTCAGATTTTTAATCTGAGCTACCGTTTTTGAGTTATAAGAATTTTGAAAAATAAAATAATTTATTTAATTATTTTATTTACGGTTAAGCCATTTTTTGGGATTTCTCACAGGAGGCCCGCACCGACTAAACTTAAGGTCGCTCCTAGGGTAAACCCGTCATCTTGAGTGCAACGGTACCCTCGAATTTTTGATCCTAGTAACCTTTCAAGAGTTATTCCACTTTTTCAGGAAATATGCTCACACGCGTTAATTATGCTTAACAAAACTTAGACATATCATTCAGGGCACTCTAGGACTCTGAAGTAGGCACCGTCAGAAATTGTGGACTCGTAAAATTCTAAAGAATTTACGAAAAAATTTCCTTGAAATTTAATAGTCTTTACATTACCCCCACCTCAGGGCTTTACCTCCCCGTAAAGCTACGACACACACTAGGGAAACAAAAAGGGGGTAACGAGCACGCATATGAGCCCCCCGCTCCCATGTTCTCTCCTGGAGGTTCCCGTGATGCCAACAAATGCACAAAATAGGAATCGAACGTCCACGCAGGACCCACTCTTATCAATCCTCATTCTCCTATGGAACCTCCATGAATGTCGCCCTGTCATCGATGTCCAGCTCCCCATGGTCGATGATGTGGGACAGGTCGTGCACGCATCTCCTCAGCTGAGATACGTGGAAGCCGCCGTGCACCCGGTGCAACTGAGGTGGTAAGCCACCTCGCCTACTCTGCTGAAGAAGTGGAGGAGTGACTGTAAGAGACTGTAGATAGGCTGCACCATCTATATCCACAAAGGATATATGTAAGGCAGCTAACTGCTCTGTCGACCCTCCTAGCAGCTGAATACCAATCCTCCTGCTGAGCACATCCACAACAACGTTCTCCTTCATAGGAGTATAGACTATATCGAAGTCATAGTTCCGGAGGAACTCAATCCATCACCGTTGTCTCAGGTTCAGATCCTTCTGAAAGAAGAAACAACTGAGACTATTGAGATTAGAGTAAACCGTAAACCGTTCGCTTAACGAACTATGGGTGAGACTAGCCAATTGTACAAACTCGACTTCAACCTTCTTTGCCAACGTTCTACAAGAGCTGCTAAGATTTCTCCTCTGCTGAAAAGGGAGATATGGTCTCATCCCCTTGATGAATAATGACCTTTGCCTAACACAGTCGATATTTACATGAACAACACTAATTCATGCCATGGACGACGTCTTAAGGACTCGATGCTACTACCAAGAGATCCAACCATTACTCTCTCCTCCAAGGGTAGAGTCACACTATATTCATCCGGGTGTGGTCACGAGGTCTCCTCTAGTAGAGATCTAGAATTAAGGGTCAAGTAAACAGTTTTAACTGTATCCTCTAGGTATTAACCACACAAAATAGCAAGATACCATACGTCACAAGGACAAGTGTCTTCTATTACTACAGATCAAAGTAAAAAAGACACAAAGCAACCACAATCAACGAAATCAATGACACTAGAAGCATCATGAACAAAAGCCTCTATGCCTGTAACTAGTCCCTCTCTTGTCCACCTGCTTCTAGAACTCCATGGTCGTATTCTTTAGCTGCCTGAAGTTGTGCTCTCCCCTGTCCACCTGTTCCCTGCGGTCGGGGTGGACCTCCTAGTGGTGGTGGTGGCAACACCTTGAACTGTCATCCACCACCAGCTGCACGTCCAGATCCCCTGCCATGTCCGCCTTCCCCCTGAGGACCGTCTCGATTGAACCTCTACCTCAACCTGGGAGGGACTTCATCTATTTTATGATCGTCTGTATGGCGGGTCGGACAGTCACGTTCCATGTGACCAAGCTCGCCGCAGGAGTAACTCTATCCGCTCCTGGTATGTCTGGATCTGTCTCCACTCTAGGTTCCCTACACAACCGATCCTGAGTCATGTAGTCAATCACCTTTAGGTATGGTCCTCTTGGACCTCTACGTCATTTGTATACTTCCAGCTACAGAAGACTCTGTTGCATGTTGGCTAGTGGTGGGTCTCACTTCTAGAGACTACTCAGCAAGGAAACTCTATACTAGGAGGGATCGCTCTAACACCCTCGTCTGTGTCGGGATGCTGTGGGAGACAACTGAAGCTCTAATCTCTCACCTAAGTCTCTACTCGAAGGTCTGGGATCGGAATAATTGGTCCTGTAACATATCAATGGAGTAGCGCGAGAGGTCGGTGAACCTCACTGAGTACTGCGCCACCGTCATGTTACCCTGCTGTAGATGTAGTAGCTCCTGTATATGCACCGCTTGAAGGGTGGCTGGTAAAAACTCCACTCAGAATAGGCTCTCGAAGTCTGCCCATAGAAGTGACGCCTCGCCATGCATTTAGATCATCAGCCTCCACCATCTGCCTGCTGCTTCCTGAAAGAGGCTGGCAGCAAGGATCACCAGGAATTCGGCTGGTGTCTCTACCAGTATGAAGACTCTCACCACAGCCTCCAACCAATCCTCATCCACCAACAAGTCTTTCTCTCCCCTGAGCTTGGGTGGCCTCTGGCGCTAGAACTCGTGCAGCATGCTCAAGTGGCGTGCACTCTCTGCTGTTGGTGCCATGGCATAAACTGTAACCTTCTGAGATTATTCTTAATTATGGATTTCTTATTCACTAACTTTTCAAATAAAAATTTATCATCTAGAAAATATTTCAAATTTTCTTCAACCATTTTCGATTTATCTATATTTAATTGTAAATATTTACTTATGTATTTTAGATATTTGATGAGATAGTTTAAATTTGGAAACTATCCAAACCTCTTGGATTATTTCCACCTCTTATTTCCATAGTCTTGGGAGAGGCTCCCACTTATGTAGAAACAGGACCAGAGTCTAATATATCTATATGAGGTTCTTCAATATAAATAAATAAAAATTCATGATGAATATACTATTTAAAAATACTAGGGAACTATCATTCAAATTAAACCATAACTAAAACACAATTTGAAACTAGTTGTTGTACCCATTGGGATCAGTTGTAGTTTCATGAGAAGGAGAGGTGGGGGTCATGACATAGGTGTTGTTGTTTTTAAAAATTATAAAATATTCATTAAATATTTGATCCTATTTTGAAATTAATCTATATTTCATATTAGTATAAAAATGAATCTATTTATCTTTAACATAACATGAAATAACCACATGCATTTTAAGAAAATCAACAGAGGCAATACAATGTATATTTATTAGGTTCACCAAAAAGGCCCACTAATTTCAATGATCGGTTATTCACCCCAATAATTTATTATAAAATATAATCAATTATTTATTAAAATGGGTTTGATTCATCCCACAGCTACAATGCCAGTTTCTCACTAGAAATATCATTCCAAATTCCCATATGACTTTCAAAATACATTCTATTACATATCACAGATTCAAACCATGTTATCCAATCATAAATCAAGTCACATAGGTTCTATAACATCGCTCCATGTATATTCATGTGTTTTCATCCATGATCGAACTTTAATATTGATAATCTAGTTATCACCAGTTTCATATATGTATGCAAGACACGATATCATTTATCCCATAATAGTATATTCAATTTAAAATATCTCTTTAAGAGACACACCTGAAAATGTTTCACCACACAACCCAACTTCACAAACTTCAACCAAGTATGCTCATTTGGATTTATCACACCCTCATTCAAATTAATTACAATTAAATATTTAAAGAGTAGATCTTTATATGAACACAACCTCTGTTTATAGAAATCCCTTCTTAATCATCGGCTCACTGATCACTATATACTGATAATAGTTATTGTTCACTTTTATATTGGACAAAAAAACTAAAACACTCTAATAATATCAACTTCCTATTCTTCTTTTATATAATATGTAGTTGGTAATCTTTATAATAATTCATTGGTAGATATTAGATATATATCCATGGATATAACTCTTGGTTACTGACACACTAACAACATAACAACTTCTTATACACAGTTTTTATCATTCTCCTTAATCTTCTCTTACACATATGGATTCACTTAAGTGTATTAAATTTAATCCATTGAAATTAGTATCCATAAATTGAATATTTTTTGAAAATTCTCATATACATTAAAAATATTTCATCCTAGAATACCCATTTTTGGGTTTCAGTGATCTCTTTTGTATAAATTTGATCCTTAAGAGAGTATTCAAATAATACTCTTCATTAAATGATTCTTATGTTTGAAAAATCATCAAAACAATCGTAAAAAACAATTAAAGTAGTTGTGGACCCCTATTCCTCAACAATATTACACAAAATCCACACACCTAATCTTTATAAATATATGATAATGTATAAAACATATGTTTGTGGTGAAAAAATCTCCCTTTTAGTACAATAGTTCCTTAATAAAATATTGTAATATAAAATCTCATAACTATATAAAAAAATATATTGAATATTATTAGTTATCTCATAGATAGACTAAAATAACATAGATTTTTAGATTTTAAAATCGATGCCACATTAACTTAATTAATCTTAATAATTTATTAAATTGCTTTTAAATATTTAAGATTATATAAAGTAGAAATAAACTTTCAATCTTCCATAATTTAGGTTCAAATCATTAATTCACAAATATTAATGATGTTATGAAAACAAAATAATAAAAATATCAATGGGTGGTGTTTTTTCCTTCAATATAAAATTTCACAAAATGTATTCTTCATTACTAATAATCATTAACTTATCTATAGCATTAATCTTTATCTCCCAGACCTCAAAGATCCATAAGTCAATTTTTCATGATTTCATCACCCACCCTTCATGCTTATTTTGGTATTTATCTTCCTTTATGATGATATATGACATCATCATCAACTAAATTCTTCATTTGAAAAATAATTAAAAAGAAATTAGTTTTTAACCAAGCAGTTTTGTTAATTTTCCTTACATGAGTTTCAATTTGAATATGTATTTGAAGTTAGTTATGAAGATTTCAATAAAATATATTTATTTGGATATTTTTAATTATAAGCATTAAAATTCATGTACATTCATGATTAGAATAACATATAGTACCAAATTATTTTACATCAACAAAGTCACTTTTACAAATCACATATATTGATGAATAACCTAAATGGGATAAATATAATTATAATTTTTATCATACATGAACTAAATTAACATATGTAAAACTTCATGTTTGTGAATTAAATTACATGGTGGATTAATATATATAGTGAATTCTTCTATGTGTTTTTGGTGGACAATCATATTTTATTGGATTTGATTATTTTAAAACAAATAAGTCTTCAATACATCTCAATCAATTGTTAATAACTTATAAATACATTAAAACACCTTTGTGAATTTATGACACCCCTTATAACCTTCAAAATGATTCCCAAAAATTTATGCAACCTATGAGCTCACCATTGAGAATCTTATAAGGACTTCACTACCAACTCAATTCTAGCATCTAACTTGACCATTATGTGTTCACGACTCTTGTTTTTTGAAGGTTAATTCATAAACAAACAAAGGTTGAATTATAATTAACTAAGGCCTTCAATATCCCCACCGACCTAGCATTAATCATTAACAATAACATATTCTTCGTTATTTTTAATGTATACAAAAATTTAAAATTGCTTGATTGTTTTTGGATGTAATCGGAAATATCTGTCAGTATTATTCATACCATGTTGTTCAACAATCCAATCTCATGATATCATAGGGATTCTAGGAATCGTTCTAGAAAAATATTCAAGGAATCCACTAGTTATAAACCCATTTTCCCATAAGCTATACTCCATTTAATGACACATAGAATCCATCAGTTTAATCTCCATTTTCATTTATCCATTGTGTGAGCATATGAAAAATCCAATACCCAGACTAATGAAAACCTCACATATTCTTTTTTGAGTGGACATGCAATATATAACCAACCAAACATTGACTTCACATTTTGACATTGACAAATGATACGATAAAAAACACCACAAATTTTTTTCGTCACTTAAGTATAGGTAATATTTTGGATTGAATATTAATTTAGGTCAATATATTTATAATTATCTAGGAAAAATAAATTTATGATATCTTTTGAAATTTATAAAGTGCATTTGGGGTTGAATGTTTATGTGATGAATAGGTAATTCCAGGTGATTGTAAGCATAATTTAGGATTATGTTTTTTTTCTGTGAGTCAATGGATACATTTATTTGGAGAATAAATATTATGATATTTTGTGTATTTATATATATATTTTTATAGTTTTATATATAGGGATTCATGTTGTTTTTTTGGAAAATAATATCAGATATTTTGAAAATCAAGTTTATGGTATATTTATTTTTGACATTATGATAATGTGAACAATTATCTTTGAATTTTTGGGTTTTAAAATTGGATAAGATTACTTTTAGGAGTTTTATAGTATATTTATTTGTATAATAAATTAAATTTATCTTTGGTTGTTATTATTGATGTTTTGGAGAATGATTTTGTAATTATTCATGTCATGGATTACTAGGAATTACCCTATCTCATGCTAATACTTTTGGTTTTAGAAAATTTATAAAAATAAGAGTGATAACTTTTCATCCTTTTCATGAATTTTATGTTAAATTAATTTTTTTTGGGATACCTATTAACGAAATATTCATCATGTTTATTTACCATTTAAAATATGAGACGAAGACGAGGACAACAAACTTCTCGAGACATAACTCAAGGATGAAATTATAGTTATAGAATGGGATGGAATCAAGTATGTTTATTTTCTCATATTCTATATATTAATGGTAAGATAAAACCTATAATCGTGTAGGAGGAAAATAAATCTATCAAGTATTTTTATTGAAATACTGCTTAGAAATAAATGTATTCTTTTGGAAACACATTCAAAAGTATGATTCCTAAAATGAAACAGACGGGGGTTTAAATTTTTCAATTAGAAAATGAATATTTTCATAGTAGTGACTTATTTATTAATTATCATGATAAAATATACATAATGATTTAATAGTATGTAAAAATATTTACATTTTTTAGCAATAACATACTAAAATTGTGAGTACATGACTGATTTAGGGGGGATGTAACACCCCATGATTGAAAAACGTTATTATCCTATAAATGATACCATATATGATATATTATGTTTTAAAAAATAGAAAACTAAAATGATTCATATAACATTACAACAAAACATTATTAAATTTATATATAGTAATAAATTATGATAGCTATATAGTAATATTTTTTTTGATTGTTAGAATTTAATGATTATGAAATAAATAGTTAAATAGATACGATTAAAATAATTCCATGGTTAAAAGGGGTATTTCTCAATTAATTATTCTTAAATTTATGTTTAAATTAAATTGATCACTTTTATATGATTAAATTATGTGTTATTTCAAGGTATGAACTAATATATTAACACTAAAATTGATATCAAATATGATTATGAAAAAACAAAGTTTAAATGGGTCATTTTTCTATATAAGATGTTTTTATTTACTTTTAGTTTTTTCATTTAAATAATAAATTCTGAAAATTTTGATTTTTAATTTGATGATATAAGGGTAAATTATGAATTAATCAGTTTAAAATTACCTTAGGGTGATTTTTTTAATTTTCTAGAATAGTTTTTTGAAATGATATAAGACATGTGTAGGTCACCCAACCCATACCTCTTAAAAAAAATTTAATGAAAAAAAAAGATTTTCTAATCCTAAATGATGTGTAATGAGCTTACTCAATATATAAATTGAATGTAGTTACAAATAGACTTATAAAAGTACTCCAATTAGGGAATGAAAAAATAGACTACATCATCTCCAATAAAATATATCATTCTGCATTTTTAGCTCCATGAACTATTTAAACAGACATAACTGAAACAATAATAATTGATTCCGGTTCATCATTTCAGTAGTCTGGACAATTTAGTGATTTCCATAAAATTAATGTATTTAATTGTGTTGGATTTTTTTTATAGATGCAACATTAGTGGGAGGATTTGATGGATTTTATTCAATCCAATAATTATAAAAAATATTCCCCCTCACTTGATATGGATTGAGGATGTAAAAATTGTTCATATTTATTTTCTGTATTCCAAGAAGAGAATATGGTTCCACTGATTTAAAAATGACACATAAAGTCTTCAAGAAATATGATTGGATTTCAAACCATTCCATGATATGATCCGCCACACCATAAAAAATCATGTTCCCGTGACATCAATTCTAAATACATCTATAACTAAAAAAATCATTAAACAATTCTTCATCATGGTTCAATTTCATATCCTTCAGAGAAAAAAAATTAACTATTCCTTAATGCTTATTTAAATAGAATATAACTTCATAATAACATCCAAGGAACCTCAAAAAACCTAAAATCATCAATTACAAGAGGCCTATAGACTACATAAGAGTATGAATTTAAAATATGCCATTCCTAAAATAAATTAGTAAAAGGAAACACTGATTTAAATCATGTAATAGATATTACATGAACATATGTAAGAATTATCAACTTTCCTTAAATATTCCCACCAAAAAAGGATTCCACTGGTGGGATTCTGTAGTGGAAAACAAATTCAACAAAAAAATAAATTACCAACAACTTCTCTAACATATCAAATGGAAAAACAAAATATGCTAGATTAAATTATGAAAAGAATATCCAACATGAACATGGAAACCTAAATGAGGTCATTTCTAGGGTTTTCCCTTAAAATTAAAACTGTATTCTATTTGAACTCATTTTCGACCCCAATGAATATATGTTTCCTAATTTAAAGATAAAACTTCACAATTATTTCTCTATAACGATAGATATTGAAAATTATGGAGTCTTATTCCTCCATACAATTTTCTATGCCTACCCTAGTCATCCTTGACCTAATAGGGATTCTTCACCTATGGATTATCATTTTTTATATCATCACTACTGGATACATTAGTGGAATCTAGATCAAGCACTACAACTTTGATATTAATCAAACTCTCAATGAGGATTCTAAAAGGTTTTTGGGAAAGTTTCTTAAAGAGATATATTTGGAAACCAATAAATAACAACTAAAGAAGGAAAAAAATTTGTTCTACACCACAATGAATTTTCAGAGTCCATTACCACACATTCTTATATAAATATGAAAAATAACATAAAACCCAAACCTAAAATCTATAGTAATCATGTTCGGTAGGGAAACAAAACAAAACATGAGGGGAATCAAGGAATACTAAATAAAAATCATTGAATCCAATGATTTCAAAAGATATTTTAAGGATCTTATATGAGGGGAAACATTTTAGAAAATTATCTATTAGGGATAAATGAAGACTGAAAGAGAGTGCTTTGACATATTTCTTCGAAAACACTCATATTAGAAAACCACTTTGAGTGGACATAATTGATATAATGAATAATATAATTATTTTAAAAAGATAATTTTGAACTTAGAAATCTATGTTTAGTATTTTGGGAATATATGTCATATTTTTATTTGAATAGATACTATTTTCAGTAGTCCTATATTAATAATGTTTTCACAAGGTTAATTATTATTTGTTAATTTTGCCTTAAATTTAAATTAATTCCATTTTATTTAAAATAATCCTATTAATTAAATTGGAATCAAAATTATAAAATATTTTAGATGAAAATCATTTTTATTCTTAAAATATGCATTTGTATAAAAATATTTTTCATTGGGTTTTGTGAACTTATATAAATAGTAAATTTTAAAAATTATGAAAATTGAGTTTTAGAAAATGATATCAATATTTGGATTCAATATCTCTAAATTTTATTATACATTTAATTTCATTTTTTTCAAAATTAATTATAGCCATAGTAAAATTTTATCCCAGTGGTAAAGGGGAAATAGGTTGAAAAGTTTTAAAACTATGGTATAAGGTCTCAAAGTCTCTTTAAAACATAAATTTATTTATTTTTTGTGTTAATTTATTCTAAATTAATCTTATATTATATAATATGGTAATTTGTATCCATTTTTCATTGATAAAGAAGTCTATATTTATTTATGCAAAGAATAAGTACAAAATGTCACTCTCTTTCTTTTCATATCTTTAATATGTCTTAATAAGAATAAAAAAACGTCATGGATGTTTATAAATGGTTATTTTCAATATTTATAAAAGTGTCGCTTATAATAAGTTATTTTAAAATTTTAGTGAAGGTATAATTACATGTAACTTTTACGCAATGCTGGCATAATGCTTGTGCAAGTATAAGAAAAATCAAGTAAATGATTTAAAAAAACAAAAAAAGTAAAATTATTTTAATGAATTATATTTTTACATGATGTTAATAGATAATTTTAAATTATTTTATATGGTGGGAGTTTTTATATTATAATTTCATTTTTATCTTGATGCCTTTAAATTGAAATTTTTTGAATAGTCTCAAAGATGACCTTAAATGTTCTTTAAGGATTAAGAAATATTTTTTAAATAGTTATAAAATCTTAAAACTCATGTATTAAATCGATTGGATGGTAAATTTTATAACATATTCATCATGGTCCATTTATGTTTCACATTCCCTTTTTAAAATTACATTCATGTCCATTAAGGACTAAAAGATTCTAAAAATGCATTTGTTTGTTTTCTTAGAAAAGGGACACAATTTATTCCATCCAAAGGTTTATATGAGTTTTATTTTACCTCAATATATTACCAAATACATCTACAAACATCCATTTCCATGTCCCTATTACCTTGTAGTTACCATAAACCTATTATTCAATGGCCAAATTCTCAATCTAATGCATGATATGAAAATAAGAGGTAAAATTTAACTGATTTCTTTTAAGCATATTTCTTATTATAGCTAAATAAAATATATCATAAACATGATGATATAATATAATTTATTTATAAAATATAATTAAATTTTATTATGTTGACCATATTACCCTTTTCCATAACATTTTACATCAAATGAGAAATGAAAGCATATATCTGGCGTACGTACAAACCGCCTTCTCCACGAAGCAATGCATTTAATTTTTCATAACCTTCATTCATGAAATGTTTTTATAGATAAGGTTTATATATTATATTTTTATAAATAATAATATTTTTTCAATTATAATACACTATATACCTTCTTACCCTTTCACCCATTAGAAAATGATCGTGCCGCTTTTACGTACGTGTAGACTACCACCTCGGGGAAGAGATGTGATTCACTTTTCATTATCAGATCACATGTGTGGTAAAAAGGATAGAAATAATAAATAAATATGAAATAAATCAATAAATTATCATTATATAAATGTAAAATATTATAGAAATTATTTCATTTAAAACTATTAGGAAAATAAAAACAAAATCATTCGTACATGCAGTTTATCACCTCCTGAAATGACATATTTCACTTTTATATTATCAAATTGTTTGTGTGTTTATAAAAATACATTAAATTAATAAAAATAATTTTAACTACATTATTACTATTATGTATATTATTTAATAATATCATAACACATTTAACCGTCGTCAATATACCGAAGTATTTTTAGATAAATTGACTGAACAACCTTAAGTGGATGACGTAAGCTAGAACTATATAATGTATAGATGAAAAATGATTATAAAAGGACCGAAAAATATAATTTAGAGGAAAATATTATTAATATATTATTTAAAAAATTTAAATTTATTATTCATGAGGATATAATAAGTCTAGCTAAGAAGGAATCCACAAGAAGTGCATCGTCTTAAATTTCCTTCTTTGATAAAGATTTTATATTTTACAATAATATTTTTAAGTGGTGTATATAATAAATATTTGAATTATTATATCATTAGACAATCCATAAATTTTTTTTATTGTTACATTTAATGTTATCACTTTCAAGGGGGTTTGATTGAATTTTTATAAAATCATTATTGATTCCTGGTCTCAATTTTGATTCCTTATGAAATGTTTCATATCATGCCCCATGATTTATTTTATATGGTATACTCAGTAACCCATGAATATATTTTGATGTGTTATTTGATGCAATTAATTTTATTTATATTAACATATAATTTTATATCTTTTGATGGAATATTTTTTGAAAAATACCAAACTTGTAAGGGTTTATGTTTCAATCTAACTTTTAATCAAGAATGGTTATGCTTGAATTTCATTTAAGGTAATTATATGATCTTTATATCTTTAAAATAATAAATTTTTTCTCCCATGTTTTTTTTGGGGTGTACAAGTACTCTTTACTTTTATCCCAATCTTTTTTACTTAAATTTACTGAGATAATGATTATAAGGAAAGCTGCCCTTATTTCTCATTTTTAGTCTGGAATATTTTTATTTAATATCTATATTTTTAAATTAATTTAAAAATGTTATTTTATATAATTAAATTATTTAAATTTATATAAAATTCTACTTTACTGTAAAATTATTAAATGATATTTTGAAAATTTTATATAGAATTATTTTTTTACTCGCCTAAAAAATGTTTGAAAATACATTTTTTAATGTTTTCAGTATAAATAAATTTTTTCTACATTCAAGAAACTTCTTCAAGGTTTCAATTTTTTCTATGTTTTATGTTTTTTCAATGTAATATCAATTCCTGTTACACTATAATTTTCCAAATGAAAAAGTGATTGCTTTTAGAAACTTTTGAAAAGGTAGTTAAATATAATTATGTTTATTTTTATCTCCATCACTACATTTTTTTTCATTAGAATAATTTATTTTCAAGATTTATTTTTTTTAAATTATTTTCTACATAATGTTTTAAATGTATTTTTGAAACCACATAAAAATGTGTTTCAAGGGATTTATACATTCAATTATTCAAAAATATTATAAATTACATAATAAAATTTGTTTTTATATATTTTTCTTATGTTTTCCTCTCTATTTGTCGTGGGATTTATCTTTCCTATAATTCTGTCATTTAAAATGAACTGACGTTCATCATTATATACAGGATCGTTATTATCATGGGTTTATTCAATATCATTTATATTATTTACATAATATTTTACTCCTAACTGTATATGGTATAGAGACCCCATTTTATAAAATATATATTGGGTGTTTACTAAGAAATATTTTTTATTAATTATGAAATAATTGATACCACTTTTACATTTTTTATTTAAAGATGATTATTGACATCTACTGTAGGTTTAATATGTACCGATGACATATTGGCCTTTCATACACTAATTTTATAGTACCAATGTGTATTTATAAGAAATTTTGATTACATATTGAATTGTTATTCATTTCATTAATATGATTAATCTATTGGACTTAGTATTTGATGGGTGGGGAAAAATTTTAGTTATCCCCTTGATGCATCATTAGGTCTCATTAAAACAATCCTACGTATTTGGTGTATGTTTAAAAAATTATTTATGATGCATTGGAAAAAGTAAATTATGGAATGTTTAAAATGTATTGGAACATGAATTTTATAGTATGATCATAACTTCTAACATTATCTATTCCATTTTTACAAAACCTTTACTTTTTTTCCATGTGATAATTTATATTGTTATGTTATCCCAAGAATTAATTCATTCAAATTTTGAATACACGATGGATCATTTTATTACTACTAAATTTTTTAACATTGATTAAGACTTATTTATTCTATGATATCTTCTCCTATGCATTTTACCATATGGAGCATCTCAGCTCACCCATTATTATTCTTACTTTTCCCAAGATCGTGAAGATGATTATCTTATATGATACTTCTAAAAGAGTATTATGGGTGGAGAATTTTTTGGTGTATATTGAATACATATTATGAAATAATACAATCTAGGTATAATAGAAAAAAACCCATTGAATGAGAATGTGATGTGATTTTTAATGAATATAATATTCCCAACTCTCTAAAAATATAATCCTAGATTGTATTAGGTATATATATGACTTTATATTTTATTTTGAAATTGTAATTATGTATGATTAAAATTTGATCAAAATTTTTGGCCCTAAATTTTGTATCTCATAGTATTTTCTAGAAGAAGATCATGGTGTACTGGTCCATAGAGCTACATTCTAACTTAGTATAACACCATGGTGTAGTCCACCATTTTAATTATTCTTTTCATAGTTTCACTTTTTTAATTAATTAATTTGTAGAATATATATTAGTATCAAATCATGCTATCTATAATTAATTTATTATGAAATAAAATTATTTTATTTTCCCTCTACTGCACACATGTAGCAACCTCAATGATTTTGTTGAGGGGTGATGATTTATTCACCAATATGAGTTCCCTAGGGTGACCATAATGAGGAGATACATCTCCTTTTCTACCAATAGAGAAAAAGATATATGGGATCTAGTTTGATGATATTTCGATGATTCCACCCATAATTTAATCTAAGACATCTATTTTAGTGGAGAGTTTAGTTATTTAGATCTTTATAGACAATGACAAAAGCTATTTAAAGGATCTGAACCCTAATAATAATACATATATTTTTGTTTTATCGATTCTAGTATCATCGTGTTTTCTTGAATTTGTATGATCAATATTTATTCTTCTTTGTTTTGTGTTGAATCTTTCATCTATGTATTTTATGATTATAAATTATTTCATCTAGTATGAGATTGGATGTTACTTTCCCTGTGATTATATTTATATCACATTTCAGTATCAATAAGGGAAACATCGTTGTATCATTTAAATGGTTCTACCTATATTTGTGTTCTATTTCCCACCTCTATTTATAAGCCATTTTTTTATTATTAAGAAATAGATCATACAGTGGTATTGTTTTCATATATATGGGGTTAATGTTGGATGAAAAATGTTATATATTTGTGTTCAATAAATTTTTATGTATTCTCAGTGGTTTTTAGTTTCTTACTATGCATCCATTTTATTCCTAACGTATGTCTTTAAACTTTGGTTTTCTATTTTAAATAACATTAATAAAATCAAACATTGAACAAAACTATTGAGTGGTAATTTTTGTTTTTCAATCCCCCCTAATAAATAATATATCATGAAGGAACCCTCTAACCCGAATGTTATATGTCCTGGTGCTCCCATACCATCCATATATAGATAAAAAATCCTCCTAATAGATAACAACTATAATAACATCTTCACATCAATGAACCACCATCACCAACTATATCATACTAAATACAATGACCACTTACCATATATCACATCTCTACATCAAAACTACAAAAACTATCCTCATATGGTATGCTAATACGAACACGAAGGGAAGCAACCTCATTCCGTCTTCTTGACATGAATTCATCCACCATGTATCCAAACCTCGATCACATTATCATCACCAAATCACAACACTGGAAATATAAACTTTTTCTATCATAACTTGTGAATCATCCCCTCTATCTATAAAAACTACAGTATGTTTGGAAGATTGATCTAATAATGTAGAGTAGTTATCTCTCCATTCCATCTATATACAGGATGTTAGGGAAAATACCTAGAACCCATTACCTCATATTGGTATAAATATAGATAATTGAATAAAGTGGTTGTGTGCATAAAATAATAGAAAATTCAAAAGATACAATGTTACAAAAAATTGACACAACTAAAGGTTGACTCAAAAATTTCTACACTTTTGTTAAAACAACATGTAATTATTAATTCATCATAACCATTGCACACTTAAAACCATTGTCACAACTAACCACAAACCAAATAGACCACATGATCATCATAAAACTATAGCACAACAACACAAACTTCTTATTTAATCACATAATTATTAATTTTATTGTTTACTATATACCAAACATATTAAACTCAATCTTCCATGATTTAATTAATTGGATTACATTTCATTTAATCCATCCATAATACAAATAAATACTTCTATGTCAATACTACTAACCAAAGATATGTTATATCATATAATCATTCCATTATTTATTAATTAGAATATAAAAGTAAACCATAAATAAATTACTCATTAAATTTATATTCATTATTTCATTTAATTACAATATCAAACTATATTACTAGGAAATTATAACAAAACACTATAATATCCAAATATAAAAACACTTCATACCCCATATTATCTCATGCCAAAAACCACCAAAATATTATACATAAATAATAAATTGTATTTCCATATTTCTTTTATTAAAAATTTTATATGAATCCAAATAAAAACATATAACCATACCTAACATTCACTATATTAGCCACGTCACACCATCATCCAAAACCATCCACCATGGATCATTATAAAACCATAAAACAATAGAAAATTATAAATCCTCTAGAATAAAATAACATATATTGAAGAAAAATAATTCTAAACATAGAAGAGAACCACACTAAGAGAATATATTTTATCATGATTCTATAATATTTTAGCGCTTTAGGCATCACCACATAAATATATGTTTTGAAGATTTACATTCTCAATTTAAATTACCATCTTTACAAGTTTAACTAGTTATGAATTATGAAAGGTTTTACAGTAATAAAAAACAATAAGGATTCACAGTATCACATATCAATCAACCCAACGACCATTCAATAGAAATAACATGGAGACCATATAAAGAAAAGGACTAATAATATTTCCTCCTTAAATTTCATTTAGAAATATTAGTATCATTATTAGTTTAATACTTATCATTAAGTCACTAAAATAAAATGTATGAAAATTTTATATACACATTTAAATAAAAGGAAAAGTTTAAAATACCCTTATTCAACTGGTGCCTCAACCAAAACAATATCAGAATGAAATGTAATCATCGACCAATCCCCGCCCAAATTTAAGGGATTTACCACAAGACCTAACCACATCATTCCCCCATTATAAATTTGGACACAAAACACTAAAAAAATAATCTACCATATACACTTTGAAAAAAGAAAATAGGGATAAAAATGGAGGGAGTAAAAGCGGGATACAACACCTTAGATCAATGTATCTCAATCATGATAATCCAAGGTTCAAAAAGAAATATTAGAGATGAAAAAAGGGATATAATGATGAGATAAAATAGGTCTAGGTATTGAATGATGTAATATTAATTTTATATAATTAAATAAGAGGCATTAATTTATATTTAAATTAGTAAAATTGAGCATTACAAAATTCCAAACATGATCATGTTACAAAAATAGGCTAACAATGAATTTATTTTTTGACCCCCCATAAAAATTTTGTAGTTAAACAACCTAGGTTTATTTCAACTAGGGGTGTTCATGATTCAATGATTGCCTTCATGCATAAATCATGGAAACATGATAGTCTTGATGAAATCATTGCATTATAACTCAAACCCAATAACTCCACAAACAACAAATGTAGCATAACTCAACTCATCACATGACAAAAAAACTCAATATTAAAGAAATAGAAAATATTTTATCTAATTAAATCACAACACCACACCCATCATTATGTTTAATTTCCTATACTTTATATTAAACCATAATACCCTCAATATCATTTTGACTTCAATCCTAGGATATATACCACAAACTTATTACCTTAACTATACAACATGAAAACCAAAACTCATTCCTTAAGATCAACACTATAAAGTAAACCATCACTATGTAACTAAGGATATCATTATGAAACATATAATATTTCTATAACATTTCTTGTTTATGAAATAGATTATAGTACAAACCCATAGTCATGATGCCACCATATCTCTCAGCTAAAAATTTAGTTGAGGATTATACCCTTCTTCTGTAAATCACTTATAAACTCACTCTTAACATCCCCAAATATAAAATATGGAAATCAAAGTGATATGAAATTCGATTATATTACACTAAAAATAGAGAGTTATATAGTGATATACCATGTTATAATATGGGTTGTTACATTATTTGGATTCCATTCACTTTTAAATAAAATTTCACTTCGGAAACACAAAAAATAAATGTGGGAATTTCAAAAATGGACAATGGGATATGCCAAACATGAATTTTTCATGTGAAAACCCTTTTATATTTAGTTATATTTGCTTTATGAATTTTGATTTATGGAACCCTATAATTAATATTAAATTTAGGGTTCATAGAAATTACGAGGAAAGAACATTTAGGTAGGTGGATATGACCAATTCTAAACTTGAAAATTTGTTCAACTAAATTGTTAGTATTTTTTATAGATAACGATTATTATGCTTGATTTCTGATGAATATTTATTTATGGGTTTTTAGTCATGAATAAATACGGGAATAAAATCAATATTGTTGATTATTTTATTGATTATTTTTTTTAAAATATGTTAAAATTATTTAGAAAACAAGTATTTAAAAAAATTTCCATTGATTTATTTTTTTGGATATCATCATAAATAGGGGTTTTAAAAGTCATTTTTAATTTTTTAAATTTTTAATTTTTGGGTTTTGTAATTTTCTAGAAAGATAATTTAAATTTGTTTTAAAATAATGAAATTATATTTTCCATTGAAGTGTTATTTATTATTTAAAATTATAGGGGTTATGTTAATTGGTTTGATAAAATATTATATAGATAAGGAAATATGTCTTGGTTTTGTACTCTTTATGAATTATGGAAGCTTAATATAGGTTTTTTTTGCTGGGGAATGAATTTATCCATACGATTGAACCATGTGGATGATGATTTGTTAGGGTATGAATTAAATTTATTACAATTATATTTTCATGGGGTTGTTTCCTTTACTCTATAACAGGAATTATTAACCATACAATTTATAAAAGGGTTATTAAGAATAATTTCACATGATTTATTTTTCTTATAATTTGAGGGTTTAGTAATTCAGTAATTATACCAATGTTTTTCATAAGAATATTTATGATTATGACTAAAGGGTTATAAATTTTATTATTATTCTTTTATGTAATAATATATTCTTCTTATTTTGAGAAGCCTGACTCATTTTCCTTTAATTTTATTTATTTTTCTATTTCCTATGTGAATAAGAAGATATCTTATTAAGAAATGCCGTGATGAATTTTTTTCTAATGTATTATAAAAATATTAATTGATAATTAATATTTTGGATTATTTGTGATTAGGTTTATTTTGGAGTTTTAGTGAAATTATTTTGGGTTTATACAAATCCACCAGTTATGAATTTCTGTGGAATTTTAGATTTTAATTTATATGACATAGGAAAAATTGAAGAATTAATTTTTTGTATATGGTAATTTATAGATCTAGATTTGATATATGGGTAAAGGAGTTTAGTGGATAAAATATTTGGTCACATTAATTTTTCTATGTTTTCGTATTATATTATTCTTATGTTGGTTTATAAAACTCAAAGGTTTAATATTGAATTTTTTTACCCTTTATAATTTTATAATTTTTTTTACATTAAATAAACTATTATAATATTATTATTAAATGGAAATTTATTCCACAGTGGTTAATTTTATCCCTTGAAATGGAATTATATACTTCAGTGATTGGGGAGCATGCTTGGGGCATTATGGAAGTCCGATTTATGTTTCGAGATTCAGGTACACTATTCAGGGTTTTACAAAATGGTATCAATGTATGGAAAAGTCTTAGAAAGGCCAGTAGTAATGGGTAATAACCTTATTGGGTTTCAAAATGTACCCATAAAAAATTTATAGCTAAAAATTTTATGTTAAACCTTGATTTAATAGGTTTTTTGACTAAAAAATGTGGTAATTAAAACCTATTGTCTAGTTATTCCAATGGTCTTTCCAATGAAGAGTGAAAACAAAATTGTATTCATGAACCATTAACATGATATAAACATATCACATAAAAATGTTTTAAAATTATTTTTAGAATATACTTCTAATGACTCAAGGATTATTTCAATTAAAAATTTATTTTAATGTGATTTGGTAAATATAATTGTCTGTATTTACATTGTTACTATTTAAGATCCAAACAATTTAGAGATCCCATTAGACATAACATGAAATAAAAATTCTGGCTATACTTTATTAATAAAATTCTAGAGAATTATAAAATAATTTTACCAAAGGAAATTCTTATAGCTTAAGGATGCAGAGAAGTTAAAATATCTAATGTTTATTCTCACCTTGTAAGAAAAATTGATAAGGAAATACAAGAAATGAATACATAAGGTAATGATAGGTTGATGAAAAATTTATGAGAATCATATTCTTAAAGCCAAAATCCAACATCATTTAGTGGTAATGTTGGACAAAAACTCAATAAATAATTGTTAGAGAAAATCAATTTGAAATTCACATTCTTTTGTATATGAGAGAATTCAAGAATGGATTTCAAAACATAATTGTTAGATGGAATATGTTTATTCAAAAGTATCTTTTTGACATTTTTTTTATTTTGTTTTGGAAATCACAAATACTTTTAATACTCTTCTCAAATAAATGATTTACATGGAATATAGTTTTCTGTCAATCGTATGGACTCTATAAGTCATACTGACTCTGTCCATCGTATTGACTCTATAAATGGTACTGACTCTGTCTATTGTACTAACTCTGTCAATCATACTTACTCTGTCAATCATACCTACCCTATCTACCATACTGACTATGTTCTTCATACCCACATTGTTCGTTGTTGTTACTTTGCATCATATCAATACATTTCACTAAGTAATATTAGTCGTGGTCATGTTTTACTTTGATCTCATGCTCCATTTTTTTCTTATCAAAACAATTTTTTCTATATCAATCATACACATGTTATATTTTTCATATATCTTTTGTTTAAAAAAAACAATGTTGTGGAGATAGTTATAAACAAATCAAAATGATTTTGTGTTTTCTATGTCAATATGATCATTACAATTCTAGGTGTTCAAGTACCTCTGAGTTTTTTCGGAGAAATACGACAGTTAGTGAAAATATGATCATTTTAACTAGAGGCCTATAAATAAGAGGTAATTTGAAACAAAAGGGTGAGTTTGATCAAATTTTACTTCTATCAAATTCTAGAGAGAGACATTGTGTCTATTCTCTTGCTTCATGCGAAAGACTTGGAATTACAAAACATGAACAGATTTGTTCTTAGCTTCTGTTTTCTAGCAAGTTCTTTGTTTTTCATTGAGCGACCGATGAGGTAATAATGATCGAGGGCTTCCGGGGATAGGAAGACATGATGACAATCATCGTATCGAGGCCCTTCAATTGCTTGAAGGATAGAGGCGTTGATTACTTTTTTAATCGAGAAATTCTGGGGATAGGAAGACTGCTGTACTGATCATCGTATCTATGGCTTACCAAGGTGTTGGTAAGACATAACTTCATTCCTAGGTGTAATTATACCCTTCTCTTTGGGTTAAAATAATTTTAATACTTTTAAATTTCCATAGTTATTTGTTTTAGAAAGTTAATTGTATTGTTTTTTCTTTTATTTCATTTTCAATTCAATTGTAATTATTTTCATTACGCTTCTTTTGATACATATTGTATTAATAGATTCTATACGCTTTATGGTCAAATCATTATTACTTTAATACTATGATCATTGTATTCAATTTGAATACGATTTTTTATATTACTTATAGTATTACATCATATAATATCTATTATATCCATGACCATTATGGTCAATTGTATTGATTGTAAATTGTATTAGTTTAATACCTATTAAACTAAGTTCTTTCTTGAGTGTTTAAATACTACGTTTCTAAACTTATAATTCACCCCACCCCCTCTTGTATTGTGCTATCTAATATACATATACATCTATATTATGATCCAAAAATTGGTATTTGAGGAGGATTCCACTGTTGTATTACATGCTATATTTATTTTTGTAATACATTTGTATTTCTTTTACAAATCTTTTGTTTATAACAACTTACTACACTAACGTGTGGAGTAGAATAGTATTGTTTTATAAGATGGTAGGAATGAATATTGGATCAATTGAAAATCTAAATCCAATTAGACCACATATATTTGATTTGAATTATTATATGTTCTGGAGAGATCATATGAAGACATTTGTTATTAATACTAGAGTAGCCAACTTTATCATGCTTACCGAAGGTTACAAAATTCCTGATAAAGATGTTAGTACTTTCACTAATCAAGAGAATAAATAATATCAACTAAATTACAAGGTATGTAATAATTTGTTGTGTTCCATGACCAGGAATATATATAGTCAGATTTCATCTTGTGAAGAATCAAATTCTATCTTGAAGAAATTAGAAGTCACGCATTTTGGTACATCCAAAGTCATAGAAACAAGAAGAGAAATACTTCAAGCAGAATATCATGGGTTTATTTTTCCATATGAAGAACCAATATACAAGGTGAAATAAAGGTTTATGATAATCTTCAATAGTCTAAAATTTATGGGTGAAATGGGTCTTGATGATGAATCACTTGTAGACAAGATTATTGATATTATTCCTAATGAGTGGGAATAAAAAAGGACAGTTATTGATGAAAACATGAAAGTTACTCAAATCACTCTTAATGAGTTATTTGGAAGTCTACTTCAGCATGAAACTAGAATAAAAATAGATACTGATTTAAATAAGAAAAATAATAGTAATGGGAGTGTAGCATTTACTACTACATCCAAAGCTAAGACCCCAGAAAGGGTGACAAGATCCAATGCTAAGAAAGTTGTTATATCAGAATCAAGCGATAGTGATCACCCAAATAATGAGTTAACCAACCTTGATAGAAGGATTAACAAGATTTTTGGAAAGAAATACTTTCAATACACATTCAAAAAGAAATATAGAAATTAAAAGAAATATTATGTGGTCACTTGTTATGAATGAAAAATAGCATGCCATATTATACCATATTATCCTTTACTACAATGAAAATATAGAAAGGATAAACATTATGAAAGAAACAAGAAAAAATATTTCATGTCAAATAAAAAAAAGTTTTGAATGAAAATGATACTTGGAGTGCATGTGGTGGTGATTCATTAGACGAATCCTTAGATTATGAATTTTCTGTTCAGATAAATATAGGATTCATAGCCATACTACCAAATGAAAATCATTACTACATGGATAAGGTATAGAATGTTTAACCCCTTATAAATGTATCATTAAATGATAATTACCCTGATGAGAAACATTCTTACTCTTTGGATGATGAATCGTCCTCATCAGAGGAAAATTTACCTTCCATTGAAGAAGTTTCCCGATTTTTCAAATTACTTGAGAATGAAAATTACCAACTGAAGAAAAATATTGATAAGGAAATTTTTTGAATAAACATTCTTATAAAATAAATATTATATATTTCAAAATATCTTAATAATAAAACTCTTGATTTTGAAGGTATTTTAAAAAAACTTTAGGAAGCTAATTCTGAAAATAATAAACATTCTATTGATCATGAAAAGGTAATTTCGGAGAAAAATATTTTAGAGGATAACTACAGTTCTAAAACTAGTGTTTCTAATGATAAAAACTTGGTTATTAAACTAAAGTCATAAATATTTTCTTTAAGGATGTTCCTATCAAATTTTACCATAGGTATGGAAAATTTTGACAGGGTGTATTCTCAAATTAGACCATTAAGGAATCATTCTAGATTTGGTGATACTTATTCTAAACCAGTTTTTAGTAATAACTATTTTGTTCTTCAAAGTGAACCATTCTATATTAAATCTCATCATAAGGACTCAGCCTTAAACATTACATAATCTTGAGTTAAGTCAAGAATTCAAATTGAGGATCTTTTCAAGTTTAGAGTTTTAGAGAATTAGGCCATAACTGTTAAATTACATCTCAAAAATTAAAAATTAGACACTTATACTCAGTTTCCATTTTTTAATAAAATAAAAACTCGTAAAAAAGAAACATGTCTAGTTCTATATTTTGGACAGCCATACTTTTCCTTGATTCCATCCTTGACCCTATTCATCTTTAAGTCAAGTAAAAAACATTTCAAAACATTGGGATGAGCATAAAAATCTCGCTAAGGGTTATAAAATAAGGAAAGGAAACAGTGACCCATTATTAATAAAAATCAATGAAACTATACTTATCAACCATAACATACCTCATGAAATCATAATATTTGTGAATAACACACAAAAATAATAAATCATAAAGGAAACTTATAGAATACATAACATACTTATGTTGTAGATTTCAAAAATACATAGGGAGTTACATTTGGAATAACCATCACAGTATATTCCATAAATCTCTTAGGAGTAACATTAACATTTACCTCTATCACAATACTAAATACATTGGAGAACTATCTTGGGCTCACCCCCCTTGTTTTATCACATAACCACCCGTATATGGAAACAATTCCAAATAACCATAACATATTCATAACACATAAAACAAGAATAAAGGAAAGATAAAATTTCAAAATTGCAATAACAATATAACATTTCAATATATTGACAAAATCAATGATTTATCAAACCATTTTGAAAACCATTTAAAACATTTAATAAAAAGATTTTTTAATCAAAGTGACCCATACCACTATGAAAATTTTGAATGAAATTTTAATTTCAAAACATTCATTTACATATAAATAAATCCTTGAATCCATTTTTAAAATATGGGCATTGATTAGAATGATTGAGAAGAATAAATCTTTAAAACATTTAAAACAATAATTTAGTTAAAGAGTTCTTAATCAAATAAGAGATGCTTGAATACAAATAATTGAGGAATAGCATAAATAAAAGCTTATAATATCATGAGAATAAGGAGATTCATGATATAATATTTCAAATGGTAGTATATACACCATATAAATGTGAATTGGTTTATAACAACAAATAAGTCTCAATGGAATGTTAATTGCGATGAAATACTTTTCAAAGATCGTACCATTATATTAACGATAAATCAATGGAATAATTATTTGTGAAAAATATAAATACACCCAATATAAGTTTATATTAAGTGTAAAACAATAATAGTTCATTCACACATATTTATATAACGATATAATCAAGAAGTAGATGTTTAACCCAAAGAATTGAAATTGGGTAAAGAAGTTCCCTTACAAAAATTCGACAGTCTAAGGATGTCACTATAAAATTCAGAAAATGAGTTGATATGAGAAAAATGGGTATCTCATTACGTGGACATAAAATTTTAAAAAATAAGGATTTATAAGAACATATACCAACATAAGAAGATGTAAATTAAAATGCATAACAAAAATAAGTCTTTGACTAAAAGAGGAAAGTGAAAGGGTCCTTTACAGATTTGGTAACTTATGAAACATACACCCCATGAAAGAAGGATAAAAAAATGAAGATTTAAATTCCAATAAGTTAAACTATGTTACCAAAATAATACAATCATGTTCATTACATACTCCACACAAAAGGAAGTAGTGACAAATATATCATGAATATCATGAGATTAAAAAGTGAGATAAAACCCCTTACCTCGTGTCTGACTGGACCGGTTCATTATTTAATCTCCTGAATAGTAAAATAAAATTAATTTATACTTTCTTAAGTTAATATTTCAATTTTATTACTCCTTTTATATCACTTATTAACATTTTATAAACATTATTAAATCATTTAAGTTAATAATGGTCATTTTGTCGATATTTGGTACTTGAGTCGAAATTGAACTTCTTATAATTACAAGATGTTCATGTGGTCAAAATTCCATTTTCTCTAGAATGATATTCAATATTTAGATATTAAAAATATCATATATATCAAGTGTATATATGTATTTATAATAGTATATAACATTTGGAGGTAAGAAATAAAATGCACCATTCTTGGAGATGGTAAGCCGTACGTACGCATGAATGCTACTCTCATTTATATTTCATATTTAATGGAATGAAAATTTAATGATACATAATTATATTATAATTAAATTATAATATAATATATAATTTCATTAATTTAGTCATTTATATATTCCACTTATGGCATGAACGAGTCACATCACTTTGATGGGGTGGTGGTCCGCACTTCCTCAAATGAAATTATCGTATTTACCCATTATGGAAAACATAAAGGTATGATATGAATGAAAGATACCTAAGTATAGAGACAATATGGAAATAATATATATCACATGTAAATTAATTCCCAAATTAAAGTCCACTATAATAGGTGGTAGGAGAAAATTGAACAATAAACGTTTCGTGAGGCAGTAGTTCGCCGTCCATAGAAACAATATGTTCTTTACCCATTAGACAGGGGTGTGTGTAAGTGTAGTTAGAATAAATCTCTTATAAAAAACATATTATATTTAGGGTACTATTTATGTTATAAAATAAAGGAATAAAATGATTTTAGGGGGTTGGAGAAGTAAAATAAAAGAAAAGAACTTCAGAGAAGATGTTACCTTTAAATCGGGTAACTCCATTTGGTTTGGACAAAAAGTGTTTCTTGAAGTTCATTCTACCTAAGGTAAGTCATCTAGTTGGAATATAGATATATTTAGAGATTATTTGGTCCAAGTTTGGATGATCCATGGGGCTTGAGATGAGTGAATAATGGGTCAGAGGTGAGGTATTTTTATAAGGGGGAGGAGGGGCCCTTTAAGAAAGTTGGAAAATATTATTTTATTATATTATGATTTTCTGTTTCTAAAGGTCCAAAACTTATTAAAGTAGAATATATGATGACTTATTTTCTAAATAAAATCATACAATAAAAATTGGAAATGTTTTTTATATTGTTTTAATTTTTATAATATTATTTAAATTAAATCATTCATTAATGAGGTAAACATTGCATCATTAATGTGTCATAAATAATTTTATTTATTTGATGTCTAAAAATTAGGAAACAAATACCATGATGTAGGAAATATTTTTATATTCTTAAACAATTTTTATAGTCAAATATATCTATTATATAACCCCACATTAAAGTTTTTTAGCAAAATAATACATGTTTATGATATTTTTATTTTTACATTAAATAAAATTTTATTAATGTCATTATCTTACAAAAATGGATTTAAAAGGCCAAAGAACTCACCAAAAGATTTTATTGGCTATAAATTACTCATCTAATAAGGTAGTACAAGTGTTTAGGTAATTTTATATTATTATAATATTGATTTTACCTTGAATTACCCTATTTAACTTTAACCACGTTAAATAAAAGTCAAAAGTTACAATTCACCAAAAACTGTTTTCATCTTATTAAACCATATTTTACTTAATTATAACAACCAAGTATGTTAGATTTTATAAATTCAATTACCAAAATTGGGGAAATTTAATTTAAATGAAAAAGTCTGTTTTTAACTACTACTCAGTGTTTTCATTATTCATCAAAAATAGAAGGTCTTAAGAAAAATACCAAAAATTTACTATAAGCTATATTTGATATACCTAATTCAAAAATGATGTCTATTTTACAAAATTAAAAACATAGAATTTTAATTAATTAATTTGAAATTAGTTCTCGTTGTCAAAACAAAAAAATTGTGTTTTTAATAAATAATAACTAAGAATAGATTGAAACTTGTTTATGTCAAATATCAAAGTGAAATTACATACAATGACCAACATTGGATTAAATCGTAAAAATATAATCTAATTACCCTTTAAAACTAATTAAAAACCATATCAAACCATATAAATAATATAGATTAAAAGGAAGTTTTGAATTAAAATAAAGTATTTTCACTATTCATTAAACAATTAATATTATTAGAAAAATACCAAAAATTTACCCAAAGTAAATTTTGATATCCCTATTTTGAAGAAAAATTTTATTTTGTCAAATATAACATATAAAAGTTACCAAAACTAGATTTAAAGAGGGTTCACCATCAAAAGGTGGTAAATCGACCTTTTAATGAATATTATGTTTATGCTTAAAATTAGATCAATTCACATTTAAAGCCTCTAATGTTTATTGGATAAATATAAAAACATTCAACAAACAAGTGTAATAATATTGTAGTTATTTATGTTTATTATTTCCAATACAAAGAATATGTGTTAACTATCATTTAAAATAATATTATTATATTATTATTTTTCGGTATAACTCAACATTGTGTGCAATGTATGATTTCAAATAAACCTGTTATTGCGTATCAGGTACGCCATCAAACATAACATCCCCATTAAAGTAAAATTTATATTTAATTCACAAATTTTAATAAATATGAAAATGTTATATTCTTTATTTACGTGGAATGTTACATCCTTCCCCCCTTTTGGGAATTGCATCCTTGAATTTTTAAAATTGGGCTCAGAAACTTCATAAAATGTCTCACATCAAAAAAAGTGTCAATAAAACTATCACATTAAAAGAAAGAAATATAAGTAAAAATATCACTATAGATAACCCATTCTAGGATTCCATTTAGGAAAACATGGATATGGAAGAGAAACTAACTCTCATAGATTAATAGATAGTGATAGAGAACTAGACCATGAAAAGTTAACCACCACAACACCATAACATTGTGGTTGGGTAAAATTTTGATGATAAAAGACAGCTTATAAGATTTTTTCTTCAAGATCCTTTTCATAGAGTTGAAGAATTTTTTTAATAACTAGAATAAGATCCTATAGAAAAATATACTTACTTGTCATGTAGAGTTCCATCCTTTAATAAAATTCTACCACAAACTCAACTTTTATCCAAACGGTATTTATTTAAGATGACTTAGTCACACCTAAAGTTCTAGAATCAACTTATAGAGTATCACATAATCTACAAAAGATGAACTATATATTTCTCCTATCTTTAGACATCAACTAAAACCAAAATGGTTAGTACAAGATTAGATAATCCCTAAAAGATAGTCCTTTATAAACATAAATACTACTCTTAATCTCTAAAACTCAACAAATAGTACCCAATGTTCATCAAAGACCATTCAATACAAAATTTTCCATAAAAATTTATTCCAAATAATCCAACTAAGATTGAGACCCAAAACTCGAAAGGATTTGATCACATAGTCTCTAAATAACATCGGTTACTCTTAAAGTCTCATACTGAAAAGTAATTAACCTAATCACATATTCCTTATGAAAGGTTAATCATTTCCATAAATAACCCAAATCTCTATATTTCCATAATAAAGACACAGATTCATCCAAAATAAAATTTCAACCATTACTCCACAAATAAAATTCCATAGTATCCTATTTCCCGTAAACATATAGTGTTCCCAATAGAGAAAACGTCTTCCAAAATAACCTTTATCACTTAATTGCCAAATCATTTTTTTACACTAAGTATATCCATTTGATAAAACATAATATCTCAAATCCACTAATTCTAGATCAATAAAATCATTTAAATAAAAAGAATAAGTCATACTAAACAAGGACTTCACGCAGTCCAGTGGTATGCAATAAATCCCAATTGAACTTTGGTTGTCGGTTTGATTCCCCCTAGATTTGTACGATGCGATGGGTTGTCACATGGTTTGCGTGTTGTCCTTTTTCAAAAACAATATAATTTTATAACATTTCTAAAAATGAGATAAATCTCTTAAAAATAACCATAACATATTTTATCCACAATTTTTATCTCATTCCTTGCATTTTCATCCCATAAAGTAATAACCTATAATTGCCTCAAAAAAAGATCATATGAACCTCTAAGCTTATACATGATGTCCAATCAAGAAAAGATAACTATTTCTTGAATAACAGTTTCACATATCACACTTCATGGTTACACATACAAGAAAAATTATTCCATATTAATCCCATCATCAGTAGATCCTTAATAATTTTAAGCATTTCATCATCTTAAAATGTACCACAACTCTTAAGTCCCATATATGTCGACTTTTTACTCATTCAACATTCTTCGTGATCCATTATCCATTATTTTACAACATATTCCATAATACGTCATTCCTACAAACAAAATAATTTATCATATAATAAGATTCATTAATATCAAAACATCAGCTAAGAAATAATTCATACCTCTCATTGGTCATTGTTAGTTTCCTCATCTTCAATTGGAATAGAATTTGGAATTAGTGACTATATATTTGTAAGATCTGGCTAATCCCATTCCCGGACCTTCTTCATAATACATCTATTTGTATAATCAACATGAACACCACATTTAAACAATTAAATTGATTATTCGGAAATTACTTCTTTCCATTTATTGGAATCAATTGAATGCTTCCATTTTCAAAGCAGGTCCATAATTTATGGCCTTCATTACCACATCTATATCATCTTCCAATCACTTTGAATCATTTTATTGAGTGTTTATTTCCACATCCTTGACACATAAGGTTTAAATATACTTACCTTTACGATTATTACCTGAACTCCCATAGGGATTTGTTTCCTATATATATAATGCCTTATAAAAATCTATAAGGTTCAGGTGGTCGATCATGAATCCAAATAGTAGGTTGATAATAACCACAAGAGTTCTCATTGAAGCTCTCATTTCATCCAGTTGCGTATTTAGAAAAACGTCACAGTTTTATTCACATCCATTGTTACTTTGGTGCCTGCTAGATCCAGCAATTTACTAAAACCAAAAAAGTCAGTGTTATTATATCAGTAAAATCATCATATACTATCTTATGAGGAGGGTAAACACTAAAACATACTTGTTCATGTTATCATAAACTCATTCAATTTATCTAAAAAATCTATGACTCTTTCCAATATACTAACCATTATGGTTATGTCACTTATGCTTAAATAACTCCCAAACCTCTAAAGTTATCTAAACAGATCTCTGATACCAACTATAACGACCCAACCTTAAACAATAAATAATATTCAGTTAAGTCAACAATTCACATTGAGTATATTTTTAGGTTTATAATTTTAAAAAATTATGCCATAACTATTACATTACATCTCAAAAATTACAAAGTAGACACTTCGACTCAGTTTCCATTATTTTATAAAATAAAAACTCATAAAAAACATGTCTAGTTCCATGTTTTATATAGCACGAATTTTCCTTCATCCTATCATTAACCATATTCATCTTTAAGTCCTGTGAAAAGCTTTTCAAAACATGGGATGAGCATGAAAAGATCTGCAAGTGTTATAAAATAAGGAAAGGAAACATTAACCTATCAATAAAATCAAATTAATGAAACCATACTTTTCAATCATAACATACCTTATGAAATCATAAGATTTATGAATAACACAAAAAAATCATAAATCATAAAGGTAACTTATGAAATACTTACATACATGCATTGTAGATTTTATAGCTACATAGGGAGTTACATTCGGAATACCCATCATAGTATATTCTATTAATCTCTTTGGAGAAACATTAACGTTTACCTTCACTACGTTACCCAATACATTGGAGAGCTATCTCAGGCTCACCCGCCATATGTTTTTCACGGAACCACCTACATACGTAAACAATGCCCAAAAACCATAACATATTCATTACACATAAAACAAGAAAAAAGGAAAGAAAACATTTCCACATTAAATCACAATATATCATTTTAATATATTGACATAATAAATTCTTTATCAATCCATTTTCAAAACCATTTAAAACATTTAATAAAGAGATTATTGAATCAAAGTGTCCCATACCACCTTGATTATTTTGAAAGAAATTTTAATTTCAAAACATTCATGACTATATAAATAAATAATTAAAAAAAAATTTAAAAGAAGTATAGTAATGAGAAAGATTTATAAGAATAAATCTTCAAAAAATTTAGAACGATATTTTAGTTAAAGAGTTCCTAACCAAATGAGATACAATTGAATACAAATAATTGAGGAATAACATTAATAAATGATTATAATATCATAAAAATAAGGGGATTCATGATATAATATTTCAAAGGGTAGTGTATACACCATATAAAAGTGAATTGGTTCATAACCACAAATAAGTCTCAATGGAATGTAAATTGAGATTAAATCCCTTACAAAGATCGTACAATTAGATTAAGGATAAATCAATGACATAATTATGTATGACAAATATAAATACACCCAATATAAGTAAATATTATGTGTAAAACAATCATATATCATTCACACACATTTATATCACGTCATAATCAATAAGTATAAGTTTAACCAAAAGAATTGAAATTTGGTAAAGAAGTTCCCTTACAAAAAATTCGACAGCCTAATGACGTCACTTTAAAATTCAGAAAATGAGTTGATGAGAGAAAAAAGGGTATCTCATCAGTTGGACATACAATTTAAAGAAAATAAGATATATAAGAACATATCCCAACTTAATAAGACTTAAATTAAAATACATAATAAAAACAAGTCTTTGACTAATAGAGGATAGTGAAAGGTTCCCTTACCGATTTGGTAACTTACAAAACATACAACCCATGAAAGAAGGATAAACAAATTAAGATTTAAATACCACTAAATTAAATTATATTACACAAATAATACAATCATTGGATGTACATACACCAAAACACATTAAATAGTGTCCAATATAGTATGAATCACACAGGAATAAAAAGTTAGATGAAAACCCCTTACCAAATATCTGACATGACCCATTCGTTCTTTAATCTCCTGAATAAAAAACTAAAGTTAATTTATACTTGAATAATAGGATATTTCAAGTTTTATATTCCTTTTATATCACTTATGACCATATATAAACATTATGCAATCATTTAATTTAATAATGGTCGTTTTGTCGATATTTGGTACATGAGTCAAAAATGACCTTCTTATAATTACAAGTTGTTTATGTGGTCAGAAGTCCATTATCTACATTATTATATTCATGATATAGATATAATATGTATAATATATATCCATTATATATGTATTTATAATAGTACATAACTTTTTTAGGTATGAAATAAATGTACCATTCATGGAGACGGTAATCCGTACATACGCATGAACACTACTTTCATTTATATTTCATATTTAATGAAACGAAAATATAATTATACAAAGATATATTATAATTATAGTATAATATCATATATAATTTCATTAATTTCATCCTTTATATGTTCCACATATGTAATGAACGAGTCATAACACTTTGAGGGTGCGGTAGTTCGCACTTTCTCAAAGGAAACTATCGTATTTACCCATTATGGAAACCATAGAGGTATGATATAAATGAAAAATACATAATTATATATAAAATATAAATATAAAACATATCACATATAAATACAGTTCCATATTAATGACCACCATAAGAGGTGGTATGAGAAATTTAAACAATCATCGTTTCGTGAGGCAGTAGTTCGCTGTCTATAGAAACATTATGTTCTTTACCCATTAGAAGGAGGTGTGTGTATGTGTAGTTATATTAATTATTATATGAATAACTTAGTATAATAAGGATAATATTTTTTTTATAAAATAAATGAATAAAAAGATTTTAGGGGGTTGGAGAAGAAAAATAAAAAGAAAAGAATTTAAGAGAAGACATTACATTTAAATCGGGTATCTCCTTTTGGTTAGATCCCAAAGTTCTTATTGAAGTGCCTTCTACCTAAAATAATGCTTCTAGGTGGAATAGAGGGATCTTGAAAGATTATTTTAGAAATGTTTTTATGGGACATGAGGCTTTAGTGGTGTGAGTAATGGGTTAGTGGTGAGGTCTTTTTATAAGGGGGGGAGGGGCTCTTTAAAAACGTTTTAACATATTATTTTATTATATAATAATTTTCTATTTATAAAGGTCCAAAACATATTAAAGTGTAAGATATGATGAATCTTGTTCTAAATAAATCAACCAATATTAAATGTACCGGTTTTGGATATTGTTTTAATTTTTATAATCTTATTTATTTAAATCATTCATTAATGAGGTAAACACTGCATCATTATTGTGTCATAAATAATTTAATTTATTTGATGTCTAAAAATTATAAATAAAATATAGTGAATAAGGAAATATTTTTATCTTTCTAATTAATATTTATATTCGAATATATCAATTATATAACCCCATATTAAAACTGTTTTAGCAAAACAATACATGTTTACGAAATTTTTATTTTTACTTTAAATAAAAAGTTATTAATGTCATTATCTTACCAAAATGGATTTGAAAGGCCAAAAAATCTCACCCAAGGATTTTATTAGTCTTCCATGACTCATCCAATAAGGTTATTACTAGTGGTAAGGTAATTTTATATTATTCTAATATTATTTTTACCCTGAATTACCCTATTTATCTTTAACCGCTGTAAATAAATGTCAAAAGTTACAATTCACTAAAAATTATTTTCATCTTATTAAACCGCTTTTGGCTTACTAATAACAAATATTTATGTCTAATTTGTTAAATTCAATTCATATAAGTGGTAAAAATTCATTTAAATGAAAAATTCTAGTTTTTAACTACTACATAGTGTTTTCACTATTCATCCAAAATTGAATGTTTTTCGAAAAATAACAAAAATTCAGCCTAAGATATATATGATATTAAGAATTAAAAAATTATTTCTATTTTACCAAATTAGAAACATATAAGTCGCATTAATTAATATAAAATTAATTCACTTTTTCAAAACAAAAAACGTGTTTTTAAGAAATAATAACTATCAAAAGATTGACACTTGTTTATGTCAAATTTAAATGTAAAATTACATCCAATGAGAAAAATTGGAGTAATTGGTAAAAATATAATCTATTTAGACTTTAAACCATATTAAAAAGATAATCTAACAATATAAATAAATTATAATAAAAGGAATTTTTGATTTAAAATACAGTATTTTTCAGTATTCATTAAAAATGAATTTTATCTGAAAAATGCCAAAAATTTACCCCAAGTAAATTTTGATGTCCCGATTCTAAAGAATAATTTTATTTTTTCAAATTTATCATATAAAATTGACCAAAAATAAATTTAATTTGGGTTCACCATCAAAATATGGTAAATCGACCTTTTAAAGAATATTAGAGTATTTATGCTTTAAATTAGATCCATTCACATTTGAAGCCTCCAAATTTTATTTGATAAATGTAAAAACATTTAACAAACATGTGTAATAATATTTTAGTTAATCATTTTTATTCTTACCAATACAAAGTATATGTGTTAACTATCATTTAAAATAATAATATTATATTAATAATTTTTATTATAACTCAACATTGTGTGAAATGTATGATTTCAAAGAAACATATTATTGCGTATCAGGTATGACATCAAACATAAAGTCCACTTTAAATAAAATTAATATTTAATTCAATTTTTTTAATAAATATGAAAATGTTATATTGTTTATTTACTTGGGATGTTAAAGTCAATGTGGTGGACATTATGAAATAAATTGTACTCTTAATAGAACTCAATATTTAGGTTTTCATAAAGCTCATTTTTCAAAACAAACATGGATACCCATAATTATTTTACCTAAAATTTCCGGATCCAAACAAGTTATGGTTATAAAAAACTAATTATTTCTTTTTCAGGAAAACAAGAAGTGTAATACCAACAAGAATATTTGGTACATGCATAGTGGTTTTTCTCTACACATGACTAGACACAATGATTTATTTGAAAATATTATTGAAACACAAGTTGAAAAAGTTATATTCAGAGACAATTCTCAAGGAAAGAATATTGGTGCATGTAATATTATTTTCCTCAGTAATGTTTTAAATTCAAATTTTTTGTTTGTTAAAGGTCTTAAGCCCAACCTTATTTGCATAAGTCAATTACGTGATGAAGGATACCTTGTAAATTTTAGGAATGATAAGTTTTTAGTTCACAATTCCAAGAATGAATTCATTATTTCTTTCCATATAAATTAGAATGTATACCCACTTAACATATAAGACCTTAGGAGCCAGGACGTACCTTAATTAAGTGAAATGTAAGACCAATCTTGGTTATAGAATAGGGATAGGAAACTATAACCTTATAAACCTTTGTAAACGTTCAAATAAAAGACTTGTGAATGATCTACCGGATCTTAGGTATGATTATTCAAAAGTTTTTGATCCCTATAAATATGGAAAGAAACATAAAACTAGCATTAAATCAATCAACGAGGTTTCAACTTCTAATGCATTACAACTAGTGCACATGGAACTTTTAATCCAACACAAACTGGAAGCATTGGAGGAAAATACTATGTATTTTTTTAGTTTATGACTACACTATATTTACATGGGTCTATTTTATAGAAAATAGACCTGAAGACCTTTTTTATTTCAAAACTTTTAGATCCCTGGTTAAAAATGAAAAAAATAAACCATTTATAACTATACGTAGTGATAATGGTGGTGAATTTTAAAACTCGGATTTTAAAACCTTTTGTTGTAATAAAGGTATTACTCAAAATATTTAATCCCCAAGAACCCCTTAAAAAATAGTGCTGTTGAGAAGAAATCATATTCTTTAAGAAATGACAATAACCATGTTGAGTGAATACTTAATTGCTCTGCATTTCTGGGACGAAGCTATTAGTAATACATGTTATACTATAAATCATGTTTTTACTAGACCATTTCATAATACAACACCTAATGAATTGTGGACTCATCGAAAACCTAAAGTTTCATAATTTAGAGTATTTGGATGAAAGGTATTCATATTGAATACAAGAGATATTTTACACAAATTTGAACCCAAATCTACGAAGAAATATTTCTAACTTATTCTACAAATTATAAGGCTTGCATAATTTTTAACAAAAACAATTGTACTATTGAAGAAACTATGCATATTAGGTTTGATTAAACTACCCCCTTTGTTTTAAAAAATTCCTTACCTAAATCAACTGATATATTTTCACAAACTGATTATCAACCTACAATTGAAAACTCTTTTTATAAGTCAAATACTCAATAAAAATTTTCTGAAACATTTACCCTAGAATAATTTATATCTTATGTTGATGAACAGGTTCTACAAAACCCATGTCAATGTTTTCATAGAAATCATCAAAGTGATAATATCATTGGGGATGTAAATCAACCTGTAAGGACAAGAAATTACTTGAGAAATAAAATAGAATATCTTTTTTTTAAATAAATTTGAACCTAAAACTCCAAGTGAGGCATTAGGTGATGAAGATAAGATTAAATCAATTCAAGATGAACTAAATGAATTTGAAAGTAATCAAGTTTGGATTTAGTTAAAAACCCTAAAGAAACAACTATAATTGGTCTAAAATGGGTTTTCAAAAAAATTTGATGAAAATGGATTCATTGTAAGAAATAAAGAAAGACTTGTTGCTAAGGGATATAATCAACAAGAGGGAATAGACAATGAATAAACCTATGCTCCATTAGATACACTTGAATCTATTCATATTATATTATCCTTTTCAGTGTATTTAAATTTCAAATTATTTCAAATGGACGTAAAATGTTCTTTTCATAATAATTTTGTACAAGAATAAGTTTTTTGTAGAATAACCACCTAGTTTTATAGATTCAAAACATCCTAATAATGTTTTTAAACATACCAAAGAATTGTATGGCCATAAACAATCCCCTAGAGCATAATATGATAGACTTATAGGATTTATTTGACAAAATAATTATGAAAAAGGTACGGAAGATCCAACTCTTTTTATAAAAATGAAAAAAAAATGTTTTAATTTTTCAAATCTATGGTGATGACATTATATTCAGCTCAACTCGGCCATCCTTAACCGATTATTTTGAGAATATAATGAAATATGTTTTTGAACGGAGTTTGATGGGTGAATTAACAATATTTTTTGGATTTCAAATATCTTAAAAACCTGAAGGAACCTATATATCCCAACATAAGTATATCAAAGACCTACTCAAAAAGCATGGATATGACAATACTAAAAGTATTATCACACCAATCGGTACCTCAAATACACTTGATCTTGATGAAGCTAAGAAACCAGTGGATCAAAAAAATTAGAGGTATGATAGGAAGTTTTTTATACTTGAAATATAGTCATTGAGACTTAATGTTTTCAATATCCTTATGTGCAAGATATCAATTAAATCCAAAATAATCTCATTTTAAAGCTGTGAAAACGATTTTACAATATTTAAAAGGAACTTTGAATTTAGACCTTTTCATTCTTTGGGAAATGATTTAGTTTTAAAAAGTTTTTCAGGTGCTAGCCTTGGTGGATGTAGAATGGATAGAAAGATTACATCAGGAACACATAATTTCTTAGGATATTCTTTAGTTTCTTGGTCATGCTAGAAATAAAACTCAGTAGAACTTTCCAATTCTGAAACTGAATATATAGCATCTAGAAGTTGTTGTGCTCAAGTGTTGTGAATGCAATAGATGCTCACTAACAATGGAATGAGTTTTTCCGAAACTCAAATACTACGTGATAATACTAGTTCCATAGCTCTTAGTAAAAACCCATCACATCACTCATGTAAAAAACACATAGATATTAGGCATCGCGTTCTTAGGGATCACACACAAAAAAAAGATATTATTTTACAATTTATCATAACACAAGAACAACTTAATGACATTTTTACAATACCTTTACCTTCTAATAGATTTGAATTTATTGAACCAAATCTAGTAAGGATTACAATAAAATAATCATTCAAATCTACTTTCTATTTTTACAATTCTACTTACAATAAAACACTCCTTATCAAGATGATAACATTTTTCTTTTAAAATTTATTTTACCTATTTTTAGTATTTTTTTCATATTTTTTATTTTTATTTTATCTTAATTATTTATGATTATTTATATTAGTTATATTTGTTTCTTTAGTTATGCCATTTGGTTTCATTTTTGTTTTGAGATTCTGTTTTTTATATTTTTTTGTCATTCTATTAATCGGTCTGACAGAATCTTTTCCATCGACTTAAAAACCAATTGTAATGACTTTCTTTTCCATCAGCTTGACAACCTATGTTAATGACTTTCTTTTCAATCATATTGATAACCAATGGTAGTTACTTTCTTTTCCATCGGCTTGACAACCTCTAGCAATGAATTTAATTTTTATTGGATTGAAAACCAATGGAAATGAATTTATTTTCCATCATCATGACAACCAATGGTAAAGATTTTTTTTTCCATAAGCTTAATAACCAATGGTAATGACTTTGTTTTCCACCGGCTTGACAACCTATGGTAACGACTTTATTTTCTATCGGTCTGACAACCGATCATATACTTTTTCTTTTTAATTGGTTCAATGTTTTATTTTATTCTATTTCCATTATTTCAACTATTTGTTTAATGTATTATCTATTTACTTTGATAATACTATGAAACCATCAAATTACTTAAAATCTCTGATATGTGCATTCTTTCTTCTTTTTGTATTATCTTTCTTTCATGTTATTGTTTCTTAGTTTTAATCTTTTTTTAATTTTTTTATTCTCCACCATTGGATTCATTATCTTCTAATCTCAACTGTAGAAGAAAAATGGCCATCAAAATTCACCTATAAATAGAGGACCCCCTCCTCAAACCCACACCAGTTTTTCAGATTTCTTGGCAAAGCTCTGCCTCTCCTCCTTAAGACCTGATATGATATTTTACTTTACCACTCATATTTATGTCTCAGTCTTCTTCCAACACTTCTACCAAAATGCCTTCAAAGACTTTCTCAGAGAAGTATTTCTTTATAGAAAGCTTAGTTTCTCTGGATTTTTTGACAGTTATGACTCAACAACCAAAAGGATTATTTTATTCTAATTATGGGAACATCTTTGTGTTGAGAAACCCATATCTGAAGACCCAATTCCTATTAAATATGTTAGATAGTTCTACAGTGCAATGTATTTTGATAAGAATATGATGATTAAATTTTCTGTGTACGATAGAAAATTTTCAATGTCTATAAAACTAGCAGCACATTTTCTTAATTTTCCAACTGAAGGTTATTCCATTTTCCCATATTATAGGCTAACTGAGGAAGTAAATAAGTTTAATAAGGAAGGAGCTGAAAATTCACTATTTCCCATCGACATGGAGAAAAGAAAAGCATATCATCTTTTTTATGACAGCTGGTTTTTTGTCCTTTGGAGGAAAGGGTTTCTAATTCAAAAGAAAGGGGACATAAAAACTCTTAAGGTCTCTAACATATTTATGTTACATAATCATGTAAACATGAAAAAAGAAAATCTCATGGGATAAATTTTAAAAACTATCAAGAATGTGATGTTTGGAGCGATCAGGTCTCATCTTATCATGTATCCATCTATTCTCACAAAGTTCATTCTTGAAATTTTGATGTTTTTTAATATTCCTTTGAAAAGAGAATTAAAAGATATGAATCCTTCTTCGATAAGTAAAAATACATTGAAGAAATTTTATGTTTGTTTTGATGAAGAATCAAAACTCTTTGTCAATGATGTGGAAGTTGAATTGGCACAAAATCAATCGGCACCAATGAAAAAAGAATCAGCACCAATAGTTGTTTCTTCTCAAAAGTCATATCCTCAAATCAGTGTAATGCTGAAGAATAAAACCAAATAAAGTAAATAGGTTGTATCCAAGTGGAGAAAGTAAAAATAACAAAGCAAATAAATTGATCCTAAATTTAGTCTTCATCTAGCTGAAGCTCTAGCTTAGAAGATAAGGGTAGAAGATACTCTACAGGATGAGAATAAAAATAAGACTCTATTAAAAAATAAAAGCTTAAGATTTTGATGTTTCTAAAATCCTAAAAGGGGTTTTTTTGATAAGTACTCAACTAACAGAAGAAGTTCAATAAGAATTGATCCTACATACATCTCCAGAGAAAGAGAAAGGGAAACAAATAATGCAATAAGTTCAGGAATGTAAAGAAGAGGAAAAAGACTTTCTTTTAGAATATCTTCATAGTTATAAGAAGAGTATAGAAGAATATTCTATTGAAAAATAATTTGAAGAAATATAACTAAAATATCATGCCAATAAAGTAGCTGTTCAAACCTTAGAAACTCAATCATAATGGATTTATTCTCCAGTTAAGTAAATGGCTCAAAGTTCCTATACCGAGAAAGTAATTTTCATCAGAGAAAAAGTGGAATAATAAAGATAGGAAAAATAAGTAGAAAGGGTTGAAAAGGACAAAGAGAAAGGAAAATTGAAACATCCTATTAGGGACTCAAGCTAATCAAATGAACTTTAATCGTACGATGATGATACTGACTCAGAACACACAATTTATTTAAATAGAAGATATTACATTAATCATGTTTTTAAAATAATTGTGAAGACTATTGCATATTTTCTTATAACTAAAGGAGAAAATGGATTTTATTAAAAACAATAAAAGGAAGAAATTCAGTTCAGTAAGAGAGATCATAAATAGAGTAATGTCAATAGAAGCTGATTTAAAAGTTTTGAGTGATAGTTATGTTTCTCATAAGAAGGATTGCAACAAGATGACTATGTGGTCGTACAAAATAGAAAGCTCCATAAATGAACATCGGAAATAAATTTAAGACTTTAGGAGGATCTCAAATGATCTTTATATTTCTTTTAATAATCCTGATATGGAAACAATCGACATGTTGAATCAGATTCCAAAATCTCATGTTGCTAATGCTCTTTCAGTGAAAGAATTACAATATAGGTTTAGTGGTTTTTAGTCATAATTCTTGATGGTTTCATATTTTATAGATGAAATAGTTTTTTTAAAAGAAACAAAATACTTTTTTGTCTGGAGAGAATAAGAATATAATCAACAGAATTGATAATCTTGAAGAAGTGATCAGGGTGCAAGAAGACACTATCAAAAACCAATATCAACTTGTTGAAAACCAACAAGAGATTCTCAAATATCAGTCTAATTCTATAATAGATGACAAGAAATAGATAAAGAAAATTAAGTCCATTCTTCCTGAGTTGATCAAGAAAGAAAAAGAAAGAGAAAACAAATGATCTTTTTGTTGTATCTTTCTTTCTTGACTGTTATTTCAATTTCTCTAAACTTATGAGAGTCTAATGAATTGAATGTTTTTTATTTACATTGTCTTATATTAGGTTTTTCTAACTATTTTAGGAAACTCCAATTCTTTTATTAAATAAAAAAGGTTAATGTTTTATAAAAGGGTGGAATGTTTTATAAAAGGGAATAAGTTTTTACAAAGGAGGAGTATTATTAATTGTTTTTACTCAAATGTAATACAAATAAATCAAGGAATATCTAAAAATACAATACATAGGAAATTATATACCTAAGGGGGAGTTAGTTGTTTTCAATTCCATTTTTCAGAAGAGTTTTCATAACTCATAGGGAGATAAGTATGTCATCCTAGTTTTACATTGTGTTTGGTGCTTTCCAAAAAGGGGGAGATTGTTTAGTCAAAAGTATTATTTTGAATTCTATGTCTTTTTTTGGAAATCACAAATCCTTTTAATACTCTTCTTAGATAATTTATTTACATTGAATATTGTTTTCTGTCAAAAATTTTGACTGTGAAAATTGTACTGACTCTATATATCGTATTCACTATGTCAATCGTACTGACTCTGTCTATACAACTGACTCTTTCAATCATACTAAATCTGTAAATCATATCGACTATGTCTACCATAATGACAATGTTCATCATACCCACATTGTTCATCATTCTTACTTTTCATCATATCAATACGCTACTCTAAGTAATATTAATCATAAACATGTTTTACTTCGATCTCATGCATGCTTTTATTATTATCAAAACAATTGTCCTATATCAATCTTACTCATGTTATATTTTCCATGTATCTTTTATTTTTATCCAAAATAATGTCATGGAGTTATTTATAAACTTATCAAAATGATATCACATTTTTTGTTTTAATATGATCGTTACAATGACAAGTGTCCAAGTCCCTCTGAGGTTTTTAAAGAAATATGACTATTAGAGAAAATATTACCATTGTAAATAGAGGCCTATAAATAAGAGGTCATTTAAAATAGAAGGGTGAATTTGATCAAATTTTTCTTCTATCATGTTCTAGAGAGAGACGTTGTGACTTATCTCTTGCTTTGTGTGAAAGCCTTGTAATTACAAAGCGTGAAAAACTTGTTCATAACTTTTGTATTCTAGCATGTGATTTGTTTTTCCTTATGTGACTGATCCGGTGATAACGATCAAGGGATTTTGGGGATAGGAAGATGTTCTTTCAATCATCGTATCAACGAACTTCAATTTATTTAAGGACAAAGGTGATGATTACCTTCTTAATCGATGACTTCCGGGGATATGAATACATCTGTAACGATCATCATATCAAAGTCTTACCAAGGTGTTGGTAAGACAGACGTTATATCTGAGGTGAAACGATACCCTAATCATTGGGTTAAAAGAATTGTAATACTTTTAAATTTCCACTATTATTTTTATCAAAAAGGGAATTATATTTTTTCTCTTTCTTTTCATTTCCAATTCAATTGTAATTGTTTCAATTATGCGTCTTTTGATACATCTTGTGTTAATAGATTCTATAAGATGTATTGTAAAATCTTTCTTACTTGTATTACTCCAATCATTGTATTCATTCATAATATGATTTCTTTACATTACTTATAGTATTACATCAAATCATATCTATTAGATCGAAGCCCATTGTGGTAAACTGTATTGATTGTGAATTGTATTAGGTTAACACCTCTTAAACTGGGTTCTTTCTTTAGAGTTTAAATACAATGTTTTTAAACATACAATTCACCCCCCTCTTGTATTGTGGTATATAATATACATATACATCTATATTATGATCCAATAGAATATATTTAAGGTTTTTAGAAATAATAACCAAATTTTAACTTCACAAGAAACATTAATAAAAGTGTATCTAATTTTTTTTGAATGTATATTATTATCTATTAAAATTAAATCTAGTAATGGGTAATGGATATCTTCAGTTTGGTCAAAGTAATCTAGTAATAATAGAATATAAAACGATATTAATATAATTTATATATTATTCTCTAAATTTGATATATAATGACAATATTAATAGAAAATACTAGAACTATTCCCCAATTTAAATATTTTATCAAGAATAAATTTAAAATAATACTTATTTTTACAGAGGGGTACATACACCAACTAGGGTAAAAGATAAAATGGTGGGTCTAAATAGTGTCATAATTTAGGATTATATCCTAATAAATATTACATTTTTTTGTGAATCTATAATAGTAAGTGAAATAATTTTGGGATGGAATCATAAAATACATCTCTATGTGGTTCTCAAGGTGGTAAGTCACTAGCCTATTATATGTGTGGTGGGAAGGGTCATATAATGACTCAATGGCCTATCATTCCATGAAATTTTCATAAATGTTTCTTGATAATCCAATTAATGACGTTTTATACGTTTCTATCTCTAAATATATGTTGAAGAGAATAAAAAATATTACAAGGAACTCTTATGAAAAATAATTTAAATCAGTAAGGGTTCATTACCCCACAAATATACATACAATACTCAGTTAGAGTAGGTATAACTCTTTGTAGATTAATAAGGGGAAATGGAATTTGATACTAATGTAGAACCATATACTTCCCATGGTTTAATCATTATTTATTCTATAGTTATTACTACATTAGTTAATAATATAAAATATTATTCTTTTATATTTATAAGTGTAATATGACCATTCAGAATTTTTTAATAGATGATGAATTATACTTTGAAAATATATATGATGTTGGGTAAAAATAATGATTTAGGGTTTATGTGTCCATCATGTACCATTATGGTAGTATATTTGAAAGTATCGTGGGATTTTATAACACTTAATAGTAATTCTTATGGATTTATTTTTAGGAAGGACTATTTAATAAAAAACATCCCAAAATGACTTTAATAGAAGTAAATCAATTTTCCTTTTACCTGAGAGTGATGTTCTTTTTTTTTCTAAGTATATTGGGATGTTAATCCTAGGAGGAGTTGTCTAATTATTTATAACAACAGATCTCTATATTATTTGATGGTGGGATTTGTTTTGACACCTTTGATGAGTTTTACCATCCCAACCTACTAGTTATGGTAGATAATTATAATGATATATTTAAAGAACATTTATCTGGGACACCTCTAAAGAGGAAGGATTAATTTTCCATTTGTCATTTTCCTATAAAAACCCTATTTTTCAATATTCATTCCACATTGACCAAATATGGTTGTGGGAGTTAAAGAGAACATTCTAATAATTGATAATAGTATTCATTCAGAAATGTGTTTTAACATGGAAGGCACCAAACTTATTTTCTAGGAAGGCATATAATAGTTTATGATTGTTCGTTGACAACCACAAATTCAACCAAGTGATAATAAAGATAAAAATATCTCTTAACCTAGTATTGATGATTTGTTTTATAAATTTAATAGATCTATATTTAATTTAAAGAGTTGTCATTTTTTATATCATCTGGTGATGGTTTTAGAGGAATACAAACCAAAAATGAATTTGAAATGTAATTATGGCCATTAAAAGTTCTTCTTAATCCATTTTATTTTGACTAATTCATCTATAATGTTCATAGATTTTATGAATCAAATCATCCAAAAGTTCTCAGATAAAATCATGGTAGCATTCATAGATAGAAAATATATTTATTCAAGATTAATATTTGGTCATGAAAAATACCTTGAAATCATTTTTCAAAATGTTTTATAAACATAACATACACAGGTGTTTTTAAAATGTCACTTTTGGATTCAAGAGGAGAAATTTTTAAGCCATGTTGTTTCAGATAAATTAATCTCTATTGATCCTTATAAATTTCAGGATAAGAAGTCATGTGAGAGTAATAATAATTCCTTTTATATTTTTATTTTTCATGGACTGGTAGGATATAATCGGAGGTTTATCAATTAATTCTAATTCATTTCTTTTTCTATGACTAATCTAACTCAGATAGGAGTTATGTTTGAATAGGATGATAATATTTAGTAAACTTTTTGGAATACTAAGAGAAGGAATACTCTAAATATAGTCATTATCCTACCAATAAATGTAAATATACATAAAGTATATTGTGATGCTTAAGGATGGTCTAGGATTTATTCTTATGTATGGAGTTTTTTTCATGACATTTAGATCAATATAGTTTACAAAAATAAATTGAAATACCAAAAAAATGATTTGGAATTTAAATTTTTTGTTCATTCACAAAATACCTAGAGGAATTACTTATTTAATAAAAATTTCATGGTATATATCAATCATAAGACCAGGACATATATCTTCTAAAAGGGATCTCATTTTACTAAAATGTAGGTGGTTGGAGTATCTTCAATCCACTGATTTTAAAATTTTATATACCATTTAAAAAGATAATTTCGTAGATAATGATTTTAGTAGTAATAATTGGACTCAATTCATTAAGGTTGTTTAATAACAGTTTCAACTAAAATGAATGCTGGACGATTTTCATGTTGGGATAAATAAAATATAGTGGGTGTAGGTTTTTATAACTTGAATTTGATTACATCATTATTAGAGGATTTGAGTGAGTAATTTTTATATATATCCCTATTTGATGACATGAAATAATCCTTTTATGGTTAATATTCTAATAATGGGTAGAGGTGGAGTTCTATTTAACCTATTTCAATTATGAGTGAGTGGTTGATCCTATGACCTTTAGAGATAATGTGATGAGTATATATCATCATTCTTGATGGTTAATACATCAAAAAATTAAAAATATATAGTATTATTCTACGTCGATTATTTTGTGGAAAAAAATTGAGAAATGATATCCATAAATACGTTTCTCTTTGTTTTATGTTTCTGTAGCTGAGGGAAAAAAGTAAATGACCATATATGTTGTAGAAAACATTATGTTTACCAAATTTTAAATTAGATAAGATTTCTTAATGATTAGTGAAAATTATACATAGATCACTATTAAATCATGATGTTGGTTTCATTTATGTGGATTTGATCATAAATTCTTATCATTTATTTTTCATTTGGGTAGAAAATTATTTAATGGTCCTTGGAAATATGTATATCAAGGAGGTAGTTAATAATTATGGAAGTTCTATTTTCATAATCTATGATAGATATCCTCTTTTTATGTAAATATATTGAATGTGACTTCAAAATGTGTTCTATACCCAATTTTGGTTCAGTATAACATATCATCCTCATCTGAAGGGGAATTAATTTGACTTATTCAAATATTGAAAAATATGAATCAATCACACATTCCTAGTATTGGTAACTCTTAGGTAGTCCATTTGTACCTCATTTATTTTCTTATAATAATTGTTACCATTCCTAAATCCACAAATAATCATTTAAAGCTTTGTATGGTATACCTTTTGATTATCCATAAACTGGGTGGATATGGTAAAAGGCTAATTATTGGAATATGTTTTTTATTGAAAGAGTAATTCAAATTAATGTTATTAAAAAATATTTAAAGGTAGAAAAAAGTTCAAAATATTCATATACCAATCATCTATAATGTTCCTTTTAATTTAATATATATTATCACAACTTTTTGTTAGTGTCTCCTCATGTAGGACACCAAATACATGGTAAGTGAGGGAAGTTAAAACCTCATTTTTTGGGTCAATTTGACGTGGTTAAAATTATTTATGAAGTGGTTTATAATTTTAAATTACTTCAATGATATGAAATAAATAATATTTTCCTTCACATATTTCTTGTGAGAATTCATTTTTAGGGTCCATCTCGTGTTCTTTATTTGAAATTGGTGGATCTAGAAGTCTATATGAATTTCATTAAAACAACCATGAAAATATATGAAAAAAGAGAGAATTTTTTTAGGGGAAGTTTTAATCCTTTAGTTCTAATGTCATGGTTACATGAAAGTATTTTAGAGGAAACATAATAGATTGAATCTATGATTTTGAATCATTGGAAATATGTGTTTCATGAAACCTAGTAACATAATTGTAGATATTTTTTTTGTTTGGTAAAATTATAACATATGTATTTTTTTGATTATTAAATGAAATTGGGTATAGATTAAATTTATTAACTAGAGTGTTTGTGTCATGGTGTTCATCTATGCAATTATTATTTAGTTTTAGATCATAGAGGGATAATTTTTTTGTCTTATAATTAGTTGTTGTTGATAGTAATGTGAGTTGAAGAGTTATCAAATGAAAATCCATATGGGAATTGACATGGAGTTATAACCATGTAATATTTATTATTTTACATATCATTAATGGGGGTGGATTTATTTTAGAAGATTTTAAATTAAGGATTTAGATGTGGGTATTAATGAAAAGTGAATATTGGGGGGGGGGGGTAGAGAAACATTTTGGAATTAATGGAGAGTTATGTGATTTTTATAATTAACTCTATTAATGTGGCTCAATTATAGGTGGTTATAGGAATTGGTAGTTATAAATGAGTTGTATATAGATGGTAAAATATGTATGGAGGACTTATGTAATTATGAAATGGAAAAGGTAGAAAAAAGAATTGTGATTATAATTGAGTGGGAGGATTCACTATTATTCATAAACCTTGTTGATATTATCTAATTTTATATCAATATATCACTTCTCTTGAATAAATATATGGATAAGGTAAGGTGAAAGGATGTTGGGTTAGTGTATTATAATAATTATTCAATTATAAAGTACTACATCATAATTTTCAATATATATTCTATAGAGAATATTCAAACAGTTCAAAAAAATGTGTCTATAGTATAAAAACCAAATGTTTGACTTATTCACATTTAAGGGTTATGATGCAATTACTGACATTTATCACAAGTTGTTCCAATTTGGAATTGGTACATTCACTTACTATATTTTTATCCTATGAATTCCATTTCTTATAATCCTTAAAACCAGAGAGTTAAACTGGTTCATTATATTTGGAAAAGGGTATATTTCATTTAAAAGAAACCATGTATTTTAAAAGAAAAATCACACAATAATAATTATAAATAATCATAGTTCATTCTATATTGGAATTATGGTATTAAAAAGAATAAATGTATTATGTTGAGTTTTTTATAGAACTGAAATTTTTAATTTATTTTATTAATATATAAATATGTCTCATGGTGAGAGGGAATAGATCTTTGTCCCATAAGAAATATAAAATTTAGGGGTCACAGTAATTCCATGGGAAGTGTATCATGCGAGGTGGATCTGAATAGTTTATAACATAAGATATTCTTTATGTGTATTAATATTAAATTTTAGATAACTATTAATATGCATGATTTCTGTTGAATCAATATATATTGCTTTTAAACCTTATTTGTTTCAAAATTATTATTTATATTTTAGTGGGAGGATAAGTGGGGGCAATTGAAATTTATTTTTTTATTTTTCAAATGAGGGTTTGTATAAAAAAAATATTGATATGTTATTTAAACGAAATATTTAATGAATTTTTTACAACTATTGGTTTTTTATGTATTTTCACTTAAATCGAATTTATTTTAAAGGAGTTTTCCCAAGTTTTAAGTATTAATGAATGGATTTTTGAATTTATCCAAGAATAAGGCTTTGATTGGTGTTCATGGAAAATTTTAATATATTCTTTTCGTGGGTTGTTCTTTATTGGATGTTTTAGGTGTTATGATATTTATATTGACAAAATATTTGATGACTGGAGACTTATGGATAGTTTTTGGGGACTTTTAAAATTATTGAAGGATTAGAAATGGAGTGTATTTTCAGGTTACATATTTCTCCATATGATTAACCCTGATTAAAAACCATCTATATATGTAGGAATTGAATTTTTTTCAAGTATATGTTCTTTGGGGTTTTCCTTTATGCTCATAACTAGCCTTGATAACCTTATAGTTTATATAAGAGTAGTTGATAATACTTGATGTTTTTCACATGGGGGTTTATGCTTATGAATTTAGGGTTTGTGAATTTAATTATTTTATAGACTCTTATTCATATTGTGATTTATACATTTTAGTTTTGTGGAATGAATTTCATTACCATTCCTTTCTAGAATGATATATAATGCTTATTTTCAAATGATTTAAATGGTTTACATCAATGTTATTTAGTATCTAGTTTTCTATATTAATATGATGACGTTCAATTTAATTTTTTTTCAATTTTTTTAATGTTTTCTAAAACTTTTCATTGATCATGCTATATTTTTTAGATGTTATTTATTTTATTTTTGAGTTTTTGGGAAATCCTATTTAGAGTATCCTCACTCCTTAATTTTTCATTTTGGTAGGCATTTTTATGTAATTGGATTTTATGTAGATAAAATAAATATATTATTCCTCACCAATGTTGTTTTATAGATTCATGATAGAGATATAGTAGGATTATTGTCAATTAAATATTAAGACACATTACCTTTTTCAAGTTTTCGTGTTGTGTCTTTATTGTTTTGGTTTGTAAAACTAAAATATTTTTTACTATAATTTGTTTACCTTTCATTTTTTTAAAAATATTTTTACATCACATTGATTTTTGGTTTATTATTCGTTGAAAAATATTATTCCAGAAATAGTATATTTTTTACCTTGGAAGTAGTTTCTAGCCTCTGGTTATTAGGGATAATTCTTGGGGTCTTATAGAGATCGGATTCAAGTTTTTGGATTTGGGAACTTAAGATGGATATTTATTACCATAAATAAAATAATGAAATTCTTAGATTATATACGTGAATGATGTATATCATTTCATTTTATGTTATACAATGTAAATATAAAAATCGAAAAACCTCAAAATAATAATCTATTATATACCTCATGTATGAAATAATGATATCAACCTATAATAAAAAGTCTTATTTATTTAATGCTAATGTTTGTTGCACTAACACTAACTCTGTCCAGATAATCATAAAAAAGAACCCTTATTGTTGGGGTTAGCATATAAATATACCCAGTTGGTTTATCCCTATAACTCTTATGTGTCCATGTGAATGAAACATACTAACGAATCTATGTGTGAAATAAATAAAATAAATCAATAGATATCCTCAAAAAGAAAAATATACAATGATTATCATTCCATAAAACATAATAAATTCACTTCTAGAACCATTATAGCTTCCTATAATGTCATAATATAATCATGGAAATAACATTAACCACCACTAATCAGTATACAAGAGACTATGCACCTGTAGTAACCTCAAAATAATATTCTATTCTAGTAATCCACCCATTTAGAACTCACTATAATTTAGCCACTAGTAAGTAGTTATACAATAATAGTAATGTATTTATATATATCCACATTCATTTATTAGGATAATTTATACTCGAAAGGGATATCACTTTTTTGGGTGGTAAACCTCAGCAACTCTCCACAACATAGATTGCATTAGTTGGGTAGTTATCCACTAATGGTGACTCTCACTATATTTTTGGGTGTCCACCCTAAGGGGATCTCCTATCCAAAATTGGAATCATCACCATCACATATCATATATCCACTATGGCTAACTATAACATCCACTCTATCTTCACCAACATCATAATAATAAAAATCAATAAAAAATATGGCAACATAACTAGTCTCAACATCCATGTCACCATAACATACTGAAAATGTATTCTTCCTACCACAATTAATTTATTATTTCACATCGGTCACTACACATATTGATGTTTTAGGAAATATTATATAATCACAAGAATACTTCATACTCCAAGTTCTCGAAAAAAATAAATTTCTATTTAGTAATTCCCCATATCACTAAAATTACTCATATATTGTGATGTTTCAAGTATCACGACCACATAGCAATGCCAACACAAATAAAACGAAATATTTTAATCAAGATATATCATCCCCTATATCTTTTCATATCCATAGCTCCATATATTTAAAATGGATAGTTAAATAAATTATGTACACTAGATTTCAGTTACCCTATCACTATAAGATCATTCCATTGTCCACATAATATATAAGACCAAAATTTCATGGTAATAATATATATGGAACTATTTTTTTATGTGTAATATTCCATGTATAATTAACACACCTTATGTAACTCATTACTAAAAGGGTCCATTAACTCTAGAATTTGGGATGGACACATTCCTATGTGACATGAACCTTGTGTAACATAGTTCTTCTTTATCCCAAAAAATCATCATCTCATTTAAAATGTTTATACAAGTTCATTTTCCCCACAATAAATTTCCATTGATCATGGAAAAAGTTATAATTTCTAACATACATATCATAAAATGTATTTTATATATCTATCTTTGTCTTTTCAACCCAAAATTTTATATGGGTACTTCTAAAATATTTCATAAATATTTATAATCAATTATCTATATCAGTTTTCCTCTATAAGGAAATTATTATCAAATTTACACATTAATTAATTAAAATTAGTAACACTACTTAAAAAATCATGATCAAATAAACTTTTCATCGTATTTCCAACATTATTATACACTTGTTACTTTGAGTTCCTAATTAAATTATCATACTATATTAATTCTGACCATTTAAACCAATCAATTACAACATTTTCTAATTCAATAATAAACCACCAATTCATGACCCATCTCATTTCAATTATTCAATATGAATATCTATTTCAAAAAAAACACGTTCATTAATTATATAAAATTTTATTTTTCGATCAATTCATCATTCTAGGTCATTTCCAACATCTAGTCAACTACTAAAATAAAGGAATATCAAATTCACATGGATTATAATAGAGATTATAATTTCATGTCACTAACCTTGATTCCATGATGAATGAGAATATATAATCATATTAAGAGCACTAATAACTGTTAATCAAAACCCTTTATTCATTTTCAATTATATCAAATTTCAAATAATCAACCATTCTTGTAGTTATCTTCCATGAAATAACAGATAATAAAGAATATTGGTAGAATTATTCCCTATGTGGTGAAAATGATTTTACATTAATTCAACTCCCATAACTAGTCTATTATTTAAATTCCATAACATCTTTTAATGTTTATCATTTATTTCCACTCAAACCACCAATTCAAACTACTTGTTTAATTTAATTAATCGCAATGTCATTGATATAAAAATGTTTATTTTTTCTAATAATTAACAATATAACTGTAAAAATATCTCAATAAATGATATTAATTTTTTTAAAAAATAATCAGTTTAAAATGAATTACTTAAATAATTAATTTATTTATTTATATTACACCAACACCTAGAACCATGAAAAATAAAACCACATTATAAAAATACCAAATTACAACCCGTGAATAGAAAACACATAAAAAATACAATTAAATTTCCAAAATCCTATTTTGAAAATTTCTAAATTTCCATTTTAACCACCTTAATCTATAATTAGTAAAATTTCACCAAATATGAAAATGAATGTTTTTAATTATATATATTACAAACCCATTAACACCTTATTGTAAAAAAAACATATTCAACTATATCATAATAGGGGAAACCAAAAAAAAAAATTTTAAATAACATTCATCATTAAAAAACATTTAATCATTATATATTAAACAATTCCAAATAATTCATGTTATTTCACATTAATCTCTTGTTGTATATTATAGGGGATTATAAATATACCACCATGCTACCAAATAACTCACATTGAATAATTAAATCATTCAGTTCAGAAGTTCCCTCCATGATCTTGAACTTCCACATGATAATAAAAAATGTTATATCTTCCTTGATATCCACATCATTCAAATCAATCATTTTTAAATGATTATGATAATAATTATAAATATAAGACAAAAAAGAATATGTTGTTCACACATATTAAATCTATAGATATATTTAACTTACAAGATATATCTCTAAATTATTTAGAATATATAAATGGTATAATAATAATACTAAACAATTTTCCTTCCTTTTCAAGAAATTATTTTCCACTCTTAAGATAAACCCAAAAAATGATGATCTATAACTGTACACTATAACTATCTCTTCCTATGGATTGTATATAATTTTTTTATAATTAGATAATTATTAATGAAATCCCAGATGGCCTTCACATTTTCTTTCATACCCTAAACCACCTCGACAAAACCAGAATAACATCATCAATATTGTTGCAATATTACATCAAATGAAATGGTTTCCCATGAAAGGCCTTACAATGTTCCCTAACAATAATGGAATGATAACAATTTTTATAAGAAAACTATATCAATGATAAATGATCCACCAATTATCCTCAAAAATCCAAAACACCTGACTTCAAAATTTCAACGAATGTTTTAATTTTTTTACTAATTTATTCCATCAATATTTAGTCGGGTTCTAATGTTAACACATAAATGTGTAATTAATTAACCTGGGATGACATGACATATTAGTTAATCAAATTCACTACTAAGCCTGAATGGCATTCCTAATACCCAAGGGTTTGAAAGTAATTTCTTTTTCTTAATAATCCTCACTTGTAAATGATTTCACCATCGTAATAATAATATGAACTATAGTAGAAACCAAGGAGGATCCAACATATCTCTCCCATAGAAAACCATGCAAAAAAATAAGTAGTATTAACATAAAAAAAATAAAATGATGAGTAATTATAATGGAAAATAATAATTGTATGTGAACACAAAACTAATAATAAAAAATTTTATTAATAAGAAAATATAAAAAAAATCACAAAATTATGAAGAAACCTAGCTAAACTGGTTGATACATAACTATTTGACAATTAAAACTAAAAATATAACTCAAACATCTATAATATGGTTTTATGGGACCAATGGTAATTCATGAAGTCCCAAACCATCCCTCAATAGTCAAACTCATATATAATCCACAAGAAGAAATAATATTCTAGGAATATCATAAACTAGTCACCTGAAAGAAAGAATAAGAGACAGATACACCCATCAATGTATGTGGGGTGTGAGTGAAACACACCTTATAGGATTTCACCAAATATTTTTTGACATTTACTTTCTAAAGTCCTTTTATTAATTATATTTTGAAATATATGTAAATAAATTATTTTTTTCACACAACTAAATAGGATTAAACAAAACATAATTCCATATAAATTCTATAATAAATTCCATTTCATTTAATAACCAAGTGGAAAATGAAAACCTATTATAAAAATAAAGAACAATTACCTTTTAAATTAATATTTTCTAAAAAAATACAAATCAATTCAAATTTAAATAGAATTCAAAAATAAAATTAAAATAGAATAGAATAGAAACATTCATATCAATATAGGATAACAAAATAAACATCCAAAGAAATGGATCCATGTAATGATCAAAGAATATGGGATACAAACAAGGCATAATAAATATTATAATCAACCATTAATGGAATCATGTTATCATGTGAAACAAACTAGGATATAACATGAATGATAATTTACCTTGTCTCATAAATTCACTATTCATAAGGGCCCTTATGTTAATCTAGAGATTCCCTTTTGGCACCCCATTAGGTCACAGATCACAATACAATCCCCTAGCAGGGAATCAGTCTCGAAGGAAACTAGTAACTAAGAACACACAACATGACTGTAACAAAAATCTAGAGATTCCGTTATCAACCTAGGATCCCATGATAAAACAAAAAAAGTTGAGAAAAGAAGAAAGAAAAATAATTATCACTTCATCAATAATTAAGCATAATAAATAAATCCCAAATCTCACATCCAATGAACTCAAATTGAAACACTATTTTTATATTCATTTGAGTCTATAATTTGTTAAGGATAAGTAAAATTAGCATTAATTTTGAAAATTTATATCTACCAATAAAAGAAATGGGGCCCATCAAGGGACTCAATGTTTTGAAAAAAAATCAAAGTTCCGATCAAACCATTCCTTAAATAATAAAATAGGATAAAAATCCATTTTCTATAATCTAAAATTTACTTTTCTATATTTATCCAAAACTAAATCATAAAAAACCATATTAAAAATTAATTACTAGAAAATACCTTTTTCATCCAACTATTTTAAAATTATAATAAATCCATATTATTTTCAAAACATTATTTCTAAACAAATCTCTTACACATTTAATAATAGAAATGGGATCAAATAATTTGATTCCTAAACTTCTGTCTTTAACAAAATCATTGTGGTAATTTAAAAACAACTGTAACTTTACTATTTTTTTATAAAAGGTAGAAAACCAAGAAAATAAATTTATGAAAAGAGATCAAACCTTTAAAAAATTTATAAAATACCACATAACTATCACATATAGATTTAATTTTAAAAATAAGAATTTAAAAACTGTGACAATAAATTTTGAGGAACTGTATAAAAGAACCAACCTCTACATAAGTAGAACCAATATAAAATTCATTTCTGTATATGATGAGTGATAAAAAAGAATTAAATCATCCTATAAAATTATATAACACCCAAAAATAAAATTCAAGACTACCTTGAACATAAATATATTCCATGTCATACCTTAGGGGTTTTGGGAGGAAACTAAACAAAAAAAGGAATGGGTGTTGGGGAAGATAGAAGATAAAAAATAGTAAATAACATATTACATTTAAGAAACCACATGAAATAAAATGAGGATGGAAACAAATTGATTAAGGAAGTTAGAAAATGATCCAATTTCATGCACCCCAGTTCTAAATGAACGTGTGGAACAAAAGAGAAGGAGGAAGGGGAGTTAAGATAATAGTTCCTAAAGGTAATTTAATAATTTATGTAAAACTAGGTATCTCACATGGTTAGGCCACATGTTTTTGAAAACCATGCACCAACCTTGCATCTCACACCTTATAATTAATGAAAATGTTCACAGTCCAACTTTATACTTTACCAAAGCACTTACCAACTGTGTATAAGGACATTTCAATTCATTGTAGAACTATTATAGGACTAAAAACATAGTTTCCATTAACTATAAACCATCCATGTGGAAGAAAAACCATGAAAAAAATAATGACATGGTTTTTAATTGATTTTTCATTGTCTAGAACCAACTTTTTGATACCCTTTTAGAAAAAAATATCCAAGTAGAAAAAGAAACTAAAAATGAACATAGATTCTAGATTCTTTATGGTCTCTAAAAAACCCTTCATATTAAATGTGTGAGAGTTTAAGGGTTTTATAAAAATAATATTTCAAGCTAGAATAATCCAAAAATTTAAAATACCCCAAATTAATATAAATTTATTAAAAACATTTTTACAAGGGTGTCATAATTATACCCGTCACTTCACCTTTACCCACTTAAAGTCATTGATAAATCTACAATCATAGAAAATCAAAACCCATAAACACCTTTATCAGAGGTGGTAGGGTTAGGAAAATATTTAAAAATTACAGAAGTGAAAGAAAACACCTCAGACTTTCAATTCCTAAAAATAAAACTAAAATAAAATCTACATACAATACAAATATCTCCAAGCACAACTAATCCATAACTAACGTATAAAAATATTCTAATATTATAAATAGTTGTTATATGAATTCCCACTAATTAAAATTTATCTAATATGGTGTGACACTTAACAAATACTCCACAAATGGAACACTACTAAGGAATCCTAGCTAGAAAAATGAATCAAAATTATTAAAAAATATATATAATCATATGAGAATTGACCTCATAACCTTAATGGAAGAACAAAACAAAGGATACCTAAAAACACACAAAACAAGGACAAAAAATATTCACATCCCATATCACCAAACAAAATATAATTCAACCATGGAAATGAATCAATGATAAAATTACATGGAATCCAAACTACCATAAAAGATTGTGGAGAAGGGATGTCTAATAACTCATATCGAGGGAACCACCTCATGGTGAACTCGATAAGATCCAAAATAAAACCATCAAATGCATAATCTGAACTGGTTTAAGGTCCATTATAGTCAACTGAACCATGCACTCAAGGTATTTAAAACTATATCCCATAAAAATAAAATCAATGATAGGATACGAAATAAACAAATGAGGCCTAAGAACAACCCCATAAACAATACCTACTAGTCGAGAAACCACACAAACAACAAGAAAATAAAAAAATATAATATACATCTAAAACCCTAATAAATTGTAAAATTATTGAGTATTTGAACAAAAAAATCTTTAACAAAAACTAAATTGGATATTTAAGCTCACTGAATCACTCAACTTACCAAATTTATGAGAATAAAAAAACATATTTATTGCCAAAAAATAGACTTGAACACCGTAGATGAAGAGACAATGACTTTAAAAATAGTAGGTTAGAGGATACTACCAATCCAAAACACTATTAAAATATTGTATAGAGTCAATAACTATAAGGTATATGCCCACACAACATGAGGATTCACCCAAGAGATAGTTTTTTGAGATGAAAATCCATATTCTCTGAATACCTTTCCATTAGGTAGATCACATAGCATGAATATAACCCATTCATAATTCACATCCAAATAAATTGTCTCAATACACAATAAGGCATAAATTCAAACAAAAAATACAAAAAAGTAACAATTGAGAATAAAACAGTTATAATAGTAACCTTTAAAACAAAAAACCCTATCTATAAAAGTTTCACATTCATTCTTAAATGACATAAATTAGTGGAATATATCCTAAATACTTTCATAAAAATTTCACTTCAAGTAATAAAAATTGAATATAATTATAATATTGAAGAAATTAACATGTTTAAAATTAGTAAATTTAAAACTGAATAAAATAAACACACAACAAAGGCACACAAATGATTTAAAGAATTTAACTTATTAAAAAAAATACACTAGAACATATCAATGTTTAATTTTTATTTCAATAACCCCCCATGAGTTACATTTTCAAACCAAGGTGTCAAGAAATTTTAATTATATTTTAAAAAACATTATATGATAACATAATTTCATTTATATTTTTTTCATCAATTATACTTAATTTATATTTGTTTCCCTTATATCATTTGAAAATAATTTGTTTTTTAAAAAAGTGATGCTAATAAAATGTAATTTTTAACTAAATCCTAAAATATTGTTTTAGAAGAAGAAAAAATATTTCATAAATTTTTTATTTTAAAATATTTCATAAATATTAACAATTTATTTCAGCCTTCTCTCAAAATTGTTTTTCAAAAAATCAACATCGTTAAATATCATTTTCCATTCTAGAAATTTATTTTCTAAAACCAAAAACCAACCATTTTAATAATTATTCCAAACAATAAGTCTAAAATAATATAAAAATGATTATTAAAAAACATCAAACCACTATAAAAATCCCTTAATATATCTTACAATAGTGGTAGACACCATTTGTATCAGTTTAAAATGAAAGGGTCAAAAACCCAATATTAGGAGAAAGAAGTACAATGAATGGGTTTTCCACATGAGGAGTATAACCATGAAAAATCATGAAAAACATCTAAAATGGTTTACATAACCAATCCCATGGTCTCTATATGGTTTTATAGACCATATATGATAACCATTCATGCTAGTTTATTCCATAATTTTTACCTTGAAAGCTCATGGTAAACCCAAAAATCCCTAATACACTCAATGAGAATAAAATAATATATTTATGAATAAAAATAAATTGATAATCATAAAACAGATTCCCAAATAAATCCTAATATCCCCTTCAAACTAAAGGATCTAATCCAGAAAGAGCCAATGAGGCTCTCCGTACGCGCACCTACTGAGTTCAACCTAACCTATATGTATACTATCTAACATCAAAAATATTATGAGGGGTCCTCAATAACCTATAAATTTCAAAAATTATGCTCTGATTAAACTTTAATGGAACTGGATTGGGATGAATAAACACATCACTCGACTCGAATCACCACCTGTATTGAAGGAATTTGAAATCCCCAAATATAGGAAACTAGTTTCTCAGTCTCATGTAATCTCACTTAGGAATGATTTTACCCTCATAATAATTATATAAACAAAAAATAAAAAAACTAAGTATTTTGAATGATTTATCCATACATTAGACAACCATGTGTAAAAATATATTTTCTCAACATAAATTAAATAACCAACCGATTGATATGAAATATCACTAATAAAAAAAGTTGAACATAAAAATAATAACAAAAAACACTCTAAAAAATTATAGATACAATTTAATTATAGAACTATGAAAACATCTGGTTAAATTGGTCAATACATAACCATCCAAAAATGTAAAATAAAAAATTGAACATGGAATACTAAAAAATGGATCCATGTCACTCATGGTCACTCACCATGTCTCAAACCATCCAGCAATGATCTAACTCACACATGAGCTCTGATAAGAGACAATATATGAGGAAGATCATAAATTGGGCACCTCAAAAAGGATTAATATTTACATACCAACAAAGGCGTATACAGGGTGTTATCTAAACATGAATTATTGGATTTGACAAAAGAGTTTAAGTCATTTCATTGAGAAAGGAATTTAATTAATTATTATTTGAAATGTAAATTAACAAATTAGGTTCTTAAAACATATGTAATATGAAACCAAACATCATTCCCAGACAACACTTATGCAAAATTCAACTTATTTTAAAAAAAGGGTAAAAATAAACCTTTTATAGAATAAATCAATACATTAATTTTGAAATCCAAATTGAAAAATCATTTTAATGTTTTCTCCAATATTAAACAAGAGGCAAAATTAAAATGAATCAGAGACACAAATGACATTGATATATAAATTGTGAATAAAAAACATCAATAGAAATGAATTTATGAAATTATCGAAGGCTAATGGATGAAAACAAGGTATAAGGAAAACTCTAAACAACCCTTGATAAAATCAATGTACTAATAATAAAACACTAGTCCTGAACATATATTTTATTATACTTGGTTTCCTTGGTTAACACATTCTATCCCCCATAAGAGAAACCAAAAAATGGCATTTGACACCACCTATGGTCCAAATCATAATATGCACCCTTAGGTGGGAAACAATCTTATAGGGAACTAGAGAGTGAGTGTATACTACAATACTGTAATACATATACTGAACATTTAGTAGCTACTCATTTTCCCATGATATAACAAAATGGAGGTGAGAAAATAATAAATTCAATAAGAATCACAAGATCAATAATAAGTAATAAAAAATAATTCTATAATCTCACCTCTAATACCTTTATGAAAAAACCCCTTTTAATATGCTTGATCATCAATAATATTATAGAGATAAATGAAATTCACTCTAGGGTACATAATTTATATTAATCGATACAAATAACAGGGATCAATCATGGGTCTTACATGATTTGGAATCAGCATTAAATGTTCCAACTATGTATTTATTTACAAATGATATTAGGATACCAATCCATTTTCTATTATCTATAATCCACATTAAAACATCATTAAAAACCAACTAATTCTAGAAAACAATAAAAATCAACTCAAGAACCAATCATTTTCAATAAATGATTTTAAATTTCCCCAATAACCCCTTGGTTTAAAAATTTTTGTTTATAAACCATGAAATTACCCATTTTAATAAACAAATGAGGTTAAATATATTTATTCCACAAAATCCTTCTTAAAAAAATATAATCAGTTAAAAACTGTTGGAACTAAACCATTTTTTAGAAATCTTTCAAACTTTGAAAGCACGTTTATTTATAGTGATCTAAACATAAAAAAATCTATGAATCACTCATAACATATATATATATATGATTTAATAAAAAATTATTCAAAAACTATAAATTAGTTTATGACATTAAAAATAAATGTTATGTACAAAATTAAACACCTCTACTCAAAAAAACCAAGATAAAGTGTGACTCCTTTAATAATTAACATTCAATAAAACAATATCACATACTCTATAAACCTTAGACACCAAAAAATTGAATTTGATACAATCACATACCATAATGTTATCCAAGGTAGCCGTTAGGGGTCATAGAAGGAAATGAAACCAAAGATAAATTGGTGTAGTGGAACATAGAAGTGAGAAATAAAGGGAAATGCAGGCTTGCACTAAGGAAACCACTTAAAATAATATGAGTAATGAAAAATATTAATGGAATAAGGAAGGGATAGATCACCATTCATAATCCCAAGCTCCATAAGAATGAGAGGGAAGAATATAAATATGAAGTGGATTTAAAATGAAAATGGAAATGGGACAGGTTATATTTTAAGTAAAACTAGGTATCTCGCATGGTTAAGAAGATTTGTTTGATAAACCATATACCAACCATTAAACTCGCAATGGAAAAGAAAAAAAAATAGTCACATGTTTTTTGATTCATGTCCTACTAAGTAATGAAAAAATATTTAAATTACCTCTATAATTTTCTATATCGCTAATATACGACTAGCCATACAGTTTACACAAATTGAGTTCCACCTATTCCCCAAAACACATAATTTGATTTCATGGGTTCTACTGAATTCTACTATGTATAGACCCAAACAAGATCTAGCTATTAATATTGAACAATGAAAGTATAATATATACTAAAAAGATATAAATTTTAATCTTTTTCATGGTTTTTATTAAGCTATGAATGAAAATCATACATCATGGAAATATTTATAGAAAAATAAATCTTCATGTCGAAAAAACTCTAAATTTTTTAAAAACCCTAAATTAATATAAATTAACAAACTAAAGTATTGTGGGTGGTCAAAATAGGGTACCAAATTCATACTATAATCCCTTCTACATATATGATGTAAACTGAGCATCATGATTAGATACAAACATCCCTCGAAATCCTCGAAACATTACCTCCTTAATCACATAATGATTCACAAAAATATCCACTAATCTTCATCCCTTAATTTTTATGAAATTATCCCTCTTTATAAATAAATCCAACAAAACCCAAGTGGAATAAAAAAGTATGAATTTTTAAGGAATACCTACAATCAAATCCATAAACTTTTAATGGCATGTCAACCAATGAATCTCTAAATGATGTAATAGCCATATCAGAACATGATATTCTATTTGACATGTCATTGTGTGAAGCATTTAGAAACAAATTAAAATATTTTCCACATCATCCTAGGACACTATGAATACTTATTTAAATAATAATAATACTTTGTATCACCTAGATACACTAACCAAGATGAAATATGAAACTCTTATAAAAACACTTCTTATTTGATATTGGGAATAAATAATTTCTAATAGAAAAAAACTAAATTTTCATTATCATTTGACCAACTATCCAAAGTATCACCATTAATAATCATATCTCTCCAAAAAATAAAATTTGAGTTTCCCAGTTGAAAATCCCAATACCTATTATAAAAATTAGGATTTCACCATTATCCAATTATGGTTGGTGTTCCCAACCCTTTATGGGTTTAACCGATGTTTTCTAATGTTATATTTTTCACATTATTTTGAAAACATTACTGAATTTAATTTATAATAGTATAAATTTAAATATGACAAATTACTATGTTTTTTTAATTATAAATTCTATTTATTATAGTGACATTTTAAATCTAACTAATTTTATCGATATGATTATTGCTTCCATGCCATGTAATTTTATTTTGTAAATTCGGAATTCATTTGAAAACCATTAATGATTATTATGATTATTGAAACCCAATGCTTTGTGGAGATTATTAATCATTCATTTTATATAAATTTTTTTTATGGTATTCTTAGTTTCTTCTTATTGACAAAAACATTTTATTTACATAAATATGTTCAATTATAGAGTTTTCAATTCGTTGATATCTTGTTTCTTGTGAGTATTTTTCTTAGAATTTTTTGTTCTAGACTTTAAAGTGGAAAATAATTTTTTTTGTATAATCAGAATGAATTATAATGAAATAAAAAATAAATAAACATTATGTTTAGAGTTTGCGTTAATTATAAATCAGTGGCTGGGTTAGATGGATAAAAATGAATAGACCAATCATATGATAATATATGAAATTTTATAAAACATTTGATTTTTTAATCTAAAATTTTTATCACACTAAACCATTTACATTTAGTCATAAGTAATTATATAACTCTTATAGAGGTGATCATTTTTTTACCTACAAGTTCAATAAGGATAACAGGTTGGTGAATAATTCTTTTAAAAATTAATTTTATATATGAGTTATTTACTTTTTTCATTTATATATAGTAATAATTTTTACTATACCATGTTTAGGACATTATAATTAGCAATTGTGGTTTTATTAATTAGTGGATTAAGAACCTTGAGATTGTTTTTATCTTATTATTTTCCTAATTTTATTGTGGTTCTCTATTTTCCTAGGCTAGTTTCATTATGATGCATAATTAGGTGATTTTCATGGAAACTTAAATTTTAGATTATTATTGGGTAATTGATCTTGAATGTATATAATTTAGATCATTTATTAGTGGAAGTGGAGTAAAGATTTTGGTTTTGGTGGTGTGTCAGTATAAGGATATTTATTTGGTGTGTTTATTAGAGATATCCTTTATCCTTTGAAATATTTAGTGAAGTAATGAAATCATATTATCTCATGGTATTTATTTGGGATATTGGGTGTGTTATGGTGTGGGACTCATGGATAATGTTGTGAACTTTAGAGATATTTTATCATTCTAGTAGACCATGAATATGAACCTGAGAGCTGAGAGGATGAATATTGTGTGGTAACATTTTTTTAATAATTTTAAATATTCTTTCAACTTATACTATTGTATTTTAATCTGATATATATGTTATGTTATAAATATATTTTTATGTTATACTCAATAGAAAACAACCAAATTCAATGAATTTTTTAATAATATATATTCATGTGGTATTTTTACAAGGTTTGTCCATAATGTTGGAAATTTTATTGCTATATAAACTCCAATTGATTCATGTATTATCCTCTATAATCAAGATACAAATTAAAATGGGTGATTAGGGATCATCCAGTAACTAAGTTTACAAAATATTACACATGTGTGGTTCACAATATTACACTAGTTAACTCATCACCTCTCATAGGATCTTTACACTCACATACCATGATTTCTTAAACATTTCATTCACTTGAGGTGGATCAAAAACCAATTCAAGGATATCAATTCAACCATAAATAATGATATTATTATTTACAAAAGGGTGAAATTTACTGCATTCATGTTTTTAATCAAAACACATACATATATACCTCTGTTGAAATCTCTTATTAATCACTACGAGGCTTAACATGTAAAGACCCGTAAAATTCAAGGGAAATTTTTTCTTAATTTTCTTTGGAATTTTTACAAGAGCGCGGTTTCTGACGGCACCTGATTCCGAGGCCCGGTGTGCCCGGAATCAATTTCCGAAGTTTGGCTCGGGTACGTTCAGTGAATGAATGAGCGGGATTTTCTAACTTTTGAACCGGTGCCCGGAATCGAATTCCGAGGGCACCGATGGAACCGTAGTGCCGGTAAACGCTTAGGAACTCCTGTTCTGGAGTTGCGTTCATGCGAGTGTTGATAATAAAAATTGTGGATGTTACTTTGTAATTACACTACAATTTTTATTATTTTACTCTAAGTGTTATCTCTTGTTGGAAGTTGGGTAACCACCCAACCTCCCTTGGGAGGTTATGAGGGTGGTGGGGCCCACACAAACCCCACCTCTTCATATCCTCTAAAACCCCTCAACTCCCTCATAAGTTATGATATCTTAAGTTATAACTTTAGACTTAAATAAGGTGAGTTGTGTGTGTGTTTTGAATTTCAAACTCTTGAAATTCTAGTGTGTTGTTGTGTTAATAAAATAAGATAGAGTCTTATTTTATAGTTTTAGTCTCCTTGAGAGAGTTGGGAAGGTTCTTCTTGTTTCTTCATCTTCTTCAACCTCGACGAAGAACACGAAGAACGTCGTTCTTCAACGAAGAACTTCTTCGCCGAAGAACACGGTTCTTCCGCGACGCCATATCCGCGACGTGACGTTCTTCTTCCGCATCATCTCTTCCGCGACGGTTTTCCATGACGAACGCCATCGACAACGACATTTCCTCCGACGTCAAAGGAATCGACACCGATATTCCACGACTACGTCAACGTGCGACTATCGAGGTAGGGGTTGTTGATTCTTGTTTAATTATTTTATTCTTGATCGTGGATCTATCATGTCTAACGTGAGGATTTTGAATATTATTTAAGTTGTGTTTTAACGTGAGGGGGCCGGACCGCATGAACATGGCCGAACCCCCTCCTTCGTTCTTGGTGTTTATTTTTGCGAATGAATCAAGGTGGCGTGGTGTCGTCGCACCACGCGGATTTTCGCCGAATCTTTTTACGCGACGCCGTCACACCGCGCCATGGAAGGATCATCAAGAACGCGACGCCGTCGCGCCGCGTTGAAGGGAATCAAAGTGCGGCGGAGGGGCGCGGTGCCGTCGCACCGCGGCCGGTTCCGGGCAGCGGCGGAATGAGAAGACAGGCGGCCGGGCCTCCAGCGTCGGAAGCCGAAGAGGGGACCGGATTTTCCGGTCCCGTTGGAGAAAACCGGCCGGCCAGCTGGCCGGCCGGATGGTAATAAACCGGGGGAAATTAATCCCCCGGCCAGCACACAAAACCCCCCCTCATTTATGAGGGGGGCAGAAGGCCCCCCTGGTTTTTCTTCAAGCCGGCCCCCACGTGGGGGCCGTTTATTTCAAAGGGCGCGGCATATAGCCGCGCCGCCCAATCAATCCAGCGGGGGATTGATTCCCCCCGCGCTGCCTCCGTGCGGCGCCAGGCCGCCGCAGCCGCCGCGCCGCCGGCCGGCATGCTGGGCCGGGTCGGACCCGGGTCGGGTCGACCCGGTTCGGGCCGACCCAGGGGGGGGGTCGGGCCGGGTCGGCCCGGACCCGGACCCCCTGTTTCGAATCATATTCGGTCTTTTGGCCATATCTTGAGCCAAGGACCTCCGATTGACGAACCGTCTGTGGCAACGCGATCCTTGGATCGAGACGGTCGTTTCGGTATATCTCACTCAAGGTTTCGGATTACTTTGAGTTCGTCCGGGTTGGTTCGTTCACGAAACCAACCGGGCCTTCGGAGCGGAAACGCTCATATCTTGAGCTACGAACGTCCGATTGACGTGCCGTCAGCTGTGTTGTGTTACTCTTAGTGAGACGGATCTTTTGGCATACTCCGCCCGAGGTTTGGATGCAGGTGGAGTACGGTCGGGTTGGTTTTGCCTTAAAAAACAACCGGGCCCCGGGGACGAAAATGGCAATAACTCTCAGACCGGGCGTCCGATCGACGCGCCGTCTGTTGCGTTGAGTTCCTGTTGACGATATGGAACTTTTGGATACATCAACTATGGACTTTGTGACAGTTGATGTATCAGCCTCTCGGCTCGTGGAGCGGACCCTCCGAACGAGCTTGCTGTGTGCGGGAACCCTAGTGCTGGCTGCGACTGTTACTGTGACTACTACTGCTACTACTGCTACTGTGACTGCGACGACGACAGTACAGAGATCCTGTGTGGATTCGACGATGACGACTACAGCACTCAGCGATCCTACGTAGATCAGTGCTACAGGTCCTGTGTGGGCCCGATCCTGTGTGGATTCGACGACGACGACTACAGCACTCAGCGATCCTACGTGGAACAGTGCTACAGGTCCTGTGTGGGCCCGATCCTGTGTGGGTCCGATCCTGTGTGGGTCCTTGCGCTCAGTGGTCCTGTGTGAACCAGCGCCTACAGGTCCTGTGTGGGCCTGATCCTGTGTGGGTCTTTTGCGGGGGTTAGTTACCTATCGATCCTTCGTGGGTCCGACGACTTAGATGGATCAGTGATCATCTTTATCGTCTTTTGAAGAAGTATACCTGTGTGAGCTGAAACCTATTGCTTTCCTGTGTGGATTGTGTTGTGCAATCCTGTGTGGATTACGTTTTGCTTTCCTGTGTGGATTGTGTTGTGCAATCCTGTGTGGATTACGTTTTGCTTTCCTGTGTGGATTGTGTTGTGCAATCCTGTGTGGATTACGTTTTGCTTTCCTCTGTGGATTGTGTTGTGCAATCCTGTGTGGATTACGTTTTTCTTTCCTGTGTGGATTGAGTTGTGCAATCCTGTGTGGATTACGTTTTGCTTTCCTGTGTGGATTGTGTTGTGCAATCCTGTGTGGATTACCTTTTACTTTCCTGTGTGGATTGTGTTGTACAATCCTGTGTGGATTACGTTTTGCTTTCCTGTGTGGAATACGTTTACTTTCCTGTGTGGACTGAGTTGTTCTTGGGCTCGGAGGTTGGAGCGTATTTGAAATTTATGACTTAGGTATATGTATGGGCATATACCTAAGCAGTGTCGGTTGTTACTTCGTGATTGTTCCTTTCTTCGTGGTTTATCCTTTGTGGATTTGAGAGACCTTCAGGGGTCTCGGGGTCCCTACTGAGTAGCTTATACTCACCCCTGCACGGGCTTTGCCCGCACTACGTTGTGTTGGTTGCAGACGATGGACAACGTTTACTTTAGCTGAGGCTTACATAGCAGGACGGTACCTGGAGGTGGACCACTGGGCGGGACGTACTCGGAGCGGACGGCGGGACCCGTGGAGCAGTGGAGCTATCTGTACCCACCCTTCAGGTGGGATTTCCAGTGGACAGCTCGGTGTAGCGGCTTTTACTTTTTAGTTGCTGTTTTCCCTTTTGAGTTGTACTTTATTTTCAGTTTGGGTTTGTATACTGGCCCATTTACTTTTCCGCACTTTCAGTTGTACCCTGCTTTTGTTTAGTGTTTACTTTCCACTTGCTTACTCTGTGGTGTTTGTTTACTTTTCAAAGGCAATGCCTTCCCTTTTTACCGGGATTTACGCCTTGGTGCTAGTCCCCAGCCCCTGGCCTATGGAAGGCGGGCTTGGGGTAGTCACGACACGGATCCCGAGGGCGGGTCGTGACAAATTGGTATCAGAGGAGTTCGGTTCTACCGCGAACTCTGATCTTTTCTATGTGAAGCAATAATGTTTAGCGTATTGAGTGTGGTTATCAGTCTAGGGAGTCCAGTGTTGGTGCGGCGGCCGACGTATCCGTACACCAGGACCCTGACTTCTGATTTCCGACTTAATGCACGAAAACATTGATTGCATGTGTGTTTCAAAGTTTTCTTTGTGATTTCCTTGTGTCAGCTCACCAGGTATACTGTTGACCGTGGCGCACCTGTTTCTTATTCAGGATGGCCCCACGACGGCAGCCAGCTAGGGTTCCGAGAGTTGAGCGTGACGACAGCCCACCGAGCGACGAGGCCTCGGTGCAGGGCCCTTTGACAGCAGTGGCACCGGCGGTAGCACTACCCGCCGAGCCCCCGATACATCCAGCACCAGCCGCTGACGATGCACATTGCCTCAGCGCACTGCATGAGTTTCAGCGCCAGCGACCACCCAGGTTTCGCGGGGAGACGGATCCCCAGGCAGCAGAGGACTGGCTGGAGGCAGTGGTTCGAGTGTTTAGGCTAGTGAGGACACCAGCAGACCTCATGGTGATCCTCGCTGCGAACCTACTATACGCAGCAGCAGGACGATGGTGGAGCTTGATGCTCCAGGTGCACGATGAGGCATCTCTACTTTGGACATAATTTGAGAGCATCTTCCGCTCGGAGTTCGTCCCAGCCACCCTTCGTGCGGTGCGTATCCAGGAGCTTCTACAGCTGCGGCAGGGCAGCATGACGGTCGCTCAGTACTCGGCGAGATTTACCGATCTCTCGCGCTACTCGACCGACATGGTACGGGACCCATTCTTCCGGGCCCGGACCTTCGAGCAGGGTTTGAGACACGAGATCAGGGCATCACTGATCTCCCTCAGCATACCGACTCAGACAGGAGTACTGGAACGGGCCTTTCTGATCGAGAGCTTCTTTGCTGAGTCTACACCAGCACAGAGACCCACCGCAGGGCGGCACGTGGCAGAGTCATCTGCAGCAGGCAGTCGGCGGATGACTCAGGGGTCCAGACAGACCAGACCTTCGGGCAGACGACCTCAGGACACTGGCTCAGCAGTGCGGGGCACACAACGCGGAGCCAGTCTTTCGAGAGGCAGACAGTGTTACTCCTGTGGCTGGATTGGTCACATGGCTCGTGACTGTCCGACCCGCCATGCTGATGATCAGCAGTTAAGTGAAGAACCTCCTAGGCAGAGGCAGAGGTTCGACCGTGGCGGTCCGCAGGGAGGAGGCGGACGAGGCAGAGGAGCTGGACGAGCAGCCGGTGGTGGGCGATGCTTTGAGGCTCTTCCACCACCACCACCAGGAGGTCCACCCCGACCACAGGGAGTAGGTGAACATGCGAGAGCTCAACTTCTAGCAACCGAGGCCTTCGATCATGGAGCTCTGGGAGCCGATGGATAGGATCAGAACTAGTGGATACATCCTTTGTACTTCTGTTTGCTTGTTTCATTTGTGTAGCGTCTTGTATTATGAGCTGCAATAATAAAAGACGCATACCTTTGTGATATTTTCGTTCCTGTCCTCCTTCGTGATGTTACTAAGAGGTTCCAGTTTTAGCTGTTGACTTGACCCTCACTTGTGAGACATCTACTGGAGAAGACCCAGTTACCACACACTGATGCCGATAGTGTGACTCAACCCTTGGAGGCGAGAGTAATGGTTGAATCTCTTAGTAGTAGCGTCGAGGCCTTACGACGTCATCCGTGCCATGAATTAACTAATCATGACAGAATTGACTGTATTAGGCAAGGAATGTGGTTCATCCAGGGGATGAGACCGGATTTCACTTTTCGGCAAAGGAGAAATCTTTGCAGCTAGCCTCTTTGGTGATATCCTTCGTGGATAGAGATGGAGCTGCCTTCCTTCAGTCTCTCACAGACACTCCTCCACTATTGCAGCGAGTCAGGGAGGCACAGCGTGGGGACGCTGACTGTGAGACACGGCGTGCACAGATATCCTCGGGACAGACACCTGATGGTTTCTCCCTTGGAGCAGTGCACGACATCCTTTTCAGAGGACGTACCATGGTACCAGTCGCTTTGCGAGAGGAAGTGCTGAGAGAGTTTCACACTTCTCCTTTGGCGGTACATCCTGGAGTGGCGAAGATGTACCAGGACCTCAGACGACAACACTGGTGGCTGGGCATGAAGAAGGCAGTAGTAGAGTACGTTTCTCGATGCCTCACCTGCCAGCAGGTGAAGGCAGAGCATCAGGTACCAGCAGGCTTGGTACAGCCCTTGGAGGTTCCAGAGTGGAAGTGGGACGGCATATCTATGGACTTCGTGACTGTACTTCCACGCACTTCCAGAGGTCACGACTCCATCTGGGTGATTGTTGACCGACTCACCAAGTCGGCACACTTCTTACCCATTAGAGAGAAGGGCTCAGTGGAGAGCTTGGGACGTCTCTACGTTCAAGAGATTGTGCGGCTCCACGGCGTGCCATCATCTATCGTATCCGATTGAGATGCCCGCTTTACTTCCCGGCTTTGGAAGGGGTTATAGGAGGCGTTCGGGATGCAGCTACGTCTGAGCACAGCCTTTCACCCTCAGACGGATGGTCAGACGGAGAGGACCATTCAGACTCTCGAGGACATGCTCCGCGCATGTGTCCTCGACTTTGGTCGTAGCTGGGAGGACCACCTACCCTTAGTGGAGTTCGCGTACAACAAAAGCTACCACTCCACTATCGGGATGGCACCGTACGAGGCGTTGTACGGCCGACCTTGTAGATCTCCTTTGTGCTGGACAGACCCTGGAGAGTCAGTACTGGTGGGACCGGAGATGGTCCAGGCCACGACATAGAAGGTCCAGGTCATCCAGGAGCGGATGAGGACAGCTCAGAGCCGGCAGAAGTCATATGCTGACAGGAGGCGGAGGCCACTAGAGTTCGAGGATGGTGACCACGTCTTCTTGCGGGTCTCACCTCGACGTGGTATTCGGAGATTTGGCCGAGGCGGCAAGTTATCTCCGCGCTTCATCGGACCCTTCCAGGTCCTCAGCAGGGTTGGCGAGGTGGTTTATCTCCTGGCTCTACCACCTCAGTTGCACCGGGTGCACAACGTCTTCCACGTATCCCAGCTGAGGAGATACGTGCACGACCCGACGCACATCATTGACCATGGGGAGATTGACGTTGACGATGGGGCGACTTTTACGGAGGTCCCAGTGGAGATAGAGGATCGACAGAAGCGGGTCCTGCGTGGGCGATCGATTCCTCTTCTGCGCATCAGAGGGCAGCACTAGAATCTCCAGGAGAGCACATGGGAGCGGGAGGCTCAGATGCGTGCTCAGTACCCTAATTTGTTTCCCTAGTTCTTGATATATCTTTACGGGGACGTAAAGCCCTGAGGTGGGAGTAATGTAAAGACCCGTAAAATTCAAGGGAAATTTTTCTTAATTTTCTTTGGAATTTTTACAAGAGCGCAGTTTCTGACGGCACCTGATTCCGAGGCCCGGTGTGCCCGGAATCAATTTTCAAAGTTTGGCTTGGGTACGTTCAGTGAACGAACGAGCGGGATTTTCTAACTTTTGAACCGGTGCCCGGAATTGAATTATGAGGGCACCGATGGAACCGTAGCGCCGGTAAACGCTTAGGAACTTCTGTTCTGGAGTTGCGTTCATGCGAGTGTTGATAATAAAAATTGTGGATGTTACTTTGTAATTACACTACAATTTTTATTATTTTACTCTAAGTGTTATCTCTTGTTGGAAGTTGGGTAACCACCCAACCTCCCTTGGGAGGTTATGAGGGTGGTGGGGCCCACACAAACCCCACCTCTTCATATCCTCTAAAACCCCTCAACTCCCTCATAAGTTATGATATCTTAAGTTATAACTTTAGACTTAAATAAGGTGAGTTGTGTGTGTGTTTTGAATTTCAAACTCTTGAAATTCTAGTGTGTTGTTGTGTTAATAAAATAAGATAGAGTCTTATTTTATAGTTTTAGTTTCCTTGAGAGAGTTGGGAAGGTTCTTCTTGTTTCTTCATCTTCTTCAACCTCGACGAAGAACACGAAGAACGTCGTTCTTCAACGAAGAACTTCTTCGCCGAAGAACACGGTTCTTCCGCGACGCCATATCCGCGACGAGACGTTCTTCTTCCGCATCATCTCTTCCGCGATGGTTTTCCGCGACGAACTCCATCGACAACGACATTTCCTCCGACGTTAAAGGAATCGACACCGATATTCCAGGACTACGTCAACGTGCGACTATCGAGGTAGGGGTTGTTGATTCTTGTTTAATTAATTTATTTTTGATCGTGGATCTAGCATGTCTAACGTGAGGCTTTTGAATATTATTTAAGTTGTGTTTTACCGTGAGGGGGCCAGACCGCATGAACATGGCCGAACCCCCTCCTTCGTTCTTGGTGTTTATTTTTGTGGATGAATCAAGGTGGCGTGGTGCCGTCGCACCACGCGGATTTTCGCCGAATCTCTTTACGCGACGCCGTCGCACCGCGCCATGGAAGGATCATCAAGAACGCGACGCCGTCGCGCCGCGTTGAAGGGAATCAAAGTGCGGCGGAGGGGCGCGGTGCCGTCGCACCGCGCCGGACGACGAACACCGCAGCCGGTTCCGGGCCGCGGCGGAATGAGAAGACCGGCGGCCGGGCCTCCGGCGTCGGAAGCCGAAGAGGGGACCGGATTTTCCGGTCCCGTTGGAGAAAACCGGCCGGCCAGCTGGCCGGCCGGATGGTAATAAACCGGGGGAAATTAATCCCCCGGCCAGCACACAAAACCCCCCCTCATTTATGAGGGGGGGCAGGAGGCCCCCCCCCGGTTTTTCTTCAAGCCGGCCCCACGTGGGGGCCGTTTATTTCAAAGGGCGCGGCATATAGCCGCGCCGCCCAATAAATCCAGCGGGGGATTGATTCCCCCCGCGCCGCCGGCCGGCCGGCTGGGCCGGGTCGGGCCGGGTCGGCCCGGACCCGGACCCCCCGTTTCGAATCAGATTCGGTCTTTTGGCCATATCTTGAGCCACGGACCTCCGATTAACGAACCGTCTGCGGCAACGCGATCCTTGGATCGAGGCGGTCGTTTCGGTATATTGAACTCAAGGTTTCGGATTACTTTGAGTTCGGCCGGGTTGGTTCGTTCACGAAACCAACCGGGCCTTCGGAGCGGAAACGCTCATATCTTGAGCTACGGACGTCCGATTGACGTGCCGTCAGCTGTGTTGTGTTCCTCTTAGTGAGACGGATCTTTTGGCATACTCCGCCCGAGGTTTGGACGCAAGTGGTGTACGGTCGGGTTGGTTTTGCCTTAAAAAACAACCGGGCCCTGGGGACGAAAATGGCAATAACTCTCAGACCGGGCGTCCGATCGACGCGCCGTCTGTTGCGTTGAGTTCCTGTTGACGATACGAAACTTTTGGATACATCAACTCTGGACTTTGTGACAGTTGATGTATCAGCCTCTCGGCTCGTGGAGCGGACCCTCCGAACGAGCTTACTGTGTGCGGGAACCCTAGTGCTGGCTGCGACTGTTACTGTGACTACTACTGCTACTACTGCTACTGTGACTGCGACGACGACAGTACAGAGATCCTGTGTGGATTCGACGACGACGACTACAACACTCAGCGATCCTACATGGATCAGTGCTACAGGTCCTGTGTGGGCCCGATCCTGTGTGGATTCGACGACGACGACTACAACACTCAGCGATCCTACGTGGAACAGTGCTACAGGTCCTGTGTGGGCCCGATCCTGTGTGGGTCCGATCCTGTGTGGGTCCTTGCGCTCAGCGGTCCTGTGTGAACCAGCGCCTACAGGTCCTGTGTGGGCCCGATCCTGTGTGGGTCTTTTGCGGGGGTTAGTTTTCTATCGATCCTTCGTGGGTCCGACGACTTAGATGGATCAGTGATCATCTTTATCGTCTTTTGAAGAAGTATACCTGTGTGAGCTGAAACCTATTGCTTTCCTGTGTGGATTGTGTTGTGCAATCCTGTGTGGATTACGTTTTGCTTTCCTGTGTGGATTGTGTTGTGCAATCCTGTGTGGATTACGTTTTGCTTTCCTGTGTGGATTGTGTTGTGCAATCCTGTGTGGATTACGTTTTGCTTTCCTGTGTGGATTGAGTTGTGCAATCCTGTGTGGATTACGTTTTGCTTTCCTGTGTGGATTGTGTTGTGCAATCCTGTGTGGATTACGTTTTGCTTTCCTGTGTGGATTGTGTTGTACAATCCTGTGTGGATTACGTTTTGCTTTCCTGTGTGGAATACGTTTACTTTCCTGTGTGGACTGAGTTGTTCTTGGGCTCGGAGGTTGGAGCGTATTTGAAATTTATGACTTAGGTATATGTATGGGCATATACCTAAGCAGTGTCGGTTGTTACTTCGTGATTGTTCCTTTCTTCGTGGTTTATCCTTTGTGGATTTGAGAGACCTTCAGGGGTCTCGGGGTCCCTACTGAGTAGCTTATACTCACCCCTGCACGGGCTTTGCCCGCACTACGTTGTGTTGGTTGCAGACGATGGACAACGTTTACTTTAGCTGAGGCTTGCAGAGCAGGACGGTACCTGGAGGTGGACCACTGGGCGGGACGTACTCGGAGCGGACGGTGGGACCCGTGGAGCAGTGGAGCTATCTGTACCCACCCTTCAGGTGGGATTTCCAGTGGACAACTCGGTGTAGCGGCTTTTACTTTTTAGTTGCTGTTTTCCCTTTTGAGTTGTACTTTTATTTTCAGTTTAGGTTTGTATACTGGCCCATTTACTTTTCCGCACTTTCAGTTGTACCCTGCTTTTGTTTAGTGTTTACTTTCCGCGTGCTTACTCTGTGGTGTTTGTTTACTTTTCAAAGGCAATGCCTTCCCTTTTTACCGGGATTTACGCCTTGGTGCTAGTCCCCAGCCCCTGGCCTATGGAAGGCAGGCTTGGGGTAGTCATGACACGGACCCCGAGGGCGGGTCGTGACAAATTGGTATCAGAGGAGTTCGGTTCTACCGCGAACTCTGATCTTTTCTATGTGAAGCAATAATGGTTAGCGTATTGAGTGTGGTTATCAGTCCAGGGAGTACAGTGTTGGTGCGGCGGCCGACGTATCCGTACACCAGGACCCTGACTTCTGATTTCCAACTTAATGCACGAAAACATTAATTGCGTGTGTGTTTCAAAGTTTTCTTTGTGATTTCCTTGTGTCAGCTCACCAGGTATACTGTTGACCGTGGCGCACCTGTTTCCTATTCAGGATGGCCCCACGATGGCAGCCAGCTAGGGTTCTGAGAGTTGAGCGTGACGACAGCCCACCGAGCGACGAGGCCTCGGTGCAGGGCCCTTTGACAGCAGTGGCACCGGCGGTAGCACTACCCGCCGAGCCCCCGATACATCCAGCACCAGCCGCTGACGATGCACGTTGCCTCAGCGCACTGCATGAGTTTCAGCGCCAGCGACCACCCAGGTTTCGCGGGGAGACGGATCCCCAGGCAGCAGAGGACTGGCTGGAGGCAGTGGTTCGAGTGTTTAGGCTAGTGAGGACACCAGCAGACCTCATGGTGATCCTCGCTACGAACCTACTACACGCAGCAGCAGGACGATGGTGGAGCTTGATGCTCCAGGTGCACGATGAGGCATCTCTACTTTGGACAGACTTTGAGAGCATCTTCCGCTCGGAGCTCGTCCCAGCCACCCTTCGTGCGGTGCGTATCCAGGATCTTCTACAGCTGCGGCAGGGCAGCATGACGGTCGCTCAGTACTCGGCGAGATTTACCGATCTCTCGCGCTACTCGACCGACATGGTACGGGACCCATTCTTCCGGGCCCGGACCTTCGAGCAGGGTTTGAGACACGAGATCAGGGCATCGCTGATCTCCCTCAGCATACCGACTCAGACAGGAGTACTGGAACGGGCCTTTCTGATCGATAGCTTCTTTGCTGAGTCTACACCAGCACAGAGACCCACCGCAGGGCGGCACGTGGCAGAGTCATCTGCAGCAGGCAGTCGGCGGATGACTCAGGGGTCCAGACAGACCAGACCTTCGGGCAGACGACCTCAGGACACTGGCTCAGCAGTGCGGGGCACACAGCGCGGAGCCAGTCTTTCGAGAGGCAGACAGTGTTACTCCTGTGGCGGCATTGGTCACATGTCTCGTGACTGTCCGACCCGCCATACTGATGATCAGCAGTTAAGTGAAAAACCTCCCAGGAAGAGGCAGAGGTTCGACCGTGGCGGTCCGCAGGGAGGAGGCGGACGAGGCAGAGGAGCTGGACGAGCAGCCGGTGGTGGGCGACGCTTTCAGGCTCTTCCACCACCACCACCAGGAGGTCCACCCCGACCACAGGGAGTAGGTGAACATGCGAGAGCTCAACTTCTGGCAACCGAGGCCTTCGATCATGGAGCTCTGGGAGCCGATGGATAGGAGCAGAACTAGTGGATACATCCTTTGTACTTCTGGTTGCTTGTTTCATTTGTGTAGCGTCTTGTATTATGAGCTGCAATAATAAAAGACGCATACCTTTGTGATATTTTCGTTCCTGTCCTCCTTCGTGATGTTACTAAGAGGTTCCAGTTTTAGCTGTTGACTTGACCCTCACTTGTGAGACATCTACTGGAGAAGACCCATTTACCACACACTGATGACGACAGTGTGACTCAACCCTTGGAGGCGAGAGTAACGGTTGAATCTCTTAGTAGTAGCGTCGAGGCCTTACGATGTCATCCATGCCATGAATTAACTAATCATGACGGAATTGACTGTATTAGGCAAGGAACGTGGTTCATCCAGGGGATGAGACCGGATTTCACTTTTCGGAAAAGGAGAAATCTTTGCAGCTAGCCTCTTTGGAGATATCCTTCGTGGATAGAGATGGAGCAGCCTTCCTTCAGTCTCTCACAGACACTCCTCCACTATTGCAGCGAGTCAGGGAGGCACAACGTGGGGACGCTGACTGTGAGACACGGCGTGCACAGATATCCTCGGGACAGACACCTGATGGTTTCTCCCTTGGAGCAGCGCACGACATCCTTTTCAGAGGACGTACCATAGTACCAGTCGCTTTGCGAGAGGAAGTGCTGAGAGAGTTTCACACTTCTCCTTTAGCGGTACATCCTGGAGTGGCGAAGATGTACCAGGACCTCAGACGACAGCCCTGGTGGCCGGGCATGAAGAAGGAAGTAGTAGAGTACGTTTCTCGATGCCTCACCTGCCAGCAGGTGAAGGCAGAGCATCAGGTACCAGCAGGCTTGGTACAGCCCTTGGAGGTTCCAGAGTGGAAGTGGGACGACATATCTATGGACTTCGTGACTGTACTTCCACGCACTTCCAGAGGTCACGACTCCATCTGGGTGATTGTTGACCAACTCACCAAGTCGGCACACTTCTTACCCATTAGAGAGAAGGGCTCAGTGGAGAGCTTGGGACGTCTCTACGTTCAAGAGATTGTGCGGCTCCACGGTGTGCCATCATCTATCGTATCTGATTGAGATGCCCGCTTTACTTCCCGGCTTTGGAAGGGGTTACAGGAGGCGTTCGGGATGCAGCTACGTCTGAGCATAGCCTTTCACCCTCAGACGGATGGTCAGACGGAGAGGACCATTCAGACTCTCGAGGACATGCTCCGCGCATGTGTCCTCGACTTTGGTCGTAGCTGGGAGGACCACCTACCCTTAGTGGAGTTCGCGTACAACAAAAGCTACCACTCTACTATCGGGATGGCACCGTACGAGGCGTTTTACGGCCGACCTTGTAGATCTCCTTTGTGCTGGACAGACCCTGGAGAGTCAGTACTGGTGGGACCGGAGATGGTCCAGGCCACGACAGAGAAGGTCCAGGTCATCCAGGAGCGGATGAGGACAACTCAGAGCCGGCAGAAGTCATATGCTGACAGGAGGCGGAGGCCACTAGAGTTCGAGGATGGTGACCACGTCTTCTTGCGGGTCTCACCTCGACGTGGTATTCGGAGATTTGGCCGAGGCGGCAAGTTATCTCCGCGCTTCATCGGACCCTTACAGGTCCTCAGCAGGGTTGGCGAGGTGGTTTATCGCCTGGCTCTACCACCTCAGTTGCACCGGGTGCACAACGTCTTCCACGTATCCCAGCTGAGGAGATACGTGCACGACCCGACGCACATCATTGACCATGGGGAGCTTGACGTTGACGATGGGGCGACTTTTACGGAGGTCCCGGTGGAGATAGAGGATCGACAGGAGCGGGTCCTGCGTGGGCGATCGATTCCTCTTGTGCGCATCAGAGGGCAGCACGAGAATCTCCAGGAGAGCACATGGGAGCGGGAGGCTCAGATGCGTGCTCAGTACCCTCATTTGTTTCCCTAGTTCTTGATATATCTTTATGGGGACGTAAAGCCCTGAGGTGGGAGTAATGTAAAGACCCATAAAATTCAAGGGAAATTTTTTCTTAATTTTCTTTGGAATTTTTACAAGAGCGCGGTTTCTGACGGCACCTGATTCCGAGGCCTGGTGTGCCCGGAATCAATTTCCGAAGTTTGGCTCGGGTACGTTCAGTGAACAAACGAGCGGGATTTTCTAACTTTTGAACCGGTGCCCGGAATCGAATTCCGAGGGCACCGATGGAACCATAGTGCCGGTAAACGCTTAGGAACTCCTGTTTTGGAGTTGCATTCATGCGAGTGTTGATAATAAAAATTGTGGATGTTACTTTGTAATTACACTACAATTTTTATTATTTTACTCTAAGTGTTATCTCTTGTTGGAAGTTGGGTAACCACCCAACCTCCCTTGGGAGGTTATGAGGGTGGTGGGGCCCACACAAACCCCACCTCTTCATATCCTCTAAAACCCCTCAACTCCCTCATAAGTTATGATATCTTAAGTTATACCTTTAGACTTAAATAAGGTGAGTTGTGTGTGTGTTTTGAATTTCAAACTCTTGAAATTCTAGTGTGTTGTTGTGTTAATAAAATAAGATAGAGTCTTATTTTATAGTTTTAGTCTCCTTGAGAGAGTTGGGAAGGTTCTTCTTTTTTCTTCATCTTCTTCAACCTCGACGAAGAACACGAAGAACGCCGTTCTTCAACGAAGAACTTCTTCGCCGAAGAACACGGTTCTTCCGCGACGCCATATCCGCGACGTGACGTTCTTCTTCCGCATCATCTCTTCCGCGACGGTTTTCCGCGACGAACGCCATCGACAACGACTTTTCCTCCAACGTCAAAGGAATCAACACTGATATTCCATGACTACGTCAACGTGCGACTATCGAGGTAGGGGTTGTTGATTCTTGTTTAATTATTTTATTCTTGATCGTGGATCTAGCATGTCTAACATGAGGCTTTTGAATATTATTTAAGTTGTGTTTTAACGTGAGGGGGCCGGACCGCATGAACATGGCCGAACCCCCTCCTTCGTTCTTGGTGTTTATTTTTTCGGATGAATCAAGGTAGCGTGGTGCCGTCGCACCACGCGGATTTTCGCCAAATCTTTTTACGCGACGTCGTCGCGCCGCGCCATGGAAGGATCATCAAGAACGCGACGCCGTCGCGCCGCGTTGAAGGGAATCAAAGTGCGGCGGAGGGGCGTGGTGCCGTCGCACCGCGCCGGACGACGAACACCGCGGCCGGTTCCGGGCCGCGGCGGAATGAGAAGACCGGCGGCCGGGCCGCCGGCGTCGGAAGCCGAAGAGGGGACCGGATTTTCCGGTCCCATTGGAGAAAACCGGCCGGCTAGCTGGCCGGCCGGATGGTAATAAACCGGGGGAAATTAATCCCCCGGCCAGCACACAAAACCCCCCCTCATTTATGAGGGGGGCGGTTCCCTTGAGGGGGGGCAGGAGGCCCCCCCGGTTTTTCTTCAAGCCGGCCCCCACGTGGGGGTCGTTTATTTCAAAGGGCGCGGCATATAGCCGCGCCGCCCAATCAATCCAGCGGGGGATTGATTCCCCCCACGCTGCCTCCGTGCGGCGCCAGGCCGCCGTGGCCGCCGCGCCGCCACGCCGCCGGCCGGCCGGCCGGCCGGGCCGGGTCGGACCCGGGTCGACCCGGATCGGGCCGACCCAGGGGGGGTCGGGCCGGGTCGGCCCGGACCTGGACCCCCCGTTTCGAATCAGATTCGGTCTTTTGGCCATATCTTGAGCCACGGACCTCCGATTGACGAACCGTTTGTGGCAACACGATCCTTGGATCGAGACGGTCGTTTCGGTATATTGCACTGAAGGTTTCGGATTACTTTGAGTTCGGCCGGGTTGGTTCGTTCACAAAACCAACCGGGCCTTCGGAGCGGAAACACTCATATCTTGAGCTACGGACGTCCGATTGACGTGTCGTCAGCTGTGTTGTGTTCCTCTTAGTGAGACAGATCTTTTGGCATACTCCACCCGAGGTTTGGACGCAGGTGGAGTACGGTCGGGTTGGTTTTTCCTTAAAAAACAACCGGGCCCCGGGGACGAAAATGGCAATAACTCTCAGACCGGGCGTCCGATCGACGCGCCGTCTGTTGCGTTGAGTTCCTGTTGACGATACGGAACTTTTGGATACATCAACTCTGGACTTTGTGACAGTTGATGTATCAGCCTCTCGGTTCGTGGAGCGGACCCTCCGAACGAGCTTGCTGTGTGCGGGAACCCTAGTGCTGGCTGCGACTGTTACTGTGACTACTACTGCTACTACTGCTACTGTGACTGCGACGACGACAGTACAGAGAACCTGTGTGGATTCGACGACGACGACTACAACACTCAGCGATCCTATGTGGATCAGTGCTACAGGTCCTGTGTGGGCCTGATCCTGTGTGGATTCGACGACGACGACTACAGCACTCAGCGATCCTACGTGGAACAGTGCTACAGGTCCTGTGTGGGCCCGATCCTGTGTGGGTCCTTGCGCTCAGCGGTTCTGTGTGAACCAGTGCCTACAGGTCCTGTGTGGGCCCGATCCTATGTGGGTCTTTTGCGGGGGTTAGTTACCTATCGATCCTTCGTGGGTCTGATGACTTAGATGGATCAGTGATAATCTTTATCGTCTTTTGAAGAAGTATACCTGTGTGAGCAGAAACCTATTGCTTTCCTGTTTGGATTGTGTTGTGCAATCCTGTGTGGATTACGTTTTGCTTTCCTGTGGGGATTGTGTTGTGCAATCCTGTGTGGATTACGTTTTGCTTTCCTGTGCGGATTGTGTTGTGCAATCCTGTGTGGATTACGTTTTGCTTTCCTGTGTGGATTGTGTTGTGCAATCCTGTGTGGATTACGTTTTGCTTTCCTGTGTGGATTGTGTTGTGCAATCCTCTGTGGATTACGTTTTCCTTTCCTGTGTGGATTGTGTTGTGAAATCCTGTGTGGATTACGTTTTGCTTTCCTGTGTGGAATACGTTTACATTCCTATGTGGACTGAGTTGTACTTGGGCTTGGAGGTTGGAGCGTATTTGAAATTTATGACTTAGGTATATGTATGGGCATATACCTAAGCAGTGTCGGTTGTTACTTCGTGATTGTTCCTTTCTTCGTGGTTTATCCTTTGTGGATTTGAGAGACCTTCAGGGGTCTCTGGGTCCCTACTGAGTAGCTTATACTCACCCCAGCACGGGCTTTGCCCGCACTACGTTGTGTTGGTTGCAGACGATGGACAGCGTTGACTTTAGCTGAGGCTTGCAGAGCAGGACGGTACCTGGAGGTAGACCACTGGGCGGGACGTACTCGGAGCGAACGGCGGGACCCGTGGAGCAGTGGAGCTATCTGTACCCACCCTTCAGGTGGGATTTCCAGTGGACAGCTCAGTGTAGCGGCTTTTACTTTTTAGTTGCTGTTTTCCCTTTCGAGTTGTACTTTATTTTCAGTTTGGGTTTGTATACTGGCCCATTTACTTTTCCGCACTTTCAGTTGTACCCTGCTTTTGTTTAGTGTTTACTTTCCGCTTGCTTACTCTGTGGTGTTTGTTTACTTTTCAAAGGCAATGCCTTCCCTTTTTACCGAGATTTACGCCTTGGTGCTAGTCGCCAGCCCCTGGCCTATGGAAGGCGGGCTTGGGGTAGTCACGACACGGACCCCGAGGGCGGGTCGTGACATAACAAAATCTAAGAACATGAAAAACTACTTTGTCTCACCTAAGTTATCTTTTATACAACATACCTCAATATTATGAAAATGAGTATAAAAAGAATGAAATTTTCACAATAGTGGATTCAACATCCCAATATTATTCTTCTATCTTCAAAACCCAACAAATTTCATGGGTTTGGAATAAAATCCTTCTTCTTTTCTATATGTTATAGTGAACCCGCCTCCTTCTTCTTCCTTTAATTGTTTGATACCCAGTTGATGTAAAAATTTTACATTATCTTGGATATATAATTCTTCCTCATAAAAAATAATAGTATATACTCATTGTTCTTCCTCCTTGATAGATTCTTATTCCCTCAGATACACTTATTTTTTTTTGAGCCCTGATGTTCTGTTGAATTGATCAGGCCTACAGAGTACAATGTAATCCATCTTACTTGTTTGTTTATATTACCCATAATCTAATCATTAACCCCAAATTATTGGGATACTACATTCATTTCGCCTTTCATTTTTAATACCATTATATTACATTAAAATTGGAACATCGACTTCTATAATAAAAGTATTATAAAAAAATAACCACTTGTGGATTCACATGATTTTTGTAAAACTACTTTCTAAATGCAATGGATATTCAATAAACAACCTCTTATTTAATATATCTAAATAACTAATTTTTTCATATATTATTGTACAAGATAAATTTTTTCATCTTCTTAAACTCATAATATACATCTAATAAAATGCACAGTTCAATATTTATAACTATATAAAAATATACATCACATATATTTTTAGCATATAAAATTCTCTTGCAATGTGAGATCTTCTCATGAAAATAGTACAGAATAAGGTTTGATTTTGTAAAACCAAATAAAAACTGAACATAATATTTATCTTTCTTCTTCTCGAGGGAATTATTTCATAAATTATATTAGGTAGTAACGAGTAGAAAATACTTGACTCAACAATATCTATATTATCATTGTAAATATGATTAATTTATTTTAGTGAATTTGATGTTTCATATAGACCTCCACACATTGATCTTATTCTATTTCAAATTGAATATAAGTTTCTCATTGAGTTTTTTACTAGAATAAAATTTATTTTGTGATTTTTTTGACATTAAACATTGACTAAAGCATTATCCATTTTAATACTTGATAATCTCACCATTCTATTACCAAAATTATATATTAGTTGAATTAGTAATGTTTACTATGTTAAATCACTTATGTGGATTGAAATTACTTATGTTCATAGGATTTAATTTTAATTTATTCAAGCATCATCTATATAGATAAATTCTCTTACACATGGTCCATTTCACTTATGCATCGATTCATTTTCTTAGACACATGGTTCCTCATTTCTATGTATGAAATTTACTTATGTGGGACAAAATTTAAATACACATAGATCAATTATATGATAGGTGAAATATATAGGTTTTTTTATCTAAATTTACCTTTTATATTTTTATCCGGATAGATAAATTAACGTATACATATGTTAATTCTTTTTCACTCGACACAAATCTCATACATAATGACCAAATCACTTTAACATGTGATGAATTACTTTACCATTTTTCTAATCCACTGCACTAAATATCATTTAAACTCATATGTCATACATGTTTGCAAAATTCTGCCATGGAACCTAATATCAAATATACACCAGATAATTCTCCTAGACAATAAAAATATTTCCATTATACTTACTAAAGCTCTAGAATATGATTTCTAGGAGATGGTACCTTAGTTTATTACATTGGTATAGATTTAAAGAATAAAATATTGAAGGATGGAATAGTTTAGAAGTTTTTGAGATCTATATACATAAATGATACCTATTTTACATTGGTAATGTAAAATTAAACATAATACATACAAAACAAATGAACTGCATCTTGAAAAACTCAATCATTGACATCTACTTCATATCTTGAGGAATGAAAATAAATTAGGGTGAGCTCAAATTCATAATAAGGGTTAAGTATAGAATAATATATCATGAATCAACAAAAAATATTCAATATAGAAAGGTAAATAACTTAATAAATATTCCATTTAAATAACTTGACTACATGAATAGATAATGCTTAATCAATATGGAAAGCTAACTAACAGAACACACATTCCATTAATAAAAAATATAATATTGAAATGAATCCAGTGATAACATTGTTGTTTAAATATCATGAATAATAATAATAACTAAAATGAAGGAAATTATTATTTATATAATTCCATGATCTTAGGCATCATGATTCGTCTACTTCTCAGACACTTCACAAGATAATTTAAATTACATGTAGAAACCCATTTAATTTGGACAACTAAATTATCTCATGAGCCCTAATGATGAATTGAGGAGATATATTATTCTAGTACACACACATCGTTGGAGGTTAAATGAATTCCTCGAATATCATATAATAAATTTAATTCATGACTCAAAATTTGTTATCATTAAATATCCATATAGAGTAAACGATACAAGTTTATCAATATCTCCATAGTTAATCAAATAACTTTCAAAGTAAACAACACATTTAAAATTGGAATAATGTTTAAGAAAAATAATAACCATTATATAATAACATGGATATTTAAAGTAAATTTAATTTCTAATGAAAAATTATTGAAAAAAACTGATTGTTTTAAGAGAAGTATAACAAAAAAACATACAGTTGTATTGCTTGATATCTCTTACCACATGGTAATTTTAAATTCAAATCTCGTTAGATAGAATAGTTCAAAATGAAACATATAATAACATTAATTATTAATAAATTATGATACTTTATGTGACTGTTGTAGTATATACATCATATAAAATGAATTAGGTGCATAATCTTTCAATATGCCTCAATGAAAAGAGAATGAGACAAAGTCCCTTACCCCATATTTTACTTTAGTTAAAATTATTTAAAACCATTTATAATGGGTTTAAACATGTTATTAATTTGTTATATAACCATATACACATTTATAAAATTTTATATTATCATATTACGATATTTTACCACATTTTTTTAATAATATATCATTATTTTCATTATTTCGGGTGTTAATTTTCTTATCTTATCATGCTTGTTTTGTCATTAAATTTATAGTTAATTTGAATATCATATATATAAATAATATAAATAATGATATTAATGTTATAAATATATTATTTACTTAATATATACATTATTATAACCATTTAGGGAAGTTGATCATGGAAAATGAATCACATCACTTCGTATAGACGGTAAGTCATACATAGGCACGAGCGATTATATCACTCTTTTAATGAGTGAAAGGGTTAGGAAGTGGGTTATATATTAAATTGAATAAAAAATATCATATCATATATATCACATATATTCATTAATTATATCCACATTTTATTCCATGTAAATCACCATTGAAAAACAAATCACATCTCGTTGTGAGGTTGTATTATGCCATACAAATAAGCGACATTATCACATTTTAAATGACATGGAAAAAATAGGTATATGTGATAAAAAATAAAATAAGTATAATAATATCATAAATATCATATAATTCATTAAATACATCATTATATAAATCCTTGATTAGTGGTGATGGAAAATGATCTACATCGGCTCGCAAGGCGGCAGTCTGTCGTACACTACATCAATGATTTCATATCCAATTTGATGGATGTAGAGATGGAAAATATTATTCCCTAAACATAATAAAATATAAATATATGAAATATAATTTTTTTATTATATTGGATATGTTAATACATAATTTAATATTGAAAAATAATATTAAACCCCAAACAACTTTATTATGATAACTACCTTCACTAAAAGAAACCTCCTTTGCCTCTCTTCTTAAGGACCCTAGTGATGGTATTTTTGTTGGTTAAAAATATATATAATTTGAATAAGTATGTTAAGGAGAGACATCGTTAGGATTTCTTCTATAAAAATGGATTGGGATGTGTGAATAAGTTAGTGGATTGAGTGGCATTTTATAAGTTGGAAAATGGGACATCCTTGGAAATTATATTGAAATTTCCCAAAACAATATGAAATAGTAAATTCATTCACATTAAAAAATATTCCAAATTAATATATATAATAAAATTTATAAGATGTAAATAGGGATGTAAAATAATTTTTTAGATGATGGAATGTCATTTAAACCATTATCTTCTTAGTTTAATCCAATAGTAAATCCATTTTTAACATAACTATGAAAATTCATTTTTTTATTTACACTATTAATTTTGGTTGAAAATTAAGTTTATATTATTTTATAATATAAATTATTATGATTTAAAATATGTAGTCCATTATTATAAATAACATTCTCATAGGTGGAAATTTTTATTTTAAAATTAATCCCACAGACACGATGAGAACACGAGTTTTTAAAGAAAAATTGTACAAACATTTATAAAGTTTTAATATAAACATCAATATAAAAATTACTAAAATGTCCTAAATAAGATTAATTGATATAAAATAGAAATAATATAACATTAAAAAATTCAAGTTATAATTTAACATTAAAATTTATTTAAATTAAAAGGAATTTTTCATTTAAAATTTATTATTTTCACTATTTATCCAAAAATAAAACATTTTATAAAAATACCAAAACATCACTCAAATATAATTTTATTATTATAATTTAAAAAATAATGTTAATTTTATCAGATAAAATTTCTATAACTTTTAAATGTTAATTTTATATCATCTATGCAACATGCGACTAAATTAACTTTTATAAAAAAATACAGGGCTTCAGATTAAATTTCTTTTTCTTCAAAACGATTCATGTTTTCACTTATAATAAGTAGATAATTTTTTTGTAATATATATATATATATATCATCAATTTATATAGTCCAATTCAAACACTTTAATTTAATGTTTATATTAAAATGGTCATGTTTAAATAGTATTTTAATGGAGTGTTATGTTTCCTTTAAACATGGTGTTTCATGCATCATAAGTTTTTAATGAAGTTAATTTTTTTTAAATGAAATATATTATATTTTATTATAGTATTTCATTATACCCAACTCAAATAAATTCAGTCCCCTCAATTTAAACTTGATTTTAGGAATTAATGGTTTGATATTAAAAAAATATGTTATTAAAAAACCCAAATTGTAAAAGGGTTACTATAATATCCTATTAATAAGTGATAAGGGGAAGTAAAAAATGCCATCGTGAATAATCATATAAGTAGGTATCCATGTAGTAAAACATAAGTGGTAAATGAAAACATAGACATAAAATAGAATACTAATTCTTAATGATTAATAGAGAGTGATAGAGATCATTGATAACAGAAAGCGGGTGATCCAGAGACGGTTAAAAACAACAGAACCATTAACCCAAGAGGTGTGAAAAATTTCATTGATATCATAAAAATTGGGGAAAATAATATAAAAGTATTGTTTCAAGATTTTTTTCCAAAAGTTTATAAATTGTTTTAATCTCCAAAACTGAAAAAATATATTTACATGATATGATTCTATTTTATAATAATAATTTCATCCTTTGGTTGTTCTTAGATCAATTTTCAATTCATCATTTACTCTAAGAAGTGAATATCCAAAAATGAGTTTTTAATGCCTTGTTCACTATAATTCACTTTTAATTGATCATAATATCCATAATAAAATGATAATTTATTCCTTTAATATCCATTATTTATTATGAAAAAATGGTTATCATAGGTTTTCCAATATGTTTAAATATCCATGTGGTGAAGTAATACCTTAATATATAATACCTTGTCCAAACATCAACTTCAACCATTTCCAAAATGGTTATCCTTTTGACCAATATTAAATATTATTCTCTAAAACGATTGAAGGATGGTCAGTGAATTTCCAAAAATGGACTTATCATTAATCTGCCAAATAATATGAATTAACTCTTAATCATCAAATACCAAACATGTGCATACCATCATCAAGTATTCTTTTGAATCATGGTAATAACCAGAATTACAATATAATATTTTTGAAAAAAATTCATTATTCCTTAATAATTATGTAAAGAACAAATTATTAGATGTATTCCTTTACTAAAAAATTTGATTAAACATGATCAATGATAACATAAACCACTTTTTATATAAATCAATAATTATTCCCAAGGTAGTCAATACTATCTAATTTAAATTATCAATATTATTAGTCTCTTTATCCGAACATCAAGAATATATTATGGGTTATCTTTCCCCCAATCACGTGATTACATAGAAATTAAACTTACCCCTAAATCAATTTTTAGGGTCATAGTAATTGTTCTACATAAGATAAAAAATACTTAATGAAAAAATATTTTAGTAAAATCCTTAAAAATTTCATAATTAGAATTACTATAATATCATTGAGAAAATAGTCAAATGACATAATTCCTGAATCTAAACAAAAGAAAAATAATCTTCTCAATTATTTTATAAGAATAACATAAGGTTGACCATGACCCATTAGCAAATTTTGAGGTAAATTCCACTAATGATTGAGATAATAAATTTCATATTACCTCATATCCTTAAAGTTAAATCACTATACATTGGATTTTTTTAAACAGTCAATCTGATGAATGGTATCCTTTCTATCACACTAATACCAAAATATTATTCATTTTAATCAATTACTTCATGTTTGATTCCAAAATTATATCATATGGGAAAATAATTCTTTCAATCCTTCCCATTATCCACTTTTTCTACACTATAATCTTATTCTCTATCTTCCTTTTGAATCCATAATATTCAGATAATTATTTCTCTGTTTTGTTATCACATGATAAATTTCCTTCATATGATGAGAATTATTGGGAAACTATTTACCTTAGAAATATTAGCTTAATCCCTTCAAAGAAATTATCATTATTACTCTTTGGATTGTAGGTTCCATGAGCAGCAGAAGAGCATTGGTGGGATTTCCCAACATTAATTTTAGCGTTAAAAATGATCAATCCAAGATCTGCCATGATGTAAAATGTTGGATCTTTAGAATATAATGAAGAATGAAAAAGGGGGTGTCCCAGAACCATAGATATAGGATCATAATATGTTGGTTATAATTAATTTAATTAATTGAAAATAATTACCTTGATGGAATTATTTCTTCGTTGATGTCTCTGGTCACAATATGGTGTGATCCTTCATTGCAGCATAGAATCAGAGTGTAAGATTCCTCTAGAGGTGATCCACACGTGCCCCACATATCTCTGGACATTGCCAAAGGTATATCCCGCTTCTAGCGCAGAAGGGCCTTTGTTTGCAATGTCCGCCTTCGATCGACTTGATCCAGTGGTGGTAGATCTCTCTCTATATTGAGAGCATTCTTGTAGGAAGGAGTTATTTTGGTTTTAAGAGAACTCTCTACAATTTTTGTGCACAACGATTGGGGAAAACTGTTGGGGTTGTGAGGATATCTATAATCGGGTTTGAGGTTATAGAGTTATGACAATAAATGAACGTGTTACAAGTTTTATTTATTTCATTAACTCTCAATGAAAACCCCCATGTCGAGTGATTAATTACTCGACATGTTCCCACAATAATTATAATAAATATCATTTAATAAAACAATATTATTTCCTCAAAATCCCGACTGGAAAAACTATACGGCCTGTAATTATTAATACACAACGTGTACTTGTTTTCGATGAAAACTACACAGCGTGTATATTCAATATAAACGATGTGTACTTTTATTTTCTATTTTTCTTTATTTCCTCCATAACATTTATTAGACATTGAGTAATGGTTATTTTTTTGTTAAATAAATGTAACTGCATTACTTGCTAATAAATATATATTATTTGTCCCACAATATATTCTCTCGAATAACTAGTGTCGAAATAAATGTGATTAGGCATCCTTAAATAATTATTAAACAAAATTCGGGAATAATCTTTATTTAACTTATTAAATTAATATTTATCTAAGATACTTGGAAGCACTTAGTGTGTGACCCTCTAGGGAACTTTCTAGTTGGCATTAGGTGGGCTTGCCTAAAGTCCAAGATTACTATCTAGCAATAGGTCAAGGCACCCAAGAGAAAGAGGTTGATGCCGCATTGAAGTGTCACCTCATACGAACGCTTACCGTGTAATATAATCCCTTTTTTACGATATCTCGAATCAACTGGGTTCATTGATAGTGCCATCAACCCATGTACTAAATTGTTCTTTCTTTGACTTTCCATAATTGATCTCGCCCATACCTTACCATGGCCTTGGAGTTATTTAGGCTACATCAATTCCATCAAAGGTCTTGATATATATACTTCCATTATGGAAGAGAAGGGACAAATCATTTCTCACATTATTAGTTAATGCAATATCACTTGTGACACACTCAAATTATCCTACCTCGCTGGGAACAGTGTGTCATCATAGTTTTCATCAATTCATCTAAGTGTGCGAGTTGTAATACCAATTAATAATAATCTTAAAGTCTATGTACCGATACAGACATCTGTAGATAGGAACATACAATGACATTATGAAATGTGGATTTCCTATTTGCGGGTATCGTTCTCATAATATCCTCCTGAATATTACCATGGGTGCACACCATGAGAAGGTGCCTCAATGTTTTATGAGTTCTCACCCCTAATGGCCGGTATTATTTGTGTCTCTCAAATAGCATCATCCGGTGATAGAACATATATTCAAGAACAATTTTGTGGCACTTCCGGGTTCTCATCATAGCAAGGATATGCTATGACCCTTTAATGAAAAAGCTTTCCTTAAGACATTATCACATGCATTGTCACACGAAAAAACAATCAAGATGCGATAAAATATTTATTAATAAATAAAGTATAAATTAGTTGGTTCTGGGCCACCAACTCCAACAGACTCCCACTTGGACTAGATCCAACTGCTAACAACCTTTATCCAGCTAGCTCTCACATGATATTCATGTGTCTACTGAGATAGGCCTTTATTCATGGGGTCTACCACTTTCTCTTCCGTGGAAACTATGCTCACTACAACTTCACCCATTTGACAGAAATCCCTCAAGAGGTGATACTTTTGGATTATGTACTTTGTCTGTTGATGTTACCTTGGTTATTTTGTATGAGGCACCATTGTAGTATTATCACAATACAACATGATAGGATCTTTAGTACTAGGCATCACATCAAGATCCTGGAAAAAGATTTGAATCTAGACAGATTCATTGGCTACATCAGAAGCCACTATATATTCAGACTCTGTAGAAATAGCGACAATAGGATGCATTGAACTCTTCTAGATCACAACTCCTCCATTGAGACATAAAAAATATCCAGATTGCGACTTCAGATCGTTCTGATATATCTGAAAACTAGCATCAACAAACCCTCTGATGATAACCTCATCGTCTCCTCTATACACCAGGAACATGTCCTTAGTACTTCTCAGATACATAAGGATAGTCGTAACAGTAGTCAAATGTTGTTCTCCTGGATCTGCTTGAAATATTCTTATCATGCTCAGTGCATTGGAAACATCAATCGTGGTACATAACATGTAATACATGATGGATCCTATAGCCGAATCATGTGGGATATTACTCATTCTATCTTTCTCTTGTTGTGTATGAGGAAACATTTTCATAGAAAGAAGTAGGCCATGTGGCACATGAACCAATCCTCTCTTGGATTATTCCATACTAAATCTCTTTAGTATCTAGTAAATGTATGTACCATGACTTATTCCAAGAAGCCTCTTGGATCTATCACGAATGATCTTGATCCCTAGAATTTAGGCTGCTTCACCCATGTCCTTCATAGAGAAACACTTTTTCAACCAGTCCTTAACTGATTGTAAGACTGGTACATCTTTTCTAATAAGCAATATTTTGTCAACATATATTACTAGGATAATGATCACATTCCCATTAAACCGCTTATAAACACATGGATCACATTCGTTCTTAATCAACCCAAATTATTTTATGGATTCATCAAATCAAATGTTCCATGACCTGGATGCTTGATCTAATCCATAAATGGATTTCTACAACTTGAAAAACTGTTTGGCTTCACGTGGTGTCACAAACCCATCTGGTTGTTTCATATAGACATATTACTGAAGGTTCTGGTTAAGTAATGTTTTTTCGACATCCATTTTACAATTCTCATATTCATGGTAATCTGCTACGGAAAGTATGATTTTTATGGATTTAAACATGGAAACTGGAGAGAAGGTTCCATCGTAGTCAATTCTTTGATGCTGTTTGAATCCTTTAGCCACTAGACATTATTTATAGGTTCTAACTTGACCTTTAATGTCCATTTTTCTCTTGAATACCCATTTTCATCCAATATTATTTACATCAATTGGCTCATCGACCATAACCCACACTTGGATCTGATACATGGAATCCATCTCAGAATTCATAGCTTCTTTCCATCTTGAAACTTCTGATATTTCTACTGCTTTCTTATAGTATAGAGGTTCATAATTGTCCAACAATAATGATTAAACATCCTTGTTGCCTAGGAAACAAAATCTCTTTGGTTCTTTTACCTCTCTTGAGCTCCTACGCAGTACTTGTGTTTCTAGAACCTCTTCCATGGGGACCTGTGGAACTTGTTCCTGTACTAACTCCTGTGTATATTGAGCATTAACTTCGTCGAAGTCAATCATGCATCCACTATCCTTTTGGAGGATGTGTTCCCTCTCAAGAAATATGGCTTTTCTGATGACAATAACTTTCATTTCTGAAGGTTTATATAGGTAATATCCTTTTATTTCATTGGGATAACCTATAAAGATACATTTCATGCCTCAGGGTGCTAGTTTGTTTCCTGAGAAGGCCTTAACAAACACCTCGCATCCTCATACACATGTGTACGACAAAATGGGTTTCTTTCCATACCATAACATGTATTGAATTCCATTTTCCACCTTCGTTGGTTCTCGGTTTAATGTGCATGTTGTAGTTTGTAATTCATATCCCCAAAAGGATAATGGATGATCTGCATGACTCATCATCAACATCACCATGTCCTACAAGGTGCAGTTCCTCCTTTCACTAACAAAAATACACTATGGTGTATAAGGAGGAGTGAGCTGAGATAGAATCCTAGACTCCCGTAGAAGATCGATGAACTCTTGGTTCATATATTCTCCACCTCAATCCGATAGAAGTTTCTTTATCTTCTTACCAAGCGGATTCTCTACTTCATTCTTGAATTCCTTAATTCTCTTTAAGGCTTATGACTTAAACCTCACTAAGTAGACATAGCCATATCTACTCAAATCATCAGCAAAAGTAATGAATTAAGAATATCCACCTCTAGATTCTACTGAAAATGGTCCATATACATTCGTGTACACCAATCCTAGAAGCTCTGCGGCCCTTTCACCTTTTCCACCGAAGGGAGACTTGGTCATTTTTCCTTGTAAATAAGTGTGACATCTATCAAGTGGTTTTAGCTCATTAGAGTCCAAATAACCATTTTGGCAGAGCTTTGTCAAGATCTTCTCGTTTACATGACCGAGACAGTGATTCCACAACTGGGTGATGTGTGAGTCTTGTGAGTTTGTTTCGTTATCAATTTCGAACACCTGGTTTTCGTAATTTAATACATACAAATAATTATTTAAATGTTCCATTCCATTACATATGTTATTCTTATAAAATAGACAACCCTTATTTCCAAGAAGGAAAATAAATCCATCCATATCCAAACAAGATACATAAATTATGTTCTTCTTAACACAAGGAACATAATAAAAATTATGTAAAACCAAAATAATCCCAGTCGGCAATGAGAGGTTGTAATCACCAATAGCCAACACAGCCAGCTCGAAGATCCACCTCTACTCTAGAAATATTTCTAAATATACTTGGTTCTTGCATTTGAATACAGATGTGATCCCCACAAGTTGTATCTAAAACCCAATGTATAGAAATAGAAAGATTAAACTCAATAACGAACACACCTTTAGCGTCCCCACTCTTTTAGGTGCAGTTCATCCTCTAGTGGCCTTGCTTGCCACATGCCAAACACACCACCTCCCATTCCTTGCATTGCCTCTGGATCTTCCCCTTCATGGAGGGATGGTTCTTGGGGGCTTCATAATGTTTATAAGTATTTGGCCCCTTTAACTTGACCTTCCTTTTCTTATTCACCAAAAGTACTGTGGGTTTGTCACGCCCCATGTCCTTATCTACCGGGAGAATCAAGGTTAGAAGTTCCGATAGACTCTTATCATTATTGCTCATGTTGTAGTAGACAATAAAGCTTGAGAATGTCTTGGGCAGTGATGATAGGATGATATCTATAAGCAACTCATCCAAGAATTTAATCCCTATGATGTCAAGGCATTTAATGTAGCCCATAATCATAACTACATGAGGCCCAGCTGGCACATACTCTCTAAGTTTAGTTGTAAACAAATCATTGGATATCTCATATCTCTCTTGTCTCTCCTTCTCTTGGTAGAGATCCTTAAGGTGAGACATCATGCTATAAGCGTCCATGTTTTCATGTTGCTTCAAGATCTCATTAGACGTGGCCAATAGCATGAAACATTAGACATATGTGGAATCATCCATATGTTTCATATAAAGAGATAGTTCCTCATCATAGGGCTCATTTCCAGGATCAATTGGAATAGGCTCTTCCAACACATACAATCTCCTCTCGTGGCGAATGATGACGTGTAAATGCCTCTGGAACTCTTAGAAATTGGTGCTAGTGAGAAGGTTTTCCTTCTCAAATATGGTTCACAAGGATATGTTTGAAGTCATTTTTCTTGTTATTTCTAAAAATTAAAATGATTAAAGGTTTATTAATTTATTATAAAACCTGAAACAAATAAATAAAGTAATACTTATTAATCTCCCACTATTTTATCGAAATCCAAAATCCCTTACCATTGACTTCGGAATATTATGTTTCCTAAATATTCTAGGGGTATGGATCCAAATTTCCCTTTGCATTACCCCAACGAGGGTTGGTCAAGCAACCTGAAGGTTTTAAGGCAGGCATTCCAAATGCCAACTACATTAACTCGAAGCTCCTTGATCCGCTAAGTGGACTCCCCAATCTTGAAATCCTTTTATTTTGGATTTCCATAACCTTTGCTTCTTGGTCACACCATGTCCTATTGTGGTAGTCAACCCTTGATGCAAACCAAGTCAATTCAAACCAAAACCTTAAATTTGAATTTCCCGATAATTGAAAGCACCCCAACTAGGGTTGGTTAAGCACTTTGAACTATGGTTTGATTCTAACAAAGATTATGGAAGGACATACCGACATAATATTTCATTAAGGGATTTTATCCTTATACGTAAATTGCCATTTTATTATCTTTGATTACATGGTTGTTGATATTAAGTGGTATAATCTTAAGTTATTAACCCAGTCTAAGATAATATTTAAGCATAAGCCAGTCTTTATTTTAGTTCCACCTTGCATGCTTGTTTAATTCATTAATTATGTGATCGTGACAACACACCCACAATAAATAAACCATGAAACTGACGGAAATAAAATAAATGGTATGATCATGATCTTGTTCTATTGGTTATTTTATCTAGCTGTTGATAAACTAACCCATGTCCTAGGGGGAAACACCTTGAACCTTTCGAGTTCATGTTTACATCTTTCCACCTATCCACCATTGTATCTCGTTGGATTGGTTTCACCTTGGCTCATGACTTGACCCGCCTCCACTAGCTTGGAATCTCTATCCATTACATATGCATTTATCTCACACACATGTGAGGGGTAAGAAGGTGGTTTTACATAAAAGAGTCCTTGGGCATGTAGGCCCTACATATTAATGAGGTGAAGGCTCACATGCCAAAATTTTTAATTTAAATAAATTAATTAAAAGAAACCATTCACAAACAAAGGTCTTGGTCTAGCTCATGATCATCCATACATGCAACAATATTTACTGATAAATATAACTGGCATTCAATTATTTAATCCTTCTTGTTTAAGATAAATCACACTCGAATCAATTAATTAACTTTAATTAATAAATCCTTTTTTCCTATACCATTTTATGAATATCCTTGAGATTCTGATCCATCATAATTTTAAACAAATAAATTCATTTATAATTATATTTGCTCGTAAATTATACCTTGGAGGCGACCCAGTGAATTCCCGTTCATTACGTTGATGTTAAATTAAACACATATATATAAAACACCTATCATGTGTTGTGCCTCAGCATTATTCCTGCACTATGGTACACGTCTCAAGGGTTTGTATAATATAATAATAAATTTTACTAAATTTGCAGAATTTGGGTGAGTACACGGTGTGTAGTTCTGACTACACGGTGTGTACTTCTCTTCACCATCCATCCAAAGTACATGCCCGAGGAAATGGTGTGTTGATGTACTTCGGAAAATTTTGGAGTACACGGCGTGTTCAGTTGGACACGCGTCGTGCAGTATCCGCGTTACATGGTTTCCAACCGGGCAAGCCGTGTATAGGGTACACAGTCAAATCCCGGTCCAAAGGGATTACACACTGTGTTCTATGGACCACACGTCGTGTAATCCAGAAACCATGTGGCACCTGTTCCTGGTCAACACACAGTGTCATAAATGACTTAGATAGGATCCAATACGTGGCCTGATTTTGTGGACCAATCCAATACATTGAACCTAGACTACATGACCTGTACTTCAAAATACACGTCGTGTATTATTGTGTTGTACGGACAGGAATGTTTGGCACCACTGGATGTGTTCCTATATTTTATTTTAATCAAAATTAAAAGAATAATTCATTTCGGTAAGGTGAATGAGAAATGAGAGGGGTAGAACAGATCTCAAGATTCAGATTTTAAAGAACGATTAACTTTAATTGAAAAAATGAAATTATTAATTGTGTAAATCACCAACAAAAAATTAAATAATTATAATCAATGATATGAGCCGCTATGATACCAATTATAGGTTCCGGGTGTAGCAGATGCGCGTTGGTGGGTTTGGCCGACAATAATTTTAGCATTAACAATGATATATCCAAGATCCATCAAGATGTAAAACACTAGATCTTCAAAATATAACAAAGAATGAAAAACAAAAGATGGAGTCTTGGAACCATAGATATAGGATCATCATATGTTGTTTGTAATTAATTTAATTAATTGACAAGAATTAAATTTATGGAATTATTTATTCGCTGATGTATCTGGTCACAATCTGGTGTGATCTGTCGTAGCGTCGTAGAATCCAATTGTAGTATTCCTCTAGTAGGGATCCACACATGCTCCACATATCTCTAGATGCCGCTAAAGGGATATCTGGGTGCTAGCTTGGAAGAACCTTCACTTGTGATGTCCACTATTGATCACATTGATCTGGTGGTGATGGATCTCTCTCGATCTTGAGAGAGTTCATGGAGGAAGGAGTTCTTTCGGTCTTGAGAGAATTCTCCAGAATTGTTGTGCACAATGATTAAATAAAAGTGTTGGGGTTGTGAGGATATTTATAATCAGGTTTGACATTATCGAGTTATGACATTAAATGAACGCGTTACACATTTTATTTATTTCATAAACTCTCATTGAAAACCCCCATGTTGAATGATTAATTCCTTGACATGCTCCCACACTGATTATAATAAATATCATTTAATAAAAAAATAATTTCTTCAAAATCCTGACTGGAAGAACTACACAGCGTGTAATCATTAATACATGGTGTGTACTCATTTTCCATGAAAACATCACAGCGTGTATAATCAATATACATGGTGTGTACATTTATTTTTTATTTTTCATTATTTCATAATCCATATTTATTAGAACTTGAGTAATGGCTATTTATTTGTTAAATAAATGTAACTGCATTACTCACTAATAAATATATATTATTTCGCCTATAATATATTCTCTCGAATAACTAGTGTCGAAATAAATAAGACTAAACATTCTTAAATAATTATTAAACCACATTCGAGAATAATCTTTATTTAACCAGTTAAATTAATATTAAACTGAGATACGTGGACACACTTAGTTTGTGACCATCTATGCCTCTTTCTCGTTGGCATTAGGCGGGCTTGCCTAAAGTCCATGATTACTGTCTAGAAACGGGTCAATGCACCCAAGAGAATGAGGTTGATGCCGCATTGACATGTTGCCTCATTCAAATTCTTACCGTATAATATAATCCCTTTGTCACGATATCTCGAATCAAGTGGGTTTCATGCTAGTGCCATCAACCCATGTGCTCGATTATTCATTATTTAAATTTCTAAAATTGAACTCACCTGTACCTTACCATGGCCAGGGATTTATTTTGGATATATCAATTTAATTAAAGGGCCTGAGATATCTAGTTCTGTTATAGAATAGAAGGGACAAATCCTTTCTTTCATTATCAATTAATGCAGTATCACTCGTGACGCAGCCAACATATCCTACCTCACTACGAACAGTGCGTCATCACAGTTTTCATCAATACATCTAAGTGTGCAAGTTATAATACCCATTAATAATTATCTTAAAGTCTAAGGATCAATACACACGTCTGCAGATAAAAACATCCAATGAAACTATAAAATGTGTATTTCCTACTCGCGGGTCTCGTTCTCATAATATCCTCCTGGATATTACCAAGGGTGCACACCATGAGAAGGTGCCTCAATGTTTTATGAGTCCTCACCCCTATTGGACTGCATTATTTGGGTCCCTCAAATAACATCATCTGACCATAGAACATATATTCAAGAATAGTGTTATGGAACTTCTGGGTTCTCATCATAGCAGGGATCTGCAATGACCCTTTAATGCAACAGTTGTCCTTAGGTCATTATCACATGCATTGTCACGCAGAAGAACAATCAATATGTGATAAGGCATTTATTAATGAATAAATTAAAAATTAGTTTGTTCTAGGCCACCAACTCCAACATAGATAACATGCATTAATATGGATCCCATTCTTTATTATAGAGTCCATTTATAAATGATGGCTTACATAAAGGACCAATCATTTTAGCGACTCTGGATACCTATATTCCTATATGATACCCATTTTAAATTTTGAGTATAAAATAAAACATAATACATAACAAAATAAAATGAACCACATCCTGGAAAAATAATTCAAATTCTTTGTCTTCATATCAGAGGGAAAATAAACATAATAAAGGTAAGATAAACTTTTTATTAAGGGCTAAGTACAATTTTTGGTATCATGAATCAATAATGACTAATCAATATGTCAAGGTAAATAACTAAATAAACATTCCACTTAAATAACACGACTGTATTAATAGATAAGGAATAATCAATAAATAATTGAAAATAAGATGACATAGATGAAATTTAATAAATAATATGATAATGAAATGAATCCTGAGATCATATCATTGTTCAAATCACGGTTAATAATAGAAAGTAAAATTAAAGCAATTATTTATTATTTGAATCTGTGATACTAGGCATAATAAAACCTCTATGATCCAGACCTTTCACAAGAGAGTTTAAACTATATGTTGAAACTTGTTTAATTTATCCCACATATTAGTCTCATGTGACCTACTAATGCATCTAGGAGATATATTATAATATAAACCATCCATATCTATAGGTCCAAATCATTCCCCATATATATAATAATCTATTAAAATCATTATTCAATGCGCCTTATCATCAAATATGTATATTGATTAAATGATACGGATTTATCAATATTTCCCCACTTAATTATATAACATTCAAAGTAAACACCGATATGTAAAAATGTTTAATAGTTTATGAAGTAATAATATCCATCATACAAGAGTATGTATATTTAAGATAAATGTATTGTCTAATATAAAAGTATCTGAGAAAAGTGATTGCTTCAAAGAAATTCTAATAATTACAAAAGAGTGAGATTGTTCAGTAACTTTTACAATATAGTAATTTTGATATCAAATTACCTTATATGAAATAAATCAACTTAAAGATTAAAATAATAATAATTATTAATAAATAATGATACTAAATATAAAATGGGTTTCATATACACCATATAAAAATAGTTAGGTTTATAAAATTACAACATCCCTCAATGAAAGGAGATTGAGACAAGTCCCCTACCTAACAATTCCCTTTATTTGAATATTATTAAACCTCCTTTATAATTATTTTAATCATTTTAGTAATTTTTTTAAAAAAATATTCATTTTTATAATATCATATATGATCCTATTATTACATTTTAACACTTTTTGGTTAATAATAATTCATTATTTTTATTATTTACTGTGTTATTGCCTTGTTTTCTCATGTGAATTTTTTCATAAATGTTTTGGTAAATTTTTATATAATATATTTAAATAATCTCTAGAATTATATAAATGTTATAAATATAATTTTTATAAATAAATAATTTGTTTAAACCATTTTTGAATGTTGAATAGGGATGATGAAGTGCATCGTTTCATAAAGACAGTAGATTGTATATATACACAAGAGATGATATCATTCTAGTAACAAGTGAAAGGGTAAGGAAGAGGATGATATATTAAATTTAAATAATAAATATAATATGATATAAATCCCATATATTAATTAATTCTACCCTTATTACATTACATGTATTGTATATTTCAAAAACGGACCAGATCCCTTTGTGAGGTGGTAGTCTGTCTTATAAACGAGCGATGTTATCCTATTTTAATAGACCTAGAATGTTAAAATATATATGTTATATTAAAATTACATAAGTATAATATTATTAAAAATATCATATAAATGAATTAAATCCATTAATGTATCCATCCGTGAAATGTGTTGATAGAAGACGAATTACATCAGTTAAGGAGGTGGTAGTCCACCGTAGAGATAGACGATGATTTCGTTCCCCATATCATGTAATTGGTGATGGATAAATATTATTACATAAATGTCATAAAATATTAGTATGTGTTAGATATTGGTGTTATTATATTTTTTGTGTTTTTATATAATTTGAGGTAAAAGAACATTGTTATGATAATAACAATATCTATAAGAAACCTCCCTTGGATATCCTATTAAGGACCCTAGGGATTGACTTTTTGGATGACCAAAAAATATATAATGTGACTAAGGATACATGAGATATAATTTTCCAGGGTCTGGTCAGGAAAAACTACTTTTGAGGATGAATAAACGAGGGGGTGAGTGTCCTTTTATATGCATGGAAAGGGTACCTCCTTGAAAATTACATAGAAATTTCCAAAAATAATATAAAATTATTCTCTTTCAAATTTAAAATGTCTATAAATTAATCTATATTTGATTTTGAGAATCATAATGTAACACCCTGAGATTTTTTGATATATTTTTTTCTAATTAATTTAATATGATGACATTTTTCATTTCACCAAACACTAAAAATAGTAATATATATATAAATATATATATTTATATATATTAAATCACTATGTTAAACATTCCTTCCACAAGACACTCACATAGCTTGTGCTACATACAACACCTACATGGATTACATTACATGAAACACCTAGTTTCTATGAAGCATCATTTTATTTTCAATAATTAATTAAATTAGATAATTATAATCTAGCAGTTAAAAATAGTTATATGAATAATAATAACTAAATTTTAAATATTTTTTATAATGGTTTTATATAAATAAGAAATATTGATAATGAATGATAATTTTTTTAGTAAAGTCCTAATATGTTTAAGAATACTCTTTTCTCAAATGAACTGCATTTAATGTCCTTATATGAAAAATAATAAAATTAATTTAAGATGCAATTATAAATTGAATTTTATAAAATAAACACAATTATTTAATTTAGTATTTCAAAATGATACTATTCTGAATTTGGGATTTTGTTCACTGAAACATCATTTTTTTGATGGCTAGTGAAAAATAAAAACTTTTAATTGAAAACATTATTTTCATATACTTTATTTATAAGATAAAATTATATTTTAAATTTGTTTCAAAAATTAATTATATAATATTTTTATAAATTAAAACAATTCGATTCATTGAAATCGATTTCACTTTTAAATTAGTTATAAAAACATATGAATGTCTTGAATGTTTTTAATTTAGAAACCTGCATTGTCGACCCGACTACAGGATTAAATTTAAATTATTTTTCTACCAATTACGTTTTTTGAATTTGGAAAAAAGGATTCCATATTTTTTATCAACATAATTTATAATTTATAATAAGTTCAGCATATTTTTTGACCAAAATATTAGTGATAGTAATTAAAATTAATTACAATGATTAATGTAAGATTAATATTAGTATGAGTCCAAACAATAATCTTAAGGGACCAAATGACCTAGAAACATGTCTAAGAGCCAATGGATGACCATATATCGACCCTATAATCTATTTTCAAGAATTGGTTCCATTATTGGATACACTTGAAACACGAAAAACATGGGTGGAATTCTCTCTTCAAAAAATTTACAAGTGTACCACTCATCACCCACAATAAAAAGGGATCCTTTCCTCCCACTTCATCATACATCTCAAGCCACTTTCACTCGATAAATAACTGACTCAATATACCCTAAAAATATCTACCCTTTTCTGAGAAGCCTCCCCTTGGGTATAATTCTTTCCAATTAATTCTTTGGGTGCAAACCAAAAGGAGTTACCCGGATAAGAGGTAAACCTCTCCCTTGAGTAATTTTATTTTTTTTCAATTATCCACCCCTCAACACATAATATTCCATACATGAATAAGAATAATGTATATTAAATATAATAGTATGTTTTTGTTCTTTTTTTACTGAAACTTACACACACCTCCATCTAATGGGTAACATACCTATTTTTTACATGTACGGTGGATTACCACCTCACGAAACGATGAGTCGTCATTTTTCTTTTACCACCTCTAGTGGTGGACGTTGTGATAGAAAATAAGTTTAAATGTTTTATATATTATATTTATTATTTCTAAAATTTTATTTAATCCATTTACAACACATATCTTTATACTTTTTATTTGGTGTAAATATGATGATTTTGTTTGAGGAAATATGGACTACCACCCACTCAAAGTTATATGATTCATTCACACACTACATAGAATGTATTAAGGATGAGTTTAGTGAAAATATATTCATAATATGATATAAAAATTCTAATGGAATAATTATATATATAAATATATTTATTTATTTATTTATTTCATTTACTTAATTTCTTTTAATAATACTATTAAACGGAAACAACGTTCATATGTACATACGGCCTACTATCTCCATGAACTATATATTCCATTTCACACTTATATATTATATAGAATATTTAAATACATATATAATGAGTATTAAATATATATATACATATAAATATATATCATGTTTTAAATTTTGTTAATCCTGAAATAAGTATAAGGACAAAGGATATTACATGTTAAGACATATTCAAAGAACAAATAAGATATTACCTAAAGTGAAACCATAACATAGAATTGTTAACAAGAGAATAATATAAAGTCGTAATTATACCATATATGGTATTAGATATAATAATATGGTTCTCTTTTATATGTATAATATACTTATATATATTATACATGATTCTTGTACGAGTATGATGATAGTTAAGACATGAGGTATGGGGATTTCATCTCAGTTTTTATTTCTATGAGATACATTCTATGTTCACCACTCTTTCTTTTTGCATGGAATATAAACTATAAATGAATTTGTTATATTATTATTATTCATAAATTTATGGGTAATTACATATACATTATATTATCTTCCTTTCATGTGGTTTATGTTTCAATGACTACCAAATAGATATGATTATTTTGTCCCAATTTACATTCTTTGAGACACATTACATGTTGTGCACCTTTATTTTTATATGAGGTATATATAATTACAATGACATGTTATATCATGAATATATTTTATTTTAAGATACTTTAAGTTTCTTTTAATTTTAGTTTCTTACATGGGGATTATGGTTCAAAGTTACTAAGTGATAAGTGTTTATTGAAACAATCTCATCGATTTTTGAGATTGTTTATGATTATGATTACTTTTTTGAAATTTTATAAGATGTCTCCCAAGAACATTAATGAAATTTATTATCTTCTGGTTATTCATGATATATTCTTGTATTGTTACAATGTTTTTACTCTCTGTTACATTGGATAATTAAGAATGTGTTTTGAAGAAAACACGACCTTACCCTCTTTTCGGTCGAAATTATCAATTCCTTAAAAACCATTATTTATAAACAAGGGTTTCAAGAATATTATTCTATTATTCTATTATATTTAAAAGTAATTTAACTTTTTTTATTTAACCAATTTTTTCAAAGGAATATCCTTCTCTCTTTCTAAATAAGTTATTTTTCAAAACTTTTGCTGTAAAAAATGAATATTATTCTTACCTCATATGAGATGTACGGATTTACAGACCATATCTTCGATGAAGATTCCTTTTCATGTTTAAAAGGTTCAATTTTATTAAATTTTTTCAAAAAATAATTTTCAATGAAATGGGTTTTAAAATGATTTCATTATTTAATTATATTTTTTCAAAGAATTTTTTAATAAATGTCTTTTTCAAAAGTTTTCTAAAATTATTTTATAATTTTTTGAATAAAATTGTTTTCAAAATGTTTTAAACCCTTTTTTATATGTTTTCAAGGAAAAAATGTTTTCAAAATTTATTTAAACATTGTTTATAAGTTTTCATGAAAATATATTTTTAGAAAAAATTCAGGCGTGTTTTATAAGGTTTCAAGGTAATTTTTTCTCAAAATATTTTCATGCTTCTTTTATAAGTTTTCAAGTAAAATAGTTTTCCAAATTATATTAGGAATTATTTATACTTTTTCAAAATATTTTGAAAGAAATGGTTTTCAAAATGATTTCACGCATCTTTTTTAAGTTTCCAAGGAAAATATTTTTCAAAACTTTTTCAAGTGTTGTTTATATGTTTTAAAAAAATGGTTTCCCAAAGGTTATCAAATATTTTTTTATAATATATAGTGTTTATTTTGAAAAAAAAATTCAAAAGGTTTTTTTTTTGTTTTAAAGAGACTTTTTTTTCAAAGAAGAAATGATATTTTCTTCAAGAAATGTTTTCAAAATATTTTTCCATGTTATATTCCATATAAGATGACATTTATTGATGTTACTCATGAAATTATTAGGAATCGTCAAGAGGTAATGTTCATATCATTTCTTGAATGGTTTATGTTTTTATGTAATGATACTTATGACACATATTTATCTTTCACATGTTATATTATTTTGATACCTACTTCTTAACATGGGTTATGATTTGATGAAATTATTATGAAACTGATATTTTTCAACAGGTTAATATATGATTACATTTTTAAGATATATATTTAATTTCATTATTTATGAAATGATTTTTTAGAATTTTTTTCATAATTATGTATTATTTCATTATGAGGGAAATATGTGAGCCCCATCTACTTCTCTTATGTACTTTTTCTCTCTTTTCAATAAATAGTCGGAGGAGTTTGCCTCTAAATGGAATTGTTTGTTATGTCTGACTTCATTATGAGATGGGTGGGACCTATATATCATTCTAATTAATTGGATAATCATTTATATCTAATGAGATATACATTTATGTAATGAAAAATAAACATGGTTCAATATAACAGTGTTAGAATGGGAAATTAACTCGGATCAGTAACACATGGCTGGAACCAGGAGTGAACTTAGTTTAGTAATATAGGGTTGGAACTAGGGGTGAACCCAATTTAGTAAAGGACTTTTTTCTCTAAAATCGCCTTATAAGAGATGTATTTACTAATATGGAATTCATTATATATAATTATGTGTCTTCTATAATTCTATGTTTTATTCCTATATCATGATTTCATGTCTTATGTTCTTTATTTCCTTAATATTCATGTATTATAAACTAAAATTATTGATTCCATGATTTATTTTTATAATCTTTAATATGCAGTGGATGATCTTCTATTTTCATGATAATGATATCATGCACTTATACTCATGATTATTATTACATATCTCCCTTTTATACCATTACTGAGAATCTGAGATCACTGCTTTTTATGTTTCCTCCCCTAGGTTATGAAGATATGTATTATGTTTGCTGTTTCTAAGAAGGATGATAGGAATAAAGAACATTTTTGGAGATATGTTATCTCATTTATGTAACATTTTTTATGTTTCCACGTTTCCAAAGGCACAAGACTAGTACAGTCTTTTGGGCCCCTATTTGTATAATTTATTATGTATTCTGCCAATGTTAGGTAATGTTAATGTATGAAAATCAAGGTTCACAATAATTGTTATCTGATAAATGGTTTAGTTAACCTTTTGGAGCTTGGATGATAAAACCTTAATGATAACCATAAGGACATGACTAAGGATAAGTCTAATGCTTAGGGAAAGTATAATAAAATGTCATGTAATTTTGGTAAAGGATGGAGTGAGAGGTTTCTTAGAAATAATAATAAGTCTGGATACTAGATGTGTATGTGGATCTATAGCAGATGTACCTAGGGTATAGAAATCAGATAAGATGTACCAGGACAGACTCAAGTTTATTTAGTAGATAACAAAATGTCTTGTTGCACACCTAGTTTGACACTCCCATGGGATACTATTTAGGAATTCACAAACTCTTCACAAACCATCATAAATGATTATGATATAATTTGGATATGAATAACCTAGGATAAAACTTGTGTGTTTTAGAATATGTAAGGTATCATTATTTAGAAATCATATACGTAATTCTTTTCTTGACTATGTCGTTTTCTTTTATGATCAAAAATTCTCAAATTATGCTTCTAGTTATAGTCAATGGTAGGAACTAGAAGGAACTATATTAACATTGATTGTGATGTATTATTTCCTAATGAGTTTTCAACTAGGATGATCACTAGAGTGAAAGATGTTGTGATAATCACTAATAATTGTTTCACAGAATATGATTAACAATGTGAACCTTAGATAACTCTAAAAATCACCAAAGAAAATAAAGACAGATTTTAATGAGAGTTCAGGTAATGGAGACCATGGAAGAAAAAATATTAGGTTTCCTTTGTGTCAAGAATGTGAAAATAATCACATGAGTGTATTTATTAGGTGAACCAGAAGATGTTTTTACTATGGAAAATCAGAACACAAATAAAGTGACTGCAAGGGAAAAATAAAGAGTTCAGTTAATGAAATGGATAAGAATATTGGACTCCCTAAGTCATCATCGAAGGATATGTTTTTCATGTTTAGAATAAATGGTCACTATACAACTTAATGTACCAATAAAAAATATCCTGAAGAGAATCAGTAAGGTGGTTCAAGTAATGGTTATATTATAGATAATGATGATACTATGGATGAAATGTGTAAGGAAAGAGGAATTAAGTAATAATATGAGGTAGCCATCTTCTATCCAATGGATGAAGTAAATTTTAATGTATTTGAGATTCAGGAATTATGTTATATGAATGGTGAAATAAACATGGATATTATAGATTATGTTTTTTGCTAAGGATTTAAAATATTATGGTGAATGTTTCTGATGGTTTGGAAAATTTATTTAATGACAACATGATATTTTCACTAGGGGAAGATAACCCATAATATGTTACTTATGTTAAGATATTTTTGTTTATATAATGATATGCGGGATATGAATAATTAAATTGGATTGTACTAATTACCTTGGAACTAAATAAATACTTTTCAAATGTATTTCCTACTATGATGGATGAGGTTTACAACTTCATGGATTTATGGAGTATATCTTGTAATCTATGGAATATGTATGTATACATGTTTTCCAAATGGATTAATGGTAATTCATGTTGTTACCATATTCCAAAAAAAATTACCATGAGGGTATTCACATGTTTTTAACGTAATAAACAAGATCTAATTTATGATATATTGGGGATCAATGTTAATATTATTTTGTTACTTTATTTCTAATGTTTTGTAATTTCATATTTCAGAGGGTTTATAAGGTTAAGAATTCATGAAATGTTTAAGTTAAAATTCAGAGGAAGTATTTATGTATTGAGATTGTATTGAAACCCTTAGTTAAAAGACTATTTAGTGATTAACCTTATTTCAATGATGTCCATCATATTTTTTTGGAACTAATATTATAGTGGTTTTAGAAAATGAAATCATGTATTTTGTGTGACAACAAATCATGTCTGGAAAGCCCATGGTTCATGAACCCATGACCTAAGGACAACAAGGGTTTCATGTCTACCATGATCCTACACGATGTTCTGGTTAATTTATAATTAATTTTTTTGAGTAAATACTTATGATGGAATATTAGTTTTACTTTTTATGTTTATAGGTTTATGTGGTAACCATATTTATTTTATAGGATTTTTTGAATCAAATATCCATGTCAATTTATGGACACCAACTTCTGGAATAAATGGTTGAATTAGAAATATATAAAATAAAAAATAAAGAATGATTTTTTTATAAAAATATATCATGTTGTTATATTTCCTTATATTCTCATTAAATAACATAATTATACAACATTAGGATAATTATTGAAAAAAATTATGATTCCCTAATACCTTAATTTTTGTTGAAATGGTGGCCTTTTATATAACCATATATTTATCACTCGGAGGACCTAAAATTTTCATTGATCATTCACTTTTTTTGTGATTTATGACCTTAATCATTCCCAATAAATATTGACATTATCCCTTTATGTCCAATATCCACTCCCAACCTATGTTCTCCAATGTGGAAACCTTGTAATATGTTACTTTGGAGAACCATTATGGGTACAACTTTCCCTTATTAAATAATGTTTTAGTATTCATTTTTACATTGTGGGTTTTTATGAAATAAATGCTCAAGTGTTATACCTTTGATTTCCTAGATGAATTTCGACAGTGAAATTCATTTAAGGGGATAGAATGTAACACCATGAGATTTTGTGAAATATTTATGTTTGAAATAATTTAATCTGTTGAAATTTTTCATTTCAAAAAAAATGAAAATAGTTTTTTATATATATTAAATCAATAAGTAAAAATTTTCTTTCACACGGAAATGAATTGTCTTGTGCAATACGCAACACCGACTTGGCATATGTTACACTCAACACCATATTTCTATGAAGCATCATTTTATTGTTATAACTCATTAAATTTGATAATTATAAACTATCTATTAAATATTTTTTATAATGTATTTATATTAATTAATCCTATTAATAATTAATTACATATGTTTTGGAAAAGTCCTAATATGTTTTAAAATATTACTTTCTTAAATAAAGTACTTTTAATATCCTTTTGTGAAAAGTAATAATATTAATTTTCGAAATATTTAGAAATTGAATTTGATAAAATAAACCTCATTTTTTAATTTATAATGTTTAAAATAATTTTGGGTAAATTTATAGGATTTTTCTATGAAACCTCATTTTTGGATGAATAGTGAAAAATACAAAATTTTAATTCAAAACTACCTTTTTGTCTAATTTATTTATAATGTTATTTTTTTGAATGTGTTTAAATTTTTAATTATATAATATTTTTACCAATTATTTTAATTTGTATCATTGTGATCAATTTCACTTTCAAATTGAATATAAAAGGACAGTAAACTTTTGAACATTTTTACATTAAAACCATGCTTTGTTGACCAGACTGTAGGATTAGATTTTAATTAATTTCTTCCACTAATGTGATTGGAATTTGGAAAAAATTTAGATATTTTGATTCAGAATAATTTATAATTATAAATTGTTTTAAATTATTTTTTGACCACAAATATTAGTGAATGTAATTAATATTACTTACAATGATTAAGGTAAGATAAGGCTTAACAAGGGACTAAACGTTAATATTAAAGTCCAAAACAACCTATAGAATTATTAAAGAGACATTTTAAGGCCATATATCAAACCTATAATATCTTTTATATACTTTTTCCCCTTATTGGATACACTTTCAACATGAAAATTTTTGGTGGAATTCACTCTTCAGATATTTTCAAGAGTGTCACTCTTCCTCTACTAAAAATATGGTTCCTCTACTTAAACTATATCACACCTCTAAACCCACTTTGGATTGAACAAGACCTACCCAAATAGATTCTGAAAATCTTTAAACTCATCCTAGAATCATATGCTTTGGGTATAAATCCTTCCAAGGAATCCCTTTGGTGGAAACAAAAAAGAGTTACCTGAAAACGAGGTAACATTTTTCCTTGAGTTATTTTATTTTATTTCAAATATCCACCCACTCAACACTTATTATTACATAATTATATAAAAAAATTATATCCTAAATATACTAGGATTTTTTTATTCTAGTGGTTTAAACTAAAATTACACACACTTCCATTTAATGGGTAATAAAACATACTATTTAAATGCACGACAAACTACCACCTCACAAAACAATGATTGTTAATTTTTCCTTTACCGCCTATCATGGTGTAAACTATGATGAAAATTATATTTAAATATGTTATATATTATATAAATAATGTATGTAATCTTCTATAATCCTTTCACACCCCATATCTTTATACTTTCCATTTGTTAAAAATATGATAATTTCATTTGAGGAAGTGTGGACTACGCCCCCTCAAGCTATGTGATTCATTTAAACACTTCATGGAATATATTAAGGATGAATTTAGTGAAATTATATGATATATATGATTTAATAACAATACTATAATAATGATATATATACATACATTTCCTTTATTTACTTTATTTCCATAAAACTATTAAACAGAAACAATGTTCATGCGTATGTACGGTATACCATCACCATGAATCGTGTATTCCATTTCATACTGATATAATATATATATTTTTATAATAAAAATGTAATTAGTTTAAATTATATTTATACCATCGTTTAAATTTTTGAGGTCATTATATAATTATAAGGACTAAATATATACCAAATTCAGACATCTGGGAAGAACAAAACAGATATTACACAATGTGAAACCTTAACATAGAATTGTTAACAAGAAGTTAATATAATGTCATTATAAAATATTGTAAGGTATTATATTTAATAATATAGTTTTTTTGGTATATTTATAGTAAATTTATATTTATTATAATGTAATTTATTGTGAGTAAGATAAGATTCAAGACACAAGGTAAGAGGATTTCATCTCACATTTTATTTTTGTGAGATACATGCCATGTTCACCACTATTTCATTTTATGTGGTTTACATACAACACATGAATGCATTATATGATTATTATTTTTAAATCTAATGGTAATTAAATATCCATTCTATGATCTTCCTTTCATGGGGTTTATGATTTGAATGTTACCAAATCAGAAAGATAGTTTCATCTCAGTTTACCTTCTTTGAGACACATGCCATTTTATGCACCTATATTTTTATATGAGGAGTACATACTACCCTTTACATGTTATATCATAAAACTAATTCCTTTAATGATATTTTTAGATTAATCTAATTTCACTTTATTACATGGCTAGTACGGTTCAATGTTTCTATGTGATAAGAGTTTATTAAAACAATCACATCACTTATTGATATTGTTTATGATTGTGCATCCTTTGTTAAATAATTATAATAAATTTCTCAATAACATTCATAAATTTGATTCCATTATGTTTATTCATAATATTTTCAAGTATTGGTACTATTTTTATACTCTTTGGTATATATGATATTTAATATTCTGTTTTAAAGAAAGCATGACTTTACCCTCTCTTCGGTCGAAAATATGTGTTTCTTCAAAACCTTGTTTAATAAAAAGTGTTTCCAAAAATATTGTACTATTATCCTATAATCATTAAAACCCATTTTTTACATTTATGTCTTTTAACAGTGTTTTTAAAAGAATATTCTTGTGGATTTATGAAGAAGACATTTTTCTACTCTCTTACTATGCAAAATGAATGTTCTTCTTACATCGTAAAACATGTATAGATTTACACAACATCATTTCTATGAATCATCATTTTTATATTTAAAATGATAATTTTTAAAAAATTATTCTAAAAATAATTTTTAGATAAATTGTTTTGAAAACATTTTCATGATTTATTTATATGACTTCAAATTATTTTTCAATGATTTTTTTCAAAAGGTTTTTATGATTATTATATTTTTTTAAGAAAAATGATTTTAATTTTTTTTAAGATTCCATTATATTTTTTTAAGGAAATACTATTTACAAAATGTTTTCAAGAATCATTTATAACTTTTCCAGGGAACTTTTTTTCAAAATATTTTCGATCTTCTTTTATAAGTTTTCAAGAAAAAATGTGATCAAAATGATTCTAATCCTTATTTATATGTTTGAATATATTTTGAAAGAAATGGGTTTCAAAAATATTTCAAGGTCCTTTTATAAGTTTTCAAGGAAAATGGTTTTCAAAACTTTTTAAAGTGCTATTTATATGTTTTTAATGAAAAATGTTTGCAGTAGGTTTTGATATATTTCTTTATAATCACTCATGTTTGTTTCCACAAAAATGGTTTTAGAAAGGTTTTTATGTTATGAAGATCCCATTTTCAAAGAATAAAGAATATTTTATTTAGGAAGAGTTTTCAAAATATCCCCCCAACTTATTTACCATCTAATATGACATATTTCTATGTTATTCATTCCCATATAGGAAATGATCCAAAGGAAACATTCATATTCATTCTTTAATGGTTTATGTTTTAATGGAATTATGCTTATGACACTTGTTTCTCTTCCATGGGTTATATGATTTTGAGACTCATATCCGTTCATGGGTTATGTTGTGATGAAACAATTTTGAAACTTGTCTTTTTACAGAAATTATGATATGATCTCATGTTTATAGTACCCATTTCATTTCATGGGTTATGATATTATTGTTTATGATTTCATGGCATAAGTATGCATGATTTAAATCTTAGATGCGTGGGACCTATTTATCCCTCCAATGACTTGGGTAAGGCTTTATATCACATGATATATACATGTCTATAATTAGAAATGAACTCATTTCAGTTTTACAGGGCTAGAATGAGAAATTAACTCTGTTCAGTATTATAGGTTTGGAATGATGAGTGAACTCGGTTAAATATTATAGGGACGTAATAAGGGGTGAAACCAGTTCAGTAAATGATTTTTTTACTAATATTTCCTAGGAATTGATTCTATGACTACAATGGAAACCATTATATATGCTTATCTATCTACAATAATTCATGGTTTTTCCTATGTTATGCTTTCATGGTTTATGTTTTCTATTTTATTATGATTCATGTCTTATTAAATGATAAAATTTAGGCCATGATTGATGGTTATGATCTTTGATATGCACGGTTTGGTCTTCTATTTTCATTATCATTTTCTCAAACCATTATTATCATGATTTTTCATACATATCTCTATTATTTATCCTTACTGAGCATATGAGATCACCCATTTTAATGTTTCTTTACCCTATGTTATGAAGTTATTTTTATATTTTATGTTTCTAATAATGTTTTTATTCCTAAAAAATATAACAGGAGATGATGTATATCATTTATGTACAAGTTTTTATGTCTCAATGTTTCCAAAGGCACTAGACTAGTACGGTTTTGGGCATCCATTTGTCTAATGTTTTAATTATTCCACAAAATTTACGCAATTTCAATGTTTGCAAAGGGAGGGTCTCTATACATAAGATGGAAATTTGTCCATAAAAAATAATTTTACTAGTTTGTAGGTCATTTTAGCCCTTATCTTCTTAGTTCAACCCCAAAGTAAACTTATTTTAACTTTAATCGTCGTAATTAATTTTTACACTTTTCACTATTCATTTCTCTCCAAGATTAGGTTGAAATTATTAGAAAATATTTATAATTCTAATTTAAAATATGAAATCCATTTTTCCAAATTCTATTCAAAGAAGTGATAAATGTAAATTTAAAATTAGCCACATAGATGTGATGAGAATGTGGGGTTTTAAAGAAAATTTACAAAAGTTTACAATAATTTTATATCAAAATCCAATATGAAAATTTTTATAACAACCTAAATAATATTATTTGATATCAAATTTAACTAATATTACTTTAAAACAAATTAAAAATATTATTTAACAATATAAATTTTTTTAATGAACAGTCAATTTTCAATTAAAGTTGTATTTTATCTATTCATAATATAATGATACATTTCATAAAAATACCAAAAAATCACCATAATATAATTTATATATTATAATTTATTTAGTGATTCAAATTTTATTATATAAATTTTATAATAGTTGTAAAATTTAATTTTAACTTATGTTTACAAACCACAGTAAAATAGTTTTTAGAGAAAATTAAGTTTTTCAGAAGACATTTATTTTTCATCCAAATGGTTATTATTTTTATTTATAATCTATAGATAAAAAATGTACATGTGTAAAATATATTTTATTATAATTTCCTTATTTTTATTCATACCTTATAGTTTAATTTCTAGTTATAAATGGTCATGCTTAAATAGTGTTTGAATAAATTATCACATTCTCTTTAAACCTAGTGTTACATGCCTCACAAGTTATGAATTAAATTAAATTAATTCAGAAAGAAATATATTTTAGTGCCATGGTGTAACAAATAAAACACTCAAATTATATTATTTTAGTGAACTATTCTTCTAGCTCATGTCCAACATTACTTAAATAAATCACGAGCTATATCAATTGAAATCATCGATCATCCTAGAGTGTTACTAACTTATTTTAATAACAAAAATGGAAGATACTCAAAGGATGGATTGAATAACATCATATGTATATTATTACAAAAAATTGATGTAACAACTGGGCCTCAGTGACCATACAGACACCCTGCCTTAACACAATTTTCATGTCATGGCCCACCAGTTACCGTTAGTTGAAATCATGAGCTATATCAATTGAAATCATCGATCATCCTATAGTGTTACTAACATATTTTAGTAACCAAAATGGAAGGTACTAAAAGGATGGATTGAATAACTTCATATGTATATTATTCCAAAACATTGAAGTAAAAAATAGGCCTTGGTGACCACACAAACACCCCTCCTTAACTTAATTGTTGGGTCCTCGCCCGCAAGATACCATCAGTTTCCCCACAGACAGGTGGTCCCCACCCTATGGACCACCCATGTGCTCGAACGGGTCATCTGACTAATGAAATTCCTCACAGGCCAACAGATGTCATTTCCAATGTGCATTGTCCTCACTCACACACAACCTAGGAAACTTCCCCGAAGGTCACCCATCCTGATCACTACTCCAAGCCAAACATGCTTAATAGTAGAGTTCTTATCATATAGGCTCCCATAAAAGAAGGTGCACCTTATGAAAGTGAGTCATATAATTTTTTCATTTATACCTTTATCACTCGAGGGTTTCATATTTAGTATCATAGGAGGAACCATGTGTAACAATTGGGGCCCAGTGATAGGACAGAAACTGCACCTCAACATGGTTATCGTGTCCTGGCCCTCTATGTACCACCAATTGCCCAGTAGACACGTGGTCACCGCCCTAGGGCCAACGTCCATGTCTGAATAAATCATATGGCTGATGATAGTCCCCACATTCCAACACATATCCTTTCAAGTGTGATGTTTCATCACCCACACACACCTTGGGAAAACATCCTAGAAGGCCCCCCATCCTGATCACTATTCCAAGACAAGCACACTTAACTATGGAGTTCTAATCCGAAAGGCTCCCAAAAAAGAAGGTTCACCTTGCGGACATGAGTTATATCATCTAGTTATTTAACCCTTTATCATTATAGAGGTGTTATATCCACCCCCCCTTTAGAGTACAACTTCCTCATTGTGGGCCCTACATCTCAACTCAGACAGAGATGAGGAACCCAATGTAACAATTGGGGCCCAGTGATAGGACAAATACCTCGTCTTAACATGGTTGTCGGGTCCTGGCCCTCAAAGTACAACCAATTTCCACGCATACACGTGGTCCCCACTCTAGGGCCAACCTACGAGCTCAAAGGGGTCATATGACTAATGATAGTCCCCACATTCTTAACATATCCTTTCGAGGTGCCTTTTCATCTCTCACACAAAACCTGTGAAAGCATCCCAGAAGTTCACCCATCTTGATCGCTATTCCAATAAGATCACACTTAAATATGGAGTTCTAATCAGGCTGGATCACAAAAAAGAAGGTTCACCTTGTTGACATGAGTTATATCATCTAGTTATTTAACCCTTTATCATTCGGGGGGTGACACATCCCCCCCCCCATTTAGAGCACAACGTCCTCATTGTGGGCCCTACATCTCAACTCAGGCAGTGCACTGCACTTAAGGATGGGTACCATCTATGATACTAAATGTAATAAATGGGCCCCGATGATAGCACATATATCCCACCATAACATGGTTGTTGGGTCCTGGCCCGCCAAGTACAATTAGTTTCCCAATAGACACGTGTTCCCCACCATAGGTCCCACCCATGTTCCCAAACGAGTCATATGACTAATGACAGTCCCCACAAGCCAACAGATTTACTTTCCAGTGCGGTTTTCCTCACTCACACACACCCTAGAAACTTCCCAGAAGGTCACCCTTCCTGGTCATTACTCCAGGCCGAGCAGACTTAACTGTGGAGTTCTAATTAGGTAGTCTCTCAAGATAGAAGGTGCACCTTGTTGACATGATTCATATCATTTAGTCATTTAACCCTTTATCACTAGGTGGTGTTACAATTGAACATGTTTAATACTTTTATGTATATCTATGAAAGTTGTCTAGTATAGGTGCACCAATAATATTTTCTCAATTGTTCAACTTTAAAAGTAACTATTGAAGATAATGCATATCTATCATTGTGTCACTTATTATATACATTCAAAATAGATTGTAAATCATCATATATATTGCCCCAAGGTGTGATGTACCAGACCTGAATTCCACATAATAGGTTCCTTGAGCCCAGTAGGCCACATGGCCTCAAACGCATCTCCCTAAACCCAAGAGGCTTCCGAATAACAATGTGGGCCTAGGGTGTGTCCATGGGTATAATATGACCTCATTACCAATTTCTATCATAATGGATAAATATAAACTAAGGTAAATAACATAGGTAATAAAAGTAAACAAAATGAACATCAGCAATTGGGATAAGAGTAGAAATAACTGAAACAACTGGAATAACATACAACAACTGATGATGATATGTCATGTATCTGGAAAACTAAAAAATATTGATAAAAGACAGCAAGCATAACATGTTCCCTAAAAGTATATTGGATAAAAAATACTATATCAACCATACTAGGCTTTGTCTCCATCATCTTCTATCAAGATCCATTCTAAACAGTAATAAATAAAGTGTTTTAATCCATATTCTATCATTTATCAACGCCTACATTCATGTAATCTAACTTGGGTACCAAAATGACGCCTATAGAGGGTGTTAGATAAATCAAAATGGGCCACCACCAATGGTGTCTATAACCCCTGGCTCATGTAATGGAAATGTAACAGTGTGAAACAATGAATATATAAATTAAAGTAGTACAATGTGACCAAATACCCAAGTACCAACTTCATCCCTCGACTGGTGTCCGAACATATAACTGGTTCATTACATGATTATTTCTAGTTTTTATATAATCCATAGGTAAGAAATTATGAAGGTCTCAATATGTAATGAGGAAACTTGTAATGATATTTAATAATGATGATCCAAGTTAATATCTAAGGAAACATAGACCTCATTGGTCACTAACTCAGTAATAACTATTTCCTTGATATGGATAAGACTGTAATTCAAGTAGCATATTCCATGGCATTCCCAAATAAGACATCTACCAAATACAAGGTGATCGTCCAAGGTAAAATAGGGTTAAGTAGTGAATGGGCCCTATGGGATTTAACAATGGAACCTACTTGTCAATGATGGATCCAAGGAATGTATCCAAGGCATCCTTTATTACTATGTGGGGGATCATATAGTGTCATAACGGGCATCCAATAATTGACAAGGTTTTGGACCTTGGTGGGTCATAACCTAATAAATCCACATCCTTGAATTAGAATGGGGTTCCCGAGTGCTCATGGAATTACCCTAAAGAATCCAAGGAGAGATCAAGTAAGGGAACTCAAATTTTACAATGAAGTCATATATAATTTCAATTGGTCCAAGCCTTGACTTTCATTAGTGCGAATAGGAAAATTAGCATGCAACCCTTTAATCATGTCAAAATTAATCAATCAGCTCATTTGGTTCATGACATTCCTTTCATTAGTGTGACAAGGACATGTAGCATGAAAAAAATCATTTAATCCATTTAATCATATTCAATAATCAATGTTTCTTCAGTTACCTTCCATTAAAGTGGAAATGGGTGATATGGACGTGCAACCCATTATTCATTTACATTTAAGGCCAAGTCATATACTTAGTATATATTCCAATTCCCATTTTAAATTTGACTATCAAATTGAAGAACTTAACTTAGTTAGGACAAGTGGTGATAATACATGGTACATTCTCTTATGTGATTCAAAAATTACAACAAACCATTTTATGTAGAAGTTCTTTCCCTTAGAAGGGTCAATCCAAGGCATGCCCAAACTATTTCTCAAACATGTCAAATACTAAAAACCCAATTTAGAATAACATCATACAAAATATGGATAGACTTGTGAGAATAACCAATAACAACTAATCTCATATTTGGAAAGAGCATAACCATAGAGTTATAATGATTATAAGAATGGTATATAAAATCAATAAACCACACTCGAGGAAATCGGTGGGCCCCTAAAGACAATTCCAAGATCGACAAACATGAGGGATGTGTTCTAGACCACCCACCAGATGATTGTAAGAATCTCATTCTCTGGTATCAGCCCATTTTTGGCTTGGATCGAAGTATATCTATGAAAAGATGAAAAACAATAAAACCTCGATAACATGGGCGATAGAAAGAGAGACAAGTAATGGCTCAAAAGGCATTGAGTACATACCATTGTGCATCCAACATGATGAACGTAAGCTTGAATGTATCACAGATGAAGAAGAACTCTTTATCCCTTTATTAGGCCTTTAAAATTCTCCAAAATGAGAGCAATAAAGGCTAATCCAACTTGAATTCGGATTAGGGAGGATGAATGGGGGCTAGTTTGATCATTATTGGAAAAAGGTAAAATTACCCAAAATTTAGCATGTGCATGGTTTGTACGTACAATTTGAGAAGCCTTTACAATCCATGCAGGGGTTCCAGGGAAAAGAAGAATATAATAGGGTTATGTTGCATGGTTAGGAAAACTATGTGTCGATCATGCAAGATAGATCTTCCTAAAAATGAATATCATCCGCACTGTTATATCAAACCATTCGGCCTACCTATACAGTTCTCTATAACCATGTGACATGCCATGTTTTCCCCAAAATAATAGTTTTGGGACCTAAACAAACCCTAAACACCCTCAGAACCTTTGATTACTCTTTAGGCATCCATATTAGGTCTAAAATAAAGAATTATACAAACATTTAAAGGATCCATACTTGAGTGAGAAACCATGCTTATACAATCCTACCCCATAGAAGAACTATTCCCCAAGTTCACCTTCCAAGGGTGGAGAAACACTATCTGAGAACAACTCTTTCTAATAGTCATGTATGTAGGCCTCTCACTGCCAAGTCTCATCTTATATTCATCTATGCGTCCAAAGAACACATACTAAAGGGAATTATTGGCGTCTGAGAGCCTTAGTGCTCCGGTCAAAGATGCATTCTAGATACTCCTCAAAGGTATCATCAACATAAAACTCAACATGCTCAGGTTCAAAGGTATGAGATGGGTCGGAATGATATTTTCAAATCTCCGAAACATGGTAGACACAGTGCATGGCACAATACCTATGAGGTTGTTGCAACTAATAGGATACCATCTCGACTCTCCCTAGAATATTAAATGACCCTACATAATGAAGCAACAACTTACCTTTCTTCTGTAACCATCTATGACCTAGCATTGGTGATAAAAAAAAGGAAAACACAATCCCTGAACTCAATCTATAATGGTTGGAAATGGTGATCAACATAATATTTTTGTATATACTAAGTTTTAGTCATATTCTTTATGATCATCTGAACTTTCTCCAAAGACTGTTGAATGAGATGAGGACCTATTAGTGCTATCTTACTCACCTATAACAATCACATGGGTTGATGACATGTCCTACCATATAATGAATCAAAAGGATTCATCTAAATAATATCTTGGAAGCTATTATTATAAGAAAACTCAATGATTGGGATATAATTCTCCCATAACCCACTAATATCAAGGACACATTCTTAGAGAATATCCTCTATAACCTGTATTTTCTTTTTTGATTGTCCATCAGTCTGAGGTTGAAAAGATATACTTAGAAGCACTTGTGTTCCCATATATTTCTCTAATACCTACCTGAACTATGATGAGAAATGAGAATCCCTATATGAAATGATAGTACAAAGGACCCCATGTAGTCAAATGATATCACAAACATATAGTTTTCCAATCTCATTAACTCGGAAAGTATCCCAAAAAGGAATGAAGTTGTTTGACTTTGTTAGATGGTCAATAACAACCCACACAATGTCTTTACCCCTCAAAAACCTAGGTAACCTGAATAAAAAGTCCATGGTGGCATATTTCCATTTTCTTTATGAGACTGGAAGCAGATATAAAAATCATGAAGGTCTCTGGTGCTCTAACATCACTAGATGATAGGTAGAACACCTGGTGATAAAGCTTTCTATCTGACATTTCAACCCAGACCACCAATACTAGTGTCACATATCTCATTAAATATTGGAGGTAAATAGATGTACCGACCTTAGAGAAGTGTGGGACACACACATCAACTCCTCTCTCATATCTGTAGGAACCCATACACACCCATGAATACACAAGATTTCATCTTGATCTACAGTACAATTCAGAGGTGGGTTATCTCCTGATATAATCTCATGAAGAACCAAGCCTTTAGGAACAGAAATTTGGGTACTCATTTCAATCTCATGGAGAGAATAGGTAACTGTTAACGAAGAGAGGTAAGGCTTCATGTGACTATTATAAAACTCTACATGCATCTCAGAAAATAGGTCCATTAACATCTATTCATCACTGGCTTCCCGTATGGCTTGTGCCTTTGTTTTCTGAGTCAGTGAATCTGCAACTAAATTTCCCTTCTCATGTGTGTAGGCAAGATGAAAATTAAATGATTGTAGATATGAGACCCATCTCCTGTATTTATGATTCAATTCATGTTGTTTGATGATATATTTTAGGCTCTTGTGGTCGGTGTACACCACAAAGTTCTCACCTAACATATAGTGCCTATAATAATGTAAGGCATGAACATCTTCTTTTAGATCAAGGTCATGGATCAGGTAGTTTCTTTCATGAGGCCTCAACTGCTGAGATCCATACACAATGACTCTATCTTCCTTTATCATCACTACACTATGTATGATGCCTGAGGCATCATAAATATGGTATATCCTATAACTGTCTCTTGAATAATTAGAATAAATGCAGAGACAAGCCTCTCGTTCATCTCTTTAAAGGATTTATCACATGCTTCTACCAATGTAACTTGAAACCCTTTTTTGTAAGACCAGTAAGAGGTGGAGAAAGGCATGATAATCCATGTATGAATGTCCTTCAAAATACTTTCATCCCCAATAAACTCTATATATCACACACATTCACGGGTTCATCCCAAGAAACAACAACACTATCCTTTTTCTGGGTCAATAAATACTTCTGATTCCGATGTGATATTACCTAGGTAGTGAAATTTATTGATCCAGAAGTGGAAATTATAAATTCCTAGTATAAAGATGATGGTCTCTCAAGGTACTAAAAATGATCTCAAGATGTTTGGCATGGTTTCTACGAGTGTGAGAATACACCAAGATGCCGTTCGTAAGGACTATGAAAAAAGAATCCAAATATGGGTGGAACAACTTATTCATTAGAGCCATGAAAATTATAGGGGCATTCGTAAGACCTAATAGCATAACTCGGTACTCATATAGACCATACATGCTACAAAATGATGTATGAGTTATTATGATGTCCATACTCATACTTGGTGATATCCTGGCCTCGAATCGATCTTAGAGACAACCATATGTCCTCACATTTGGTTGAAGATATCATCTACTCAAGGTAGTGGATACCAATTATTGACCATAAGATGGTTCAACTGTTTTTAATAAACACATAAACTTATGTTTTGATCCTCGTTCATGGTGAAAATCATGGGAGAACTCCAAGAGGATATATTGGACCATATGAAACCCTTGTCCTCTAAATCCTCTAACTATATCTTGAGATCCTGATACTCTATAGGTTTCATCTTCTACAGATTAATGGACACTAGATTTACTCCTAGCATAAGATCGATCATAAAATCTACCTCTCTATTAGGAGGTAAGCCAGAAAAATCATCAGGAGTGACCTCCCAGAAATGATCTACTACTGGGGGAAAATCAGTTTGACATAATCCCTAATCCTCCATAAAGAGTTTTTCAATATAGTTAGTCACTCTAACTATAACATTATGCACTAGTCCTAATCTATTATCCTATATATCCCACTCACCCTTATGTAGACAACTATTTCCCTCTGGATATGTAAACATACCATTCAACAATAGAAGTCTACAAAAGTGTGATAATGAAATAACCAATCCATCTTCCCAATGGAATCGAAGCATGTAATCTCAAGAATGAAGAGGTTACATAAGAAAGGGTAACTACCAACCTCAATGTGGAAGTCCCTACACTAGTGTATTCCCTCTGACTATATCCCAAATGATGTACCTAGGGTCATTACACAATAGTAATATTGTATCTAAAGTTCGATAATTTCCACTATAGATGCATAAATGAGAAGGTTCAAAGCACATGTATCAAATAAAGTAGATATTATGTAAATACCACTACAATATTACCTCATACTATAGATGGACCCAGATCCCAATCCTTGGTTATCGGCTAAAAAGCATGAATCTTTTCTGATCCATGGCCCTGTGAAGCATTTGGACTACCCCAATCATAACTTCTCTGATGGTTCTTCTAGTGATCACGAGTCTATTTACTATGACCTAGACCTCCTCCTCACCTAGTCCATTAGGTGCTATTCCAATTCCCCACATGACAAGGCACAAACAAATCCCACTCCCAATGGTGTAGATGACACATATCATTTTCCACTCGAAGAATGTAGAAAGGTTGTAAAAAACCATTGAACATTCCCCATACAGTTGCAATCTCGACACTACATTGGATCTTTATTGCAATGGGGCTTTAGATTCCCCCATAGTCCACACTAATGATAGACCATAGAGCTATAAAAACGTGTACTCCAATTTTCACTGCCCTGATGATAAACCTCAAGGGAATGTTTTTTTCCAACAGGGGAACTACTGGCCAGTCATGACACTGATCCTCTTTACCTGGCACTATTGTCATCCCTCAGGTTATTCTCAGTTATAAGAGCATGATTTACTATCTCAGAAAAATTATGTAGGTGAAAGACATTCACCATCATACTGATGGCATACTAGATCCTATCCTCAAAGCTTTGAGAATGAGAACTCTAATCACAAGATAAAAGTAGTGAAAAGCACTACAACTCACGAAAACATGCTAAATAATCCATAACTAACATAGAACCCTCCATTAGATACATGAATTCTATAGTTATGTCGGATTTCATCATCTAAGGAATGGAAATATTATATAGGGTATTCTATAAATCGACCCATAACATGCCCTAATTATAACTGCCCTACGTAATCACATCCCACCAACTCTTGGTCAAATTCTTAAGCATGTAGGTGTAAATCTTAGCCCTCTTTTTTGGAGGTATCTCTGGATGATCAAAGATAGATAGAGTGGCCTCTATCCAATACTCAACATCCTATGAACCACTATCTCCAGAAATATTTAGAGGATTATACTGCTGTAACTCTTGAATAAGATTATCCATCATAGGTGCCAGATGTGGAGCACCATGAGAGTACTACATCAAACATTGGAAAATATCACAAACATGTGAATTATTTCCCAGATTAGGTAGAGTAGGTGATGCCTCATGTTTTACTCTTGGAGGTATTACTAGTGACTTAGGGCCCACCACTTCTGGAGAATGATCATTGCCACCTTCCTAGTGTATGATACAATGCTGCCATGGTAGAATTGCTCTTCAATTTCCAAACACATACCTTAGAACAATATTTAAGAAGACAGATAGTATCAGAAGCTGAATATGAATGTAAGAAAACTCACTACACTAGGAATACTACCCAAACAATTCTTTTAAATGGCTAGGTATTTTTAATTTCTCATGTATAATATTGATTTCATATTAAATTTAATTATTAGGTTCACTCAATTACCTTTCATAAACATTAAATGGAGGTATAAGGATATAAAACCATTTTATTTTAGATGATATGATTCAATTTATTATGGATAGTCATTCCCATTGAATCAATTCCCATATACCTTATCAATGAAAATGAAACCCATTTATTTATCATATAATGGACCGACATGGTAAATTGATCAACCCTACCCACAAGCGCCCATACACCTCATGAAATGAGATAGGTAATCACTCAATCAAAACAAAGAGTAATAAAATCATGAGGTAACTAACATAACATCACTCAAAATCACAGGCATATCAAAAACTAAAAGGAAGTGAAATGCACATATATAGTATGACATGTGAATTATAGGTGCCTATATGATGCATTTAATAATGATCGTTTACCAAATCTCATTGGGCCAAGGATGATGTAGAATCTCTATAAGAATAATAATCAACAACACCACACATCATGTGAATCACCCAATTGTGATATAATGTCAATTGTAATAGGAAAAATGGAAAATCAATCATATATTGGGTAACTTGGATTTTACCCCAAACATGGGTTCGGGATGCCCAAGTACGGATTATGACCATGTCCCAGGATTTCTTAATCTATAATCTATTGTCTCCAAATAGTAATGAAATATTGGAAGACTCCACTAATACCACTTTGTGACGTCCTAGTTATGGATACCACTTAATAGGTTCCCCGATCCCGGTGGGCCACATGGCATCAATCACATCTTCCAAAACGCCAGAGGCTTCTGACTTGCAGCAAGGTCCTTGGATGTGTCTGTGGGGAGACTATTAAATCATTACCAAAGTGTATAACAATGGGTAATTATAAAATGATGTAAATAGTGGAAGAAATATATGTAAAGAGAAAGGGAAAAAGAAAATAGGTGAAACACTAACAATAAATGAAAAAATCATAATAACATACAACAACTAATGATGATATGTATTGTATATAGAAAATTGGAAAACATGGATACAAGACAACATGAATAACATGTTACACAAAAGTATAAAGGAAATAAAAACACCATCCAATGAATCCAAAGATTTGGCTTGTTCATAAGCTGTCAAACTCCATCCTAAACAACAAACAATTAAAGTGTTTGAAGCCATATGCTTCTCTTTATCAACACCTGAATTCATGTAATCTGCCCTGGGTATCAAATAGTTCTTAGAGAAGGTGTGAAATAAGTCTCAGTGGTCCACCACCAACTGTGTCTATAACCACTGTCCCATGTTATGTAAATGTAACAGTTTGAAAGCATTCATATATAAAGTAAAGCAGTAAAATGTAGCCAAATAACCAAGTACCTACTTCATCCTAGGATAGTGTTTGAAAATATAACCTATTCATTATATGATTATTAACAGTATATAAATAATAAAATAATAAGAAATAGTGAATGTTCATAGCTGTAATGGGGAAACCTATAATTATATTTAATAATGATGTTCCAAGGTAATAACCAAGGAAACATAGACCTCAAGGGTCACCATATCAGAAATAAATATAGTCTGGCTATGGGTAAGTGTGTAATCTAAGGAGTATATTACAAGGAATTCCATTATAATATGCCTACTAACTCCAAGGCGATCATCCAAGGTAAAATGGGATTAAGAAGGGACTGGCCCCTATATGCTTTAACCAAAGAACCTACTCGTCAATGTGAGATCCAACAAGTGTATCCAAGGAATCCTTTAATACTATGTGAGGGTTCTGGTTGTGTCATACAGGGTATCAAAAAATAGACAAGGATTAGGATCTAGGTGGGTCTCAACCTAAGAAAGTCTCATCCTTGAATCAAAATGGGGTTCCCAATTACTCAAGGCATTCCCCTATGGAATCCAAAGCGAGCTTGATTCAGGACACTCTTATTTGGTAATGAAGTCATATATAAATTCATTTAGCTAAAGACTTTCCTTTCATTAGTGTGAATATAACAAGTATAATGAAACCATTTAATCAAGTCCTAATTTATTAATAAGTCCATTTTGAAGCCTCGTTTTTCATTAGTGTGGTTAGTCCAAGTAGAATGTAACCATTAATTTAATCCATTTAAGAATATTTAGTAATCAATGTTCATTCCACTTCCTTTCATTAATGTGGAAAGGGGTGTTACTAAAATGAAACACATTATTAATTTAAATTTAAGGTCAAGTCATATTAGTATACTTCCTAATTCCCATTCCACATTTAGTTATCAAATTAAAGAACTTACATTAGGTGGGTTAATTGTTGAGAATACATAGTACTTTCCATTATGTGATTCATAATTTATAACTAACCATTTAATATAGAAACGATTTCCCATATAAGGGTCTAGGAAAGGCACAACATAATGGTAGCTCAAATGATTCAAATACTAAAAAAAAATTATGGTATAACATCCAACATGAGATGGATGGAGTTGTGGGCGTAACCACTAACTTCTATTCACATATTTAGAAAGAGAATAACCATATGGTTCAAATGATTATAATAATGGAATATAAAATCAATAAATGGCACCCGATAAAATTGGGGGGCCCACATGATAATTTCGAGATCAACAAACTTGAGGGACGAGTTATAGACCACCTACCTTAGGATTGTGAGACTCTAATACTCTGGTATCAGCCCTTGATTTGTCTTGGATATATATAGATCTAAGAAAAGACGAAAAATGCTAACACCTTGATAACTATGTCGATAGTGAGAGAGGTGAATAACTACTCAAAATTACTTGAGTACTTATTGTTGTGCATCCAACCTAATGAACAAAATCCCATATAGATCCTATATGAAAAAGATCTCTTGATCCTTAGCATAGGCCTTAAAATTTTTCCAAAATGAGAGAAATAGAGGTTAATCCCACTAGAATTCAGATTAGGGGGGAAGAAGGAGAGTTATTTAGATTTAAGGTAAAAAAGATAAAATTACACAAAATTTAGCCAATGCATGGTTTTTCAGCATGGTTTTCCAAACCAAGCACAATCCACGCACAAGTACCTTGGAAAAGGGGTATTCCCAATGGTTAGGTTGCATAGTTTGGGAAGCTGTGTGCCAACCGCTTGAGATGGCTCTAGCTGAAAATGTAGACCATATGCATGGTTAGATCTAACTGTGTGACCTACTTACAGGGCTTTCTTTAACCATGTGACTGTCCCAGTTTTCCCCAAAAGATGGGTTCCAAACTCCAAACAATCCCCAGAAACCCTCAGAACCATCTCTAACTCATTAGGTGTCCATACTGTCTACAAAATAAAGACTTGGACAAATATTTAAAGGATCCATACCAGAGTTAAAACTTGGGTTCTTACAAAAAGAATCTATTAATCCAGCTATTGCATGGACCTTTTTTCTGATAAATTCCCATTGAAATGCAATGTAAGGAACACGTTCACTTACTTTGTGTGGATAATCAATCCATCCACAAGACATATTATTTGAATTATTAAATTTAAAAACTAATAATAATACTAATTGATAAAAAATACAACAAAAAATAATTTGGACACTTTAATACATCCTTTAGGATTATTTCCAATTCAAAAAAAAGTACATGTTAATGTAAATGTTTTCTCCCTAATTAACAAAAAATGAAAAGGGAGGAAAAATTATTTTCCACCATAAACACAACATGTAAGAATAAACACATACACGTATACCCATAATTGATATTATATGATATGTTTTCTCACCCTTATCACACCAACACATATTCTCTTAATTACTCCTATAAGAGGATGAAATATTCTTGAATCACTACATACTAAATGAATGTTATTATAATAAAATCATCAATATTACTATAAAGTGGCATCAAATTTCACTTAGAAAAGTTCCATCAACTAATCATCCCTATATACATGTGGGTTAACATAGTGTATAAAGTAACAATGAAATATTTAGACTTCAAGGATTCTAATAAATGATATATAATGTGGTACCAACATCTATCATTCAATTATTTGGGGATAGAAAAATATTTAATAAAGATTATAAAGATGTACTCACTTGAACAAACACATATGAAAAATTCAACTATGAGGTATTTCATCCATTTTTCATTTATTAATCTCTACACCTTAAAAAACTTTTTTTATGTGTAAAAATATTGATAGAAAAATTAAATTTGTACCTCATCCATCAATGTTAAAGGGTTTTTTTCTGATTTTTTTGGGTTTGATAAAAAATATCAATATCTGTTAGCTTCAAAAAATTTGAGTGATATCCATTAAGGGATTATTTTCAAACTTCACCACCTTCAATTCCAAAAAAAATTAATGACATGAAAAAAATGTGTGAATGGGGTGGATCAAAAGTAGATTCTTACTTTGAGAAATGGGGTTGAGAATTGTTCCTCAAGTGATGAATGTTTATATTGATAGCTCCAGAAACATGAGAACTCCTAATACCATATTCTTTATTAATTTTATAGGTTTTATCAAATTTGGGATGAATGGAATTTTTTCCATTGTCAATATTATTTTTAGATGGAAAAGAATTACTTACCATATCAATTATAGAATTTTTAATCTTTTTAGCACGCTCTAATATCTCATAATAAATAAACTAATATAGATATATGGTGAGAAATGATTTATATACATAGAATATCTTATTATTTTTTGTGACCACCATTTTGTTTTGTTTTTTTATAATAGGAGTCATTGATACTTTTTGTTTTTTATTCACTTGTTCTAGAAGGAAAATCATTCATCTTACGTCCACATGTTCTAATTTCATACACCTTCGAAACACATCATCATCATGATTTACCTTTCCCTTATTAAGAATCATCACAAATTCCTTATAAAGAGTGTCAACCAATATTCTAACAGTAGAATACCTCCCTTAGATTGATTATATTATTAATTCCTTCTTACTCTTATTTAATTTTAAATTCATATCTAAATTTCAATCATCCTATATGTCACCTCAATTATCAAAATAGAAACATTTATTTCTTATAGGTTGAACATCATTCTCAAATTTCTTCATTATCTTCTCAAGAGGCTTTGATTAACTAGTCATCTTGTCTAATTTATCATCTAAGATAAACTCACATACATTATTCATATTATTTTCAATATTTTTGGTTCTGTTTCTTATTTAGTATATCTATGGTACCTAGAAGGTGCTTAATCTCGTTCATCATAGTTATGTCCCACTATGTTGTACATAATATAAAAATTCATTAGGCATTAATATTTGTTCCATATGAATATATTATTCTCATTTTGTGTTGTATTTTTTCATTGAGGATGTTGTGTTCTAAATTGATCTTAACTACCCCTTTTTATAGAACTTCTAGAAATTTTAAGCACTATAATATTATTCCGAAAATCTATGGAATTTTTAACAAATCTCAAGTATCACAAACATCTTCCAATCCAAATGTGGTGCATGATTCTCAAAATTATTTCAAACACACTTTCCAATAATTATTATCCACATTAAATGTAAGAAACTTATTTGAAATTTGTGTTGCATCAAATTTCATTTTTTTCAAATTATTTTGACTTTTCAACTGTTGTGGTTTCTATATTTATTAGCCTGAATTCCATCTCATGTCACTTAATGTTGAGGGTGTTATAATAATACATAACGATCCTACCCTATATTCAAAATAATTTTTCAAATTATGATGTTGATATTAATTCATTATTCTTTTTTCATGTAGAGAGTAATGAAGCACAATAACTCACATTATTTTAACCGCCAACTAGAAATATTACACATTCATGGAGTCTTGAAAGAATAGCTAAAATATATCCAAATTTTATTTAACAAAATCCTAAAATAATTTATTCTTAAATAATGATATTTTTTTGTCTAATGTATAATTAAAAAATAATCCATTACAAGGATATACAATTTATTCTTTTTATTTTCATATTATTTTTGAGAATGTTTTTTATTCACCTTTTGACGAATTCTTCTTCTATTGAATTTATCTCTATTTTTAAGTATAATATTTCATCCATTACTGTATTGATGTAAAGAATATACATGAAAACTTCAAGTGGTTCCTTCTTCACATGAAATTTAATTTCATAATAAAAGACACTAGGTGACACATCAATTTCTTTTTCCTCAAATATTGACCTATATTCTCTATAGGAATGATCTTAAACTTATTTAAATTGTAAATGCTCCCAGTTATGACTATATTCATCTACTGGGGTCTTTTACTGCTTACTTAAATATTTTTTTATGGCGTCATTTTTTTGTTTGTTTTTCATGGTCTTTTCTTAGAAATTGAAATTTATTTTGATAGGGATGAAAGTCAATTATTTCATCTGATGTACTTATTAAAGTATCTGAAATTTGAAATTCATGTAAATAAGATAAAAAATATGAAATATTTTTATAACTATGATAAATTTCTTTTTCTATGATATAATTTGATTATGTTAAAAAAGAAATTAGAGGGAACATATTCTTTGATACCACTTATACTTCCTTGTGGATCATATAGACACACTAGAGGGGGGGGGGGTGAATTATGTTTAGTAAACATTTTTTTACCAAATTTTAAATCATATTTTTCACTTAAAAACTTTTTTATTTCAACCCATGGTATATATTAGGATTTTAATGGATATTTTAAATTTTAACTATTATGACACTGTCACATGAAATATAAAAAATTAAATAAGAGTTCAGAACTCGATAGTTTTATAAGGTTCATTCCAAAACTGGGAAACCTAATCAATTGAAATTGAGTTATGGATTATATAGTATAATAAAATCACTAATTACAATGTCTGTATAGGTTTAATCCTTAAACCAATTTCACATAATATTCTAATCATGTGGTTTATCATATTACTCAAGTGAATTGATCTGCTCCCACAAGTTCTATATACATGCATCTTATGTGATTTTAATAAAATTACTCCTATTGGAGTTGATCAACAACCTATATAAGAATGTATATTTACACATAAATATTGATCTGATTCTGAATAATAGAATATATTTGGATTCCTCACATTCATCATGATAAACAAATGAAACTTTTCCTCTATTCTACCCAGTTCTGAATCACTAGAAGGCTCAACTCTAAATATCATATCATAATGTATTGGATGGTATCACCTCATTTATCCATTATTCATTATATCTAAATAATGTAAGAATAAGAATTCACTAAATTAGACACACATTACCTGAACTATTTCTTCTAAACCATATTTTTTATCTTTTATACCCAGTAGCATGAATAGCCATGTAACATTGGTCTTGTTACTTGCTATAAGTTGTATTAGATTGTCCTCCTCCTCATTCAATTTTTATATTGACACCCAACTGATGTATCACATAATAATATGATCAAATATGTTATTCTTTCTAACTAACGTCCCGACATATTCTATTTATTATTCTTTTTTGAGATATTCTTGTTCTCTTGACTTTACACATTTATTTGAGATCTCTTGTATTCTCTCAAATCACTCAGTTTTACATAGTTTTGGCTATTCATTATTCCTTAATTTTACCATCCAAGATAAACTCATGATCTTGACACATATGTGTATCTACATTAATTCCATGTTTCATTTTTCATACCCATATAAGGTACACTGAGGGGATAAAATAGCTTCTAATATAAAAATAACTTTATTAAATAACTATCTTTTGATTCCCAAGATTTTCATCATGCTAATTTTATTAAAATGATATATATTCTAAAATTAATATTATTTAATACGTCACATTAGCTAATTTTATTTTTCTTTTATTACTTTATTTGATGGGATTAACATTCTTTTTAATTAAAAATATACCATTGTTGAGATTAACATATCAATATTCATAGAAATATGAAACTATATCTCCTACATATCTTCTATGTGGAAAAAACTATTAAATCATGAGTTATTCTCATGAAACTAGAATATAACTTGGTTAGAATCTATAAAACAAAATAGAAACTCAAGTCTTCAATCAATTTCATATTCTCAATTTTTTATATATGTAAATTACTTTATTATTTGAGGACTGGAAATGAATCAATTCATATATATATATATATATATATATATATATATTCTTGATGTTATATAAATTAATTTTAGTAAATTTGATGTTTAATACATTCCTCCACATATTTATATTCTTATCTTCTAATTTGATGATCAGTTTCACCACATCCTATAATTGTATCAGATTAATGTTTTGGTGTTTTTGTAAATAATGATCATCATATGAATCATCCCATTTAATTCTTCTAAATATCACAATTCCTCAAACTCATTTTTCAATTCAATGAAACTCATAATTCTTCTCTCTAAATATTCTAATGAAGTTTGAAATCTCTTACAAAATGATGATTTTTATTTTTTATTTCATCAAATTTGAGCAACATAACTGAATTATCTTACATGATAGCTAGGCCACTTCTATGTAGATGAATATACTTATATAGATGCCATTTTCTTCAAGTATAGATGTTTTTTATATTAGGCTCAATTCACATTCACATTCATATCACCTGAGATGGTTTTATTTAGTTATTATAGGTTGTGCTAAAAACATTGATTATTCTAGGATATCTCAATATTGATATTGATCAATATTATTTATGGGTTTACATACTAATTTTATTAATATGACATTTTATCCATAATATAACTCATATCATTAATAAACTATAATCGATGATTTATTACATAATGATACACTTTATATAACCCTATAATATCATGAGGCCTAGTTTATTATGGTAATTAGGTACACAAAATATCAAAATAAAATTAATTAAATTAAAATAAACATAAACTCTACAATGTGCCCTTAGATTCTCTTGATTCTTCTAAAACTAGATTTGATAATATGGGGATGTACATAAAAAAAGGGGGTGTGCTATAAAACCCATAAAGGGAATAAAAAAATAGAATAAGGTAAATTAGTAAATATTATCCTAGAGTAAAATCTAGGTAACATATTAGGGGCGAGAATCATAATATTGAACAATTTGGAATGTTATAACATGATAAAATAAAGATAACAAAAGGATATGGCAACAACATAAAACATAACATCATAAATATAAGTCAAGGACAAATACCAAGAAATCATAACATATTGTTATTGGTATAATCTCCCATGAACCATACATGGAATATCATGAGATTAAAACATCACCTAATGAATTGGTGGCCTATAAAATTCCAGGCCCAACTATTACATTCATATCATGTACATATATATATGTGCCACATATATCAATCCAAATTGGATCATATCTCATCAAATTTAATCACTTAAATAAGTATAATAGATTACAAATGTGAAATTACCGAATAATTTAGGTATATGTACATATAGGTGAATACCTTTGGGTGGAAATAGGGATGGGAATTCACTACACAATTTTTTCCATGGAACATTATAATAAAAAACATCGACGAAATAATGGGGGTGCATAAAGGTTTATGGGAAGGGAGAATCAGATTGAAAGGGGACTCTCATCACTTATAAATAATAATGAATATAAGATTTATGTTAAAGAATATATCACAAAATGAAAAATTGGAAGTGAAATTTTATAATATAATGATGGCGGTGGAATAAAGAGGAGAATTAAATGATATTTTTCATTTAGAGAGTGAATTTAAAATCATTGGAGAATATTATTATAATCTTGTTTGGACATTAGGGTTCATCTACAGAGGTAAGGGAAGATTAAATTCATGTTCCATGATTTATGAGGGAGGAAGAATGGGTGTATGGTTGGTTTTATATAGAAATGTTGAGGTGAATTCTTTATCAATTTCAAAACATAGATTTTGGACTCAATATGACAATGTATCCAAAACCATAAACATTCCAATGGTTTTCTCATGGTTTCTAGAAAAAACTAATGGATTTTATTATTTTATATGTATATGAACCAAACAAATTGAAATGATTCCCTTGGTGACATGGATATGAGTCATGTTTATAAAGAATTTATTTTAAAATGTTAAAATAAAATTCAGGTTTTGTAGGATTTATTATGATTTTATAAAATCAATTAATTAAATTTAAAAAAATTCTTTTAAAGGGTGATAAAAATTTTGGCCATGGGTACTATATATACAATTTATTACACCACTTTTGGTAATTTATTATTTGATTATACACAATGTATAATTATATTGTATTTACTTTTTAATCAAATAATTTGACTCTATGAAAATAATGAAAAAACTATTGTTGAATGATTTGTAAATATTGATTATAAAACAGTATTTATTTTATCAAAATAATTATATACATAATATAATATAAAATTTTAAATAAAACACCCAAATTATTGAAAAATATAGTTTTTTCAATAAGTGTTTTTTGACACTTATAAAAATTACATTTTTCTTCATAAAATAATATTATCAGTTATATTTAATAAATAATATTTTATAGTGACTATATTTTTTTGAAATATAATTTATTTTAATAATTATTTATTTCATCAAACATATTTTCTTCCTTGAAAATATATAAATTTCATAAAAATACAATTTATGTTTCATTTAATCAAAATAATATTTTTATCAAACTAATTATTTAATATTTTTAAAAGGAACATGTATAATCATTTATTATTAAATAAAGAATTTGAAAATTCTTAATATTAGGGTCTGTATACATATCCCTCTATTACACTAGTGAATTCCCTAAGGTTAAGGTGTGCGATGGTGTGATTTTCATGGGATGGTTCAATGAACATGGTATAGGCTGTGAACATGAAGATCTAGAACATCTCATATAAATGTTTTCTCTAATGATTTCATTAATGAATCTCAGATTGGGTTGGTCAATGAAAAATCCTAGAGATATTATCTCATTTGGATCCTATGATAAATGAGAATTTCATGGTACAATCCTACTGGTCAAGGCCAACACTTCCATTTTTATGTCAAATGGTCTTTAGCATAACCCTTAATATAATAATCTTAGTGGTTACTATACATTAGATATATTTTAAATGGTTGTGATTATTAATATTATTTTATATTTGATAGAATATATAATGGATTAAATTTACTAAATTAGTAAATGGTATATATATATTTTTCCTTGATAAGGCATTATTCATTCATAAAGGGAGTTTCATTTATAAAAGTATGGGTCATTATGTTTTTCACACATTCAGGAAGTTGAATCTACTTTTTTTTTATTTTATGCACTAAAAAAATGAGGATACTTCTATTTCATCACCTCTTACAGTTCCAATGTATTTTCCACAAACTTTGTTTACTTCCATAACACATTGACTGGGTGCTTTTTCTTGTTTCATAGAACCCTGTCTCAATGATCTAAGAACTTCTCCAGATTATTCTCATATGAAATATAATTATCTAATGGTATTGCCTCTAAATTTATTACATTTTAGGGGTCTAATATGTACTTTCTCCAATGTGATACATGAAACACTTCATTTATTTGATATTAGTTAGGTTGGAGTGATATTTAAATGGTCATCACTCAAATGTGATCAAGGATATCTGAGAGATAAATATATCTAGGACTAGGGTTTCCCTTATTCAAAATCCTTTTATATTCCATCCATGATGTTATATTAATGATCACTTTATCTTTATCCTCAAAATTCCATATAGAAACGCCAACTGTTGTTGGCTAGAGCTAGTTTATTCTCTATTAATATGACCCAAGATACAAGTAATCACATCCCAATGGACCAAATAGCTTTGTATTCTTGATAATAACGATACATACTTGAGTATTTAGTTACATTTGATAAAAAAATATGGAATTTTTTTTAGAACAACATTATCCCCTATATTCATGTATATAAAAAATAGTACACTTCATGGATTCATGAGAAATGGAAAAGGGGGGATTTCAAATACTCAATAACGGTAATGGAAAATGGAATCTATCATGAATCAATGAGCATAATAAAAATGGAATTGTAAACAAATGAACATAAAATCCATTTAATTTACTTGAATATCACGATAAGATAAGGAATAATCAAAATGGGGAGGTAAATTACATAAGAACATCCCATCTAATCAAAATTTTGATAATAAAATATATCCAGAGATAATATCAGTGTTAAAATATCTTGGATAGTAATAACATATTTTTTAATGAAGGAACAACTTGATTATTGGATGTCATGTCTCAGAAACAAGATCCCTCTCCTATCAAGAACATTCAAAATATAATTTAAAAAAAGTTAAAAACATATTTAATTCTATATTATTAATTCACATAATGATACTGCTGATGTAACGACCCAAAGATTCACTAATGGAAATCCCTCTTGATCTAGTAAAATGTATCCTAATTTAAAACATTTATATAAAATGTCAACTTCTTTGGTTTTATGTTAAGAATTGTGAATGTTACTTTTATAGCTGTTGAACAGTGATCACATGATTTGTATAAATATAGTGCTTTAACAAATCCAATTTACTCAGACAAAAGAAGCGATGAAATCATCAAGAAGAATTGCTCCATACGAATCCCATTTGTCGGAGCTCGGAAAAGAGGTGGTGTCCTTGGGCTTCACTCTTGACCAATCCCAATCTGAGCTTCATCATGTCATGCTCGAACGGGACCGTCTACGGGAAAAGTGGATGTTGATAAAGATTACCACTCGAGCGATGTTATCTGAGCCACCCCAAGAGTCTGTCACCATCGCACACCTCACCCTTAGGTCTTATGCGGCTTTTTAAGGGGTTATGTAAAAAATCGCTAGTAATATGTTCATGTATATTATTTTTTTTGTGTATAATAATGAATATACCTTCTTTTCATTATTGATACATTGTAAATAGTTTTTAAAGTACAAATAGTGTTTTTAGTTATTATTTAATTAAGCAATCTATTTTATTAAATTAAGGGATATTTTAATTAAATAATATTTTAATAAATTATTATTATTATTATTAAATTAATTTTATTATATATAAATGATGACATAATTTTATGAATGCAATTATAGTTTTTATTAAGGTTAGAAAGCCATTTCTGTCAAAACCCGAGAATTTTTGATAAATGTCAGTTTTTATTTTAAAAGTGAAAATTAACATATTTAGAAAATTATTTAGATAAAATAAATAATCGTTCCAGAATCAGGATGTCGAAATTATCGAACGGTGAATTTTTTATAATTTTCTGAGACAGTCAAATTTTTGGGTGAAAATTAAATACAATTTAAATATATAATGTGTTTTATGATATCATAATGACCAAATAGTTATGTAATAAAATACTATAAGCTTTATTTTCGGCCAATATATGTTTTACCATTAAAATTATGTGATTGTGGGTTTGTCTAACATTATTTTCAAATCATTAATGGACCCCTCAATACTTATTAAACATCTTGTCTTTTGAAATTAATTACCATGGGAGTGTGACTCACCTCCACATAAGAAACCCCATTATTTTAAGAAATTCGGACTTTGGACTTATAAGATATTGTTTTTCTCATCCCTTTTCCAAAAACTATGTACAAACACCATGATCTTATATGGGGTTTTGATTAGTTTAATGTAAGGGGTCCCAAACCTAAATAATAAAGAATTAACTCACCTTTCCTATATAATCCCACCCATGCCCCCACTTGTAAGATCGAAATAATGATGTAGATGATCAATATACAAGAGGGAGGGGGGGTGGTAAATTGTATACTTTGAAAATTCCTTTGGAACCTTAAAAGTTAGTTACGAATAACTATGTTTTCCTTAAGAAAAGGAAAGGGATAAGTTTAACTAAGATAAACTAAGAAAATTCACAACACCTCTAACACCAAATGAAAACTTGGAATAAGTAATGAAGTTATAAACTTCAAGTACTATGAACTTGCTTAAATTTGGAAAGAAATTATGAAAGTAGGTTCTGGAAATATGGATCCGAACATTGAAACTTAACTAAAGATTACAATATGAGATTCTACCTTAAAGCGTATAGAATCTAAATAAAATAGAGTACAAGTAAGAAAGTATAAGAAAGTTATACTTTCTGTCCAATACAATATGCAGTAGAAACAAACAATTAGTAAAACTACAAGTAACAAGATATAAGTCTTTTAACCCAAAAAGAAGGGTATCCAATAACCTTGGATAAAGGTCCCTTGATTTATACTTTCAAGCAAGTCTGTCTTACCCACACCAGGGTAAGCCCTCAATACGAAGATCGGAATCTCTGTTTTACTATCCCCACAAGCCCTCAACTTCAAGGTATTTGGCAACCTCTGTCTTCCTCAGCATGGAAGCCCTCGAACTTCAAGGTAGTTGGCACCTCTGTTTTCCTATCCCCGGAAGTCCTCAAATGTAATCACCAAAATTCGGAGTCGCACGAAGAATTGAGAGTAAATAAGATCCTCTCTCTCTAGAAATCACTTCAACAGCATGTGTGAACAATGTCGAAGAAGTTGTTGTTATTATTATGCGCTCTTTCAAATGAGCTCCTATTTATAGGCAAGGTTGGCCTCCCTTCCAACGGTCATATTTTCCGTAAAAATCGGAGGGACCTGTACACGTGTAACTTACCCAACGGTTTGTTTATAACAGAATAGAAGACATCGTTTGATAACAAAACAAGTGTAACAGAATGTACGACATCGTTTTAATTCTAACACAAAAGTTTGGAGTGAAGATTCGGAGTGAAGATTCAGAGTGTAAGCAGAATATCAAAGAGTAGACAAATTATAAATGTGTAAGCAAAATGAAAGTTTGGAATTTAACCAAAAATAATATTTGGAGTCTAAAATAACTTTGGAGTGTATAAAGCAAAGATAATCAGATTCTGTTCAATAGGTGAATTCGGAATGAGAATTTGGAATGAGAATTCAGAATAAGAATTCGTAATGAGAATTTGTAATTAGAATTTGTAATGGGAATTCATAATCAGAATTCATCATTAGAATTCATAATCAGAATTCGTCATTAGAATTCGGTGTCGAACTTCATGAGAGTTCGTATCTAGAATTCAGAGTGGAACTTTAATAAATTTTGTAACCAGAATTCGGAGTGAAACTTCATTACAGTTCTCATCCAGAATTCGGAGCCTAAAACAGAATGCTTCAAATCAAAGTTTTAAACGAGTCCGAGAATATAGAAATGAAACTGAATCTTATACTTATGAAAAATATGGATTTAGATAATGAAAATATGATAAGGATAATTTTCCTTACAAAAGTGATTTTCCTTATAAAAACAATTTTCCTTATAAAAGCAATCTTCCTTATAAAATCGATTTTCCTTACAAAAGTAATTTTCCTTAAAGATAAGGTGTATGTGATTTTCAAAACAAGAAGGAATGGAAAATTCATAAGGAACACCTTATTGACTCATCAATCTACCCCTATTTGGAAATCACAAACATCCTTACGAAAAAGAAAGTCTAAGAAGAAGGAAAACATTAATGCTTATCTCCCTTTGCTTATGGATGTTGATGAATACGACTAACTCCCCCTTAGGCTTTGAAACTCTAAGGATCGTATTCTAAATTTCTGGAATGATATTTCATTAAGAATAAGAATTTCTTCTTTAATGAAAAACTCCCCCTTAGATAAACTCTATTAGAGTTATTTTTCTTTATCACCCCTTTGTTAAGGTTCTTTTTTCATTTTTCCCTTTTGTTAGGGTTCTTTTCCTTCTCCCCCTTTGTGGTTTTCAAAAATAATTAGAGGGAATGTAAAATATAACAAATTTCCTGAAAAATTAGTAACAACAACAAAAGAAACGAGCAAGCACAATTTTCATTACGTTTGAAAGTTCAAAAAACAAGAAAGTTAAGATACAAAAAAAGATCGGATTTGTCTATTTTGGATCTTTTTCCTTCGCCATGAGACCCTTAAGAATAGTCTTTATCTTCTTCAGGTCTTTATGATCTTCCTCAGCTTGCTTCTCTAACACAACAATTCTTGCACATTGAGATTCAATCTTTTCTTCCTGGGCTTTAAGCTTTTCTTCCTGATCCTTCAAGATTTGTTCTTGCTTGAACAACTTTTCTTCAAACTCATTCCGACGATCCCTTTCATTCCTCCAGTTCGGAGCAACAGAATTCAATTTCCCATTCAGATCTCTAAATTCTTGAATCTGGAAATTCTTTTCATCTATCAATTTTTCTTCAAGGGATGAAGTAAGTTCATTTATCTTTGTGTCTTCTGTCTCAAAATCATCCTTCACATTATATTGGAATTCATCAATGAGTCTCATCTCTTCTACAGTCTTCCTCGACCAACTTGTCATCCTCTTGCAAGATCTTTTGTAGGCTTCATAGCCAACAAAGAATGTTTTGAACTGAGCCTCTATCTCAACACATTTGTCCATAACCATGGATACATAGTCTCTTTTCGGATTCAAAGTGGGTTGAAGAATCTGGAATCTTGAATCAATACTTGAGAAAGTCGGAATAGAACCTACCGAATTCTTTAATGACTGAACAACAAAGTCATGCCCTAACAAAGACGACTCCGAATCTGAGACATTTCATGGAGAATTTTATTCTTCAATTTTCTCAAGCTTTCTCTTTGAGGAACTACCAACTTCCCTTCTGTTTACAGCCATTGAGCTCGGGGTATCAACAACGATTTGCTTTCCCTTGTCCTTTTTCGGAATGGAGTCTTGTTCCGGAGTTTTCTTTTCACTATCAGAAACTTGAACAACATTGTCTTCATCATCAACAACTTTTTGAGGACTATCCTCTACATTATTCATTTGAGAAATGTCATGTAGAAGTTTTTCTTCCTCTGCATGATAAGCTACTTCTTATTCTCCTTTCTCCTCATCCTTCCCTGGAGTAACTAACTTAGATGATTTAGATTCTGAAGTTTGAAGTGACAAATGTTCCGAAGGTGTCCCCTTATAATCATATACTTGCTTCAAAACATCTCTGGTATCACCACTACCTTCAACAACTACTTCTTCCTCTTCAACTTGCTCAATCTGCTCAACTTCCTCAACAGGCTTAGCAACTGCCTCTTCCGGAATGACATAGTTTCTTCCTGGAGTCTCAGGTAGAGATTCCAAAGAGAAAGATCTCGGAATGGGAATGTCTCTGGAGTCCATCTCATTAAAATTTGACAAAGTCTGAACCACCTCATCTTCAGACATCGTTTTCTTAAGATTCATTTCTTTCACTTGTTTTTCTAGCTCATTCGCTATCTTTTCTTTCAAGACCTTAGCCTCCGCAGGATCCAAGCCAAACTGAGGCTCCCCTTGCACTCTCTTCTCTTTGATTTCCCTCCACTTAGCAACTACCTCATCAGGATATGCTTTCTTCTTCTTTGGTTTTGGAGGTGCGGAATGAACTTCCTTAGACTTGGGATTCTCTGCTTCAACTTCAACTTCTTTCAACTTCCTCTTCTTCACTGGCTTATAAGATTTAGGTTCATCAACTTTCAGAACAGCTTCTTCTTGAACAGGTAAATCAACAAACTGACTAGTCTTTTTGTCGAAGGCTATATCCATACTTTTGAGGGTACCATCACTCACCAACATAATCTTGCAAACTCTTGGCTTAAACTTGCAAGCCTCCTTAAAAGACCCAAGGCACCGAACTATTAATTTCGAGAGTATTGCTGGATACATTATGATCTGAGCTCTCAAATTCTATTTCTTAACATTCTCAAGAGTAAGAAGAATGTGTTTCATCAGATTAGACTTCCTCAGATTTATTCGAAAATCTAGGATGTAGATCTCGCTCTTCTTTAGACTATCTTTGTCACCCTTCCTCAGTACAATAAGACCTTATACCCATAATTCTAGAATCTGAAAATTCATAGACAGAGTAGCTATCATAGGAGCCTTATCATCTGATAGTCTGAGAGTTTCCAAAGCCTTTTCCTTGTCTAAGCTTCCCTTTGAATCTGGGAAAACATGAGAAATGAACTCAGCTTCTCCTTCATTGTTCAGCCCTACCAAGCTGACTGCCTTGGCATAAGAAAGATTATAAGTCTTTCCATAAGACTTAAACAATAATTTCTCCCTGCCATCTTCCTTATAGAAGGAAACTGTCTCATAGAACTCTATAAGAAAATCAGAATATACTTCATCTTTATTTCCGGGCTTGGACACAACAACATCTTCCCATCCGTTAAGCTTAATATTCTTGGATATAAGAGAATCATACATGTTGAAGAAATTAGGATGAACCAACTTTTCTCTATATACTAACCACTTGGAAATCGGATTAGTGGTTGACATGTCTTGAGAAGCTGCTTCCACAGACATTCAGATCTGAAGACTTCTGAGAAGTTCAGAACGGAGTTAACTGAAGATCGGAATGGCCTTAAAACAGAGAGGCAGAGCTTTGGGATGCTGGAGCTTGAAAAACCGATGTGGGATGACCATTTGGGGTCTCCTTTATATAGGAAACGATATAATGGTTCATCTTCCTTAGTTGATCGAACGGTTGTAAAAAACTAAGATCAGATCTGACGGTTGAAAACCAATTCTCAATAAAACTTTGATCCGATCTTTTGAGGTTTTTATTAAAACAAGGATTTAAGAAAACTTATAAACCGAAAAAATATAAGAAAATACCAGCAAGTAAAGTATGATTATGAAAAATTGAGGAAGGAAATCATACCTTTCGGATTGGCTTAGGAGGATTATTCGTAATGGGTAACAATTTTTTAAAAAAACTACGAAAAATCTTTAATACGAAAAGACATAGTTCACAAAACTCACTACGAAAAAAAACTCAGTGTGGAAAACTCAGTACGAAAATTTCATTACAAAAAAAAATTGAAAAACAAAAAGCTCATTATGAAAATATCGGTACGAAAATTCGTTATAGAAATACCAGTACGAAATTTTCCATTCCAGAAGTTTACAAAAAATTCCATTTTGGAAAATTTTAGTTCTGGAAATTCCCATTCCAGAATTTTAGTTCCAAAAAGTTTGAAAAGAAACTTTGAAAAACTTAGTTACTCTAACAATCAAATGTACTCCCCCTATGAAAAGGAGTTTATTATTGTAAGGAGACTTTTTCAACAAAAAGTTAATGAAGAATGATTACCTTATAGTTATCATTCCTAACTTTTGTTTAATGTATTCAAATCTATCAGAAGGTAATGATTTTGTGAAAATATCAACAAGTTGATCTTGCGTTCCAATAAACTGAAGAATAATATCTCCTTTGTATGTGTGATCCCTAAGAAGGTGATGCCTAATATCTATGTGCTTTGCACGAGAGTGATGTGCAGGGTTCTTACTTAGGGCAATGGCACTTGTGTTATCACACAAAATTTGAGTTTTAGTAAAACTCAAGCCATAGTCTGTGAGTGTGTGTTGCATCCACAACACTTGAGCACAACAGCTTCCAGCTGCTACATATTCAGCTTCTGCAGTGGAAAGTGCTACAGAATGTTGCTTCTTGCAAGACCAAGAAACTAACGAATCTCCTAAGAAATTACATGTTCTGGATGCACTTTTTCTATCCATTCTACATCCACCAAAGTCAGCATCAGAAATGATTTTTAAAATAAAATCATTTCCATAAGTATAAAATAATCCTAGATCCATGGTTCCCTTAAGGTAGCGAAAAATTCATTTTATTGCCTTTAAGTGAGATTCCTTAGGATTGGATTGATATCTTGCACATAATCATACTGAGAACATTAAGTCTGGTCGACTAGATGTTAAGTAAAGTAAACTTCCTATCATACTTCTAAAAGATGTTTGATCTACTGGTTTCCCAGCTTCATCAAGATCCAAAGAATTTGACGTACCAATGGGAGTACTTATACTCTTAGTGTTGTCATAATCATACTTTTTAAGAAGATCTTTAATATACTTATGTTGAGATATGTAGGTTCCTTATGGTTTTTGAGAAATTGGAAAACCAAGGAAAAATTTAACTCACCCATCATACTCATTTCAAACTCAGATTTCATTAGACTTGCAAAAGAGTCAGTTAAGGATTGCTGAGTTGAACCAAATATGATGTCATCAACATAAATTTGAACGATAAAAACATCTTTCTTATCTTTCATTATAAAAAGGGTTGGATCTTCATTTCCCTTAACATAGTTATTTTGAAGCAAAAATCCTGTGAGTCTATCATAGCATGCTCATGGGGCTTGTTTAAGACCATACAGAGCTTTGGTAAGTCTAAAAACATGATCAGGATGTTTTGTATCTTCAAAACTAGGAGGTTGTTCAACAAAAACTTACTCTTGAACATAACCGTTAATAAAATCACATTTCACATCCATTTGAAAAAGTTTAAAGTTAAAGAATGCTGCAAAGGCAAGTAGAATATGGATAGATTCAAGTCTAGCTACTGGAGCATAGGTTTCTTCATAGTATATTCCCTCTTGCTGATTATAGACTTTAGCAACAATTCTAGATTTATTTCTTACTATGACTCCATTTTCATCACATTTATTTCTGAAAACCCACTTTACTCCAATAACAGAAGTTTCCATAGGTCTTTCAACCAAGATCCAGACTTTGTTCCTTTGAAATTAATTTAGTTCATCTTGCATAGATTTGATCCAATCATCATCACCTAAAGCTTCATCAGTGCTTTTTGGTTCTAATTTGGAAAGAAATGCTAGATGTTCTACTTCATTTCTTAAGGAACTTCTATTCCTTACAGGTTGATTTACATCACCAATGATACTATCATAGGGATGATTCTTAAGAAACACCTGATTTGGGTTTTGAAAAACATGTTCATCAATATAGGGTAGAAAATATTCTGGGATAAATAATTCAGAAGTATCTTTTTGAAAATTTTCCTTATCAGAAGGATCTTCTATGAAGGGTTGACAATTAGTTTTTGAAAACACATCCGAGGATGTAGGTTGAGATGGTTTAAAAACAAAAGGATCAGACTCATCAAATTTTACATGAACTGTTTCTTCAATAGTACAAGTATTTTTATTAAAAACTCCATAAGCCTTAGAAGTTGTACAGTAACCTAAGAAAATTCCTTCATCAGATTTTGGTGTGAATTTATGTAAGTTATCTTTAGTATTCAGAATGAATACCTTGCAACCAAAAACTGTGAAGTATGATAGTCTTGGTTTTCTACCATTCCATAACTCATAAAGAGTTTTATTAAGAAATGGTCTAATCAAAACTCGATTTATAGTATAACAAGAAGTACTTACAGCTTCATCCCAGAAATGTCTTTCTATAGAATATTCACTCAACATGGTTCTAGTTATCTCTTGAAGAATTCTATTTCTTCTCTCTACTACACCATTTTGTTGAGGAGTTCTAGGTGCTGAAAAATTGTGAGTAATACCTTTCCTAATACAAGAAGTTTCAAAATCAGAATTTTGAAATTCTCCTCCATGATCATTATGAATAGTTTTCAATGGATGGTTTTTCTCATTTTTAACATGAGATCTAAAACTTTTGAAATAAGAAAAAACTTCAGATTTCTTTTCTAGAAAATAAACCCAATTAAATCTAGTGTAATCATCAACTAGAACAAACACATAGTAATTGCCTCCAATACTTCCAGTTTGTGTTGGAACAGAAAGATCCATGTGCACTAAATGTAATGCATAAGTTGTTGAGACTTCACCGATTGATTTAAAACTAGATTTATGTTGCTTGCCATATTGAGAGGGATCAAAAAATTTAGAAGAATCAAATATATGATCTGGTAGATCCTTAACTAGTTTCTTCTTAGAGAGTTTACATAAGTTCCTAAGGTTTCAGTGTCCTAATATTCTATGCCATAACCAAGAATGATCTTCCATTGCACTTAGGAAAGGTAAATCTTGGCTCCTGAGGTCTTCTAAATTTATGGTGTAAACATTCTCTTGCCTATTGGCTGAGAGAATAAATTCTTCCTTGTAATTGTGAAGTAAGCACTTATCATTCCTAAAATTCATAAGGTAACCTTCATCACATAACTTACTTATGCTAATGATGTTGTGCTTAAGACCCTTAACAAATAAAACATTTGAAATCAAAGTTTTAACTAAAAGAAAAATATTACCAAGACCAAATATCTCTCCCTTAGTATTATCTCCGAAAGTTACCTTTCCTCCTTTCTTTTTGACAATATTTTCAAAATAGCTTTTGTTACGAGTCATGTTCCGGGAACATCCACTATCCATGTACCATGTGTTGTTGCTGGTATTCACTTTATTTTCCTGAAATCAAGAAAATAATTAGACTTTTGGAATCCAAACATGTTTGGATCTGAGATTTCCAGATAACAAAACTTTAGGTACCCACATCTTCTTAGAGAAATAATCTTTATGAAATCCTAGAGATTGGGTTTTGTTTAAGGAAAAATTCCTTTCCCAGTGACCACCACATTGACACTTGGTACAAAATGGGGCACTTTGAGGAACAAAGTAATTGTTACTAAAAGTTGGTTTTGCATGGGTATAACCAAATCCAGATTTATTTCCTAAAGGTCGTATTTGAGAATACATTTTATCAAAATTTTCTTTACCATGGGTAAAGTTTGATAAACACTTCTTTAAGGAAAAAATTTCGGAGTTGAGTTTTATAACCAAGTTTTTATCCTCAAAATCATTTGTTTTATAACTAGAGCTAGGCTTGAAAACACTTTTCTTAGAAATTATTTTTTCTAACTCTTTAGAAAGTTTTTTCCTCTCAGAACATACTTCCTCAAAGTTTTTTGAAATACTTTCAAAATCAGCATTTTTCTTATCAAGATCTTTAGACAGATCTGATATCTCTTTTGTAAGAATATTATTCCTAGAGTTTGCCTTATCAAGTTTCTTATTGAGTTTGAAATTCTTAATTTCAAGAAGTTCAGCAAACCTAGAAACTTATTCATAAGTAGTTAAAGTATTTTCTTCATCAGAAGAGGATTATTCATATGAAGAGTTATAATACTTACTATCATTAGAATTTAAAGATATATTGGTCAATGATTCAGAATTTCGTACCTTATCCATAAAATGATGATTGTCAATTGGTTGTCTGGCTATAACACCAAGATTCAACTGTCTTGAAGATTCATAATCAGATGATTCATCTGAAGAGTCACCACCACTGGCACTCCAGGTGTCATTAGCTTTCAAAACATTCTCAGCTTTGGCTTTATAATACTTATTTCTGTTCCTGTCTGAATGCCTTTCTTTCCTTTCTTTCTTTCTGAGAAAAGGGTAATCTTGTCTAATATGTCCAGTTCTCTTGCATTCATAACAAGTGACTTTTCCATATTTCTTATCTTTCCTTTCCTTATTCTTATACTTGGATTGGAAACTTCTTTGGACAGCTATCATGTTCATCCTTCGAGCAAGATTTGCTAACTCATTTTCAAAGACTTCACTCTCACTAGATTCGGATTGGAAAATAAGATTCTTAGACTTGTATCTGGTTACTCTCACAGGAGTCTTAGCTTCCATCTGATTTGATGTTGTTGTAAAAGAAACAATTCCAATTCCATTTTTCTTTTTGATGTTGTTAGAATCTCTCTTCATTCTTGTTTCATGTTAGAGAAGAGTTCCAAATAACACATCAAGAGAAATTTGTGTTAGTTTCCTGTTCTCATCTATAGCTGTTCTTTTGGATTCCCACTCATTGGGCATAATATCAATTATCTTGTCCACAAGTGCATCATCATCTAACCCCTTCTCTCCCATAGACTGTAAACTGTTGACAATAGTCATAAATCTTTGTTGAACTTTATATATTGGTCCACCATAAGGAAAATTGAAGCCATGGTATTTAGCTCTAAGCACAGATCTCCTAGTTTCGATCACTTTAGAAGTTCCAAAGTGTGTAACCTCTAACTTCTTCCAGATACAATTAGCTGCCTCACAAGAAGAAATTTGGATATGTATATTTCTAGTCATTGAACAAAGTAAGGTATTGCGTACCTTATAATTAAGTTGATACTCTTTCTTTTCCTGGTTAGTGAAAGTTCTAACATCCTTATCAGGAATTTTATAATCATCAGTAAACATAACAATGTTGTCCACTCCAGTATTGATAACAAAAGTATTTATTCGATCTCTCCAGTACTCATAGTCATTACCATCATAGATTGGTGGTCTTGTAGGATTTAGATTATCAATAGAACCAACATTGACTCCTTCCATACTAAAAAAAACTTTCGGATCACAAACCTGTAACTAGAAAAAGTTCGTAATCACAAGGTCCAGAATTACAAAGTTCAGAATGAGAAAGTTCAAAGTTCGGAATAAGAAAGTTAAAGATTCCGAATGGGAACATGATCAAGATAAACTTATACGTGAGAATAAGTATTTCAGAGACATACTCTGATACCAATTGTAGGATCAAAATAATGATGTAGATGCTCAATATACAAGAGGGTGGGGGTGAATTGTATACTTTAAAAATTCCATTGGAACCTTTAATGTTAGTTAAGAATAACTATGTTTTCCTTAAGCAAAGGAAAGGGATAATTTTAACAAAGTTAAACTAAGAAAATTCACAACACCTCTAACACCAAATGAAAACTTGGAATAAGGAATGATGTTATAAACTTCAAGTCCTATGAATTTTCTTAAAACTGGAAAGAGATTCCGAAAGTAGGTTCCGGAAATATGGATCCGGAAATTGAAACTTAACTAAAGATTACAATATGAGATTCTACCTTAAAGCGTATAGAATCTAAATAAAACAGAGTACAAGTAAGGAAGTATAAGAAAGTTATACTTTCCTTCCAATACAATATGCAGCAGAAACAAACAATTAGTAAAACTACAAGTAACAAGATATAAGTCTTTTAACCCAAAGAGAAGGGTATCGAACAACCTTGGATAAAGGTCCCTTGATATGTTCTTTCATGAAAGTCTGTCTTACCCACACCAGGGTAAGCCCTCGATACAAAGATCGGAATCTCTGTCTTTCTATCCCCGCAAGCCCAAAACTTCAAGGTAGTTGGCAACCTCTGTCTTCCTCAGCAAGGAATCCATCGAACTTCAAGGTAGTCAGCACCTCTGTCTTCCTATCCCCGGATGTCCTCGAATGTAATCACCAACATTCGGAGTCGCACGAAGCATTGAGAGTTAATAAGAGCCTCTCTCTCTAGAAATCACTTCAACAGCATGTGTGAACAATGTCGAAGATGTTGTTGTTATTATTGTGATGTCTTTAAAATGAGATCCTATTTATAGGCAAGGTCGGCCTCCGTTCCAACGGTCATATTTTCTTTCAAAATTGGAGGGACCTGTACACGTGTAACTTAACCAACGGTTAGTTTATAACAGAATAGATGGCATTTTTTTATAACAAAACAAGTGTAACAGAATGTACGACATCATTTAAATTCTAACACAAAAGTTATGAGTGAAGATTCAGAGTGAAGATTCGGAGTGTAAGCAGAATATAAAAGAGTAGACAAATTATAAAAGTGTAAGCAAAATTAAAGTTCAGATTCTAACCAAAAATAATATTCGGAGTCTAAAATAACTTCGAAGTGTATAAAGAAAATATAATCAGATTATGTTCAATAGGTGAATTCGGAATGTGAATTCGGAATGAGAATTTGGAATAAGAATTCATAATGAGAATTTGTAATCATAATTTGTAATGGGAATTCCTAATCAGAATTCTTCATTAGAATTCATAATAAGAATTCGTCATTAGAATTTGGTGTCGAACTTCATGAGAGTTCGTATCCAGAATTCAGATTGGAACTTTATTAAAGTTTGTAACTAGAATTCGAAGTGAAACTTCATTACAGTTCCCATCCAGAATTCAAAGCCTCAAATAGAATGCTTCAAATCAAAGTTTTAAATGATTACGAGAATATATAAATGAAACCGAATCTTATACTTAAGAAAAATATGGATATAGATAATGAAAATATGATAAGGATAATTTTCCTTTCAAAAGTGATTTTCCTTATAAAATCAATTTTCCTTATAAAAGAAATCTTCCTTATAAAAGAGAATTTCCTTAAAAAGCAATTCTCCTTAAAGATAAGGTTTTTGTGATTTTCAAAACAAAAACGAATGGAAAATTCATAAGGAAAACCTTATTGACTCAAAACCACTTCCTCCTCACTGAAATCCTTTGGAGTTCATCCAACCTCTTCCCTACTCTCTCTAGTATCCTCCCAAGGTTCCCCAAGCTCCCAAGAAGCCTCTCTCAAGCCTCTCTCAAGCCTTTGGAAGCACACTTCCAGGTAAATATTTTTCCTCCTTTCTCATTTTTCCAATTTTATTTAAGTTGTTTTTCCAATTTAATTTTAATTATAAATGTTGGGGTATGGTTTCTAGCCTCCCTCATACTGCCCTATTTATGTTTGAATGACGGGATACCCCTTTCTCTCTCATTATATGCCTCCTATGTACATCCGTTACTATGACGAAATTCCGAAAGGAGATTCTCTCTCCTCATTTACATTCAAGAAATACTTTTGTATCATTAATCTAAATTAAATTAAAATTGTTGGGACATGTATCTATATGACCTAATTATAGTCCATTACATGTAAATATGATTAGTAACCCCTTTATCTCTCAATAACCATTTTTATGAATTCTTATGTCACGTCGTTACGCTGCCAAAATCGCACGGATTTTCTAAGCCAATGTCATTGTGTAGTGAATACCATGCCCATTTCTCCATCAAGGGTATTCAACTTTATGCACATTTACTTATTGATTATAATGTTTCATTTATGAATTCCACATTACTTTATCGTGGAATAAATGATTATGTTTTATGAATCCATGTTTTATGATCCATGTGGCATACTTATGCATGACATGAAATGTTTAAGAAGGGTGTGCCCTTATAGAACTCCAATGCATTGGGTAAAGTATAGTATCATGATACGTCATGTACAATGATGGTTGACTCATGCTAATTCAAGTGCGACGAGGGTTTACTCATGCTTCATGTGAAATGAGGATTTAATCATGCTCCATGTTCAATGATCCTTGGCTCATTCTAATTCCATGTTAAGTGTTGTTGCCACATTTCCATGTTATGATTATCATGATTTATCATGCCTTTATGTTCATGTTTCTCTTGTGCTCTATTGATATTCCTATTTCCTAACATGTATTTTAATCCTCACATATTTCATGTTTATTCCCTTATTGGGATTTATAGCTCACCCCTTTTCTTATGCATGTCCTCAGGTTATCCCATGCAATGCTAAGTATGAGGGAATATATTGGTCATGTAAGGGAATTTTTCAATAAAGATGTTGTATTTCATGTTTTAAGTTGTTATGTGATGATCCTTATCCCCAAAGACATTATACCTCTCGATCTTCCATGTTGTATCAGGTGAATATTTTATGTAATAAATAATGTTTATGTTTGTCATAAAAGCAGGGTTGTCATTGTTGGTATCAAAGGATAGGTTTAGTTATTTTTGGGATTAGGATTAGAAAACCCCAGTAAATCCTTAGAGACAAGACTAATTATAATAAAAACATCCATAAGTTTTGGTAAGTACTGATTAAGTGGTTTATCAAGAAAATACATCCTTGTCTGGATACGAGCAGGTAGAGGTAGCTCTGGCACATATGTATCCTAGGGGTAAAACCTGAAAACACCACTTTGAGCTAGACTAGAACGGGAATTGGTGCACGACAATGGGCCCTGATTCACTCATGGTTATGACACTCCCGGGGGATATGTTTTGATAAATTCACAAGCTTAGTATGAACCCTTATTAAGAAAATAAAAAAATTCCCCTAAGAATATATGTTAGAAAGTAGATCATGAAAATCATAGATTGAATAATATAGACTCATGAGTTAGGAAAATAAATGTTTATTTATAAGTCATCAAATTTTGTCTTTGGATTACCATTTTTGTGTTACCCCCCTAACGTTCCTTTTATTCCATCCAATGGCTAGTAATAGGAGGACTCGGGCTACCAACCGATGTGAAGATCAGTGTTATGAATGTACTAATGAGATGCCCAATCCAATGGGAGCAGGAATCGCAAACTTTTTCAGGGTTCTCTCTCATCTAACTCAAGATTTGAATAGAAACACGGGTCAAGAGGAATGTTCAACCCCCCCTATGAAAGAAAAAGTCTCTATCAAAAGCTTCATGAGAAAAAGGACTCCTACTTTTAGTGGATCATCCAATCTCACGATTGCTGAAAAATGGATCAAATCCATGGAAAAGATCTTCTCCATCCTAAAATGTTATGAACAAGAGAAGGTTATCCTAGTGGATTATCATATGGAGGGTGAAGATGATCAATGGTGGAAGTTGATCAAAAATACGAAGCCTGAAGAGGAGATCGAGGTGTTGGAATGGAATGATTTCTGGAAGATGTTTTTTGATAAATATTTTTCACGCACCCTCCGGCTTAAGATGAAAAGGGACTTCCTTTCCCTCAAGAAAAAAGATGAAGAATCTGTTGGAGCGTATGAGGAAAACATCAGAAAGCTTGAAAGATACGCTTCTGGCTTTGTTGTTACCCCCAAATGCAAGGTTGATTGCTTCTTTGGGGGGATGAAGCCAAGCCTACGGAAAGAATTAGTGATCCATGACTTCGAAAGCTATGAGGAAATTGTCCGATGTTCCCACAAGGTTGAAATAGAGATCGAGGAATCACAGGGGTATCATGGGGACAATAATCATAAGGTGGACTTCAATGCTGGAGGTCCTATGGATAAATCCAATGATGCTAAAAAGATCCATCACCCCACTTTCCAAAAGTGCGGAAAGAATCACCCTAGAAATTGCCTCAAGGGGATGAGGAAATGCTTTAGGTGTGGAAGAGAAGGGCACCGAGCTGTTAACTGTTGGAAAGAAAGACTCACGGCTGTAACAGAGGAGAGGAACACTCCATTCGAACCTCAACATGTTTTTCATTGCTACAACAAAAAAGAACCGGGGCATTTTGCAAATTGGTTCCCTAATCCAAGGGTTTTCGGAGGCAACCAACAACCTCCAAGGAAGCAAGGAAGAGTTTTTTCCATCACATCTGCCGAAGTGAACCCCGAAAACAAAGTGGTGATAGGTATGCTAGTTATTCATTCAATAATAGCGAACTTACTTTTTGATTCAGGTTCTACGCATTCATTTATATCTCGAATGTTTAGTAGAACAATCCCAGCACCACCATAAATCATGGAAGTGAAGATGTCGGTGAGTATGGAAAATGGGGCAATCATTTAATCCCATGAATATAATTTCTCCCCTATTATAATCCATGGATTGAATTTCCCATCGAACCTCATCGTACACCCTCTGGTGGAATTTGATGCAATTCTTGGCATGGATTGGCTTTCCTTATATAGAGCCAACATAAATTTTCAGGAGAGGAAAATCACGCTCCATATGGATAATCGACCCCCGATTCGTAACAAGTGTAAGGAGGAAGATGAATCTCTTTTCGCTCCATAATATCAAGCATAGATATTACTACCCTATGATCACACATATCTGGCTCAGATGATTGAGTCCAAGGAAGAAACCATCCTTGAATAAATGCCTATTATGAGAGAATTCGCTGAAGTGTTTCCCAGGGAACTGTCTGGTCTTCCTCTTAGAAGTGATGTTGAATTCTCAATTGAACTTATACTAGGGGTGCTACCAATATCCAAGACTCCATATATAATGGCAGACGTGGAGCTTGAAGAGCTGAAGAAACAACTAAAGGAGAATCTAGATAAAGAGTTTATATGCCCAAGTGCTTCACCATGGGGTGCACTAGTACTCTTCGTTAAAAAGAAGGATGGGTCAATGCGGATTTGCATCGATTATCATGAATTTAACAAAATCACGATAAAGAAAAAGGATCCTCTGCCACAGATTGATGACTTTTTTTATCAGCTGCGTGGAGCACAATACTCTTCCAAGGTAGATTTGCAGTCGGGATATTATCAAGTAAGGGTGATGAAGGACGTTGTCCCCAAGACTGCTTTTCATACAAGATACACACACTATGAATTCATATTAATGCCTTTCGGCCTCACTAATGCTCTAGAAACCTTCATGGACTTGATGAATATAGTCTTTAGAGATTACCTTGACAAATTTTTGGTAGTCTTTATAGATGATACTGTAATATACTCCAAAACCAAGGAGGATCATGAGGAGCATTTAAGAACTGTACTAGACACATTGCGCAAGGAGAAGCTCTATGAAAAGTACAGCAAGTGTGAGTTCTGGTTGAAGGAGGTATCATTCTTGGGCCATATCATCACAAGCAATGAGATATCTGTGGATCCTTCCAAAATAGATGCAATTGAGGGATGGCTGAGGCCAACATCGATAATGGATATTCATAGCTTCTTGGGGTTAGCTGGATATTATCGACGATTTGTGAGAAATTTCTCACGATTGTACATCCCTCTTACCAAGCTAACTCAAAAGGGAGTAATGTTTTCTTGGAGTGATGAATGCGAAGAAAGCTTCAAGGAGTTGAAAAAGAGGCTTATCACTGTTCCCATGCTCACTTTACCCACACGTGGGGAAATTTTTTGTTGTGTTTAGTGATGCATTGAAGAAGGGATTAGGATGTGTGCTGATGCAGAATGATAAAGTGTTATCCTATGCCTCAAGGTAGTTGAAAATCCACGAGCAAAACTATCCAAAGCATGATCTGGAGTTGGCGACGATGATCTTTTCCTTGAAAATATTTCGGCATTGTCTCTATGGGGAGAAATGTGAGATATATACTGACCAAAAGAGTCTTAAATATATATTCACATAGAAATATCTTAATATTCATTAGAAAATATTGATAGAACTCATCAAGGATTATGTCTGTTCAATAGATTACCACCATGGGAAAGCGAACAAGGTGGCAAATTCCCTAAGTTGGAAGGACCCAACTATTCTATCAATGATGAGAATTGAGATGGATCCAATCTTCTTAGACTTGATGAAGATGGACATGTGAATAATAAAGAAGGGAACAACATCAATCCTTTCAAAAATTATTGCTCAACCATCTCTTTTGGAAAGGTTAAAGGATTATCAAAAGGATGATGTGGGAATTCAGGAGAAAGTGGAAGCTATCAAAAAGGGGAAATCCTCAGAGATTAATGTTAATGAAGAAGGAATTGAGTGATTTGGGAAAAGACTATGTGTTCCATCAAGTCCGGAGCTGAGGAACGATCTTTTGTATGATGCACATAGTTCAAATTTCTCTATTCACCCAGGGACCACAAATATTTATCAAGATCTCTGAGAAAATTTTTGGTGGGATAATATGAAAAAGGATATCTCTGAATATACATCAAAGTGCTAGGTGTTCCTGCAAGTGAAGGAAGAGAGGCATAAGTTTATGGGGATGACACAACCATTCCCTATACCAGAATAAAAATGGGAAACATCACCATGGACTTTGTCACTATACTTCCAAGGAAATCCAAAGGCAACAATGCAATATAGGTTATTGTGGATCGTCTTACAAAGACTACACACTTCATTTCTATTCGGGATGATTTCTCATTGGATCAACTGGAACAGATATATATTAGGGAAGTGGTAAGGCTGCATGCAGTGCCACTATCTATTGTGTCAGACCGAGATCCAAGATTCACCTCTATGTTTTAGAAGAGTCTTCAACATTCTCTGAATACTGAACTAAACATCAGTATGGCCTATCATCCTCAAACTGATGGCCAATCCAAGCGGACTATCCAAACACTTGAGGACATGTTCAGAGCATTCTAAATGGACTTTAAAGGAGGATGATATCAACATCTTCCTCTGGTTGAGTTCTCATATAATAACAGTTTCCAATCAAGCATCCAAATGGCACCATATGAATCCCTTTATGGAAAAAGGTGAAGAACACCGACGTGTTGGGATGAGGTCATTGAACGTAAGTTGTTTGGACCGGAAACGGTCGAGGAAATGGTGGAGAAGGTGAAAACCATTCAGCAGTATATCAAGGCAGCCCAGAGTCGACAGAAGAGTTATGCAGATAATCATCGACAAGACCTTGAGTTTAAAGATGGAGAAATGGTTTTTCTATGCATATCTCTATGAAAGTAGGTCATGAGTTTTGGAAATAAAGGGAAGTTATGTCCAAGGTACATCGGCCCCTTCGAGATTATTGATCGTGTTGGGGCTGTGGACTATCGACTAGCACTTCCACCTACCATGGCCAAAGTACATGATCTCATTCTTGTATCTCTCTTAAAGAAGTACATACCAGACCCTTCACATGTACTCTCTTCTGAGGTGGTATAGTTGGAGGATGATATTTCTTATGAGGAGAAACCAGTGAATATATTATATTGTAGAGAAAAAGTTCTATGAAATAAGACAATTCCCCTTGTCAAGGTGTTGTGGAGAAACAACAAGTTTGAAGAAGCGACTTGGGAATCAGAGGAAATGATGAAGCTGAGTTACCCACATCTATTTTAGTGTGGGAAAAAGGAAATTTCGAGGGTGAAATTTCTTAAGGGGGAATATTGTAATGACCCAAATTTTCACTAATGGGAATCCTTCTTGATCTAGTTAAATGTCTCTTTATGTAAAATGTTTATATAAAATGTCAACTTCTTTGGTTTTATGTTAAGAATTGAGACCGTTACTTTTATAGTCATTGAACATTGATCACATGATTAGTATAAATATAGGGCTTTAACATATCCAATTTACTCAGACAAAAGAAGCAATGGCCTCATCCAGGAGAATTGCTTTATACGAAGCCCATTTGCGGGAGCTTGGAAAAGAGGTGTTTTCCTTGGGCTTCGCTCTTGACAAAGCCCAAGCTGAGCTTCATCATGTCAAGATTTAATGAGATCGTCTCTGGGAAAAGTAGAAGTTGATAGAGATTACCACTCAAGCGATGTTATCTGAGCCACCCCAAGAGTCTGTCACTATCGCACACCTTACCCTTAGATCTTATGCGGCTGTTTTAAGGGTTTATGTAACAAATATCTATTCATCTGTTCATGTATATTTTTTTTTGTGTATAATAATGAATATGCCTTCTTTTAATTATTAATACATTTTAAATAGTTTTTAAAGTACAAATAGTGTTTTTAGTTATTATTTAATTAAGAAATATATTTTATTAAATTAAGGTATTTTTTAATTTAATAATATTTTAATAAAATAATATTAATATTATTAAATTAATTTTATTATATATAAATGATCATATAATTTTATGAATGCAATTATAATTTTTATTAAGGTTTGAAAGCCATTTCTGTCAAAACCCGAGAATTTTGGATAAATATCGGTTTTTATTTTAAAAGTGAAAATTATCATATTTAGGAAATTATTTAGATAAAATAAATGATATTTTTTGAATCAGGACGTCGAAATTATCCAATGGTGAATTTTTCATAATTTTCTGAGACAGTCAAATTTTTGGGTAAAAATTAAATATCGTTTAAATATATAATGTGTTTTATGACATCATAATGACCCAATAGTGATGTAATAAAATACTATAAGTTTTATTTTCGTCCAATATATGTTTTATCATTAAAATAATGTGATTGTGTGTTTTTTTGACTTACTTTTCCAAGTATTAATAGACCCCTCAAGACTTATTAATCATCTTATCTTTTTAAATTAATTTGCATGGGAGTGTGACTCACATCCCCATAAGAAAACCCATTATTTTAAGTATTTCGGACTTTGGCCTTATAAAATATTGTTTTCCAATTCCGTTATCCAAAAACTATGGGCAAAAACCATGATCTGATTTGTGGTTTGGATTAGTTTAATGTAAGGGGTCCCAAACATAAATAATAAAGAATTCACTCACCTTTCCGATATAAACCCACCCAAGCTCCCACATCCTCCTCACTCAAAGACTTTGGAGTTCATAAAATCTCTTCCCTACTCTCTCTATAATCCTCCCAAGGTGCCCCAAGCTCCCAAGAAGCCTCTCTCAAGCCTTTGGAATCACACTTCCAAGTAAGGGTTTTTTCTTCCTTTCTCATTTTGTCCAATTTTCTTTAAGTTTTTTTGCCCATTTAATTTCAATTATGAATGTTAGGGTATGGTTTCAAACCTCCCTCATACTTACCTCTTTATGTTTTAATGATAGGATACCCGTTTCTCTCTCATTATATGCCTCCCATGTACACCAATTACTATGCCGAAATTCTGAAAGGAACTTCTCTCTCCTCATTTACATTCAAGAAATACTTTTGTATCATGAATCTAAATTCCATTAAAATTGTTGGGACATGTATCTATATGACCTCCTTACTGTCCATTACATGTAAATATGATGAGGAAACCCTTTCTCTCTAATCAACTGTTTTTATGAATTCTTATGTCATGCCATTACGCTGCCGATATCACACCGATTTTCAAAGCTGATTCCATTGTGTAGTGAATACCATGCCCATTTCTCCATCAAGGGTATTAATCATTATTCACACTTACTTATTGATTATAAAGTTTCATGTATTAATTTCACATTCCATTATCATGGAATAAATAATTGTTTTTTATGAATCCATGTTTTATGATCCATGTGGCAGACTAATGCATGAAATGAAATGTTTAAGAAGGGCACGCCCTTATAGCGCTCCAATGCATTAAGTAAAGTATAGTATCATGATACGTCATGTGAAATGACTATTGAATCACTCCAATTCAAGTGCATTGAGGGTTTACTCGTGCTTCATATGCAATGAGGATTTACTCATGCCCCATGTGCAATGAGCCTTGGCTCATGCTAATTCCATGTTAAGTGTTGTCGCCACATATCCATGTTATGATTATCATGATTTATCATTCCTTTATGTTCATGTTTCTCTTGTGCTCTATTGATATTACTATTGTCTAACATGTATTATAATCCTCATTTATTCCATGTTTATTCCCTTACCGGGCTTTATAACTCACCCCTTTTCTTATGCATCTCCTCAGGTTATCCCATGGAATGCTAGGTACGAGGGAATGTAGTGGTCATGTAAAGGGAATTTTCAATAAAGATGTTGTATTTCATGTTTTAAGTTGTTATGTAATGATCCTAAGCCCCAAAGACACTATACTTCTCAATCTTCCATTTTGTATCAAGTGATTAGTTTATGAAATAGATAATATTTAGGTTTGTAATAAAAGTAGGGTTGTCATAAATGATGCATTGAGGGGACATCTATATCTATTCCCCACCCATATCTAAATGTCCAAAAAATTCATCATATATTCAATAATAGATTTAATTTAGGAATAATGTAAAATATCATTAAATATCATTATTGAGTAAAAAATCAAGATTTATAAATATTTTGATAGATAGAAAAATAATATTAAATGTAGAATATTGTATATATAAAGGATATACTATTTAAGAAGTGAAAATATCAATTAAAAATAATATGGATATTTTGGGAAATTTAATGACTATAAGAAAGTGAATAATTCTAGGTAAAGTTAATGACTAAAAAAATGAATCAATGAAGTCAATTTAAATACTTTCATTAATAAAATTGATCATAAACCATCTAGATGAAGAATAAATATGGTATAAATACAATTTATACTCATTGGAGTAGGAATATTTTTTTTGTCATTTATGAGTATAAATACAATAAAAATATCATCAAAAAAATTATTGGTGAAAATATACATTTCATTTTGAAGATAACTTTGAAAAATAATATTTCAAAAACAAAAAAATAAAATAAAATTCTTTGAAAATAATATTATAAATTTTTGAAGGATTATTTATAAAACTTGATTTATCATGATGACTGAAAATTGTATTCATGCCATACATGTTAAAACAAAGGATACTTCTAAATTTTTGGTAAAATCCAAATCGGAATTATTTTAAAAATTTCCTGAAGATTCCATTCATTTTGTAAAAAGGTAAAAAATGGTAAAATGATTGTTAATGAATCATTTATAAAAGGATAAAAAAATTGAAAACATTTTTTGTAAACATGGTTCTAGATTAAAACATATTTCTAACCGAAGAGATAAATGAAGTTTGATATGCATAAAAACATTTCTCAGTTATTTTAAGTACCAAAGAGTGGGAAAATGGTAATATAACATGACAAATTCGTGAATAAATAGAGGGTAAGAAAATTTAATGAGTTCATTAGATAATGATCAAATAATTTCCAACAATGGAAGTTTAACAACAAATAATCCCGATTAAAAATAGATTTTGAAATAAAACATTAAAAATATCATAAAATTAAAGTGTTTATTAATAAATAAATAGATTTTGTCTGTGAGATTTAGTTATAATAAAAAATTTAAAATAAAACATAAGATAGTATAATATATATATGCATAATCGTATAATTTCAAATACAATGAAAATGTAATATAACATTGTAACTATAAATTGAACTATGAAATTATTTACCATTTGGTAACTTTTAATTTAAAATAAATTTGGATGAAATAATTCAAATTGATACTCAAAATACCAAGAATAACTGTTAACTAGGGATATTACATCTGAAATGGGATGTGTATAGACCATATAAATTAAATTAGTGCATAAAATACAAATTATCCTCAAAGAAAGAAAATTGAGAAAAAAATCCATTACAAAGATCATATCATTGATGTGGGGATTAATAAATGAATTGATCATATGTTTCAAATTAAAATAAATATAAAACAAGTGTATGTGAGACATAAAATAATAAAATTTCATCACACATATAATCTTATCATGACATAATCAATGAAGTAGGAGATTAACCTAATGAATGGAAATTGAGTTAAGAAATCCATTACCTCACACTTCTTTTAGCTTAAACCACATTAAGATCCCTTATAGTGGTTTTAAATATGTTATTAAATTATTAAAAAAAATCCTATTAACATTTATAATATCATATATGATCCTTTTATAACACATTATCACATGTTCATTAGTAATCATTCATTCTTTTCTTTTTTTATAGGTTAATTGCCTAGTTTTATCATTCATGATTTTTCATGAATGTTCCAATTATTGTGAATATTATATCATTCAGTATTGTATATAACAATAATAGTTACATAATTATAATATTATTAAATGATTTTCACTTTTAAAACTAATCATGAAACATGGTCATGAAAAATGAAGTATGTTACGAAAATAGAAATGGTAAGCCGTATATACGCATGAGAAACATTTTCATTTTACAATGATCATCATGTAAAGAGGATAAGTAATATTTTATATTTCCATAATTATCATAATATCATATATTTATCTTATTATTTATTTAAATACACTTATATATATCATCCATGTGGTGTGGTGATGAAAAGAGTGTCTCGTCGCTTTGTGAAGGTGGTAGTCCACACGTACATAGACGATGTTATAATTTTTCAGTATAAGAAAGAAAGTGTAATATTATCTTTTAATAAAAATAAATATTACATTAATATAATAAAGTTTCTTTTTATATCAAATATATTTATTAACAATATCTTTATTAACATTCATGTAAACCATTAGTGAAAAACGAATGACATCGCTTCATGGGGACGTAGTCTTCCATACCAACAAACAACATTATCGTATCCACTACATAATGGAAATTAAAAAATGGTATATGAAGTATAATAATTAAATATTTATCATTATGTTATAATTTAATATATATATAGTTCATATCCATCATCATATGAAACTATTATAGGTTGTAATGGAAAAATGTATGATATCAGTTTGCAAGGCGGTAGTCCATTGTACACAGAAATGATAATTTGGTATCAAATTTGATGGTAGTGAGGATGATTTTAGGTCATTACATTAACCTAAAAATATATTATTATATGCAATATATTGAATTTATTATATAATAATATATTAATAATAATTTAATGAAGTGGAGGAAGAAATAAAATAAAAATGCTCATTGAAGAATGTTACCACTTCTTTGGATAACCTCCTTTTTTCACAAAACACTCAGTTGGTTGGATTTATTCCCAAATTGAGGCTTTTAGGATTCTAGGATTTATGCTGGAAAGTTATTTGTCTAGGTATTGTCTGATCCAAAAAGGGTTTGAAGGCATGAATAATATAAAAGAGTGGGTGACCTTTTATAAGTGAGGTTAGTGGCACACTTGGATGTTTTAAAAAGAAAAAAAATGAAACCATGTGTTTCATTTTCCAAAAGGTTTCACAATGGATTATTCAAAATCTTTATATAGTATAGAGTCACAATATGGTCATATAATAGTTTTTATAATACTATTTATGTAATTTTAACTCATTCATTTTTAGTTTGACCCCTAGTAAATCCATTGTTACCTTAAATGTAGTGAATAATATTTTTCAATTTTTACAATTACTTTTGGTCAAAAATTATGTTTTCAACACAACATGATTTTATGGTATATGTATCTTAAAATTTAATAACTTTTAATGTTCAGGATTCATGCAACATTGAGTTTAAAACAGTAATATACTATTAAATATGACTGCTGGAATAGTAATGCGGCTATTAAAAATAATAACCTGACCAATAGAATTGTAAACTTACATGTGAAATTATTATTAAAATTTAGGTTTATTTAAAATGAAAATAAGATATATTTATATCATGGATTAAGTAAATAAATTTTTTAAAAATAATAAATTAAGTGTTCTTATTATTTTAAAATCATAAATATTTATTTACATTTTATAATTGATATAATGATTTAAAAGAAATTTTATTTTCATAAAATGGATTCATAAATTAATATATTGTTGAATAGTGATTTGAAAAAAATTATGAGACCATAATTATTCTTCATGGTTTTATAAAAAGAGTTATAATATTAAAATCGGTATTTTTTATGAAATGATGATTTTATATGAAATATAAACATCTCATAATTATAAAATTATTTTCATAAATTTATATTCAATTTTTTAATTCTACACATTGTAAAATGGTTATAGTGAATTTTTGTAATTTTAAAAAAAATTTGAATTTTTTTGAATAATGAAATATGGTAATTTATGGTATTTGACAAATACATGAATTATTGAGTCATAGATGATGTATTTATGATTTAAGACAATAATATCAAACTCTACTTCATTATTATAATATATTTAATGATAATTATAAAACTATTCATAGTCTTGATCCAGTATAATAAACAAAAGAATAAAATATTTGAAAAACACCCCTCTCCTCCACTATAAATACCACCCCATCTCCTCACTTCACCAAATATTTATAGTTTTCTTATATTATACCCATTTAATATCCTAATATTTTTCCCCAAATTACTATTTCAATTTTCCTTATGGAGGTTCAGAAGGAGACAAATTAAAGAGGTAAAATCCCCTTTCTTTAATTTGATTTAATTTCATTTTATTTTCCTTTCTTATCCTTCCATCACCTCCCCTTTCCAAACTGACATGATAAATATAGTATATTTTATTTAATGTAATTTTATTATATCAATGTAAAATCCAGCATGAATTCTTTTCTCTTGTTCCTTTTAATTTAACGATGAAACAATCATTCCTGAGGTGTCGATTTACCGCCTTCGTGGACAACATGTTTTTATTTTTAAATTCTGCCTTTAAGTCTGGTCATAAAAACATTTTTATGGTTAAAAATATTATAATATTTGTAAATAATATTATCTAATTTTATGTAACCATCATATATATGTATTATTAATTAATGGAACAAAACTAGTATGTGATGATTAAAAAACCCACCAAAATAATCTAAACGATTATCACTAACAGTTTATCTAATGATTCACTCTCACCCCAAATAAAAAAAGACTTATATAAAAATTTATTCTTATGTAAGATCCTTAATAACAAATAATTTCTATTTTTTAAAACTATTTTCATTTTACATGATCTTCTATATGTGTATAAAAGTAAACCCAACATGAAAACCAAGAAAAAAAGACTCCCAAAAGATAAAATTTAATATTATAACACATAAAAAGGCCATATATGGATTTAATAGAATTATAATGAAACCGATAAATGTTTAATATGTTATAAATTAAATTATTAAGGAATTTAATTTCATTATCCAGGAAATATATCACAAGTGGAGAACACTTTTAGGCATAAGGTAAGGGATTCTACCCTAACCTCCATTTTTCATATAGGTTATTCTCTCTCTCTCTCTTTACCAAAATTTAATTTTTATTTTTCTTATATTCATAAAATAAATTATCTTTATATGTTACAAACTCTTATAAATTTTTCTATTAGTATTTTTTTATTGTAAATACAGGTTTTACAAGGTTCCCTTATCAATTATTCCCAACAAGAAATCATGATTAAAGGGACCTTTCTGATATTATACCCATTTTTATATTACATAAATAGCCTATTTTAATGCACCAATATTTTTATTAAATCATTAATTATTTCATGGGAAAAAATATTTGTTCATTTATGGTTTTATACTGTCACAACCAATCCTCGGGGCACATGCTGTGACTACCCCAAGCCCACCTTCCATAGGCTAGTGGTTGGGGACTAGCACCAAATGCGTAAATCCTGATAAAAAGGTAAGGCATTTCCTTTATGAAACACAAACACCCTCACACAACCAGAGTACAAGTGGAAGAAAACACTAAGTAAAACTGAAAACCAAAGTAGTGCTGAAAGTAAAGGGGCCAGAAATACAAGCACAACTGTAAAGTACAAGGTAAAAGACAAAACAACTGGATGGTGACAAGCATCTCCTGGATCGTCCACCACTGATCCCACCTAAAGTGTAGGTACAGATAGCACAACTCCTACATCGCCCACCATGGATCCTATCTGAAGGGTAGGTACAGATAGCCTCCTTAGCACCCTTGTCCGTCAACCTCCTCCAGGTATTGACTCGTCGTGAGGTCCACCTCTAGGTACCGTCTAGTCCTCGTACCCTCGTCCTCCGTCAGTGATGTCCGTCGTCTACATCCAACACAACAATGTGTGGGAATATCCCATGCAGGGGTGAGTATAACAATACTCAGTAGGGACCCTGAGACCCTCATGGTCTCACTAAATCCAACAAGGATAAACCACAAAGAAATTTCTCAACAGATAACCTTTACTTAGGTATATGCCCATACACATACCTAAGTTATCAAGTTACCCATCCCAATCATGAGGAAAAAACAAAGGTCATTGACTCAGCTGCAACCAGGTTTTTTATTCACGATAACGAAAACACGGCTACTGGAGAACTCCTCCTCTGTCGAGCGTAGTAGTCATGTCATGACTCTGAGGTAATACTCACTAACCATAGACTACTGAGGTAATCCTCCACTGTAAAGTACCATGGGTCTTCCACCCCAACACAGTAGTAATCCCCGCCATGGGTATACCACCCCAACACAGTAGTTCTCCCAACTGGGCTAGTCAAGTCACTCTAATACGAATCAGATAAGCAGTCATCAGGTCTCATCCAGCTACAAGGTCACCATACTCCATATGCTCATCTCCAAGAGGATTCGCTCCACGAGCAACTAGTCGAAACTCTAAGGGTCATGAAGTTACACGAACAAGTATCTCAAAGGACCGCCTCGTCATAGGGGTCTCAATGCAACAGACGGCGAGTCAATCGAACGCCCGGTCTGGGAGTTATTAGCATTTCCATTCAAGGGGCCCGGTTGGTTTTTAAGATAAAACCAACCTGACCATACTCCAATATCATCTGAAAACCATGAAGAGTATGCCAAACGAACCTTCTCATCAAGAGGAATCTAACGTAGTCGACGTCACATCAATCGGACGTCCGGTCCTCATGTTATAAGTGTTTCTGCTCTGAGGGTCTGGTTGGTTTTGGGTTCAAACCAACCCAGCTGTTTTTCCGAAGTCTTCCAAAACTCACTTAGACTATCTCAAAAGGACCGCCTCATCATGAGGGTCCTAGTTCCATAGATGGTGGGTCGATCGGGTGCATGGTCTTCATGTTATTCACGGTTAAGTGAAAATGGTCCCGGTCCGTTAGACCCAATGGGCTGACAGGTCGGGTCGACTCAGTTTTGGAAGGTCCGTCCCAGTAAAGGGGTCGGATCGGACCAGTGAGTCATGCGGCTAGGCCCGAGGGGCACGGCCCAGCCTGAAGGGGCGCAGCCCGGGGCGGCCTGGCTCGGCAGGGTGCGGCCCAGCTCGGCGTGGCCCTGCTGGGCGTGCAGCCTGGCTGGCTCGGCCTGCCAGTCGAGCGGTCTGAGGAGCGTGGCCCCTCAGCTATCCAAACTGGCAGTGCCACCCTTCCCAAACCGGCCATCTAGGCTGACTAGCCTTTGGGCACAAGGGTCCCACATGGCAGGTCGTGGCTCTTTCGACGCGGCACCCTCCTATTGTCGAGGATCTAGTCTGCCCGTCCGGCAGGTCCTTCTACCGAAGAGGCCCACAAAGCGGGCCCCGGTTCCCGCTGCACAACCGGCATGACGGGGCCAGATTCTTCCGCCGCGGTTCCACATCCCTGGCACGGTACGACGGCGTTGTGCTTCCTCCACCGCGACTTTCTTGGCTGTGGATTTTCTTAGCATGTAAGACAGTGGCCCTTGCGTTGCCGGCCTCTTCCGTGTTCCGCCTCCGATCGTCAATTCCATCAATAAACAGGATCAAACGAAGGGTTGGTGTGCCGTGTTTGTTTGGCCGGTGCCCTCCACATTAATCGATAGCAATAGGTCGGACAAACAAGATTACACAACAACGAACCGAGGCACTATTTTAATCCATTAAAATTGAACATAACCCCTACCTCGAATATGGTTCGTTCGTCGTAGATGCGGAAAGCGTTGTCGCTCCATCAACGTTGGGAATGAATCGTCATCATTGGTGAGTTCCTAGATATTATATTTCCTCCCTTGATGCGGACAAAGAAAAGGAATCATTTCGTCGATCTTCGTGGAACCAGCGTTCTTCATTGAAGAGGCGTCGTTCTTCAACGAAATTGGAATTCTCTTCTTCTACTTCTTAAAAAGAGCTCTCTAAAAATACCCCTACCCAACAACTTTTAAATTAAAATAATAGGCCTATCCTATTATTTTATTAACACTATTAATTTAAATTTCAAAATTTAAATCAATTAATTAAGTATTTTAATTGGTTCAAATTACTTATTAAGGTGTGTTGGAAAGAGATAAAGAGGGAGTGAGAGGAAACGAAGAGTTACATAATTAAAGAGGAGTTAACAAATTAATGTAGGGGGTTTAAGGGAGTTTGGGGAAAATGAAAGGTTTGGGCTCCTGTGGACCCCACCTCTCATATAACCACACAAGGGATGTTGGGTGGTTGTGGGATCCACCAAAAACATTCCATGGAAGGGTTTAACTTCAAGGTTACAAAATAAAATAGTTCAATAGTTTTATTTATTTAAAACTAATTCCCCAAATAATAATTCTCAACCTGCTTAAAACGAAACTATGGTAAAGGTCCCCTTAAGCAATTACTGGTGCTGCGAGTTCATCGGTGCCCTCAGATTTCAATTCTGAGCACCGGTTCAAAAGATAGAAAACCCCACTCGTTCATTTACAAAACATACCTGGTCTAAACTTTGGAAATTGATTTCGGGCACATCGGGCCTCGGAATCATGTGCTGTCAGAAGCCACAGACTCATAAAATTCCAAAAAATATATGAAAAAAATTTTCTTGAAATTTCTGGGTCTTTAAATTTCTCCCACCTTAGGGATTTATGTCCCCATAAAGCTATAACACAAACTTGGGAATCTAAATATGGTACCGATCACGCATCTGAGCCTCCCACTCCCATGTACTATCCTAGTGGTTTCCCGTGCTGCCAGCGAAAGCGCACAAGGGGAATCGACATTCCATGTACGACCCGATCCTGTCGATCTTCAAGCTCTACAGGAAACCAGTGAATGTTTCCCCGTCATCGATATCCAGCCTCTCATGTTCAATGATGACGGTTAGGTCATGCACACATCTCCTCGGCTGAGATACATGGATGACATCGTGCACCCAGTGTAACTGAGGTGGAAGGGCCAGGTGGTAAGCCACCTCTCCTACCCTGCTAAGGAATTGGAATGGTCCAATGAAATGTGGAGATAAATTTCTGCCCCAGCCAACTCTCTATAATCCACATCGAGGTGTGACTTGAACGAAAACATGGTTACCATCCTAAAACTCCAGTGGTCTCCATCACTTAAAAGAATAGGACTTCTGGCTGCTTTGTGCAGTCCTCATCTGCTCCTGGATGATCTGCACCTTCTCCATCATAGCCTGAACCATCTCTGGTTCTACATGTGCTGACTCCATCACTATCCACAAAGGATATTTGACACACGGCCATCTGCTGTCTCGCCACTCCTAACAGCTAAATGCCCGATCTCCTACTAAGAGAATTTGCTACAACGTTCCTCTTCCTAGGAGTATGGACTATCTCTAAGTCATAGTTCTAGAGGAACTCATTCCATTGCTGCTATCTCAGGTTCATCTCTTTCTAAGAGAAGATACACCTGATACTATTGAGTTGGAGAGAAGCATAAATTGTTCGCTCAACGAACAATGGGTGAGACTAGCCAATTGTAAGAATTCATCTCCACCCTTCTTTGTATACATTCTAGCAAATAGCTACTAATATTTATCCTCTGCCGAAAAGAGAAATCTGGTCTCATCCCCTGGATGAACCACGTTCCTTTCCTAATACTGTCAATCCTAACATGAATGGTACAATTAATGTCTTGAATGACGTTGTAAGGGCTCAATGCTACTACTAAAAGATCCAAACGTTACTCTCGCCTCCAAGGGTTGAGTCACAATGTTGGAATCAGTGCATGGTTATGGGGTCTCCTAAAGTAGTAATCTCAAAAGTGAGGGTCAAGTCAACAGTTTTAACCATAACCTCTTTGTATCAACAACACAAAAGGAAGGAAATCGGATATCACAAGGACAAGTGTCTTTTATTACTGTAGCTCAAGTACAAAGACACAAAAAAACACAAAAAAACAACAACATGGAACTAGAAGCACCAAGAAAAAAAGGCCTCCACGCCTGGAACTAGTCTCGCTCCTATCCAACTACTTCCGGAGCTCCATAGTCGTACGCTTCAGCTGCCTGAAGCTGTACTCTCTCATATCCACCCATTCCCTACGGTCGGGGTGGACCTCCTAGTGGTGGTGGTGGTGACACCTCGAAGAGTCATACACCACCAACTATATGACCACCTCCTCTACCCCAGTCTGGTAGGTTCCTCCACTGCCAGCTGCTCATCTGTTGGATAGGCCGGTCAGTCTCGAGCCAAGTGACCCTGCTTGCCGCATGCATAGCACTTCCTGATCCTCATATGGATAGCTCTGTTTCGTGTTCCTCGCACAACTGAACCTGTACCATGAGGTCACCCACCTGTCGGCCTAGTCTGCTTGGACTTTTGTGTCATCTGTGTACTACTGACTACAGAAGACTCCACTACGATCGAAAAACCCTTCGGAAAGGGCAGCAGAACTAGAGCACGCTCAGAGTGTAGAGTCGCTGGTATAAACTCCACCCTAAAAAAGGTCTCAAAGTTTCCCCAAGTGAAGGTCGTCTCATCGCAAAATTGGAGCATATGGCTCCACCACCTCTCATCTTCTCCATGAAAGAGACTAAAAATAGGTACACCATCTTGTCAAAAGGTGTCCCAACTGTGTGGAAAGCTCGTTCTACAAACTCCAGCCAGTGCCCAACCATCTGAATATCTAACTCGCCTCGAAACCTTGGAGGCCTCTATCGTTGGAACTCCTGCATCATGCTCAGGCAGCGTGCACTCTCCACTGGTGTCTCATCTAGAATAGGGCCCTATACTGGGGCCTCTCTTCCTAGTGGGCTATCATCGTGCTCTCCACTCGGTACCCACGATGAATGGCTGGGTGAAGAAATCCTGTAAGAAATAGATGTGAAACGATCAAAAGACTAAACCTGGTGAGCTGACCTGGTTTGAATTGACTTAAAGAAAACTTTTGAAAACACACATGCAATAAGTGTTTTCGTGCACTGAGTCAGAAATCAAATGTCAGGGTCCTAGTGTATGGATACATCAGCCTCCCGCACTAACACTGTACTCCCTGAACTAAAGACCACACTTAGTACCCTTAACACTATTGCTTCACAGTAATAAAATATCAGAGTCATAAGTTCTGCGGTAGAACTGACTCCTCTGATACCAATTTTTCACGACCCATTCTCGGGGCCCATGTCGTGGCTACCCCAAGCCCGCCTTCCATAGGCCAGGGGCTGGAGACTATCACCAATGGTGTAAATCCCGATAAAAAGGGAAGGCATTGTCTTTATGAAACGTAAATACACTCACACACCCAGAGTAAAAGCGAAAGAAAACACTAAGTAAAACTGAAAAAAATGTAGTGTTGAAAGTAAGGGGCTGGAAATACAAGCCCAATTGTAAAGTATAAGGTAAAGGAAAAAACAGTTGGATGGTGACAAGATGCTCCTGAATCGTCCACCGCGGATCCTACATGAAGGGTATGTGCAGATAGTGCAGCTCTAAGATCATCCACCACAGATCCTACTTGAAGGGTACGTAAAGATAGCATCCTCAGTGCCCCCATTTTTCAACCTCTTCGGAGTACCGACTCGTCGTGAGGTCCACCTCTAGGTACCATCCAGTGCTCGTACACTTGGCCTCCGTCAGCACTGTCCGTCGTCTGCATCCAACACAATCAGGTGCGGGCGTAGCCCGTGTAGGGGTGAGTATAACAATACTCAGTAGGGACCCCGAGACCATCAAGGTCTCACTAAATCCATCATGGATAAACCACAAAGAATTATATCAACCTAAACCTTTACTTTGGTATATTCCCATACATATACCTAAGTTATCAAGTAACCGATCTCAATCATGAGGAAAACACAAGGGTCATTGGCTCAGCTCAAACCAGGATTTTTATTCACGATGACGAAAACACGGCTGCTAGAGAACTCCTCCTCTATCGAGCACAGTAGTCCTGTCACGACTCCGAGGTTCTACTCAATAACCTTAGACTGTTGAGGTACTCCTAAATTGTCGAGTACCACGGGTCTGCCACCCCAACACATTAGTGCTCCCCGCCATGGGTTTGAAGCCCCAACATAGTAGCGCTCCCCCTAATATCCTACAGAGGTACTCTTCCTGTCGAGTACCACAAGTCTGCCCCCCCAACACAGTAGTGCTCCCCGCCATGGGTCTGCCACCCCAACACATTAGTGCTCCCCACTAGCCTATTCAAGTCACTCCGATACGAATCGGACACGCAGTCATCAGGTCTCAGCCAGTTGCAATGTCACCGAACTCCGAATGCTCATCTCTGAAAGGATCCTCTCCAAGAGCTACTGGTAGACACTCCATGTGTCACAAATTTCTGTGAAGAAGTATCTCAACGGACTACCTCGTCATAGGGGTCTCAACGCAATAGATGGCGTGTCGATCAGACGCTCGGTCTGTGAGTTATTCGCATTTCTGTTCTAGGGTCCCGGTTGGTTTTTAAGCTAAAACCAACCAGACCATACTCCAATATCATCTTAAAACCACAGAAAGTATTCTAAAAGAACTGCCTCATCATGATAAATCTAATGTAGTCGACGGAACGTCAATCGGATGTTCGGTCCTCAAGTTATAAGTGTTTCCTCTCCAAGGGCTCAGTTGGTTTTGGGTTCGAACCAACCCGACCGCTTTTCCGAAGTCGTCCAAAACACACTTAGAGTATCGCAAAAGCACCCCCTCATCACAAGGTTCCTAGTTCCATAGATAGTGCGTCGATCAGACACGCGGTATTTATGTTATTCACGTTTAAGTGAAAACGGGACCGGTCTGTTAGACCCAATGGGCTGGCGGGTCAGGTCGACTCGGTTTTGGAGGGTCCGACCCAGCAAAGGGGTCGGACCATCCCAGTGAGTCGCAGGGCCCCTCGGCTGTCCGAACCAGCAGTGCCAAGTGGCACTGCCCTTCCCAAACCGGCTGGCTAGGCCGGCCGACCTTCTGGCGCAAGCGGCCCTCATGGCGGGCCACGGCTCTTCCGGGGCGGCGCCCTCTTTGCAACGCAGATCTTCTTCACCCGGCCGGCCGATAGACCAGCCTGTTTTCTTGCATGGATCCCTCCTAGCGTCGCGGCTCCCCTTCTCATGACCAGCCGACGGGCCGGCCGGTCCTTTCGCTGAAGCGGCCCGTAAAGCGCGCCGAGTTCCCGCTGCGCAACAGGCACGACAGTATCAGCTTCCTCCACCGCGACCTACGTTGGTCGTGGTTCCGCATCCCCGAAATGGTGTGATGGAACCATGCTTCCTCTGCCACGACTCGCTTGTCCATGTATTTTCATAGTGTGTGCGACGACGGCCCTTGCGCCATCGGCCTCTTCCATGTTCTGCCTCCGATCACCAATTCCATCAATAAACAAGATCAAACAGAGGCTCATCAGGCCGTGTTTTTTCAGCCCATGCCGTCCACGTTAAGTGATAACAATAGGTCGGACAAACAATATTACACAACAATGATCCTAGGCACAATTTTAATCCATTAAAATTTAACTTAACCACTACCTCGAATATGGTTCGTTCATCGTAGATACAGAAAGCGTTGTTGCTCCGTCAATGCCGGGAAAGAACCATCGTCATTGGAGAGTTCCCCATGATTACATTTCCTCCCTTGATGGAGAGGAAGAAAAGGAAGCGCGTCATCAATCTTCATGGAAACGGTGTTCTTCGTTGAATAGGCATTGTTCTTCAATGAAAGTGGAATTCTCTTCTTTTTCTTCTTCTTCACAAGAGCTCTCTAAAAATCCCCCCTACCCAACAAGTGCCAAAGTAAAATAATAGGCCAATCCTATTATTTTATTAACAGTAGAAATTTAAATTTCAAAATTTAAATCACTTAATTAATTATTTGAATAGGTTTAAATTATTAATTAAGGTGTGTTGACAAGATTTAAAGAGGGAGAAAGAGGAACAGAAGAGTTACACAATTAAAGAGGAGTTAACAAATTAATGAAGGGGTTTAAGGGTGTTTGGGTAAAATGAAATTTTGGGGCTCGTGTGGACCCCACCTCTCATATAAGAACACATGGGAAGTTGGGTGGTTGTGGGATCCACCAAAAACTTCCCATGGAAGGGTTTAACTTCCAAGGTTACAAAATAAAATTGTTCAACAATTTTATTTATTTTAAACTAATTCCCCAAATAATAATTCTCAACCCTCTTAAAACACAACTGCAGTAAAGGTCCCCTTAATCAATTACCGATGCTAAGAGTTCATCAGTGCCCTCGGATTTCAATTCTGAGAACCGGTTTGTAGAGACCCGTATCTTGACGTACATTGACATTACATTACTTTTGCGGAATACTTAGTACATAACAAAAACACACACTAAAGGATCGTAATAGTTTAGTGTCTTTGGAAACTCGGAACGTAATCTTCTAATCGTGGTGAAAGTTCTTCAGTATCTCCCATAAAGGTCATCCCCTTTTTTTTTACCTAAAACCTTTCTTTATATCCTGGGGAAAAGAAAACATAAAAGGGTGAGCTCAAATGCTCAGTAAGGGTAAACAAAGGAAATATCAATCACATAATTTTCATAAGAACATAACATTTTTGGAAATCTTAACCTGCAAAAGAGAGCATAATTTCATAACATGGGATAAATCATAGTAGTGAAATGAAATCATAACTTAAAACATTACTCATTGTGGCATACACACATAATCATAGAGAATCATTTCTTGTTAGTCAAGACTCATTGCCAAGACTATCTTAGTGGACAAAGTCCCTTTCTGAATCGAGTAATCCTCGTTTCAGTCCTGTTTCACTGAACCGGTATAACCTACCATTCCAGCCATGTCTATCTCATGAGATATAAAATCTTTACCCAATGCATTGGAGGGAGATATAGGTCCCACCCATCTCTTAATGAATCCTTTCTTATGTGTGCCGCAAAATCATAAATCATACATCATTTCATAACCCATGTAATAAAAATGGGATTCTTAAACAACATGACATCATAAAACCATTCATATAAGATAAAGGAATTCATAAACATAATTCCATCACAACATAGTCAAATCAATGTAAAAATATGGATAGAAACAGAACTCTTTATTATCTTAGATGGAAAATAATTTTGATAAAACACTTGAATTGAATTCTTGAGGAAAATATCCTTTCTTCTTCAAAATCAATTTCTTTTCACAAAACATCATGCAACTTTAAAAGAAAGAGATTTTATTGAAAATAGTCATGAAATCTTTTAGAGGAAGCTTCATGAAAATAAGGCTTTATAAAACAGTAGAAATCCGTTCGTGCCGTATAAGTTAAAAAAAAACATTCTTCGTACTTTTGTCGGAAAAGTCAAAAAGTACCTCGTACGACAAAAGATTCCTTTCATACATATTACTAAAAACTCACCGAAGGGTAAAAATGGATTTAAACAATTGTAGGTGGATGGAAATAATATTACATTTTGATGAAACATGGATGTGGATGATAAAATACACCCCAGTAAATACTTACGAATAAACAATCTCGGATAAAAATGAGATTGTGATATTTCCCTTACCTTAGGTCCAATTTGCTTCGTATGTGTCCGAACCTCCTGTATAATGATTTAAATAATGTCATTGACTTATTACAGAATCATATTCATTGTTATGATATCATATATGGTTCACTTATGACATTATATTACCCGTTCTTTTGTAAATTCCATGTTAAAGAAGCGTTTTGGGTAAAATCGTTTCATTTATCGTAGGTGTTTTGACTTGTTGTTCTTGACATCATTATTACTTATATCATTATTTACTTACTTCCAGAATATAAAATATGATTTATATATCATATATATTCAGTATATATATATATAATAGATAGATAAATAAAATGAAAAACACCGTTCATGGAGACGGTAGTCCGTACGTACGCATGAACGCTGTTTTTCTTTCCTTATTGTCTTGAAATGGAAGTAAGTAGATGACATACATATGTATATATATATACATAAATCCAGTAGCTTTATAATGTCATGTATTTCATTATTATTTCTTATATATACATTATAATCATTCTTAAATGGTTAACATGGAGAATGAATCTCATCGCGTCGTGGAGACGGTATTCCGTACGTACGCACGAGCGATGATATCATTTCTATAAATATTGAATTGAATTGGAGTGGATTATAAAATATATCAGAATCATTATGATGTTGTAATAACTATGTATAGTTATTCTTTACACCATTATACCCATCCATGTAAGGTGGTGGTGGAAAATAGATTACACCACGGCGTGGAGACGGTATTCCGTACGTACGCACGCGCAGTGATTTCTTTTTCCGTAGGATGGATAGATGGTGAAATAGGGTTGTTTCATACTTATAATAACATATCAGTATATGAGTGATACTGATGTTATTACTTCATAATGAAACAACCTAAGAAGAAGAAGTGGAAGAAGAAATAAAGATGAAAGAATTGGTAACGGTAATTACCTCTTCTTTGAAGTGCCTCTTTGAGACCTCCACTTAGGGCACTAGAATTGGTCTTTGAGGAAGACCAGAACCTCTAGGATGTTTCTAGGGAAGTGGAGAAGGTATTTTGGCAGGGGTTGGCCGAGCTTGAGTGCTCAAATTGGTGTGAGGAGGAGGGGGAGGAGGTGTCCTTTTATAAGGGAGGAGAGGGGCACCTTAGGAATTCTTAAAAATATTAATTTATAATAAATATAACCCCACTTAAAACCCTCCAAAAATGACTCATATTCGAAGCTTAGATGAGATAGGGTTGTAATCTCATCAACCAATCAAATTTATACATGTTTGGATCTTATTTTAAACCTTATCAATTAGATTTAACTCTAAGTTAAATAATTTAACTTTTACCGTGTCTTTTTGTTTTCTTTCACTATATGGTTAATACACTTACTATAACATGCCAAACGAACCCCAAATTGTATATTATTAATACATATATCCTTATCTAAGTCATTTGGCCGAACCTTAGATTTTTAGGAATAAAATAACAATTAATAATATAATATTTGATTTAAAAACTATTTTGTGTCAATTTTGACACTATTTGATATATGATTTTTTTGAAAGTCATAACAGAATTATATATTCGAACCAAGTTGATTAAATCAACACTAATATATCATAGTAACCTAGAAAATTAGTGGAATTCATAAAAAGTCTTAAATTACATTTATTTTGGTATTTATATTATCAATTATGTCAATATTTCATTAATAAGATAATTACTGCATCATCTTTGTGTCATATATAAATTATATTATATGCTGTCTAAAAATTACAAATAAAATACCATCATGTAGGAAATAGTTTTAGCTTTCTAATGAATATTTATAGTCGAATTTAGCTTATGTATAACCCCATATTAAAAATGATTTACTTATTAAACTTTGATTTTAACTATTTTAACCCTTCTTTAAATAAATTAATAATAAATGTCCTAATCTAATCCAAGTGGGCCTAAATGGTCATATTTTATTCCTAAGTTTGTTTTTGGTCGAATTACACTTGTCCAATAGAATTAGGACATGTGTTAGGGTAATATTAATATCATATTTACCCTTAGTTGCCCTATTTACTATTAACCGTGGTAAAAAAAGTAAAAAGTTACTATTCACCAAAAAATTATTTTCATCTCATTGAACCACATTTTAGTCCTTGATATTAACCGTGTCTCTCGGATTTTCGAAATTCCATTCACAGAAGCGGTAAAATTAAGTTTTATGCAAAATTCCGTTTTTAACCTACCACTTAGTGGTTTCACTATTCATCAAAAATTGAAAGTTTTCAGAAAAAATGCCAAAATTTCATCCTAAGCTATATTTCATATTCCGAATTCAAAAATGAAGTCTATTTTACCAAATTCATAGCATAGAAGTTGCATTAATTAATTTTATAATTAAATCCCGCTGTTAAAACAAATAGCGTGTTTTTTTAAGAAACAAAATCTATCAAAAGATTGACACTTGATTATGTCTGGTTTAAATGTGAAATTACAAACAATGACCAACATTGTATTAAATTGTAAAAATATATTCTAAATATACTTTAAAACCACTCAAATTAATAATTTATCACTATTAATTATTTCGATTAAAAAAGTTGTTTTTAATTATAATTTAGTAATTTTCACTATTCATTAGAATATGAAAGTTATCCGAAAAGTACCAAAATTTCACCTTAGGCTAAATTCGATACTCCGAATCCAAAAATGAATTCCATTTTGAAAAATAAAATTTACAAAATTTCCAAAAAGTGGTTATTACTATTCATAACGGCTAGTTTTAATAATATTTTAATAGCATATCGTTGTTTCGTGAAACTCAGTATTGCGTACTACACACGCTATCGAGGAAAGTCGCGATTGCGTGTAACGGAAGGAAAGTCAAGGATGCGTATTGTGAAAGCTTCTTTTGTTGTAGCGTACAACACAAGACATTAATGAAATTAAAAAGAATATTTTTCATAAAATCTTGGGGCGTTACATTCTACCCCCCTTAAAATGAATTTCGCCCTCGAAATTCGTCGGGGTTATAAATGGTTTACTATTCAAAATTTTCTTTGATAGAAACCCATATCGTAAAAAGGAATACCAAAACATGGATTTAAAAACTAAAGTATGAAATGTAACGATTACCCAAATATATTAATCACTGGGTTTCCACATAGGTGAAAATATGGATATGGAAGAAAAATCTAACCATCATGTTCTGATGGAGAGTGGTAGAGAACATGGCTATGGAAAAGCCAGTAATCACAAATCCATAGATTTGTGATGATATAAGGTACCATCTGATTCATCAGGTATAAGATCACTAGGACAACATTTTTGGTTTTCAAGATCATTTCCCTAAAGTTGAAAATTTGCTTAGAATAAATACTTACTTTATTTTGGTAAAATCTCACTTTTGTTCGTGCCTTGAACAATTTCTACTTCATCTCTTAAATAAATGAAGTTGAATTTGTTATTCGTGATGTGTTAGCAGATCATGTGATAGAATGACAGGTCATTCCATCTGTCTCAAACAAAAGGTTAGCAAAACTTATATACATAAGTCGATCTATAGTGAGATTAATCATATATGGTTCCTAAAATGGACTTATACTTCATATATCATACTGCTTAATATAATAAAACTAGTTTCTACTAAACAGGGACTTCCTGTAGGTCAGTGGTAGGCGATAAAGGCCAGTCGCACTTCGGTTGTGGGTTCGATTCCCACAGCCTTGTCCGAAGCGATGGGCTATCGCCCGTCCTGCAGGTTGTCCTTTTTCCAAAACTACTATAACATCCCATCAATAATATCGTCCAACACAATCCATTCCAATCTTTAGGCTTATCCATAATACTGCAGTCCACTCTCATAACATAGTGAAAACAATTACCAGAGATTTAATATCATCGTTGATCCCCATATATCATAAGATATGTTTTTTTTGGTCACATTCCAAACATTCAAAGTCCTTAATCATGTATACTCTTGAATACCCATTGAACCTTAGTGAAAACTTGAATGCAGTTAAAAGTTAACACTTTACACATACCAAAATCCTCAAAATTATTTATACTCAAACCATGATATCACTTAGTCCTTATATTAATCATGAGCTCATGAATACTATTAAACATTTCATTTTCTCGTCTTCATTATGCGCATATCATCTTATTTCCAAAAAAAATATCTCAATAACTTTGAATACCACATCAATAAATATTTCAATACTCAATGATACAACATTATTTTGGAATCCCATTACATAAACACTTAATCATTCCACCACATCGTTGTCATATTCAACATTGCCAATAGTGATCGCATGTGATTTCCCTTTGTCCTTTGCCTTCAGTGGTTGCTCATGTTGATCATCACTAACCCTTGGATTAGGGCAATTATTAGCATAATGCCCCATTTCCTTGCACTTGAAGCATTGAAGTGTTGGTGGTGCGTTCTCTGCAGTGTTTGCTTTATCATTAGAAACCCTTTTTCCATTACTTCGACACTCAGCTGCTCGATGACCTTCTTTTTCACACTTAAAACATTTTCTAGTCCCTTTTAGACAATCTCCACCATGCTTCTTTCCACACTTTGTGCATAAGGAAACTTTCATCTTCTTTTCACCATTATTCTGAGATTTCTCCTTGAACTCCATCTTTCGTTTCTTGTCAAAACCATGAGATGGATATGTAACACCAACTTCCATTTCTACCTTGATAGCACAACGCACAATTTCTTCATAGCTACTGAAGTCTCTTATAGCTAATGCCCTTCGAAGACTTGGTTTTAAGCCACTGAAAAATCGATCAACTTTACTTTCAGGTTGGATGATAATTCCAGAAGCATACCTTGCAAGTCTTGTAAAATTTGCTTCATAGGTACCAACAGATTCATCGTCCCTTTGCTTCAGTTCAAGAAACTCTTTCTCCATCTTTGTTCGAAGAATACGAGGGAAGTACTTATTGAAAAATAAGTTCTTGAACTCGTCCCATTCCATAGACTCAATTTCATCCCTTTGCCTTGTATTCTTAATAAGATTCCACCATTGATCAGCATCTCCTTCCAAACGATACACTGCTAGGATGACTTTATCATGTTCAGAACATTGAAGAACTGAAAATATCTTTTCAGTAGTACTAATCCATTGTTCAGCAACTAATGGATCAGTAGACCCACTGAAAGAAGGTGGACGCTGCCTCATGAAGGATTCAACAGAATGTTGCTCCTTCCTTTGCTCGTTTGGAAGTCCTGCATGATTCATAGCTTGAGAAATTTGTGTGAGCATGGCTACAAGATCTTGCATTCCAGCTCCTATATCGTTTGGTTGCTCAGGGGTACAATCATTGCATTGCCCATCAGATTCCGCATTAACACGGTTCCTTCGGGTTCCAGCCATCGTCTAAAACCCCAAAAGAATTGTGTGAGAGGCAAAAATCATGCTAGGGAAAACAACATAATAAAGGGTTAGTACCCTCAATATCTAACATCTTAGGTTAAATTCGAAGATCGTTAGCGTAATTCTAGGACTATAACCTATACGTATACTTAACCTTAGAGACATCCCTAGACATACCTTAGAAATATCTCTAGGGATCTCACTAAAGTTCTCGCATCCTAGTTTCCAAAGGTTGACTAAACCTTTCCTCTGATACCAACTGTAGAGACCCGTATCTTGACGTACATTGACATTACATTACTTTTGCGGAATACTTAGTACATAACAAAAACACACACTAAAGGATCGTAATAGTTTAGTGTCTTTGGAAACTCGGAACGTAATCTTCTAATCGTGGTGAAAGTTCTTCAGTATCTCCCATAAAGGTCATCCCCTTTTTTTTTACCTAAAACCTTTCTTTATATCCTGGGGAAAAGAAAACATAAAAGGGTGAGCTCAAATGCTCAGTAAGGGTAAACAAAGGAAATATCAATCACATAATTTTCATAAGAACATAACATTTTTGGAAATCTTAACCTGCAAAAGAGAGCATAATTTCATAACATGGGATAAATCATAGTAGTGAAATGAAATCATAACTTAAAACATTACTCATTGTGGCATACACACATAATCATAGAGAATCATTTCTTGTTAGTCAAGACTCATTGCCAAGACTATCTTAGTGGACAAAGTCCCTTTCTGAATCGAGTAATCCTCGTTTCAGTCCTGTTTCACTGAACCGGTATAACCTACCATTCCAGCCATGTCTATCTCATGAGATATAAAATCTTTACCCAATGCATTGGAGGGAGATATAGGTCCCACCCATCTCTTAATGAATCCTTTCTTATGTGTGCCGCAAAATCATAAATCATACATCATTTCATAACCCATGTAATAAAAATGGGATTCTTAAACAACATGACATCATAAAACCATTCATATAAGATAAAGTAATTCATAAACATAATTCCATCACAACATAGTCAAATCAATGTAAAAATATGGATAGAAACAGAACTCTTTATTATCTTAGATGGAAAATAATTTTGATAAAACACTTGAATTGAATTCTTGAGGAAAATATCCTTTCTTCTTCAAAATCAATTTCTTTTCACAAAACATCATGCAACTTTAAAAGAAAGAGATTTTATTGAAAATAGTCATGAAATCTTTTAGAGGAAGCTTCATGAAAATAAGGCTTTATAAAACAGTAGAAATCCGTTCGTGCCGTATAAGTTAAAAAAAACATTCTTCGTACTTTTGTCGGAAAAGTCAAAAAGTACCTCGTACGACAAAAGATTCCTTTCATACATATTACTAAAAACTCACCGAAGGGTAAAAATGGATTTAAACAATTGTAGGTGGATGGAAATAATATTACATTTTGATGAAACATGGATGTGGATGATAAAATACACCCCAGTAAATACTTACGAATAAACAATCTCGGATAAAAATGAGATTGTGATATTTCCCTTACCTTAGGTCCAATTTGCTTCATATGTGTCCGAACCTCCTGTATAATGATTTAAATAATGTCATTGACTTATTACAGAATCATATTCATTGTTATGATATCATATATGGTTCACTTATGACATTATATTACCCGTTCTTTTGTAAATTCCATGTTAAAGAAGCGTTTTGGGTAAAATCGTTTCATTTATCGTAGGTGTTTTGACTTGTTGTTCTTGACATCATTATTACTTATATCATTATTTACTTACTTCCAGAATATAAAATATGATTTATATATCATATATATTCAGTATATATATATATATATAATAGATAGATAAATAAAATGAAAAACACCGTTCATGGAGACGGTAGTCCGTACGTACGCATGAACGCTGTTTTTCTTTCCTTATTGTCTTGAAATGGAAGTAAGTAGATGACATACATATGTATATATATATACATAAATCCAGTAGCTTTATAATGTCATGTATTTCATTATTATTTCTTATATATACATTATAATCATTCTTAAATGGTTAACATGGAGAATGAATCTCATCGCGTCGTGGAGACGGTATTCCGTACGTACGCACGAGCGATGATATCATTTCTATAAATATTGAATTGAATTGGAGTGGATTATAAAATATATCAGAATCATTATGATGTTGTAATAACTATGTATAGTTATTCTTTACACCATTATACCCATCCATGTAAGGTGGTGGTGGAAAATAGATTACACCACGGCGTGGAGACGGTATTCCGTACGTACGCACGCGCGGTGATTTCTTTTTCCGTAGGATGGATAGATGGTGAAATAGGGTTGTTTCATACTTATAATAACATATCAGTATATGAGTGATACTGATGTTATTACTTCATAATGAAACAACCTAAGAAGAAGAAGTGGAAGAAGAAATAAAGATGAAAGAATTGGTAACGGTAATTACCTCTTCTTTGAAGTGCCTCTTTGAGACCTCCTCTTAGGGCACTAGAATTGGTCTTTGAGGAAGACCAGAACCTCTAGGATGTTGCTAGGGAAGTGGAGAAGGGATTTTGGCAGGGGTTGGCCGAGCTTGAGTGCTCAAATTGGTGTGAGGAGGAGGGGGAGGAGGTGTCCTTTTATAAGGGAGGAGAGGGGCACCTTAGGAATTCTTAAATATATTAATTTATAATAAATATAACCCCACTTAAAACCCTCCAAAAATGACTCATATTCGAAGCTTAGATGAGATAGGGTTGTAATCTCATCAACCAATCAAATTTATACATGTTTGGATCTTATTTTAAACCTTATCAATTAGATTTAACTCTAAGTTAAATAATTTAACTTTTACCGTGTCTTTTTGTTTTCTTTCACTATATGGTTAATACACTTACTATAACATGCCAAACGAACCCCAAATTGTATATTATTAATACATATATCCTTATCTAAGTCATTTGGCCGAACCTTAGATTTTTAGGAATAAAATAACAATTAATAATATAATATTTGATTTAAAAACTATTTTGTGTCAATTTTGACACTATTTGATATATGATTTTTTTGAAAGTCATAACAGAATTATATATTCGAACCAAGTTGATTAAATCAACACTAATATATCATAGTAACCTAGAAAATTAGTGGAATTCATAAAAAGTCTTAAATTACATTTATTTTGGTATTTATATTATCAATTATGTCAATATTTCATTAATAAGATAATTACTGCATCATCTTTGTGTCATAAATAAATTATATTATATGCTGTCTAAAAATTACAAATAAAATACCATCATGTAGGAAATCTTTTTAGCTTTCTAATGAATATTTATAGTCGAATTTAGCTTATGTATAACCCCATATTAAAAATGATTTACTTATTAAACTTTGATTTTAACTATTTTAACCCTTCTTTAAATAAATTAATAATAAATGTCCTAATCTAATCCAAGTGGGCCTAAATGGTCATATTTTATTCCTAAGTTTGTTTTTGGTCGAATTACACTTGTCCAATAGAATTAGGACATGTGTTAGGGTAATATTAATATCATATTTACCCTTAGTTACCCTATTTACTATTAACCGTGGTAAAAAAAGTAAAAAGTTACTATTCACCAAAAAATTATTTTCATCTCATTGAACCACATTTTAGTCCTTGATATTAACCGTGTCTCTCGGATTTTCGAAATTCCATTCACAGAAGCGGTAAAATTAAGTTTTATGCAAAATTCCGTTTTTAACCTACCACTTAGTGGTTTCACTATTCATCAAAAATTGAAAGTTTTCAGAAAAAATGCCAAAATTTCATCCTAAGCTATATTTCATATTCCGAATTCAAAAATGAAGTCTATTTTACCAAATTCATAGCATAGAAGTTGCATTAATTAATTTTATAATTAAATCCCGCTGTTAAAACAAATAGCCTGTTTTTTAAGAAACAAAATCTATCAAAAGATTGACACTTGATTATGTCTGGTTTAAATGTGAAATTACAAACAATGACCAACATTGTATTAAATTGTAAAAATATATTCTAAATATACTTTAAAACCACTAAAATTAATAATTTATCACTATTAATTATTTCGATTAAAAAAGTTGTTTTTAATTATAATTTAGTAATTTTCACTATTCATTAGAATATGAAAGTTATCCGAAAAGTACCAAAATTTCACCTTAGGCTAAATTCGATACTCCGAATCCAAAAATGAATTCCATTTTGAAAAATAAAATTTACAAAATTTCCAAAAAGTGGTTATTACTATTCATAACGGCTAGTTTTAATAATATTTTAATAGCATATCGTTGTTTCGTGAAACTCAGTATTGCGTACTACACACGCTATCGAGGAAAGTCGCGATTGCGTGTAACGGAAGGAAAGTCAAGGATGCGTATTGTGAAAGCTTCTTTTGTTGTAGCGTACAACACAAGACATTAATGAAATTAAAAAGAATATTTTTCATAAAATCTTGGGGCGTTACACGGTTCAAAAGATATAAAAACCTTCTCATTCGTTTACTGAACCTACATGAGCTAAACATTGGAAATTGATTTCGGGCACACCGGGCCTCAGAATCAAGTGTTTTCAGAAGCCACAGACTCGTAAAATACCAAATAAATTAAGAAAAAAATTCCTTGAAATATATAGGTCTTTATATATACCAAAAATTGATAAGAATACAAATTATTTTTCCAAAATAACTATTCTTTTCAATGTTAAAAGGTTATTTCTCAAAAAAATTCAGTGGTGATTTTATTAGAGTATTTTCATATATGATTTATTGTGATATATAATATGATTATCATATAATATATTTTATTAAGTGTTTTATGATTAGTTTGACTATGGATGTGCTATCTTGACATCATTCACCATATTACTCATAATTGTGGGTGATTATGTTTACTGATTGGGAAAGTTATTTACATTTCATTTGTGTATGTTGTCTATACTTCACCTCATTCATATGAGGAATGAATTGGACATATTATGTGATAGGAGGGGACCAATATATCCCCTAAATTCATCCGTAGGTGTAATGAGACAAAATAGATATGGACATGGCCAAGGCATTTCCCATTTTTTTTTTCAAATATAGATTTGGTCGAGCCCTTAACCTTTATTTTTAGATGTCTTGGTCGAGGTATTGACGGTGTGTTTCAGATGTTTGGAATTATAAATTATCTCATTATGATATTATTAGTTGATAATTCTAATAATTATTAGACTACTAGAATATATATGCTTAAGTTTCATTCTCTTGTTATATTTATGGAATTATTTAATCAATTCCCCTCCAACCATATTATGCTCAATATTATTATTCAACTACATGTGTTTTTAGTTATTTAGAATGACTTTTTATTTATGATATCATCCAGTATATTTAATACCCTTACATAGAATCTATTCTTATCCATTTATTTTGTTTTATTTTCCCCAAGATGTGATGATGTTTATTAAATGACTTATAGTGATAATTTATGTGTTTTTGGATGTTTCCAATGGAATTACTATAATGTTTTGCCTTTCAAGTTAAAAATTAAAACTTATATATGTATTTAGTTTTCCAAATATACTTAACTATTGGATTATTGGGATGTGATATATATTTTGTAGTACCAATGTAATTATGTAAGACACCGTCTCCAGTCTACTGGTGTTGGGGTATTTGAAGTTTGTTTTAGAGAAAGTTTTGTAGGATCCTCAGAAACATGATTTAGAAAACATAGATTTTGGAATATAACCCTAAAATTGAATTTAATGATAATTATAATATTATATCATATAATTTGGTATGGTAGAGATTGTGTGGTTCTTCCTAACAATACACCCACATTTGGATATTACAAGTGGATGTGGTTCTCGAATAGGTGTACCTAGGGGTAACATCTCTAACATGGTGTGGTGGGCGGGAATGAATGTATCCTAGTACAAAAATTGAGCTATACTTCAAAACTGATTTTTTACTCATTGGGGATATTGTTAGGATAATAAAAATTATCTTGAAAAGCTATAATGAATAATATAAATGTACACCTTACCCCAAAGAAACCAACTTTATGATTATGATATTAGCTATGCATAAATTTCCAATTAATGTTAAGTGTTTTTCTAGTTTTAATATTATTAATTATGATTCATAATCTAATTTATTGTCTTCCATTGTTTAGAAAAGGAATATAGTGGAAGAAATGGAAATCATGACAATACACATATTCCATGGTGGGATTTCTCTCCTATGTAAGATAGTGATGTTGGAGATGGAGTTGCAACTAGAGTTAAACAACTTATAACTATACTAGGAAAACTAACATAGGTTATGAATAATTACCATTCCTATATAGAGCATAATAATCCACAACATGGAAGAAAAATTTAATACTTATTCATGAGAAAACAATCTTCTTTATTCAATGGGTCTACACATCCATTTGTTTTTGAACAGTGAATAAGATTCGTAGAGAATATATTTCTCACTTTGGGAAGTAAAGAAAGGGAAAATGTTTTCATAGGAATTTATCATCTCTCATGAGATATAGGTCAATGTTAGTAATTGATTCAAATCAAAAAGTATGAGGAAGAAATACCAAACATGGAATTGAAAAATTTTAAGGAACTTTTCATGGAAAAATATTTACCTAAGGAAAACGGGCAGTTATGGGGATAAAATTCATGAATCTGAGCATAAAAGTGGATGAGAATGTTCCTAAGTATAAAACCAAATTTACACGATTATAAAGTAATTATTTATATTATGTATACAATCCAAAGAGCATGATTTATCGATTATTTGATGGGTTAAAACCATTCCTCTAAAGGGAACTGGTTTCTGGATATTTCATTTCATATGAAGATATAGTCTCATGTGATATCCAGATAGAGCACTAATTCTCTATGTCATATGAATTCAAGGGAAAAATACAAATAGAGGGTGGAAGAGAAAAGAATGGATAAAGTGAATAATAAAAAATCGATTTTTCCAAAGTGAAATGATTGTTGAAATAAATACCATAATGACTGATTAAAAGGAAAAAAAATTTACTAAAATTGTTGGGAGAAAGTCATTCATGATCACAATTGAAATGGAAATAATGAATCTACCAGCGTTCAATGCTAAAATTTTAGGGATATGTGATACTATGAATTTGAGTTTCCAAATCATCATGGAAACTTGCATCATAAAATTCCACAAGATAATTGTAAAGCTAATGTGATCACATGAGTTGAGGTTGAAGTTCCTAATGATGTGGTGGTAGGAACTTTAATTATCTCCAAAATTTTAACTAAAGATTAATTGGATTATTTATCATCTCAATCCATTATATCTTCCTAGTTGTCTTTAAAAATTATATATTTTCAATTCAACTTAAAAATGAGTTATCAGTGATGACTCATAGTTGAAACCTTATTGCAACAACGATGTGACAAGAATTTCATATTATGACACATAAAATTTCTCTAAATTTTTATTTCATCATCATACCTATGGTTTATTTTAATATAATACTTAGTATGGACTATATTTTTAAATATAATGAAATAATTAATTATAAATAGTAGTAAATTATGAATAGTGATGAATGAATGGAAATTATCATCTTTAGATGGGAGACTTCATCATATGAGTCATATATCAATCAGAATCTAGTAGAAAATATAAATTGAATTCATGGGGAAGATGAGAAAATTTCAAATATGGATAAATAATGATATCATAAAATTGATGATGTACCATTTTTTTAAGAATACATTGATGTATTTCTAGAGGATTTAACTGGAAATACTCGAGAGTGGGATGTTGAGTTCTAAATTGATTTTATTCCTAGTGCAACACTTATTTCAAATAATCCTTATAGAATGGACACTATGGAATTAGTGGATTAAAAAATAGAGTACTTTAGTGATAAGAGATTTATTAACCCTAGTGTTTCCCTATGGCGAGACACTATTTTATTTGTCAAGAAGAAAGATGTATCCATGAGGCTATGCATTTACAATAGATAAATAAATGCTATTACAATAAATAATAAGTATCCACTGACTCACATTGATGGTATCTCTGATCAACTTCACGAAAAAGGTTTTTTTGAATATTTTCCATCAGTCTAGAAATCTGAAATATTGTTTGATTAAGGAAGATATTCCAAAGACAACATTTCAAACCGGATATGAATATTAAATGCTTATAATAATTCCATTTCAAATTACTAATCCACCCACTATTTTTATGTATATAATTAACGAAGTGTTCAAGGAATATCTTGATGATTGTTTTCATATTTATTTATGCTATATTGAAAGATTCCTGAAGCTATGAGAACCATGAGAACCATTCCAGGTTGTCCTATAGAATCTGAGAAGAAAACTGTTATATCAGAAGTTCAACATGTGTGAATTAATTCTCCAAATAGTTTATTTTCATGGATATATTATCACTAAGGATATAATCTCAGTTGATCTTATAAAGGAGAAGGGAATCTAGGAATGACCTGCACCATCAATCATAACTGAGGTTCATAGTTTCATATGTTTATATGATCACTATCAGTTTTTCATTTAGAATTTCACCCAACTAGCTAACTCAGTAACCAATATTACTCATAAAGGGATTATGTTCATATGGAAAAAAGAACATAAATAATGATTTGAATAATTTAATAGGAGATTATGGAATGCTATAATCTTTACACTACCAATGTGAAATAGAATATTTTTTATTTATAGTGATGTGCCAAAGAAAGGAATTGGTTGTGTCCTTATTCAAAATGATAGATTTATTGACTTTGAATCAAAGTAGTAAAAATATGATGAACAGAACAATCCAAATAATGATCTAAAGTTAGAAACCATAATATTTTATCTAAAGATCTGGAGACGTTGTCTCTATAGTGAAATATGTGAGATATAAATAGATCAAAAGAGTTTAAAATAAATCATCTCACAGAAATAACTCAATATAATGAAAAGGCGCTGACTCGATCTACCCAAATATTATGATCGTTAAATACACTACTACCTATAGATGTAAAATAATGTAGTAGATTCTTCGAATAGAAATGATCATGGTGTTTTAAAAATATTAGTATTAACAAGGATCTTGTGCACATGCAACTAGTAAAAAAAGATATGGGAATTATCATGGGAGGTGAAAAATCACTAATTTTTAAAATGGTTGTGAAACCATCATTATTGGAAAGTAATAAAATATATCATTCTAATTATATGAATTTTAAAAGGAAAATTAAATCTCTTAATGATCAGAATTTGGAAAACGTTGTGTATGTGGATGGAATTCTAAAATTTAGGAGGAGACTTTGTGTTCCCTCTATAACCAAGTAAAAAATGGAATTATTTTATGATTCACATAGCCTGAATTTCATTATACACCATATTAGAAGTAAGATGTATTTATATTTGAGGGGGCTTTTCTAGTGGGAAAATATAAATTCAGGAAATATTTGATTATGTATCAAGTTGTTTTGTGTATCAATAGGTAAAGGATGAAAGATAACACCCTAGAGAATTCATGAAACCTAAACCTATTCTTACATTGAAATGGGATGATATTACTATGTATTTTTGTCTTTGGATTACCAAATAATCCATGAAATAAGGATGCAGTAAGGTTAATTATTGATTGGATAATGAAATCTACACTTTTCATCTCTATAAGAGAGGATTTTCAACTACATTTCCTTGCATGAATCTATATTAATGAATTTTTAAGACATCATGGATCACTAAATTATATTATTCTGATCATAATATATGGTTTACATTTAAATTATGGAGACTTATTTAGAATGTGTTGGATACTGATCTTCATTTGAGTATGTCTTATCACCCTCAAATAGAAGATAGTAAAAAATAATGATCAAAACTTTTTAAGACATGTTCTAATCTTACTCAAATAACATTAAAGGAATATGTGATCAGTATTTACCTTTAGTAGAGTATTCCTACAACAATAGTTTCCATTCAATTATTCAAATGGCATCATATAAGGAATTTTATGGAAAGAGATGTCATACATGAAATTGATGAAGTTGGTGAAAGGAAGCTTGTCGTCCTAGATCTTGTGGAGGATACAATGTAAAAGGTGAAGACTACTAAAACACATATCTAATCTACAGAAAGTAGGAAAAAGAGATATGAAAATAACTAGAGGAAATATTTGGAGTGTTAAGTGGGATCATGACTTCTTGAAGGTATCTACATGGAAGGGTGTTATAAGATTTGGAATGAAAGGGAAACTGAGCATTATATATATTGTACCTTTTGAAATCCTTGATGGAATTAGAGGTGTAGATTATCTTTTAGAGATGTCACCTAGAAATTATGAAGCACACAATGTCTTTACCATATCATTGTTAAGGATGCACATTCCTGACCCAATGCATGTCCTCAAATTTGAAGGAATAGAATTGGAACCAGATTTATCTTGCTGTGAAGAGCCTATACATATTATAGACACTAGAGAGAAGGTGTTGAGGAATCAGATGTCTTGTCTCATAAATGTACTATATAAAAATCATAAAATAATAGAGGTGATATGGGAACTAAATGGATTTATGATTAATAGCTACCCAAATATTTTATGAGGTGTCATTCTGGAATTTTTTAGGATGAAACATTTTTGAAAGAGGGTAAAATGTAACACCCTAAGATTTTATAATATATCATCCTTAAAATTTAATATCTTTGATATTTTATGCTTCATACTATTTTTTTTTTTAAAATCGTATAATATTATTAAATATTAATGTTAGAATAGTAATGTAACCATTAGGAATAGTAACTCAACCAATAGAATAGTAACATTACCTATGAATGTATAAGTAACATTTAGGTTTCTTATAAATGAAAGTACGTTATATTTACTTCATATATTATGTAAATAATTTTTTTAAAAGTGATAAATTATGTGTTTTTATTTTTTGAAACATAAATATTTAATTAAATTTTTTTAATTAATATAATAATTTAAAAGAAAATTTATTTTCACAAAATATATTCAAAAATTAATATTTTGTTTTCTTATGTTTATAAGATTATTTTATAATAAATTAATTAATTTTACACTGTGTCATATAAACAATTATATTATTAAAATCAGTATTTTTCAAGTAAATAATTATATTATTTTAATATTAAATATCTCGTAATTTAAAAATTATTTTCATAAAATGAATTCCATTTTTTAATTCTACACTTAAAAAATTGTTTATGTTGAATTTTTGGGTTTTTTATAAAATAGGTAAATTTTTAATGAATAGTGAAATACAATAATTTATGATATTTAACAAATAAATGAATTATTGAGTCATAGATGATGCATGGATTATATAAGACCATAAAATAGAAATATCATTCATTTTTTTAATATATTTAGTGATAATTCAAAAACTATTCGTTGTCTTGATTCAAAATAATAAACAACTGAATAAAATATTCAAAAAACAATGATCTCCTCCACTTTAAATACGACCGTCACCACCCCCTCTCCTCACACATCAAAAGACCTTAAGACTTATTATATTACACCTATTTCCACTCCAAAACCTCTCCCCCATGTTCTGGTCTTTCTAGTCACACCCAAATGTGAATTTTAATTTTCTTTAAGGAGGTTTTAAAGGAGAAAAATTCAAGGGGTAAAATCCTCACTCGTTATTTTAATTTCCTTTCAATTTCTTTTCCTTTATTATCCTTCCCTAACATAACCTATCCAAATTGAAATGATAACTCTATTATAATATTTATATATAATAATTTTATTATTTTAATGTAAAATCCACCATCAAGTCTTTTCTCCTTTTCCTTTTAATTTAATGATGAAAACATCATCTCTGAGTTGCTGATTTACCACCTCTAGGGAAGACAAGTTTTTGTTTTTGAGTTTCGCCTTAAAGGATGGTCATAAAAAAAATTTATGGGTAAAAAGGATTATAATATATGTATCACATCATATCTAATAATCTATAACCATCATATATACATGATATTAATTAATGAAACAAAACTAGTTTGTGATGATAGAAAAACCACCAAAATAATCTAAACGATGATCAATAATGTCTTATCTAATGATTTATCTTCACCCCAAAATAAAAAAATTACTTATATAACCATTTAATATTTTTTAACATAATTAATAAAATAAAATTTTAAAAATGGAAAAATATTTTCATTTTAAATGATCTTCAATATGTGTATAAAAGTAAACTGATCCTGAAAACCATGGAAAAGAACACCCCTTAATGGTGAAATTTAATCTTATAAATCATAAAAAGACTATAAATGAACATAATAAAATTATTATGAAAAAATAAATGTTGAAATGGTTCTTAATTTAATTATTAATGAATCAAATTTCATTATCCATGACATTAGTCACTAGCGAAGAACACTTTCCGGCATAACGTAAGGGATTCTACCCAAACCACCATTTTTCATTTGGGTTATGATTTTTCTCTCTTTTCCCCAATTTAAATTTTAATTTATTATATAATTAATATAATTTTTTGTATATTTTTCAAAATAATATATCCCGCTATTTTATTTTAATTTTATGGGAAATAAATATTTTACAAGGTTCCCTCCTCAATTATTCTCGAAAAGAAACCCCGATTAAAGGGAACTTCTCGATTTATTACCCATTTTCAAGTACATGAATAATATTTTTTAAGAAACCATTATTTTTATTTAATTATATTTTTTCTGCATGACAACCTATATTTCTTAATTTCTGTTTTTATACAAATATTTATGAAAAAGAAAATTTATTTCTCCAAAATAACTCTTCTTTTCAAAGTGAAAACAATATTTTTCTCAAGAAATCATTATTGATTTTATTAGAGTATTTTTATATATGATTTATTGAGATTTATTTCTTATGATTATAATCCAAAATATTTTATTAAATATTTTATGATATGTTTGATTGGGGACATGCTATCTTGACACTATTCAAATAACTGCTAAGAATGGTTAGTGATTATGTTTATAGATTAGAGAAATTTATTTATATTTCATATGTATATGTTTTTTATGATTCACCCCATTATTATAAGGAATTAATTAGATTTATTAAGTTATGGAAAGGTACCACTATATCCCACAAATGCATAGGTAGGTCTCATGAGACGAAATAGATATAGACTTCGCTGAGGCCTTGCACATTTATTTTCTTATATGGATTTGGTTGTGGCCTTTACCATTTATTTTCAGATTCCTTAGATGAGGCCAAACAGTTTGTTTCAGATATATAGAATAATCCATTACCTCATTATTTTATTAGAAATTTATAATTAATGTTATTATTTTACTAGTATAATATCCATGATTAAGATTCTTTCTCATGTAATTATTTAATATGTTTTCACTCCTCTCATATTATACTAAAGATTATGCTTTAAGAGAATTAATTTTAATTTATTCACTATTAATTCAATTATGATAGCTTATTTTAAATTTATTACCCTTATTTAGATTATTATCTCACCCCTTTATTATGTTTTACTTTCCCCAGGATGCGAAGATGTTTATTATGAATGATGTGCAAGGATAATCTTTGAGAATATGGATGTTTCCAATAGAGTTGCAAAGTTATTTTTGTCAAAGTTGTAATTTAAGACATTTCTATGTATATAGTTTTCCAAATCTACGAAACTATTTGTTTCTTTAGGATATAATATCTTGTTAATAGTATTAATGTAATTAAGCAAGTCACCATATCTAGGCTACTAGGGTATGGCTGTTTACAAATATGAACTTAGTTGATAATATATATTAATTTCATTTAAAATATGGAATCCATTTTTAAAATTTAAATTAATGGAATTGAAAAATTTTAATTTAAAATAAATTCCACATACATGATGAGAAAGGGCGCTTTTAAAGAAAAATGTTCTTCATTTTACAACATTTTTTATAAAAAATAAACTTTAAAATGATTAAACTAAAATAAATTGGATTTATAGATATATAATCAAACTAATTTTTCTTTAAAAAAAATTCTAAATTTAATTTAACATTAAAATTAATTTAAATGAGAAGGAAAATTTCAATTAAAATGTTATATTTTTCGTTATTCATAAAAAAATTAAACATTTCAAAAAAATATCAAAAATTTACCCTGAGATAATTTTGGTAATTTTGATTTAAAAAATGAAGTTTATTTTCTTAAATAAACATTATAAGTTTGAAAACCCCTAATTTTAAATTATTCATGTAAACTGTAAATAAAAATTCTTTTAGAAACAAAAACCATTTTCCCAGAAAACATTAATTCTTCATTCTAATAATTATCATTTTATTCATAATGAATAGATAAATACTGATTTTTTTTACATTTGTAAACAATGTAATTTTCATAATTTAGTTATTACTATTCATCCCTACCAATTTAACATATAGGTTATAAGGGTAAACCATATTATGGTTTTTTAGACAGGGGGTTAGGTGTTCCACACGATATTGAAGGGAATAAATTTTAAAAAAAATTGAAGGTTGTTTAAGCTCAATTATGAATTTAATGTATTCTATATAATATAATTTTATTATTTTATATTTTCTGGGTGTTACACCATAGGCCTCATTTATGGTTTTCTATATAGTTTTTCTATTGACTTACTAAGGAATTTATGTAAAAAATTATGGTTGGAACCTTCTCTATAACCTCATGGAGAAGATTAGGTACCATCATCATCCACTCTCCATCTTAATCCAAGTTTGTTATAGTTTGAGACGTCTTCCATTACAGAGCCTTATATGGTTCAATTTGAATGCTACAATTGAAACTGATGTTATATGGGAAATCCACTATGGGAAGCTGTTGGTACCGAAATAAATAGAAATACATTAAACATGGGCAAATCATACCCTTTAGATTTTTAAAATTAATTTTAGACTTACTATACATCTATGGGTGATAAGTAGTGTTAGAGATTAGTTTTATATCGAATTCTTACTGAAGAGGTATTCGAAACCTCGAGTCCAACTTCAGACCTTGATCTGATACAATTGAGGGTATAACTCCATATAGTCTAATATATTCCATTATTTATATCATGTGTGTTGATTAAGAGTTAAACATTTATTGGTAGCATTGAAATGTGCTGACTTGGTAAAGAAATTGAAAACCACCCAAATTGTGTTATTTCATTTAGGGGTCATTGGTTGTTCTATGATTAAATCCATTTTTATGTTTTCACTTTTTCATAATGGTATGGTAAATGGATGCATCACACCACTAAACTTTTATCATTCAACCTTGACATGTTGGAAAACAAATAATTGAGATACAAACTCCATAACCTATTTTGTAATATTATCTCACTAGAACATTTAAAAAAAATTGACACCCCAAGACATTAAAATATTATCATTTTATAATATGTTAAATATTTTCTACCTTATTTTATAAGAAACATAATTTTAAGCTTACACTATACACAACACGGAGTAAATTGTGTTACACACAATATCTAGTTTTACCTCTTTTTAATGGTGTACATATTTAAAAAAAACTTTTGACACTTTTATAAATTTTATTTTTCAAAAAAACATTATTTATGAATTTTTAATGTAAACAAAATTATTTGGTAGATTTTAAGGAATTTTTATGAGAAGTTTCATTTTATGATTAACAGTGAAAAATACCGCATTTTAGTTAAAACCTTATTTTCAGTTAAAAAATTATTAATTTGAAATTATATTTTAAATTGGATTTAAAATTAAAAATAGCTAAATTATACATATATTAATCCAATTTAGGATATTTAATCATTTTTAGGATGCAATTAGATATAAAAACTTATTGAACTTTTGAACATTTCACTTTTAAAAACCCTGTTTCTTGCCATATCTATGGGATTAGATTTATATTTAATTTTTCCACATCTACGAATTAACTTTAAAAAGTAGAAATAAATAGTAATAATGAGTATAATATTTATAGTATATAAGATGAAATCTATTTTTGATTAAATAAATTATAGAATGTAATTAAAATTACTTAAAACATTTATCATAAATTTAATCTTAACAAGGGACTAAACCTTAAAAATAATGTCCAAAATAACCCAGAAACTTGTCCAAATACATTGGATGCTAATATTTCAACCACATCGTTTATTGTTAATAATTTTAATGAGTTAGTGGGATTATATTCTTTTAATGTGACTGATATAATAATTTATGTATAGAAAAAGACAAAAAGGAACTCTTCCCAGCCTTTAATATTTATAAAGATATGGAGTATGGAAGAAGCCACACAGTTTCTATTATAACAATTATATTGAAAGGTCAATGGGATTTTTTTTCAAGTTATTTTATCTTCAAATTTTTGAGATTGTATAATTACATTTAATTCTTAACAAATACTACACATGGATTATTTTTTAAATAATTATATAAAATAAATTATGCTAAAAACATTAAAAGTAAAGTCAATATAATCATCTATTGTGGTAAATTATTTTTATATATAAATATATCATGTTAAACATATTTCAAATAATAATATTTAAATTCCAATAATTTTTTCATATTTTTTAAATTTAAATTAAATTAATAATGTCAAAAATGACATTAATGTTATTTTATAATAAATAATATTTTATTAATATAATTATAATTACTAAAATTACTATATTCCTAAAATTGATTTATAAATGATAATAAATATAAAATATGTTTCAATCATGGAATAATTTATCTTTCATAATAAACATATTGACCAATAGATAGTGAAACAATGGTTATCACTGTTTGGGTTAAAGTAGCGTTTTTCACATTACATGCGCCTGTTTAAAAATTAATTTCCATCTCATATGAGAATTATATTTAGTAAATTATATATAATATCTATAATTTAGTGCTTCTATATTTTACAATAAATATCACTTTAATTTAATATTAATTGTTAAATTACATGGGATAGACAACTAGTTACTTTAATAAATACTAAAATGATAATGATAATAAAACATAAATAATAAGGGAAAAAAATAAAAATGATTTTGTTTTTGGTTTTATGAGTGTTTCTAGACCATAATTTCCATTTAATATATTTTTTCCATTTTGGAAATGCATGAGGTATGGGATACCTCACAATAGTGATTACATTTTTGTATTTATAAGAATGAAACTCTCCCTCCACTATAAAAGACATTCACTCTTCCCCTTCCTAACACAAATAAAGATACTTTTACTTATAAAAATCTACCAAAATAAACTTCCAAAATACCTTCCCTAAAACTACAGTCTTTTATTGGGGAATAAATCCACCCAAGGGATCCCTTTAGTGCAATCCAAATGTAGTTTCCCAAAAGGAGGTTACATTCTTCAAATATGCATTTATGTTTTATTTCTTTCTCTACCCATTAAATTATTTTTAATAAATTATTATATAATTACACAAATATAATAAATATACTGAGATTTTTTTATTTTAGGTGTTCTACCTACACCCACAAAGACTTCTATCAAATAGATAATGAAATTACCGTTCGTGTATGGAACACAACTGCCTCGCGAAATGATGCCTTGAGTTTTTTAATTTCACACCACAAATAGACGGTAATTATGATTGAAACCCTATTTTGATATAACATATATGATTTCTATGTTGTATTAATACTTATTTAATTTTTATTTAACAAATAAACTTATGATTTCCATTTTTTGTAAAAACAATAATATCATTTGTGGACGTGTGGATTACCGCCTCCTCAAAGTGATGTGATTAATTTACACTTTACATGGAATGTATAAAGGATGATTTTAATAAAAATATGTGATATATTTGACATAAAAATTTTACTATAAATATAACATACATATATATCATTTACTTCTCATTTTTTAATTTTAAAAATAAATGTAAGTAGAGTTTAGGCATAAAAACTACCGAGCATCCCCACAAATGGTGCATTTCATTTATTATCTCCAATTTTTATAGATTATTATAAGTAAACATATAATAAATATATATGATATTTAAATAATGTTTTAAAAACTGGATATTTTTTTTCATGATCGACATAATATGAAAAAAATAGAAAGTCCAAACAAACTAGAAAAACTAATAAATTAACACCTGAAATAGTGAAAACAATAAAAGATTATTAACAAACAGGAAATAAGAAATTATAAAACGATCATATATGATATTTTAAATATATTTATGGTTATTTTATAAGTTAATAAAATTATTTAAACCAATAAATAATAGGATAAAGTACATTCACCCAAAATGAAAATGAAGTTAAGAGATTTCATCTCAATTTACATTACATTGAGACTTATTTATTATTAAAAACCAATTCACTAAAATATGGTTTATATACTTCCCATTTAACATTTAATACCATTACTCCCACATATGTCAGGGTTTTTTAGGTTTACTTTGAACTATCTCATCTAAGGGGGTTTGACTTGAAAATTATCAAGTCGAAAAAATTATCTTTGCAATGTCACTTTTATATTTTGTTCTTTAACTTTATATCAAAAAAATCAATTTATCATGATTATTTTTTATTGAATGCTATCCATATTCTGTATTCATGGATATGATTATTATGATAACCTTATACAAATTTGTATATGGATTTTAATTTTAATGTTATTTGATTTACTGAGCACATATTCATAAAAACATATATTTGACTAAATAAGGATATTTGTTAGAGAACATTGTTTATGAATTTGAATTTTCTATTTGATAAATGTGTAATTATTTTGAAATTCATGATATAGTTTGTGGATAGGTTAATGAAATCCCCTCGATGTATCAGCAGTCTCAGGGGATGAATTCAGTTGGACAAACCCTTCACATTTTGAAATATTATGTTTTAAATTGTCTTGTATATTGTATTGATAATTGAGTAATGGTTGAAAAAACCAAATAAGATTCTACCTAGTATATGTTAAATTGTATTGTTAATGTTCTTGATAGTTAATGTTTCATGTTTCTGGGAAACATGCCATCCAATATTTAAAAATTTCATTCATTTTAGAAATTATTAGCCACAGTATTTCCCTTATGACAAAATCAATGGATTCACTTAATTAGAGGTTGATTGATTAAAAGATATATGTTTTAAATTATTTACCTATTTATATTGTTTACTCAATTCCTTAATGGTTATTTATTACAAGACATGTGTTCATAATTACTTACCATGCCACATTGATTATTCTCATTGATTTATTATTGATTATGTTGTAATTACTCTTACAGAGCATTTGATCTCACCCTTATTTTTTCCCTTTGACTAGGTTATGAAGAAAATATCTTTGAATGATTTTTCAAGAATTTTGTTTATTAACTTTTTTATGCATTAAGTTTATTTTTTTATTTCCCAATTTAAAATGGGTATCATGTATGTAATATGGTTTCCCAAAAATGATAAACTTTTGGTCCATTGGTTTTTTATTCCTTGTAATAATAGAAATGTAATAAGGTAATGCACTAACTCCAGGATTCTGGGTTTAGGGTGTTACAATTGTTATCAAATAATTTTTTGTAACAACCATGAAAACTAGATTCAGAAAACATAGATTTAGGGAACGTGTCCATGATATTAAATTTGATAATAATTATAGAAGAACATCCTAGAATTTTGGTAAGGTTGAAATTATGTGGGTCTTACTAGAAATAAATCATTATCTAGATAATATAAGTGGAAATTGTTCTAGATTAGATATACCTAGGGGTTACAACTCTGAAAAGGTGTGTTAGTCCTAACACGACCATAACCTGGTACATATATAACAACCATGCTCTTTATTACACACATAAACATGATTTATTACATAAAAATGCACATAAAACAAATATAAGGATCAAGAGGTCTAGTGTCTTGGGAAATTAGGAACATTACATAATATCTTAGAACCTAAAACCCAATATCTATATTGTAAACCTCCTTTAGATGACTAAAACATTCCTTCGTACTTAACATTGCATGGGATAATCTGAGAAAATTCATAATAAAAGGGTTAGCTATAAATCCCATTAAATGAGTAAATAGGAATAACATGAAGAATATATTATATGTTAGGAAATAGGAATTTCAATGGAGCATAAGAGAAAGATGAACATAAATGCATCATATATCATGATTATCATAAAATTAAAATGTGACAACAACATTTAACCTGATATTAGCATGAGCCAAGGCTCATTGCACATGGAGCATGAGTAAACCCTCATTGAACTTGAATTAGATTGAGTAAAACCTCATTTCACTTTAATTATCATGATTAAATCCTCATTGAACATGATGTATCATGATTCTAATCTTTACATAATGAATTGGAGTGCTATTGGGTGTACCCATTATAAACATTTTATTTCATGCATAAGTGTTCCACATGGATCATATAACATGAATTTTTTAAACATCACAATTTATTCCTTGAAATAGATATGTAGAATACATAAATGTATTCCCTCAAGAAAAAAGTTCTTGTTTATAAAGTTGAATAACCTTGATAGAGAAATGGGTATGGTATTCACTTACATGATGATTTTGGTATGGGGAATTTTGGTGTAACCTCGGAAACATAACGACATCAAATAGAACTCGTAAAATGGGTTGATGAGAGATAAAGGAGTATATAATCATTTAAACATGAAATTAAAAGTAAGGGGGTCATGTAACAGAGTATCCTAACATATGTAATCGAATTTAGATGCATAATATAAAATAATTTCTTGAATGGAAATGAGAAAAGAAAAAATTCTTATAGAATTTCAACTTGGTAATAGGTGTACATGTGAGGCATTAATAAGAGTTAAAAAGTTCTCTCATCATTTAAATATAATGAGGGTATTATAAGGGAGGTGTGAAATCATACCCCAATATTTTTAATTGAAAATAAATGGGTATAAAAACATAAATAAATTTAGATAAAAATGAGAAAGGAATAAATTTCTTACTTGGAAGTGGGATCACAAAGTCTTGGGAGAGGCTTGAGAGGGGATTATAGGGATATTGGGGCACCATAAGAGGATTCTAGAAAGAGGAGGGAAGTGGTTTTTCAAGCTCCAAATGGTTTTAGCAAAGAGGAATAGGAGATTGAGTGGGTTTATATAGGAAAGGAGAGGGAATTATTTATTATTTTGGTTTTGGACACCATGCATTAAACTAATCAAATCCAAAAACCATCCCCTGGTTTTTGACCATGTTGTTTTTCAAAGGGGAGTGGAAAATTGAATTTTATAGGGAAAATGTCATAAATTATTAAAATACTAGGCTTGATTATGTGACGGTTAGTCACACAGTCAAGGAAATCATTTTAAAAGTTAAAATTTCATATAAGTCTTGGAGGGTCCACTACGGCACCATAAAATTAATCAAACAAATAAAAAATTACATTATTTTAAATGAAAAAAATATATTGGATGAAAAAAATTAATATTATTTCATAACATCACTATTGGGCTATTGTGATGCCGTTAAACACATTATATATTTAAACAGTATTTAATTTTTACCCAAAAAATCGATTATCTGAGAAAATTATGAAAAATTCACTGTTTTATAATTTCGATGTTCTGATTCCAAAAATAATATTCATTTTACCCAAAAAAATTCTAAATATTTTATCTTTTACTTTTAAAATATTAACTAACATTTCTCGAAAATTCATGGTTTTTGACAAAAATAGCTTTCAAACCTTAATAAAAATTACAATTGTATTCATAAAAATTATAGGATCATTTATATTTAATAAATATTAATTTAGTAACAATATTTTATTAATATATTATTTAATTTATAAATCCTTTAATTCATTAGAATATATTTCTTAATTGAATATTAACTAAAAATAATATTTCAACTTTAAAAACCAATTACAAAGTAAAAATAATAAAATGAATGTATATTATTTATTCCATAAAAAAATTATTCACAAAATTATAGTTCTAAGGTATTATTACATAACCCCTTATAAAACCAACATCATACCTAAGGTTAAGGTGTGAAATGGTGACATACTCTTAGGGTGGCATAGATAACATCCCTAGGGTTGTAATCTCTACCAACTTCCACTTCTCCAATAGGCAGTTCCGTTCAAGCTTAACGTGTTGAAGCTCGGCTTAGGATAGGTCAAGAGCGAAGCCCAATGATGCCACCACCTTTCTGCCTCCTGTAATCCATTTTTGGTATTTTCAAATGACACTTTTAAATATAAGTGTAATCCCAAACTATTATAACCAAATAACACCATTAAAAAGTAAAAGGCATTCAAATCCATACTATTTGGAGTTACCCTTCCCCTGCACCTACATCTATAAAAAAACTAAACCTTCGCATGGCTGCATGACTAGTTATCTCATACAGGCTTCCATGGGACCAGAATCAATGGCAAGAGCCATCTCCTCTCATTCGTCCTAATCTGGATGGTTGTGCGTTGGTGGATGCTACCTCCTTTCTGAGCTCCAAAAAATGGGATTCATATGGAGAAATTCTACTGGATGAGGCCATTGTTTCCTTTGTCTGAGTAAAATGGATTTGTTAAAGCCTTATATTTTTACTAGTCATGTAATTAATATTCAAAAACAATATTAGAAATGGAATCAATTATTAAATGTATTTTTAAATCCAAAAAACATGAAACCCTGTAATCTCACATGTTTTGTATAACCATTTTACATAATAATACATTTTATTAGATCAAGAGAAATTTTCATTAATAAATGTTTGGTTCGTTACAATCTTCCCCTCTTAAGAAATTTTCCCTCAAAATTTCCTTTTCCCATACTAAAATAGATGAGGGTAACTCTGCTTCATCACTCACTCTAATTCCCACATTTCTTTTTCAAACTTGTGGTTTCTCCACAACACCTTGATGAGGGGAATTTTCATATTTCGTAGAATTTTTTTCCCACAATCAAAGATCTTCACTGACTTCTCTTCATATTAGAGGTAATTATCCAATGGTACCGCATCTGTATTTATTAAATGTGATGGTTCGGGAATGTACTTCCTCAAGAGTGATATATGGAATACATCATGTAATTGAGATAGGTTCAGTGGGAGTTCTAGTAGATAATCTAGTACTCCAATGCAATCAAGGGTCTCAAAAGGTCCTATGTACCTTGGAAAATTATTTACCTTCTTTACAAATCTCATAACTCTCTTCCATAGTGATATAAGGAGGAATACCATGTCTCTAAAATCAATCACTTGGTCTCGTTGAAAAATATCATCATAGCTCTTTGTCGACTATGAGTAGCTTTAATATGCAGCTGGATGGTTTTAACCTTCTCCACCATTTTTTCATCGGGGATTTTTTACTCCTCAACTTCATCCCAACATGTTAGTGTTCTGCACCTCTTCCCATAAAGGGCTTCATATTGATCCATTTGGATGTGTGAGTGGAAACTGTTTTTGTAAGAGAACTCAACTAGATAAAGATTTCGATCCCATACTCATTTGAAGTCCATTGAGAATGCTCTCAATATGTCCTCAAGTGTTCACATAGTCCACTCAGATTTTCCATTTTTTTACGGATGATAATTTGTATTAAACTTCATATCAGTATTCATAGCATGTTGAAGACTCTTCTAGAACTTATAGGTGAATCTTGGATCTCGATCAGATAAAATAGACATTGGTACTCCATTCAGCCTCACCACTTCTCTGATATATATATGTGCCATTATATTCGAGTAGAAATCCTCTCAAATTGCAATGAAGTTTTCTATCTTTGTAAGACTATCCAAAATAACCCATATAGAATTGTTTCCTTTGGATGTATTTAAAATTCTGGTGAAAAAGTCCATCGTGATGTTGTCACATCTCTATGTTGGTATAAGTAATGGTTGCATCATCCCCTTAGACTTATTCCTCTATGCCTCCACTTGCTGAAATACCAAGCACTTTGATGTATACCTAGGGATCTCCTTCTTCATGTTATCCCAACAATAATTCTCTTAGATATCTTGATACATCTTTGTGTTTCCATAATGAATGGAGAAATTTGAACTATGTGTATCATCCAAAAGTTATTTCTTTAACTCCATATTTAATGGAATCTGTAGTTATGACCCAAATATCACAATTCCTTCTTCCCAAACATTGAACTCTGAGTATTCCACTTTTTAATAGTTTCCACTTTTTTCTGAATTCAAACATCATTCTTTTGAGCATCCTTTTACCTTTGGAAAAGTGATTATTGAGAAATCATTTGTGAAAGTATTGATAATGATTCATTCTTTATTATTCCCATGTTCATATTCATCAAATCTAAAAAGATTGGATCGTTTTATATTCTCATAAATGATTGAATTGTTGGGTCCTTTATACTTAGAGCATCTCCATTCTTGTTCTCTTTCCCAAGGTGGTAATGTATTGAGCAGTCATAGTCATTGATCAGCTCTAACCATCTTCATTGGCACATATTCTCCACTTTCTCTGTGTGTTTATACTTGAGGATTTTGTGATCTGAATATATTTCATAATTCTCCCTAATGATATAATGTCGCTAAATATAAAAATAAAAGATTACTATATCCAACTCCATATCATGTGTTGGATAGTTTTTCTCATGAACTATTAATTTCCTTGAAGCATAGGAAATGAATTTTTCATTTTGCATCAACATACAGCCCATGCCCTTCATTGAAGCATCACTAAATACCACAAAAAGTTCTCCACTTGTGGGTAGTGTAAGAATGGGGTGCATTAATAAGCATCCTTTTCAACTCCTTGAAACTTTATTTGCATTCATCACTCCAAGACAACAAGACTCTTTTACGAGTTAGCTTGGTAAGAGGGTTTGACAGTCATGAGAAATTTCTAAAAAATCGGCGATAATACCCCGCAAACCCCAGGAAGCTATGGACATCCATCACTAATGTTGGTCTCGAACACCACTCAATTTCTTCTATACTGGATGGATATATATATATACCATTTTTTGTGATGATATGACCCAATAATGTGACTCCCTTAAACCAAACTCACACTTGGTGTACAATGAATAGAGCTTCTCCTTTTCCATGGTCTCTAGTACAGTTCTTAGATGCTATCATGCTTATCCTTGGTTCTGGAGTATATTATAATATTGTCTATACATACTACCCCAAATTTGGTGAGAGAATCTTTAAATACTCTATTCATTATGTCCATGAAGATTTATAGAGAATTAGTGAATTTTAAAGGCATTACTATGAATTCATAGTGCCTGTATCTTGTATGAAAATCAGTCTTGGGGATATACTCCTTCCTCACCCTCACTTGGTAATATCTTGACCATAAATCCACCATGGAAAAGTATTTATCTCCACATAGCTGATCGAACAAGTCATCAATTTGTGCCAGTGGATACTTGTTCTTTATCGTGATTTTGTTGAGCTCATGATAATCAATGCAAAGGCGCATTGACCCATCCTTCTTCCTGACGAAGAAGACTGGTGCAACCCATGGTGAATCACATGGGTGTATAAATCCTTTATCCACATTCTCTTATATTTTTTTTAGCTCCTCAATCTCTACAACATTCATTTTATTTAGAGTCTTGGAAATTGTAAATTTTTCAGGTATAAGATCAATTGGAAATTCAACATATTTTTTAGGAGGAAGACCAGGAAATTCCTCGGGAAACACTTCAGTGAATTCCTTCACAATAGTCATGTATTGAAGGATGGTTTATTCCTTATAATCAATCATCTTTGAATTATACACATGATCAAAGGGTAGTAATATCCATGCATGAGATGATTGTGATAAGGAAGATTTATCCTCCTCCTTGGACTTGTATAGAATCATGGGTCGATTCTGCATATGGAGAGTGCTTTCCCTCTCATGGTAATTTTTGTTAGCTCTATATTGGGAAATTTAATCCATCCCCAAAATTTCATCCAATTCAACCATAGGGAGTATGGTGAGGTTCTTTGGGAAGTTTGACCAACAAATTGTGACATGGGAGGATTTATATTCATGGAATTCAATGATTTCCCCATATTTCATTTTCATTGACATCTTTACTTCCATGGTTTGTGGTGGTATTGGGATAGTTCTACTAAACATTACAGATATAAAAGAATGCGTATAACCTGAATCAAAAAGTACATTCTATATTCTTGAATGAATAACTAGCATACATATCATCACTTTGTTATTGTGTTTCACTTCAGTGGTAGTGATGGAAAAGATCTCCCTTGCTGCCTTAGAGGTTATCGGTTGCCTCTAAAAACCCTTGGCGTAGGGAATTGGTTTTCAAAGTTCCTTGGTTCATTGAAGTTGAAGCAATCAACAATTAATTGAGGGTCAAACTGAGTGTTTCTGACCTCTATCGTGTAACCAGGTTTTTCTTGTCAATAGTTTATAGCTAGGTTCCCTTCTCTTCCACACCTAAATCATTACATCATCCACTTTAAGAAATTTCCAGGGTGCTTCTTTCTACATCTTTGGCAAGTGGGGTGCTAGAATTTTATAGCACCATTGGATTTATCCATCGGACTGGCAGAATTAAAGTCCACCTTACGCTTCTTATCTCCATGATACCCCTGATATTATCTGATCTCCATTTTGACTTTGAGGGTACATCTGACAATTCTTCAGAGCTCTCGAAGTCATAGATTGTTAGATCTTTCCATAGGCTAGGTTTTATCCAACCAAAGAAGTGACCAACCTTGAATTTCGGGGTAACGACAATGCGGGAGGCATATCATGCAATCCAAGTGAAGTTTTCCTCGTACGCTCTAATGGATTCTTTATGAGTTTTCTTAATGGAAATGAAGTCCATTTCTACCTTAAGTTGAACGGTGCATGGAAAATATTTATAAAAAATTATTTTTTGTAAATCCATCCACTCCAATGCCTCGATATCCTCCTCAGGCTTTATATTTTTGATCAATTTCCACCATTGATCTACTTCACCCTCCATATGATAAGCAGCAATAAGTACCTCTCTTGTTCAGAACATTGAAGGATGGAGAATATCTTATCAATGGAATTGATCCATTATTTGAGGATTGAGGTATTATGAGATCCATTAAAATTTGATGGCCTTTGTCTCATGAAGCTCTCAATTGTGTCTTGTTCTTTCTTAGGTGTGTGGGGGGGGGGGGGGGTTAAACGTTCCTTTTGACCCATGTTTCTATTAAAAACATGAGTTAATTAAGAAAATATCATGATAAAGTTTGTGATTCCCGCTCCCATTTAATTGGGAATATATTTATAATAGTCATCACAATGATCTTCGAATTAGTTGTTAGCCCAAGTCCATATATTACAGGAGAATGGATGGAATAAAAAGGAATGTAGGGGTAACACATAAATGTGAATCCAGTGACAAAAAGGGATAACATATAAATTAAATTTCTTTCCTTAACTTATCTTTTTTATCCATGATTTACTTCCCAACATATATACCTACAGGTTTTTTTTAAATTACCTTAATAATAGTTCATACTAATATTATGAATTTACCAAAGCATATCCCCCAAGAGTGTTGTAACCCAGAGTGCAGCAAAGCCCATTGTCGTGCACCAATTTGTATTCGGGTCCAGCTCAAAGAGGTGTTTTTGGGTTTTAACCCTAGATACATATGTGCCAGAGCCGCCTCTACCTACCTGTATCCAGAAAGGGATATATTTTCTTGATATACCTCTTACTCAATACTCAACAAAATTTAGTGATGTTTTTCTTATACTTAGTCTTATCACAAAGTATTAAACTATGTTTTTTTAATTCTAATCCCATAAATAACTAAACATTTCCTTTGATACCAATTGTAACATCCCTATTCTTTATTACAGACATAAAAATGATTTTTTACATAAAATTCACTTAAGAAACTATGAAGATCAATAGGTCTAGTGTATTGGGTAATTAAGAACAATAAATAAAAACTTAGAGCATACAACCCAAAATCTTTATTAAAAAATTCTTTTATATGACCAAAACATTCTTTCGTACATATCATTTCATGGGATAACCTGAGGACATGCATAAAAAAGGGTAAGCTATAAATCCCAGTAAGGGAGTAAACAAAGAATAAAATATAGAATATAGTACATGTTTATAAATAATAATATCAATGTATCACAAGAGAAACATGAACATAAAGGCATGGCATAACATGATTATCATAACATGGAAATATGGAAATAGCATTTAACATGATATTAGCCTGAGCCAAGGCTCATTGCACATAGAGCATGAGTAAACCATCATTGAACTTGAATTTGCATGATTAAAACCTTATTGAACATGATTTATCATGATTAAACCCCATTTTTACTTGATGTATAATGATACTAATCTTTACCTAATGCATTGGAGCACTATCCGGGCACACCCTTTATAAACATTCCATTTCATGTATAAGAGTTCTACGTGGATCATTGAATATGGATTCATTAAACATCGTAATTTATTAGAGGAAATAGACATGTGGAATATATAAAGTTATTTCCTCAATAAAAACGTACGTGTGCATAAATTTTAATACCCTTGATGGTGAAATGGGTATGGTATTCACTTACACGATTATTTTGGCATGGAAAAGTTTTGTGTAATTCGGCAGCATATTAACGTCAAATAGAAATAATAAAATGGGTTGATGAGAGAGAAAAGGTATCATATAATTTATACATGAAATGGAAAGTAAGGGGGTCATATAACATAATATCCCAAAATATTTAATGTAATTTAGATGCATACTATAAAATAATTGCTCGAAAGTAAATGAGAAGAGAGAAATTTCATACGGAATTTTATCAAGGTAACGGGTGTACATGGGAAGAATTAATGAATGAGAAAGAGGTATCTCATAATTTAAAAATAAAGAGGAAATTATCAGGGAGGTGAAAAATTACACCCTAACATTTTTAATTGAAAATAAAAGGGTATAACAGTATAACGAAATTTGGAAAAAAATGAGAAAGGATGAAATTCCTTATTTGGAAATGTGATACCAAAGGCTTAGGAGAGGCTTGAGAGTGGCTTCTAGGTACCTTAGGGAACCCTGGTAAGATTCTAGAGATAGAAGGGAAGAGGTTTGTCAAGCTCCAAATGGTTAAATTGAAGAGGAATGGGATATTGAGTGGGATTAAATAGGGAATGAGAGGGAATACTTTATTATTTAGCTTTTGGACACCACGAATTAAACTAATTAAAAACACAAACAATACCATGGTGTTTTTACATGGGTTTTTCCAAATGGAAGTGGACAACTTTATTTTATAGGTTTAATGTCCGAAATTATTAAAATATTATGTTTTCTTATGTAAAGGTGAGTCACACTCTCAAGGAAATAATTTTAAAACTTATAATGTTTTAAAACTCTTGGAGGGTCCACTAAGGAACCATAAAATTAATCAAACAAATCTAAAATAATATAATTTTAAAGGTAAAACATTAATTGGAAGAAAAAAAATTATAGTATTTTATCACATCACTATTGGGTCATTATGATGTCATAAATCACATTATATATTTGAACAGTTTTTAATTTTTATCCCAAACTTTGACTGTCTCAGAAAATTATGAAACATTCATTGTTGGATAATTTCAACAACATGATTCCAAATATAATATTTATTTTATATAAATAATTTTATAAATATGTTAATTTTTTACTTTTAAAATAAAAACTGACATTTATCAAAAATTCAAGGGTTTTGAAAAAAATAGCTTTCAAACAATAATAAAAATCACAATTGAAGTCATAAAAATTATACGCTCATTTATATTTAATAAAGAGTAATTTAGTAAAAATATTTTGTTAAAATATTATTTAATTTAAAAATTAATCATTTCATAAAAATATATTTCATAATTTAATATTAACATGAAATACTATATGTGCTTTAAAACCATTTACAAAGTAATAATAATAAAATGAATGTATATTATTTATTCTTTACAAAAAAATAATCTACATAAATATAGTTCTATGGTATTGTACATAAACCCTTATAACACTTGTGTAATACATAAGGTTAACACGTGAAATGGTGACAGACTATTGGGTTGGCTCGGATAACATCTCTCAGGTGGCAATCTATATCAAATTACACTTCTCTCCTAGGTGGTTCAATTCAATATTGACGTGTTGAAGCTCATCTTGGGCTTGGTAAAGAGTGAAGCACTGTGATGCTACCCACTTTTAAATCTCCAACAAATGGGATTTTTATGGAGCTATTCTATTGTATTATTCCATCTCTTACTTTTTCTGAGAAAAGTGGATTTGTTAAAATCACTATATTTATACTAATCACGTGATCATTTTCAACAACTATATTAGCAATGGTAAAAATTCTTAAGGTTATTTTTAAATAGAAAAAAAACATAAAATCAAGTAATTTCACATGTTTTATATTACCATTTTACATAAAAGACGTTTAATTAGATTTAGAGGAATTTTCATTAATACAAGTTTAGGTCGTTACAACATGACTAAGGGCGAAACTACCCACCTGGTTTGAAACACCCAGGGGAATGCTTAGGATAATTACAATTTTATTTAAAATTAATTATAAAGGATCTTAAAATATATTTATACCCAGATAAACCATGTTTATGATTGTTAGATAATATATGAAAAATGTTTATCTAATCTTATGTTAAGTGTTATACCGTATTTATAATTGAAAAAAGTAAATAATTTTATAGTTAATATTATACATTCAATTATTTATAAATGGTTCTTAGGAGATGGAATGTGAACCTCACCAACGAACATGATCTAATGAGTAATAATGATCACTTCATTTGTGGTCTTAAGCCAATGTTTCAAAGGGAACTATTCTCCCAAAAATTATCATCAAATGCGGACATAGTATCATTTGATAAAACGATATATAAATGATTCACTATGTATTATGGATTCAATGGGAAGACAGAGAAAACAAGGAAAACTAGGTAAAATGGATAAAGGGTGGAAGGGGAAGATGGTTTTTACCACATGTAATAATTGTCTAAATAATCTCTCTAGTACAATCTTAAAAGGAACAGAATATTGCTAAAATTGTGGAAAGAAAGCCTGGTGTGCTTGTGATTGCATGGATAACAAAAATTTTCCTAGTGTGTGATACTTCAAATACAAGGAGGTAGGAAACTATACAAATCAATTTATTATGTGTCAATAGAATATACCCTAAAAAAGGCTAACATATCACGGTAAACATTTTACTACTACTAGAGAAAAAGAGTGATGATTAACATGTATATGATTAGATTCAAAAATTATTTAATTTGATAATTTTATAACTAAGGAAATTTTCTTTAGAATTATAAACTATATAAGGATTTTAATAGAGTACCTTTTCATTAAGGATTAAAAATCTTGTGTTAATCGGTACTGAAAACCAAGAAAATTGATTTATATAAAGTTGAACATTTTTTTAAAACACATGGTCAATGGAAAGATAACACTTAATATGTTCCTGATAATAAGACAATGATTTTTGAATAAATAGACAACTGATATGGATAATATATATTCAATATTATAGACTAACTTGGAACTAATTAATGAATTTTTGATATCATGTGTTATTTTATAATTTATGGGGTTTACAATACTTTTGGATTTAAGTAATATATCTGTTTACAAGTGTTTTACTAAAGTAATAAGGAAGCATGAATTCTTTAAAAAGGGTTTTATGGTAATTAATTTTATTACCATATTTCAAGAGAATATATGATGAAGGTATTCACATGTATTGTATATGATGATTTGAGATATATTGCATGTTCTTTTGATTAATAATAAGTTTATTTTTCTAATTCAACAGCTTTCTTTCTAAAAGTTTTAGATCATAATCATTTTGAAAATTTGATAATTTATGGAATGCATTTTTATTTTGAATGAATTATTATAGATTAATGTGTTACATTACTATATGAATAATCTTATGCTAAGAGATGAAGTATAAATAGTACACGACACAACCAAATGATAATATTGTGTTTATGAAATATATACTTATATTTATTTATATTTATAGATAGTGAAAGAATTATGAAAATATATTAAAAGGGTATTGAATCAAAAATGTTTTCCTATTATCGTCATTTTTGGATAAAAACAATTAACTTTTTCATAACTATGGTTTCAAGATTTTTGTTCATCAACATTTAGCTGGACATCTTCTCTATCACATTCCATGAGATCATGATAGTTATATGTCTCTTCTATGTCCAAGATTTAATTAATGTTATCCTATTTGAAATTCTATTTTTGTGGTGAAGTTTACATTTTAGTATCCCTATCTTTAATAATTTGTATTATTAATGCTATTTACGATTTGATTTTTTCAAGAATGTTTTATTTTCAAATATCAAACCCTCGATTATAGAGATAAAATTTAAATTGTGAGGAAATAATTTAATTAAGGTGGGAAAAATGTAACATCTAATTAGTTTTACATCTTTTTAGTGGCACACCGATTTTAAAACAAAATTTTTACACTTTTATAAATATTATTTGTCAAATTAAAGTCTATTTTTAAATTTTTAATATCATAATTTCCTCAAGATTATTTTGGGTTATTTTTAGGAGAAATTTCATTTTTTATGAATAATGAAAGATATTGTATTTTTTAAAAAACTTTATTTTTGATTAAATAATTATTAATGTTAAATTATATTATAAATTTATTTCTAAAGTAAAAAAAGAGATCAATTATTCAACTATTAATCCAATTTAGTTCATTGTAATAATTTTTATTTAAAATTTATATATAAATATTATTTGATCTTTTTATCCTTTTCACTTTTAAAACTTGCTTTCCTACGAGCATGTACCCAAGTGTTAAAGGCTCCTTCTTAGAATCCAAAAGAACTAGGATCAAATCCAGGCAGGGACTAATTTTTGGCACTACAGCAACATTGTAGCAGTTCACTATAGCAGAACTATAGCAGCAGAGGTACTATAGCAGGAACTGTAGTAGCGGCGGTACTGTAGTAGGTATTGTAGCATCCCGGGTGTTGTAGCAGTACTATTCACCGAAGGGATCTTTGGGCCAATCAAATGGCCTTTCAGGCCTTGTATTTAGACCACTTGGTATTGGGCCTTCAGGCTATGTAATGGGTCCCCCTCTACCAAGTTTGAAAGAGGTATTTTCTTTAATTATAAATGAGGCTTCGGCCCAAACCTTTTAAAAAAACATTTAAAACTTGCATTGTCTCTATCTCAGCGTGATTAGATTTAAATTTTATTTTCCCAATTTTATGAATATAATTTTTTAAAAATAGTCTTACAAGTTTATACTTAGAATAATAATTATATTCTAATAAGATCCACATATTTTTAACAAAAATTATTTGTGAAAATAAATATAATTATTTACATCAATTAATGTAAATTTAAGCTTAACAAGAGACTAAACCTTAAACTTAAGGAACAAAATGACTAATAAGCATGTACAAAAGACATTAGATTCCATTGTTTAACCATATACCATTTTTATAATATTAATTTTATATTGGGATAATATTCCATGAATGTAACCTATATAACAAATTAAGTAATGAAAAAGACAAAAAAAAGGAAACTTCCTTCCATTTAACATTTATAATTTTTTAGAGTATGGAAGAGGCTACATAGTTATTGTTATAACAATTATTTTGAAAGGTAAATGAGTTATTATAATAATAGTAATTTAACTTCATTTTTTATAGATTATATTATTATATTAAACGCTTAACAAACTCTAACAAATGGATTATTTAGTAGATAATTAAACAAAATAAATAATGTTGTAAACATTAAAAGTAAAGTAATTTTAATGAACAATTATGTTCCATTTTTATTTTATATTAATATAGAATGTTAAATATATTTTAACTTAATATGTTTTAATTCAAATAATGTTTTTACATTATTTAAATTAAAACTAAAAAAACAATATCAAAATTGATAGTAATGTTATTTTATAATAAATGTAATTTTATTAAAAGAATTAAAATTATTAAAAAAATATATAAATCAAATTTATTTTTAAATTATAATGAATATAAAATATGGTAAAATAGTTTAAAAAAATTTCATTTATAATTAACATATCTAACCATATATAGTAAAAAATTATTAGCATTGTTCGAGTTAAAGTAGGGTTTTTATTCATTACATGTTCTTGTTTGAAAATTAATTTCCAAAACACATGGAATTTATATTTTTTGAATTTGATATAATATTTATAACTGAGTGGTAATTTTTTTAAAATAAAATTCAATTTAATTTAATCTTATTCATTAAATTACATATGATAGACAAAAAGTTACTATAGTAAGAACTAAAATGTTAAAATTAATGAAACATAAATATTTAGTAACAAAATAATAAATATTATTTTCATTTTATGTTTTTTGAGTTTTTATCAACCATAATTCCAATATAATCCATTATTTTATCATTTTTTTCACATTAGGTAAGGGATACCTCCCAATTGTGTTTATAGTTTTTTATTTGCAAGAATCCCACACCTCATCGACTATAAAAGGCATTCACTCTCCCCATTCCTTACACCTCTCGATACACTTTGTCTCATAGACACTATAAAAATAATATCCCAACATCTCTCACGTCAACCTAGAGTCCTCAATTTGGGATGAAATCTAACCAAGGAATCCCTATAGTTCAGAAGAAAATGAGTTACTCGAAAATTGGTAACATGTTTTAAATATGAATATATGTTTTATTTATTTCTAGACACGTTAAATTTTTTTATTCCATGATAATATAATAAAATTGGTATCATAAATCAACTAAAATAAATTTATTTTAACATTTATGGCTACACCTACACACACATTGATGAAATGGGTAACAAAATTATCGTTCCTGTACGAAGAACTCTCACCTCACAAAATGATGTCATTCTCTTTTTTCCACTCCCACCTACCATGGATAAGAATTACCATGGACATCATATTTTTATAGGATATAGTATATTTATGTTTTCATCGTACTTATTTAACTTTTATATAACACATGATTTCATGATTTTTATTTTACATAAATACAATATCATTGTTTTTTGACATGTGGACTACTACCTCTTCAAAGCGATGTGATTCATTAATACTTTACATCGAATGTTATAAGGACAATTTTCAAAAAAATATGTGAAATACATGACATAAAAATTATACTATAATTATAATATACCTAAATATCATTCGTTTTTCATTATTTCAATATGAAAAATAAATTGAAGTAGTGTTCATGTGTACGTACGACATATCGTCTCCCAGAATAGTGCATTTCATTTCCTTTCTCCAAATTCTATAGAATATTATAAATACACATTTAATGAATATATATGATATTTTAATAATTTATTACATCCTAGAGATGATGAAATAAATATCTACAAAATAATAACAAAAATAAAAGATCAAAACATACATGAAAAACTAGGAAATTAACACCCAAAGTAGTTAGAATAATGAATGATTATTAACAAATGGGTAATAAGATATTATAATAAAAACATATATGTTATTAATCATATGATTATGGGTATGTTATATTTTAATAAAGTTCTTAAAACTATTATATAGGAGGTTAAAGGGTGTTCTCCCAAAATTAAATACAAAGTATTGGATTGCATCTCAATTTACATTCCATTGAGACTTATTTGTTATTATACAAAAATTTATATAAGTATGGTGTATATACTTCCAATTAAAAATTTCATATCATTATTCACTCATAAGTTATGTTATTTTATGTTTAAATTTGAACTATCTCATACAAAGGATTTTTTATTGTAAAATTACTAAGTGGTAAAAGTTAACTTTGTAATATCACTTTCTTTTTATGATTATTATCCTTCTCTCAAAACAATCACTTTATCATAATAATTTTTCATTGAAAATTATATTCCTTTGTGATATCCATATTCTTTTATGATGGATATTATTATTGTTTAAATCATATACCATAATTATATATGGTTTTTACTTTTAAGGTTATTTGATTTTTTTAGGAAATATTGATAAATTCTTATCTTTGACTCAATAATAATATTTGATAAAGGAATTTTTTTCATGAATAAAAATATATTATTTAATATAAGAGGAATTATTTGGACATTAAATACATGTTCTAGGGTCTTTTTAATTAAATACCCTCGATGCATCAGTAGTCTCATGGGATTAATTAATTCGGACTAATCCTTCACATTTAAAACCAATATGTTTTAAACTATCTTGTGAGAGGTCTTGATAGTAGTGTTATAGTTGGATAAACCAAATAAATTTATACCCTGTATATTTTAATCCATCTTGTTAATTTTCATTATGGTAAAGGTTTCATGTTATTGGGAAACATGACATCCAATATTTTAACATTTCCTTGATTTTAGTAATTATTATCCATAGGATTTTCACTATTAAAAAAATATATGGATTTAATTAATTCTAAATTTATTGATTAAATGAAATGTGTTTTATTCTATTTATCTTAATTTTTTGTTTAATCACATACTTATAATTTACTTATTACATTTAATGTGTTATAAGTGACTTACCTTTCCATATTGATTATTCTCATTGATTCATTATTACTTACGTCGTACTTACCAATACATAGAATTTGATTCCACCCTTATTTTATTTCCCTTCCCTAAGTTATAAACCAAAGATATTTAAACGGGTTTTCAAGGATGTTGTTTATTATATTTTTTTATATAATATGTTTCATTATCTTTTTTACAATATAAAATGGGTATCATGTATGTAATTTTGTTTTCATGAAATGTTAATCTTTAACCAATTTTTTATTTCAATTCTTGTAATCATGCCAATATAATAAAGTAATGCATCGGATCCAGGATTCTAGATCCAGGGGATTAAATGATATATTTATACATCTTATTACATCATATATTAATAGATAAGTATGTGATACTCATATCATGCAGATGTTCCCTCTTTAGTACCGGTTTTGATGGGTCACATATCCAGGTTCCAAACATTATAATTATATCTTCAGAAACTTTTATCACTGGAATTTTATGTACCTTCATCTATAGAAATACATCACCTTTCAAGGCCTCCCTGATCGTCTCATGAATGGATGGTTGAGAAGTTATTTGAGAAATATATGGTAAATATTATTTTATATTTCCCAATTTTATCACTTCATATTCGAAGAAGATTGGATCCCTTTCAATCCTTATCATGGATATGATTATTGGATCATCTCTACTCAAAACATCAACCACTTTGTCTTACTTACCTATATTGTAATACATTGAACAATAATTACATATGATCATCTTTAACACCTATTTTTGGAACAAATTCATCTCATTTTGAGTAAATATATACTTGATGCTTTATTGGTCCATATATAAGTCACACTTTTCTAATAAGAGATAATAAATTCATCTCAATTTGATTAAATACATACTTGATGTTTTATTGGTCCATATATAAGTTACACTTTTCTTATAAGAGATAATTTCACTAATGTTTCAATAAAAAGATCACTAAAAGAAAGTCTAGATCACACATTTAGTATTTCTTCCCAGAAATATTTAATTTCCTCGAGGCATAGTCAATCACTTTTTCATCTTGAATGAGTTCACAAGCCACGACCATTTTTGAAACATCACTATAGATCACAAATCCTTCTCAATTATTAGGTAACATGAGAATAGGTTAACTAATTAGCCTCTCATTTGAATATTTAATGTTATATTCACATTCAACTGCACATAAACACTAAGCACCCTTAAAAATACATTAGTTAGTGCTCTTTTTAATCATTAGTAGTTTCTCAAGAATCAAAAATAGAATTCATCTAATTTAAAAAAATTGTGGATTTACATCATAGATATGTATTTGGGGCATGAATAAATTGCATTTGTTTTTAAGGATCCAAAAATATCCCTATTATAGTAATAAAATTCCTTAGGAAGATTAATTTCTCCATCCATAACTCACATTTACTATAAATCACACAATTACATTTCATTTTACAAAATATTCAGTAATAAATTCAAATTATCATTAGGTTTCTCTTTTATTTTGAGGTTGATAATAATTTAATATATAAATTATACAAAAAAATTATCAAGGAAATCCATAAAGACTCAATTCATGAATTCCATGAATATTTCTAGATCATTAGTGAGTCCAAATGGAATAAAAATAGACAAATACTTCCCAGGCATTTTATGAAACATAGTATTGGGGATATCCTCCTTATTTACCTTAAATTAATAATATCCCAATTGATGATCCACATTAGAGAGGAATTTTGATAGGAATAGTCAATTTAACAAGTCATAAATCCAATTTAGAGGGTAATTTTTCTTTTTCATGATCTTGTTGAGATCACAATAATCATTATGGAGGTGCATTGACCCAAACTTGTTCTTGGTAAAGAGGACTAGTGCACCCCATGGTGAATCACTTATGAATATAAAAATATTATCTTTATTATCATATAATTGTTTTCTTTAGATACATATTTTCAACAAAGACCATTCTATATGGATTATTTAATATTGTAAAAGCTTTGTGTTTAAGCTCAATTGTGAACTCAATCTCACCGCTAAGAGGAAGTCCAAACAAGTCTTTGAGAAACACATGAGAAAATTACCTTACAATGGGTTAATGTCAAGAATTATATTATATTTAGTATTAATAAATAAAAATATATAATCATAATCATAGGTAAACTATAAACATTCATGATATGTTGGTACCAAATAAGATTCATCCCCCCAGCACTTGTATAGAATCAGAGGTTGATTTAGAACACATTGGGTAAATTCCTTTTTTCAACAATTTATGTTAGATATATACAAGGAAATACAATCAATTATTATAATAGTATAAAATTATACTAAGGGGAGTATTATAATGTGTTATTTGAATTTTATCCCATAAATTTATATAGGGTGTGAGTAATATGTTTAGGATTGAACAATTGGCCCATTTTTTATCTTCAATGATAACTCAACTTCCAAATTTTGAGGTAGTATTAAAATAGTTCTACTAAACATGTAATATATAAATGAATATATAGAACTATGATAAAATATTGTTTTTTCTATCCATGAATGAATAATTCTCATACCTATCACCACTTCATTTTTTGGATCCACCTTAGCAGTTATGATGGGATATACTCACCCTTAATCTCTAGTCCATGGAGATTGTTGTCATCAGATATCATCTATAACCATAGGTGTATGGAATTGATTCACATAGTTTAATTAATTCTCAAAATCTAAACATTAGAAGATAATATGAGTTTTAAGTAGAGAATTATTTTTTTCCATCAAATTGGTGGGTTTATCACGTAAAAACTTATATATTGGTTTTCTTCCTTCCCATACCTATAGTATTTCATTATTCTCCTTAGGAAACTCCTTGGATATTTTTTCTATACTTGTTATTGGTGTTATGTTCTAATTTCATTCCACTACTATATTTATCCATCATACCACCAAAATGAAAATTCATTTAACACTTTTTAACCCATGATAACATTGATATCTATTGATCTCTATTTGAACTTTGAGGTCAGGTCAGAGAATTTTTTCAAAGGTTTCAAAATCCAAAATGGATTAGTATTTTCATAAACTTTGATTTACCCCACCAAAGAATAGGTTAACTTTAAATTCAAGGGGAACGAAAAATTATAATGCATATCATGTATGTATTTTCATTTTTCTCTCATACACCTTGATGGATTTATCATACTTTTTCTTGAGTCTAAGAAAATCCATCTCTATTTTATGTCATGGAATGTAGGGAAAATATTTTTCAAAAATATATTCCATAATTCCTTTAACTATTTAACTTTGATATTCTCCCAAATCATCATATATTTGACCAATATAAACCATTTATTATCTTCCCCAATCATATTATACAAATTAATCATGATATTATATTACTCAAAGCATTAAAGGATGGTTTTTTCCATGATGGAGGAATGAGAAGGTCTATTGAGAGACAAAGCCCTTCATATCATAAAGGTCTCAATTGGAACTTGTACTTTCACTGGGGGATTTTGGTGTTCATCTTGATGCAATTTTCCACTAAAAAAATTGTTTTATTTGATAATGTATTTTCATGATGTTATTAGATCCTCCCATCATGTTGGGAATCTCATATGGACAAATATAACATTTCTCCCCACATTGGAAGCCATATTAATTTCTCCTATTTCAAACCATTTGACTAGAAAAAATGTAAAATTTGGATGTTTTTATATATTTCACACATAAATAAGAAACCCATAACATTAAAGGGATAAATAATAAATAAAATATATTCTTTAACCTAATAATTTCTTTAATTAAATATATGGTATCAACGATCTATTTCCAAATATAAAATATTATGGGATTTTATTGTTCCCATAATAATTTTTATTAAATTTAATATTATTTTACCATACAATACCACATGGGACTGTCAAATTACGTTTGTAGAAGGGATCATTTTCAGCATTAGGTGACAATCGAGTCTATATCTATGTGACCTTTTCAGGCTTATTACCTCTAAGTACATCTCTGACCGAGCTATATAAACTTATACTATCTTGAAAATGATTTATTTGATTGGAAACTAATTACTATAAATTTAAAAAAAATTACAGATGATTTATTATGTTTAGCCATTTTCCTAAGTATTTCACTATAGTTTTATCATCATAATCCCAAAAATAATCGGACTTTACTCTAATTCCAACTATAAAAACCCATATCTTTAGTGCACTTTAAATCACGATTTATTACATAATGATAAATTTAATACAACCCTAGAATATTATAAGTTCTAGTGTATTTGGTAATGTGGTATATAACATAATAACATTAAATGAGTTATAGTGATATAAAAATAAACCCTATAACAATCCATTAGATTCCATTGATTCTTATAAAACAGCATGGGATAACCTCAGGAAGTACTTAAGAAAGGGGTGATCTATATAGCCTAGTATGGTAATAAAAAAAGTAATATCATATATTAAAGAAATATATATGATCTAAAAGGCATATATATGTAAAATAAGAGGGTTCAAATCATAATATTGATTAATGAAGCATGATATAACATTATAGAAAAAATGAAACATGTGAATGTGGAAAAAACATCAATCCTGAAATCATAAAAATAAATCAGTGATAAACACTAAGAAATCAAAAAAAATCTTGGGGTAACCTCCCTTTAGCCACATATGAAATATAATTATATTAAATAATTACCTAATGAAAATGGGGATATATAATTTCAATCCCACCCATCACATTAATATCTTATATATCCATAATTGTGCCTCATAAACCATCAAAACATAATATCATATTTAATCACATTTAATTACATGATCATGGAGTGTGTGTTACATAAATGGATTTACCCAATATTATATGTATAGGTACATCTATGTGAATAACCTTTACTATAAATTGGAATGATTATTCACAATAAAAATGTTTGTCATGGAAAACCAGAGCATTATTTCAGTTGAAAAATAGGGGTATATAAAGGTTTATGGGAGGGGATAATGTTTCTGAAATGGGTATATAATCTATTATAAATCATAATTTCTACATTATAAAAGTTAAAAAATATCCTTAAATGATAAATTTTAACTAAAAGGGAATAATATATATAAGTTGGTGGATTATAGTGGAGAAGGATATGATCTATTACAATGATAGGGAAGTTAGAAAAATCTTGGGAGGAGATTATTAATATATATGGGGACCTTGGGATTTCAATATAGAGGTAAGGGAAGAGTAAAATCAATCCCAAAGACATTTAATTGAATAGGAATGGGAGTTTGGGAGGTTTTATATTGAGACAGAGTGGATAATGCATTATTAACCTCCAAACATAAGTTTTGGGCTCCATATGAAAAATTAATCAAAACCAAAAACCATCCCATGGTTTCTAAAAAATAATAATTTTTCACATAATTTAAAAATTATAATAACAAAAAAATTAAAATAAATCCCTTGCTGATGTGGAAGTGAGTCATGATTATAAATAATTGATTTTAAAATATTAAAATATTAAAATATAATATTGGTTTTAAAGGATTAATTATGGGTTTATAAAATTAATTAAATAACATAGAAAACATTATTTTATATTAAAATCATAATTTTGGTTTTGGGTACTCCTTATAGTATTTATTACATAATTTATGGGCTTTTATGATGCCGTAATACATAGCATATAATTATATTGTATGCAATTTTTACCTAACAATTTGAATGTATCAAAATATTTTAAAGAAATAAAAATTGGATAATTTTTATGTGATGATTTCAAAAATAATATTTATTTCATTAAAATAACTTTCCAAATATGATAATTTATACTTTTAAATAAAAAATACTCATTTATTAGAAAATACTGAATTTTTGACAATAAAAGTTTTTTGACCATCATAAAAATTAATTTTAGAATCTTAAAATTATATTATCATTTATTATTAACGAATATTATTTAATGATAATAATATTTTTTTAAAATATAATTTAATTAATAAAATTTTTTTTCATCAAAATTTTTTTTTTTATTGAGACTATATATTTCACAAAAATGCAATTTTTGTTTCATTATATCAAAATAAAATTTTTTATAAACTAATTTTTTAATTATTTAAAAATTTATATTGAAAAGGGATAAATATAATCATTGATTAATAAAAAATTAAATACATAAATTCATACTATTAAGATCTAGAATCATAAATATTAATTTCACCAACACATGCCCTAATTGTAAGGTATGTAATGGTAAGATTTTCATGGGCTAGTTTAATGATCACAGTCTCAGTCGTGATCTTGATGAGATTTAACTTCTACTATAAATTGTTTTTATTGTGATTATATTTATTTAATCATGGATTGATATTGGTTGATGTTAAATTACATTGATGATATCTCCCTTAGAAGCACCAATAAATGGGCTTTACAGTGTATGATCCTAGCGGTTCATGCTACTGCTTCCTTTGTCTGTGTCAATTAGACATTATCATATCCTTTAATAAACTAATCTTATTGGTCACTGTAAAATGATAATATTATTGATGGTTATCATGATTAATAATATTTTAAATTTGATAGACCATATAACAGTCTAAAATATCCAAAGAGGTCCATATGTTTTTGATATATTTATTTATTAATAATTTACTATTCATTCCAAATGGGTGTTTTATTTATAAATGTTTGGGTTATTAAAATCCATGTGTTATGTATTTTATTGTTAAACTATGGAATGTATGATGGATTTCCAAGAAATTGGAATATTTTTAAATTATTTGTTATGGGTTAAGCAAGTTCCCCGAACCTTTTAAGGGAGTATATATATATATATTTTTCCTCCCAATGAGGAGAGATAAAAATTATTTATAGGATATATATATATATAAATTTGTGTGTGTTCATAACATTTTCCCCCTATTGTGAGTGATTTTTCATCGTGATGATGGATATAGATGTGTGATTATGTTCCTCCCTACAAGGAGAAGGGATTTCATAGTGAGCATGGATATATTTATATATTGTTACATTGCCTCATGAAGAGGGTGACTAGTTTCTAACACTGCATACTCTGATCTTGGTATCAAAGTACGTATTGAATATATAGGTGGTCTAGGAGTTATATAATTTTATTAAATTATTTATCATGTATTACTTTATCATGATTATTTGTTTTAATAAGTTATTGAAATCATTATATAATATTAATGTTGTGGACACACATATATTGGTATACTTGATCATTAATTATGGGGTTGTGTTATATATGGTTAACCTAATGGTAATTTCACTTCACTAATATATTTTTAGGTATTATTGGGTATTGGTATAAATACTTTAATACTTATGTATTTTCTATTCATTAATATCAGATTAATTGTTTGGGTCTCTTTATGGTGTTATAGTATGGAAGGCCAACATTTTCCATAAGAGACTTTTCTATATCGCCACATATATATTTTTATTATTAATTTATCTTGGTTTTTAAATCTATTTATTACTATTATTATTAGGATACATCTAATAATTTCATTTTCATACATATAGATGGGTGTCTATATTTTTATTGTCGTACAATGAGTAATCATTTGAATATAATTTTTTTTATTTTGGGGTTTTCAATATATATATGGGTGGTGTTTTTTTAATGGAATTAATCCTTAATCTATATTGATTCTATAATTAAATAAATTACATACCATTTATTAATTTATACCCATAGTGCTACTTATCATCACTAGGAAATTAGATAATTCTCTTTGACCTCTATATACATTATTGATTTCTATTTTTATACACACATACACCAACATATCGTATTTAATAAAACAAAATTATTATATTTGAATTCAATTGATGAATATATCAAAAGTATTATCTTATACTTCAATTAATTTCAATTTTTCCTCAAATTAACTTCATTGACACTTGATAAGAAAATGATATTAAATTACTTTTATTTCTCATTGGTATTTCTTCTCTTGGCCAAAATTTATGTATACACTATAAATATAGATTTATTCATATTTTCTTTCACATTTAAACTTACTCTTATTCACCATAAGTAGAGAAATATTTTATTTGTTCATATTTTTATCTTCTTAGAGGATTAGAGTAAGGAAATCTAGGAGAAATTTTTCAATCTGGTTTATTTTAAAATTTACAATAAAGAAGTAGAATATTTTAGGTTGTTAAGAAAGAATGAGATTGGCGACTATTTATTCTCACACATTAAACCCTATAATTTATAGGTGTTCAACCTAGACAACCATATTTGCACAATTTGGTCTATATAGTGACCCCAATCCATGTTCTTTTTTGAAGAGTTCCTTGGCTATCTCGAAATTCTTATATATAGATCTATACTAATAAAGATCTTAAATATTATTGAGTATGATATAAGAATCGATAATATCATGAGATTTATTGAGTTTTGAAGATATAGACGAAATCATAAAGCATTGAAAATATAGATCAATAATCAAGTGTTTTTAATAACCTCTTTATCACTCACCTCTTTAGTTTGTGGTATATGAATTTGGGATTCTTGAATATGATGCTTCTATTAATGGGGTGATATAATACATAATCACATGTACTATTCCTCGAAGATATTTATAGTAATGATATTTACTTAAAAAATTATTAATCATCAAGATAACAGGGTATTTCAACAATCCATTTTATGACAATATTAAACTTAAAATAATTTCATTATCTTGATTTCCAAAATAATGAAATATGAATTAATTTAAATTTATTGTTAGTATTTTGAAATTTAATATTTTCCAAATATACCTCACTATTGGACTTAGAATTTCTCATCACATGTACATTATATATGTAAGTATCTTTATTTAACTTATTATAACCCATGTGAGGGCTTGATGAATTACATGATAGTATTTAGGTAAGAAATCATTCCAAACTCTAGGATGTAGTTCCAAAATCTGTTTAGTGTACTCTCTAATCCTAAAACACTTAATTTTTTATTTACCAAATAGTTTCTTCAAAATAATATCATGTTTATTGGGGGTTACTTATGTTTATTCTTACATAGTTACATCGAGTCCAAACCTCCATAATAACTCCCTGGTAAAAATAAGTTTCTTGATGAGGTTTATAAAAATATATATTTATTTTATTACATTCTTAAAAAAGTTATAAAATAAATATTCTTTAATAAATTTTTAATGAATTTACCTTATTATTCATATATTTTCATATTACATCCTTTTTCATTTCATATTAATATAATGTGTATGTTACTTAAGTGATTCAGAATGATATGATAAAACTATTTATAAAAAAACCTTATTCAATTTAATTCCATATTTTATGATTTTTAATTAATTTAGTTATGATATTAGGATAAATAATTCATAAAAATAACTATATAGTTTATGGTAACAAAATATATAATGTGGCATGATGGTGGAATTTATCGACCGAATTATTTATTGAGCATACAGTAAAAAAAACTATTAATGCTAACAGAAAAATATCTATGAGATAATATTGTTTTGAATTATAGTATTCCAACACTCTTTTATGTATCACTAGAGTTGATTTCACATTATCTCCTTCTTCAACTACCTCCAATCACTTTTGAGCTCCATCATACCATATTATTCACAAATACACTCATGATATGTACTAATGGAATGGTTATAGGGCGTACATAAGAGAAACTATAGAAATTTAAGTCTTATATATAAAAAAGGTGGTGATAACTCACATGAAATATTTTTTAATTTAATAAATAAATATATACCATACATAGGTTAGTTAAGTATTTGATCATCCATGCATGTAAAAAATATGCATTTAATAAACTAGCCCCCATTTCAATAATTATTAATTAAAAAAAGTGATTGAATAAGTAAATTCTCTTAATTAATTAAATAATTAATTTATCATAATATTCATCCAAATAGTTAGTTAGATTCTCATCGATTGTAATTTTCACCAATTTAAATAATTAAATTTTATTTAAAACTAATTACATAAATTCCTTGTACATTGAGGAAACATAATGTATATTAGTCCCAACTAGTAGTTGTAGTCCTAATTATGTATATTTAATATAAAACACATGAAAAAATGAAATATCACATAATTATATGGTGAATATTGTCAATTAATGGAACACAAGCACAAGTAATTTACACTTTGAGTAACTATTTAAATTGACTTTTAGTAAATATTGTAGAACGACTATAGATGACATAAAGATTAGAATTTAACATGAAAATTAATTTATCATTTAATAATATTATTAAACTCTAACATGGAATGTGTTTTCTAATAATTAAACATGTACACACACATGTTATGTTTAAAGATACAATTAATTTTTAAACATTAAATTAATTATACAATTCTCAAATGAGATAGGAATGTTATTCATGTCAAAATGCATGGGTTACATGATGTGTAGATTGATACAGAAAAATAAATGGATTCTACCCATTTCTATAATACAAACCTATGTATTAGGCATGTATTTTGGCCACAAACTTTACTGAGGTATATGGAATTTACCCTAGAAACACCTAATGCGATCTTGATGTTGCATGACTATCATTCACATGCATCCAATAATAATTATATTGTGAATATTTAACTATAGTTTAACTAGAAAAAACAATAACGATAGGGATTTTAAGTGTGTTACATGGATTATAGTTTTAAAACCCATGTGCTATCTTGGTGTAAGAACCTGAATTTTCTTCTCAGGTACATTTTTCTCTTTTCATCTATTTTTGAGAAAAAGAGGAGTTTCTAGAAATTTTTTAAGTACACGTCGTGTAAGTGTATGTACACAACATTTATTTGTTTGTTGCATGTAGTCGTGTGTTGGTCATGTAAAAAAAGATCCCACAGCTATGTGTGGAGAGCTGGAGACTGCCTAATGCGGGGGATGGTAAGGGAAAGCAAATGTCGTGTACTTTCGGTTTTTCATTAAATGGACCGAGGTCACGTCTAATTGGAAGAAGTGTCTTATTATTTGCCTTCTTCGACCGAGAGCGTCCAAACGACATTGATCCTTCCCCGATCCCCCGATCGAGCTTTCGTTCTTCGAATCAAACTCTGTTAGTCGTGTTGGAATCACATCGGTGAGTTCTCTCTTCTCTTGAACCTCATTTCTTTATTTGTCCTCTTTCTCAAGTTATTCTTTGGTGAATGTTGGACATGTTTTTGTAGATCTAGCGAATTCTAGGTCAATCTAAGGGCTGACGTCGGGGTATATCGATCATACGACGCTGAGGTAGGTGGTTTTTTCCTTTTCGTAGATAGTCTTTGAGTTATATGTGAAAAAGTGACCAATACCCTTGATCAGGGTATTAAGTGTTTACGGTTTTAACCCTATTATTGCCAGCTATGATTTATATGCTTGACTAGAGGTCAATTGAATTTGAATAGGGTTAATTTCTATGCTATGGATGTGTTTCCCATGCTTTTTTTATTTATGATCGTTTGGTCTTGCTTAGCCTATTAGGCTGGTTTCTTTCCATTCCTAGTGATGATAGGATGGTGTGATATTATTTATCTAACATACTGCTATGTTTTAGACTATTCATCCAATTAGTTCATGAGGTATAATTTTTTCGTTTTATATCGTTGTGCTTGATTGACTTACACAGGTTCACGAGAACATGGTGTAGTAGACCATAGGGAGAATGGATGTTGATGGATTCTCCAAAGTGTCTATTTACTATTACGATGTGAGACCATAGGGGGAATGAACATAAGTGCTTCCTCAGAGTGTCTGTAGTTTCTTGGTGTAGCCTAGAGGGGGAATTGGATGTTGAGTGATTCCTAGAGTTCCTTTTAGTTATTGATACGAGACTATAGGTGTAATTAATGATTGCTTCCTCAGAGAGTCTATGAAAAAGCAGAACTATAGGGGTTAGACTGTCTGTACTTCCTAGAGGGTTTCTTGTGATATTTTGTTTATACCATAGGGGTTAGTCTGTGAGTACTTACTATAGGGTTCTTTTCTTATGATTAGTTTCTTACTTGATATCTGATAATTGAATGCATTTGAAACTGAAGGATTGTTTACTTTTTAATACTTCTTGTTTACTACTTCATTTTGATTATATCTTTCTATATATATTCACTGACTATTAGGCACAAATATTAGGGTGGTTGCCTACTGGTATTTAGTCTCACACCCTGTTTGGGTCATTTTTTTGGGCCCGAATAGATTATATTTATACTGGTATAGATATGGGTAAACTCCCTTCTACTTCAGGTACTTGATTGTTGCAGAGCTGGGGAGCATGAGACCAAGATGAGGCTTGTGATTCTGTGGAGCATTTTATCTACTTTCTATTGTACTTTGTTTTATTATATTATTTTAGCATTATGAATTTTTTAGATTCTTTCTTTGAAATATGTATCATGCATCATATGTGTGTTTGTGTGTACTCTGGTTGTTTATTATTTCTGTTGTTTACCTATTTCATGTTTTACTGCTTCCACTATTCGTTTCTATTTTACTTTTTATGGGTTACTCTTCCAATGAGGGCATAGTTTCCCCAATATCACACCAAAGGCACTCACTGCTAGTTGGCAGCCTCTGGCGTTCGGGGAAATGCACTTGAGGCCATGTGACCAACAGGGTACGGGGAACCTCTGGGCGGCTTCCGAAACCCAGACGTTACAAAGTGGTATCAGAGGGTTTATTTTATTCTAGACTTAATATTTGGAGACTATAGCTGCAGATAAGAAGGAATATGTACTTGTTAATAATTGGTTCCTGAGAGTAGCTAACCCGTGTACAAGGAAAAGCCAATCTACCTCGTTATTGCAATTTTTCTGGTTTTGAAATTTTACTGTTGATTTGATTTCACCATTGGGTGATTCACATGTTTTGTGCTATTACTGTTGATGTTATTGGGGTTCTATTTCTTTTGGAACTCAATGAGAAGATGTTATGCCATCTCATGCATCATATAGGTACTTGTTAGAAATCACATTTCATGCAATCCTACCATTCCATTTAGGGTGCATTAGTGATTGAATTTTTTTGTGATAGATGTTGTGCTGGATATGCATGCTATTGTGATAGATGCCTTTATAGAATACATGTTATTTGATAGGGAATTGAATTATGTAATGACTTGTTTGAATGGATTACAAACTTTGGTTCTTGAGGTGTTATGGGCCCTCAAGGATCAGAATTTGGTGGATAATTATATTGTTTTCCTTGATTATGACATGTATAAGATGCCAAGATTTGATTAATAGGGCGTATGGGCCCTCACAAATTAGAATTTATCACACTAATGTTCTTTTTAGTGTTTTTTGGGATTCTGAAGTAGTTTCTGAGGCTTGCTGTCCAGCAAAACCCAAACTACATAGCGTGTAATGATAAATACACACCATGTGTCCTATTTGGGATGGAACAAATTTTCTTAAGTACATGTTGTGTACTGTATGTACATGCCATTTAGTCTATAAACATGTCACTGACTATGTGGACATAGATAGGGGGTTGAGAAATCATTAGCGGGACATGCTATGTACTGGATGTACATGTCGTGTTGCATAGACCATGTGTCCACCTGTGTGACTAATGACAATGATAGATGAAAACCTAAGTTGTACATGTTGTGTCATGATCGAACATGCTGTGTAGTGTAACCTGTGTATCCGACTATGTAACTAACAACACGAGTCAGTGAGGTTCATCGTGTACATGCCTTTTCTGGCACTAACACGACGTTTAGTCATGTTCTAGGATAACCGTGTTGCTTAGCTATGTAGAAAAAAAAGGGCAGGGAAAACGGATTCAATTACATGCCATGTGTGAGGAGAACACACCATGTGTATGGGTTGTTACACGACTGGAGTTGGTGGAAGTAGACACCCATGTGAAGGCTTAAGGGAATACACTGTATAGGAATTATACACTCTGTGTATCCATGATTTGAAAAAAAAACTTGAATGATTTCTTTCTCTTGATCCATTCTTACACTTCTATGTTTCAGTCCCTGTTAATCTTGATGTAAGGTGTGTGATTGACCTTGCAGAGCCATTCCAGTGAGGCGTCCTTCGGTTTTCCGCCAATTACATGGTAGTGATCAGACACCAGATATGGATAATCAGGGACTACCAGCAAATCCTCCAGTTCTGCCTATCTTGGCACCAGTCATTATTCCAGACATAGGTGCTGACACATAGTTCTAAGGGGCTTTATGAGGTTCATTAAGACCTTCCACAAAGTACCGCATCCCTCCCCTTCTATGGAAGAGTTGATGTGGGTTTTCTAGCAGCAACATCCTCCCACCTTTACAAGGGAAGGAGGACCTCAGGCTGCACAGTCATGGTTTGAAGCCATGCTTTCTATCTTCAAGCATCTGGAGACACCTCCAGAGTGGAGGGTGAATCTGGCTACGTATATGCTTTGGGACTCCGCCAAGAGATGGTGGGATGTGATCTCACAGGCGGAATGCCAGTAGGTTATGGCATGGGATGAGTTCCAACATTCCTTCTATGACAACTTCTACTCGAAGACTTTAAGGGTCGATCAAGCCCGAGAGTTCATTATTCTAGAGTAGGGCACTCTTTCTATTATAGAGTACTCTTATCGCTTCATAGAGAAGCAGTGCCTCACGCCTATTCTAGGAGGGGATGATTTATTAATGGAAAGTAATTTTGAGGATGGTCTCAGGCACAACATTCGATCGTAGGTGAATATCTTTATGTTGACTTTCATCAATTCTATAGTCAACCAATCACTAATCCCAGAGCGAAATCTGAGGGGTTCTAGAGTTGTGATCTAGGAAGAATCAACATTCCAGGTTGGTATCCCTTCTACTGATAGTAGGAAGCGTCACAGGCTGTCTTCATGTGGATATTTGAGGAGGGACACTTCTTCAGGTAGCTAAGTGGTGTGCTACCAGTGCGGGAAGAGCAGGCATACAAGGCCACATTACCCGAGAAACCCATAGGAGTGATGATCATGTAGCAAGATGGGACATCTTCATCTCTTCTCTCAGATTTTCTCACCAGCAGCTGGTGATAGTGGTTCTTCTATGACTCCTCATTTGGGAGCATCACCCCCAGATTTTCACCAGTCTGGGAACTGGAGTTCTTCCGGCCGTTCAGGCAGAGGTGGAGGTTGGGGTCGTGGTAGCCAGTCACTATGATTTCAATGAAAACAGGGTGGATCATCTCAGATTGATCATGTTGGGTCATAGGGCTATAGTGAAGGTTAGAGCATTATAGTGAAGCAAAACCAGCAGGATAAGGATCTCGGACCCTCTACAGTTCGAGGTATGATCCTAGTTGCCTCAGTTTTAGCTTCAGCTCTTTTCAATATGGGGGCTTCCTAGAGCTTTATATATATTGCTGCTATGGAGAGACTTGGGCTATGTATATTTTCTTCTATTAATATCTTGACTCTAGACATATTGTTGGGGACAATAATGGCTAGTGTATGGCAGTACAAGGAGTTCCCTCTTGAGGATGGTGGGTGTCACTCCCTATGAGACCTTTTTGTATTAGAGATGATAGGGTATGATGTCATTCTCGTAATGGACTGGTTAATTATTTTCCTGGCTGGTGTTGACTATTATCTCTATAAGGTGAGTTTTATATCACTAGAGGGCAGATCATTTATTCATAAGGTTGAGTGGTATGTCAAGGCGAGCATAGTGGGACTCAAGAATCATGGGTTGGGAGCAGTTACAGCCCAAATTGCTAGTCTATATCTAGATGACTTGGGGACATCACATATGGACTTTCCTCAATAGGTGGATCATTTCTGGGTTGTCTTTTTAGAGGAATTTTCAGGTTTTCCTCTAGAATTTGAGTTAGACTTTTCTATTGAGCTCATTCCAGGAGTGGCACCTGTGTCTATTCCTCCTTATAGGATGGCTACACCAGAGTTATAGGAGGTCAAGAAGTAGTCGGGGGATTTGTAGGCAAAGGGTTTCATCTGAACCAGTACTTCTCCTAGGGGTTATCCTATCCTGTTTGAGAAGAAGGTGGAGGGTACACTCCAGATTTTTGTGGATTATTGGAAGTTGAACCAGTTTATAGTCATGAACTGATATATATTGTTGAGTATTGATTATCTCTTTGATCAGCTTCGAGGATCCTGACTGTTCTCGAAGATTGACTTGAGATCTGCTTACCATCATTTGTGCATTAGACCATCTGATATACCTCTTACATCCTTTCAGAGAAGGTATGGTCTATATGAGTATTTGGTTATGTCGTTCAGTCTCACAAACTCACCTATAGTTTTCATGGCACCGATGAATCGAGTGTTCCATCCCTACATGGATTCGTTCATGGTAGTCTTCATGGACGATATCTTGGTGTTCTATCACACTCAACATGACCATGGAACACATCTTTAGATGGTTTTGAGTACACTGATAGAGCATCAATTATATGTTAAGATCTCAAGATTCCACATTTGGATGAACCGAATTCACTTCTTAGGTCATGTTATCTCAGAGATATGAGTATCATTAGACCAAGAGAATGTGAGAGTAGTAGTTTCTTGGGAGAATCCGAAGAATGTCTTCAAGGTACAAAGTTTTCTAGGGTTGGATGGTTACTAAAGACATTTTATACAGGACTTTTCACACTTAGCAACTCCACTGACGGGCCTGACTAAGAAGAGTGTGAAGTACTTGTGGTCAAACTCTTATGATTCATCCTTTCATAAGCTGAATGGGAGGTTGAATTCAGCACCGATACTCGTATGGCCAGAGCCAGGAATAATCTATATTGTATAATGTGATGCATTAGGTATTGGGTTTGGTGCGGTGATTTTGCAGGGAGAAGGAGTCATTGCATACAGTTCTCAGCAATTGAGGCCACATGAGAGGAACTACCCGACACACGATCTCGGATTGGATATAGTTGTTCACGCCTTATGCTATTGGAGAAATTATCTTCAAGGAGAGAAATTTGTGGTTTTCACCGACCACAAGAGTCTCAAGTATATCTTCACTCAGCATGACCTTAATTTGAGATAGTCAAGGGGGGTTGAGTACCTTCAGTCCTTTGACATTGAGCTTGCCAACATGCCTGGGGAAGCCAATGTTGTGACCGATGCATTGAGAAGGAGGAATTAGATACAGTAAGTTCAAGAGGCCAACATTTATTGGAATCGTATGGCTATGTTCTCTGAGATGCATTTGGAGGTGCACGATAGTCAGGGGAAGATGTTTCTATCTTATGCAGCTGTTACCTATACTCTTCTTGATCGAGTACGAATGAGGTAGCTCTCAGTTTCTGAAGGCCTAGTCTTATGGGAGAGTGTTTCAAGATAGGACCCTATTCCTGGATAGATAGTAGGTGAATATGAGATCTTTCATTTTCATGGGCCCGTATGGGTGTTAGAGAACATACATGAAAAGATGATGTGATACTTTCTTTCCTCATTTTGGGCAGTTCATCTGGATGTCACGAAGATGTATCGTGATTTACACCGTCTATATTTGTGGCCCGATATGAGAAGAGAGGTGTTGCTGGGTTTTTCATGGGATTTCCCACCAATCAGCAGGTGAAGGCAGAGCATCAGTGACCAGTAGGGCTTTTGTAGTAGTTACCCATTCGTGAGTGGAAGTGTAACTATGTCGTGATGGATTTCGTGACAGGTTTACCAAGGTCAACTTGAGGGAATGATGCAGTATGGGTTGTCATTGACAAACTCAATAATATTTCCCACTTCTTAACAATTAAGTATACCTTCAATGTTGATGAGCTGGGAAGGTTATACATATGAGAGATTGTGCTTTTACATGGAGTTCTACACTCCATTGTTTCAGATACGGATGCTCGTTTTTCTTCTCGGGTCTAGCAGGGACTTCAAAGGGCTTTGGATACACAACTACTTTTGAGTACATCTTACCATCCCCTGATATATGGTCATTCTGAGCAAACGATTCAGGTGCTTAAGGACATGTTTCGAGCATGCATCCTAGATTTTGGAGGTTCTTGGGAGAAGAAAATACCTTTTGGGGAGTTTTCCTACAATAATAGTTTATCAAGAAACTATTCAGATTGCACTGTATGAGGCTTTGTACGGTATGCCACACCGATCTCTTGTATGCTAGAAAGAGATAATAGAGGCATATATGTAGGGGCCTCGACTTGTCCAGGAGACCTCAGAGCAAATAGAGTTGATTCAGAAGAGCATGGTTACTGCACAGTCTCGATAGAAGTCTTATGCTAATCGATGGAGACAACCTCTGTAGTTCGAGGTTGGAGATCAGGTTTTCCAGCATTTCACACCAAGGTTGGAACACAGAAGGATTAGGAGTCAGGGTAAGCTTTCACCGAGGTACGTCAAACTGTTTGAGATGGTGGAGATATTTAGGCAAGTTTCCTATCGGTTGCAGTTACCTCATATGTAATAGGATATGCATGACATATTCTACATTTCTCATCTTTGAAATTACTTCTCAGACCCATATCATGTTTTTCAACCGGAGGAGGTTGAGTTAGAGGTGGATGCCTCATTTGAGGAGTATCCTATTAGGATTGTTGATTGAAGTATGAAAGTTCTCTATGGACGGCCTTTTCCTCTGGTATTACTGATATGGAAACACGAGGGAGTATTGGATGAGACCTTTGAGAGGGAGGTCGATGTATGATCATAGTGGTTAGAGCTTTTCGAGGATACTTCTTCTACGCTTCCTTGCTTGGGAAATTCTGGGACGAATTCCTTTAAGGGGGTAAGTTTGTAAGAACCAGAATCTTCTTCTCAGGTACTTTTTTCTCTTTTCTGGTGTTTTTGAGAAAAAGAAGAATTTCGTGAAATTTTTGAACTACATGTCATTTAATTGTATGTACATTCTATTTACTCTTTTTTCACATGTAGCTGTGTACTGGACATGTAACAGCCTAACACACAACAATGTGTGGTGACCTGGAGACCACCTAATGCAGGGGTCGGTAAGGAAAGAACAGACCATGTACATCTAAAGTATAAATCGGGTACTTTTTTCATTAAATGGACCGGGTTCACGTCTAATTCACTGAATAATCTTCTTCTTTGCCATCTTCGACCGAGTTCATTTGTGCGGTGTCGATCCTTCCCCAAGCCCCCGATCAAGAATCTGTTCTCCGAATCGAACCCTTTCAATTGCGTTGGAATCATATCAGTGAGTTCTCTCTTCTTCTTGAACCTCATTTAGTGATTTCTCATATACTAAAGTTATCTTCATTTGAATGTTTTAGATGTTTTTGGATATCTACATAATTCTAGGTCGATCCAAGGGCTGATTCTTGGGTATGTCAATCATACAATGCTGAGGTAGGTAGTTTGTGCATTTCTGTATATAGTCTTTGAGTTATATGTGAAAAAGTTCCCAATACCCTTGATCGGGGTATTGCGTGTTTAAAGTTTTAAACCTTCAATTGCCTGATATGATTTATATTCTTGAGTATAGGTCCATTGAATGTTAATAGGGTTAACTGATATGATATGGATGTGTTGCCCATGCTTTTTTTGTTTATGACTATTTGGTCTTGCTTAGCCTGTTAGGCTGGTTGCTTTCCATTACTAGTGCTGATAGAATGAAGTAATATTATTTATCTGACTTTCTGTTATGCTCTAGACTATTTAGCGAAGAAGTTCTTGAGGTTTACTTTCGCCGTTATATATCGCTGTGCTCGATTGACTTACACAGGGCCATGAGAACATGGTGTAGTGGACTATTGGGAGAATGGACCATGAGGGATTCTCTATAGTGTATCTTTACTATTATGATGCGAGACCATTGGGGTAATGGATGTAAGTGCTTCCTCAGAGTGTCTTTAGTTCCTCAATGTAGGCCATAAGGGGAATTGGATGTTGATTTCTTACCCAGAGAACCTTTTAGTTACCGATACGAGACTATATGGGGAATTGATGGTGAGTGCTTCCTCAGAGAGTCTGTGTAAAAGATGAATCAGAGGGGTTAGACTGTGCGTACTTCCTAGAGGATTGTTGTTTTGTATTGGTTGGACCATAAGGGATATATTGTGAGTAATTACCAGAGGGTTCCCTACTTACGATTCTATGCTTACTTGATATCTAATAATTTAATGCATTTCAAACTGTAGGATTGTTTACTTTTGAGTACTTCCTTGTTTACTACTTCATTTTGATTATAGCCTAACATATATATTCACAGACTATTAGGCACAAATATTTTGGTGGTTTCCTACTAGTATTTAGTCTCACACCCTATTTGGGCCAAGATTTGGGGCCCAAACAAATTATATTGCTGCAAGTATAAATAAGGGAAAGCGCCATGCTACTTTAGGTACTTGATTGTTGCGAACCTGGGGAGGATGGGACCAAGATGAGGCTTGTGATGCTATGGAGAATTTTATCTATTTTCTATTGTACTTTTGTTTAGTATTGTATTCCAACATTGTGACTTATTTGGCTACTTTCCTAGACATATGTATCATCCATCATATATGTGTGTGTGTGTGTGTGTGTGCTCTAATTGTTTATTACTTCCATTGTTTACCTATAGCATATATTATTGCTTAGAATATTTATATCTGTTTTACATTCACTGTGTTGCTCTACCAGTGAGGTTATATTTTCCCCACTATCACACCCAAGAACCTTTCTGCTAGTTGGAAGCCTCTGGTGTTCGGAGAAATGCGCTTGGCCATGTGACCAACTGGGTACGGGGCACCACTGGGAAGATTTCAAAACCAGGATGTTACAATTGGCCTATCAACATGTGATGTGTAATGATTTGATATGTCATTCATTAAATGATATGTTCATATAAATTCATGACATGTCCTAGTGAAATAAACTACTACACATGAAATGTATATTTAAGCTATATATCGGGTAACCCTGTGTTATTCGACTAGAATCATATAACCTTTGGAGGGGTTATATGAATGGTATTCATGTATTATTTAACTTATTTTTGTTATATGAATGATAATGGAGAATAAGAAGATATATTGATGTTCTAATTAAAGGAATGATTATTTGAAAAAAAATACTAATTTAAAGTTTATATAAATATGGGGATTTAGAATAATTATAAATTTGAACATGACTGTTATGATATCATATAAATGTACCATGAAAAGTATAAGCACCTATTAGGGTCCTTCCTAACTCTACATTAGTTAGATTCAAGGACTAATCCATAGTGTACATGAATATTGTGTCACAGACATTGAATTTATCCATTTAAATTGATATAGTATACCAGAACCAGGAGAGACAAAATTTCATGTTAAATTTATAGTTAATATAAAATCAAGAATTACAACATACATGATAACATTCTTTGGAGATGATATGTTAGAACCCGTCCTAGTGGGGCCCGTTCCATGACTCCCCAAGCCCGCCTCCAAAAGGCTAGAAGCTGTTGACTAGCACCGAGTAGGAATATCACTAACATGGGAGGTATTTCCTAAGTACTTATACACACGCACACATCTCCAAGCCCAAAAATGCTAAAATGTAAAAATTACTGAGGAAAAAAATGCATGCATACAACTAAACCCAACCGACATAGTACAATAGAAGTAAAGTGCAGAAAGTAAAAAAGCCTAGAATACAAGCCCAGAAAAAAATTCTCCAAACTACAAAGTCCAACCTACAAGCACAAAGAGGTATTAGGACTGCTGCTCATGGCCATAAGAACAACTCGGCCTATAGGAAACTCAGAATGCTAGTTCTGGTCTTGGTTCACCCAGGACTCCATCAAAAGGCCACTCATATTCACAAAACATGACACATACAGGCAAATATCGTGCATGGGTGAGTATGAAAACACTCAGTAGGGGACCCAAAAAACCACAAATAAATACACAAAGTAAAGGTACAGTCATCACTACAAAGTATATATGTACTGAACATATATAAATATAGAGACAATCCAGATATACTCAAAACCTAGACCCGTAGTCTAGAGACAAGTCACACAACCACATACCCCCACTAGGGAATCAGTTAGAAGGTTCCACAAAGCACTCGTCCAGGAGAACTCACTCCACGAGTCTAGTAGCTCTCATGACATTCGTTCAAGAAGTACCATTTTTTGGGAATGGTCACGAGAGACAGATATACTCATTCCAGGCGAACACACTCTTGAGTGGGGAAGATAACAATACACAAATTTGGATCACTTCTAGGGCCTTGGGGGATATCGTGACTCATCTGGATTCACCTACTAAGTAGATGATCAATGTACTATAGGAGTAGTCACGTCGATACATGAATCTACCTAGGGTCAAGAATGGATAGAGGATCTTATCTAGGCCTCTCAAAGGGATACCTGACTATATCTTAGAATGTCCTATTGAAGGGATCATACTTCTATGGATGGAAACAATGCACGACCTTCAAGGGAATGAGAAAAGGGGCACTAGACCAAACAAAACATGTACAAGATACGGTAGACAAGAGGTTCAAACCATGTTCTAGAATATAAAAAGTTTGTATAAGGGTTACATGCCATGTCTATTGACTCTGGGTACTAACCATGTAAAATAGCCCGAGTCAGAAGAACATGCCATGTAAAAAAGTAAGTATAACACATGTAGTACAGAACACACACCGTGTCTGAGTAGCCGGGGTTCCCTTCATGTACATGACTGTGTGCTCGTACAAAGTTTCAACCAGTGTGTGCCATCCCATGTAACAAGTACATAGGTTAGCCCATACAGCCGGCTGGGTCTGGTCATGTCGTTGAGTACACAACCATATACCCACCCCGTGTCCATGTATCTTCTAAGATACACGCCGAGTCCGTGGAAGGACCCACACGACGTGGGACAATGGTCACACGCTGTGTTAGTGCTTCTCGTCACCCAGAACTCCAACTACCATTGGGCAAGGGCCACACACCATGTCTCCCTAGAGGCATGCCGTGTTCTTTACCGTGTGTAGCGTGAAAAACCTAGCCTCATCTGTCAGTACTACATGGAGTGTTCTTCGGGATTCCCACCATGTGTTTTGGAAATTTATATAAACGCAAACCTGCTCCACCACGCCTCGGTGATGCTCTGATCTATGATCTGACGATTCGTTTTCCATGAATCATGAAATTTAATGTCTCCCTGATGTCCAGAATTTCATCTCCGTTGTTTTCATGCCTCTGATCAGACCTGAAAATGCATATCGATCCACTTGCATGAAGAACACTCTAAGAATGGTCTCTCCCAATCTGTGATGATTTGTCCCACGCCATCATCCTCACACCTCTAATAGGTCGTCGTGATATCAGATATTCAATATGGGATTGTTGCATTGTGGAATGGATGCAAAACGATCCGTTTTTCATTACCTCATGAAGAATGTGAAGAAACTAGGGTGGTGGAAGAAGAAAAAGTCAACAATAAGGAACGACCCCCTAGCGTCGTCTATCACGACGTTAATCCGCACCCGTTAGAAGGTTTAAATAGGCCAATTTAAAAACATCAAAACATGAAAATCAAACTCCCAAGAACAAACATGATAAACCCCTCACACAAGAATGATGATACATGGGTCAACCAGTTCGTGGGTTAATATGTGTTCATCGTTAAATTCAAAGAACGGGGAAGAAAAAAACTTTAAAACATAACCCCTGCATCAATAAGGGATTGATTTCTGATGAAGGAATCATGCTGTTTTGTCTTTCGATATCCTTCAACTCTGTTGGAATATAATTTCGTGCCTTTGATTCGTCTTCATTCATTGTTGAGAGTTCTCTCCAAGGATCCAAGAATTCCCCATAGTTTCTCTCAATGGTTATCCAAAGATCAACATTCGTTTAACCTATTAAAAGGAGGTAATGTGTTTTAGTAATATGATACATTGTGGCATTAATGAGTTAGAATTGCTGATTTAGACTCATAATGTCATGTCATTAATTATCGAAACAGCTGCCCCATCGTTGTGCTGCTGTTAATGTTTCCAAATAAAATAAAATAATCTTTTCAAATTATTTTATTTTATTTTATTTTTTAAAAAACTCCTAAAAAATAACTTTTTCTCTCAACCCAAACTTTTCTATGTTAGCCATGTTCTTATGTAAATTCATCATCCTGGACGCAATGGTTCCCTCATATTTTTAATTTGGGAATCGATTTGGAAACTGCCACAACCGCACACACACACCGACTCACATAACTATAGAATAAAATTCAAACTACCATCCTTGGAAAATCGGGCCTCATAGTTACATGTTGTCTTCATGCTAGGTGTCAAAATTATTCCATATAATATTTAAAAATAATACATGTAAAATCTGAGACATTACATTCTCCCCACCTCGAGGATTTGCGTCCCTGAAAAGCCAAAACAAGGCTACTCAAAAAAATGCGGGTATTGGGAATGGATTTGAGCCTCCCACTCCCACATGCTCTCCTGATGATTACCATGCTACAACCTAACATTCACCAATGGAATTGATCACCCACGAAGAATTCTATCATGCCGATCCTCGATCTCCACTAAGTACTCAACAAAGGTTGCTCTATCCTCGATTTCCAGCTCACCCCAGTCAATGACATGTGATGGGTCATGCACGTACCTCCTCAGCTACGACATGTGTAAGAAATCATGTACTCACTAAAACTGTGGTAGTAGAGCTAGGAAGTACGCCACCTCATAACTCTGCATTGTATCTGTAGAGGTCTAATGAATCTCATAGATAGCTTTCCACCCCTGCCAAATCTTTGTAACCCTCGTTGGGATAAGACCTGAAGGAAGACATGGTCTAACTCCTTGAAATACAGAGGTCTCTGTCGGTTGTCAGCATAAGACTTCTGCCATCTTTGTGCAGTCTTCATCTGATCCTAGATTATCTACACCTTCTCGGTGGTAGCTCGCACCAACTCTAGACTCATGAGCACTGACTCTCTGGGGTCGGTCTAGAAAAGCGGTGACTAGCATGGTAACCTGTATAAGGCCTCGAATGGTTCCATTCCAATGGTGGACTGGTAGCTATTATTATATGAAAGCTCCACCAATGTTAAGAGGTCCTCCAAACTACAACCAATGTCCAAGATATAGGCCCGCAACATATCCTCGAAAACCTGAATGGTCATCTCCATCTAACCATCGGTCTAGGGATGAAGTTCCATGCTCAAGCATAGCTAAGTCCCAAATTCCTCATACAGTCCCTTCCACAAATGGGATGTGAAACACGAATCATAATATGAGACTATTGTCGAAGGGAATCCATGAAGCCGAACTATCTCATGAACTTCGAGGTGTCCCAATATCTCTAAGGAACTCTTCTCCATTATAGATAAGAAGTTGGCCAACCTGGTGAGTTGACCAATGATGAACCAGATGGAATCCTATCCCTTGGACTTTCTTGGTAATCCCATCAAAAATTCCATTGATATCCCATCCCACTTCCTCACAGGCACCTCCTAGGGGTGAGCTAACCATTCTGGAACCTAGTGTTTAGCCTTCACCTATTGGCATGTAAGCCACCAAGAAACAAACTCTGCTACTGTCTTCTTCATGCCTGACCACCAGAACTACCGCCAGAGATCATGGTACATATTCTCCAATCCATGGTGTACCGCCATGTGGGATGTATAAAAATCACTTAGGGCCTCCTCTCACAACGCCACTGGAACTATAGTGAATCCTCTCTAAAGAATAACATGCTATCCTCTTTGTGAATATCTACCTGAAGCATGTCTTGAGGATAAATGAGAACATAAATCCTCACAGTAAATATCCCCAATCTATGCCTCCCTGACTTGCTATAAGAGTGGAGGGGTGACATCCATTGACTGAAGGTAAGAATTATCCTCTCTGTTCAGGAAGGATAACTCTAATGAGGAAAACTAATCTGTCTCCTCATTTAGTAGTTGCGAACACGATCTATGGCTGAGAGCATATGCCACAAATTTCCCCTTACTAGGAGTATAGATGATCTCAATGTCGTAATCTTGGAGGAACTCCAGCCATTACCTTTTCCTCAAATTCAGATCTTTCTATGAGAATATGTATTTGAGGCTCTTGTGGTCAGAGTAGATGATAAACCACTCACCCATAAGGTATAGTCACCACATCTTCAATGTGAATACTACCACTGGAAACTCAAGATCATGGGTCTCATATTTCTGCTCATGTGGTCAAAGCTAGCATGAACCATAAGAAATCACTTCATGTCTCTGCATCATCACAAAACCAGGCCATCTCCCTGATGCGTCCCAGAAACCTATGTACCTGACACCTTCCTCCAGAAATCTCAATATTGGGGTTCCTGTTAAACTTAGTCTTAAATTCTTATAATCTTGTTGGCACTTCTCCTTCCACATGTAGGGTTTCCCCTTCCTAGTAAAAGCCATCATCAGTGCTGATATTCGAGAGAAATCAGGAATGAATCTTCAGTAATATCCTGTCAACCCAAGGAAGCTATCCTCCTCTATTACACTCCATGGTGGATCCCATTCTAACACTTCCCTCACCATAGCTAGGTCCATAGCTACTCCATCTAATGGGATGAAATTTCCTAGAATGTGGACCTACTAAATTTAGAACTAGCACTTCGAGATCATCCAATAAAGATGGTGCACTCGAAGTACGTAAAGAACCACCCATAGGTGTCTCGCATGCTCCTCATCTAATGCCGAGTACATTATGATGTTGTCGATGAAGACTAATATGAACCGTTCTAAAAATAGTTGGAATTTCCGGTTCATAAGTCCCATGAACACTGCGGGGGTATTCATCACGCCGAAGGGCATCACTATGTACTCATTATTACCATAGTAGCATTTGAATGTCGTCTCTAGTATATCATTGTACCGTACTCATAACTGTTGGTAACCTGACCGATTGTCAACATTCAAGAACCATTGTTCCCCTCTCAACTGATTTAAGAGGTTGTCAATCCTCGGCAGTGGATACTTGTTCTTCACCATCATCTGGTTCGGGCGTAGGTAATCCACGCATAACCTAAAACTCCGATCTGCCTTCATGGTAAACAAAACTAGGGCCACCAAAGGTGAAATGTTGGGCCTCATGAACCCCTTCCTCTAGAAATCCTCTAGTAGAACCCCCTGCTCCTACAGCTCAATGAGAGCCATTTGGTATGATGGTGATGATATCAGTGCCGTCCTGGGATGCATGTTAAAGCAGAAGTCGGTCTACTGGTGGGAAGGCTGTCATGGAACATCTTCTGGAAAGACGTACTCATACTCCACCACAACTCTTGGGAACTGGAAGCTCACAATATATACAAATCTGAGGGTAAGGCTATCCAACTCATGATTGATCTGTTGAACCATCCTATACATGATCTCATCCTGTGCTGCCTAGGTCTCCATTTCACAGACAAAGAAAAACCTCGTCCCATCGCTGTAGACACACCACAATCTTCACCTAAAGCAGTCAATATGGGATGGACTGAAGATAGACAATCCATATCGATAATGTCTCCGTAAGGAACTTAGTGAACAAAAATTTCATTGGTTAAAGGGAAAATTTTCTAAATATATAAAAAATGGAAATAGAGATAGTCTAGAGATTTTTATGGATATGTTTACCAAACCATATGATTTTTTGAATATTAATCTAAAAAAATTGATGTCCAAAATTCACCAAATAAAAATAAACTCATGATAAAATCTTTTATTGTTGAAACATACACTATAATTTAGTTGATCTAAAAATCCATTAATTATTAAGAAGTGGATCAACATGAAAGAAATTTTCTTTTATACTTCTAAATTTTTTTTGTATGAAAATACTGTTTTGGATATTTCTAAATATTTAAGGTAGAATAAAACAAAGGTGTAATTTTATTAATGAAACATTGGAAATGAATAAATTTACTACAGGAAATGGGATATGTTTAATTATTTAAGTTTTAATAAATATTTTCCCTAAACTCAACATATTTAAATAAATTAGGGATTCCAAAATATTCAAAAACAGATTATTAATCTATTGGTTCATGGGAAGAAATATTTATGTTACTTTCACTTTATTCTTCTTGTGGTATCATAGATATTAAATGTAAAATTGATAATTTTTTAGTTGATAAAACACATCTCCAAAATGTATTTGTGATAAAATAATTTATTATCTTTGAGTAAATTGTTAAATTTTATTATTAAATTGAAATATAAATTGGGTACTCTCATTAAAATCGCAGATTTGGTGATAGGAATTAGAAAATAGTGTTTCATGGAAGTTCAAATTGTAAATCATAGGAGGAAACAAAATTCAATTGATATATGTCAAAAATATTAAATCAAGAAATAATGGAATTTTCTTAATAGATATAGATGATGAAATATATATAGAGAAAGAGTTCATGAAGAATAAAACAATGAAAAAATATGAAATGTTTAATTTACAAAATGGATTTGAATAATGTTTGAACTAAAATACTTCCAACATCTCAATGTTTTGTATATTGGGATTATGGGAATTATTCAAACTAATGAACTAATCCATTGATTAATGAGGATAATTAACATTAGAAAACTCTAAAACTAATATAGCTATGAATATATTATAAAATCACTAACATTGATGTGGATTATGAAAAAAAGTTGTAAAATATGCAATTAGTATGTACATAAGAACTATTAACATATTATTTCATTCTAGTCATATTCATTCTTTCACAGCATGAAAATTTAAAACGGTTATTGACTCAGTGGATCATTTTTTGGAAATTGAGTTATTCGTGAAATATTTTAATGGTGTGATGATTACATCTTATGTATATAATGTAACACCCCAAGCTTCAACGGTACACTTCTCTTTGAATAATGCAATAGCATGTGTTGTATGCAACATCGAGTTCTAACACACACCACAACCAATCAAACTATCCGTTATGAATAGTAATACCAACTTTTTAAAATTTTATAAATTTTATCTCTCAAAATGGAATTCAATTTTTGGATTCATAGTATTAAATTTAGCCAAAGGTGAAATTTTGGTACTTTTCGGATAACATTAATATTTTGATGAATAGTGAAAATTACTAAATTTTAATTAAAAACAACTTATTTTAATCAAAATAATTAACAGTAATAAATTATGAATTTGAGTGGTTTTAAATTATATTTAGATTATATTTTTACTATTTAATACAATTTTGGCCATTGGACATAATTTCACAATTAAACCAGACATAAACGAGTATCAATCTTTTGATAGTTATTATATCTTAAAAACACGTTTTTTGTTTTGACAGCGGGAATTAATTTTAAATTAATTTCTTCCACTTATGTGTTTTGAATTTGAAAAAATGGATTCCATATTTGGAATCAGTATATCCAAATTTTGTAAATAGGTATCTTTTATTTTAATACATTTTGAATAATTACTTCGGTAAATATTTTATTTACCATGGTTAAAGGGTAAATCTGGTAAATAAGGGTTAAAAAATAATATTATAATAATACTAAGTTACCCTAAAACGTGTACTAACCTTATTGGTGGATACATGTCCGACCATGGGCATCTTTGGGTCGATTTTGGGACCCCATGGAGCCACTTGTAGGTGATAGGGACACTTTATTTTAATTAAGTTAAAATAAATACAAAAATGACATAATCATATATCTTTTATAAAAACAATTATTACATAGGGTTATATATGTTGGATCTTCGACTATAAATATTCATTAGAAAGATAAAAATATTTCCTACATAATGGTATTTTCTTTATAATTTTTAGATGTAATATAATATAAGTTATTTATGACACAATGGTGATGCAGTAATTACCTAATTAATTAAAATTTTTAATAATTGATATTATAAATACCCAAATAAATGTAATATGAGACTTTTCATAAATAACAATAATTTTATAAGATAATATAACATGTTAGGATTTATTTAATTAAATTTTTTCTAAGTAATAATTCTGTAATAAGTTTTAAAAAATCAATTATTGAGTAGTGTCAAAATTGACATAAAATAGTTTTTAAAACAAATATTATATTATTAATTGATATTAAATTCCTAAAAATCTAACATTTGGCCAAGAGACTTATATGATGATAGGTGTATCATTAATGAAACACTTGGGGTCTCTTGGATGTATATATTATGTTTATTAACCATATAATATAAAAATACAAAGAAACATTATAAAAGTGAAACTAATTAACTAAGAGTTAATACTTAAAGTTATGGTTAATATAATAACCCGAACCTGTATAAATCCTATTGGTTGAGTGGTTTTAAACCTATACCCACCTTAACACCCGAAAAAACGATAATACTAAGATATTATTAACAAATCAATGTTAAAAGATCATATATGATATCATATTAATATATATGATTCTTGTATAATTTAATAACAAATATTTCACCATTATACAGGAGGTTAACCTACCCCAACCAAGGAAAAGTACAAGGTAAGGGTTTATTTCGCAATCTCTTCATTATGTGAGGTTTTTTATACGTAATAATATACTGGGAATTCATTATCATCCACATCCATGTTTCTTAAAAATGTATTTCAAAACATTTTTCCTATTTACTAGAATATGGGTTAAAGTCATTTATACCCTTTTTGACTTTTATAAGTGGTTTATAAATGAATATTTTCATCGTTTTCCAAACAAAGTCCTTTTTAACCTTTTCGAAAGAATAAAGGTAAGAATGTTTTTTTAACTTATACGGCAGGTGCCGCTATTTTCCACCATTATAAAATCGTCAAAGATTCCCTTACAAGATTATAAGAATATTTTCAATGAATATGTTTTATTTTATATGACTCTTAAATGATTTCAAAATAGAATGAGATATTTCTCTAAAAAGAGTTTTTATTTCATCTATGTCAACATCCTTTGATGGATTTTACGCTTATTTGAAGTTGATTTGTTATGATACAAAACTTCTACATTGTATTGAAGGTTTTGTGACATGTTTGACTGTGGATGTGTTATTTTTATACCATTCGTGGTTTATAGATGAAGTATTTACATTTCGTATGGTAGTTTTAATACGAATGTTTATGTTATGTTTAAACCTTTTCATATGGGAATGCATTGGACTTAATATGTGATGGGTGGAGCCTGCTATAGCTCCTTGATGCATTGGTAGGTCTCATGAGAATAACTAGTGTCTTGGCACAGGGCCTTAGAAAAATATTATTTGTAGTCTTGGCACGAGGCCTTGGATATGTGGTTATGATAGTCTGGAAATATGCATTCCATCATTATGAAAGTGGTTATTGATATTGCATGTGATTATTCGATTAGTATAATATCCATGTGAATACGTAAATGGCATTATTTCATTTTATTTTTTCCATTCTATGTCGAAGTTCAAGTTTAAAAGGGTTTTGTTTTAATTATACATTGCCTTAAATTTTTTTTCTTATTTATGAAAGTTTCTGCTATATTGTTATCCTTACTGTGCATTTGAGCTCACCCCTTTTCTATGTTTTATTTTTCCCAGGATGTGAATAAGTTAATTATGAATGACCTGCAGGGATAGTATGAGTGGAAAAGAGTGTGGACTATATAGACTATATTGTTGTAGTTTTCATTTTTATGATGTAATGTAAAACTTTATGAATATATCTTGTGTTTCCAAGGATACTAAACTAATCTTTATTTTTAGATTTTATCATTCTTGTGATAATGCCAATGTTATGTAATAATGTAACAGCTCTGGCTAACTGGGGTCGGGGCATTATAGTTGGTATCAGAGGAAGTTCAGTACAAACCTTGGAAGCTATATTTAGATAAACTCTGATTAGAACACATAGACCTAAGATGGACGTTGAGGATTAGTATAGAAGAACTTCCTAGAATTTTGGTATTGTAGAGATTTTGTGAGTTTTCTGAGCAATACATCCCTGTCTGGATACGAGCAGGTAGAGGCGGCTCTAGCACAGATGTACCTAGGGGAAAAACCCGGAAACACCACTTTGAGATGGACTCGAATGGGAACAGGTGCACGACAACGGGCCTTGCTGCACTCTTGGTTGTGACACTCACAGGGGATTTGCTTAGAATAACTCTCATTTTATTTACAAATCTTTATGAAGGGTTTATGAGTATATACTTCCTCAAAGAAAACATTTTTATGATTATGGATTATATCCATAAATAGTTCAATTTATGTTAAGTGTTTTATAAGTATGGAATTATGTATTTTGATTCATAAACTGATCTAGTTTATGCCATTGTTTATAAATGGCGCCTATTAGAAGAAATGGAAACTGTAACAATGCACACACTCCATGTAGGGATTTCCCACCTGATCAAGATAATTATAGTGGATCTAGTGATGCAACTGGTGCTGATCAGCTAATCACCATTCTGGGACAACTCACTCAGGTTATGAATAATAACCTTACCCGTATGGAGCACCCTGATCCACAGCGTGGATGATCAATGTTATATCGCTTCATGAGGCAACAACCACCAACGTTAAATGGGAGTACAAATCCCTTAGTACCTGAGTAATGGATAAGTTCCCCAGTGAAAATATTTCAGGATTTTGGAAGTAGTGAAAGGGAAAAAGTTATCATGGCAGTTTACCGCCCCACTGGAGATGCTGATCAATGGTGGTCATTGATTCAAAACATGAAGGAAGATGATGAAGTATCAAATATAGAATGGAGGGAGTTCAAAGATCTGTTTTCAGAAAAATACTTTCCTCGTGACCATCGAGCAGATATGGAAAGGAAATTTTTGAGTCTGAGACAAAAGGAGGATGAGAATGTCGACAATTATGAGGCTAACTTTACAAGGTTAGAAAGGTATGCTGGGGATTGTATACATAACCCAAGAATTAAGATTGATCATTTCTTTGATGGGTTAAAACCATTTCTCCGTCGAGCATTAGTCTCACAATCCTTCTCGTCGTACGGAGACATTGTCTCATGTGCTATCAAGACAGAAAATGAATTCTCTAAGTCATATGACTTTAAAGAAAAGAAAGAGAAGAAGAGATCTGCTGATCAATATGGGATTGGAAATAAAGGGATGAAGGGAAAATTTTAATATCCATCCTGTGGTTAATGTGGGAAGAAACTCCCTAGTACTTGCTTAAAAGGAACATGAGTCTGTTTCAAGTGTGGCGAAAAAGGCCACCAATCTCGTGATTGAAAGGGGAAGAAGGAAGCTACCGATGTCCAATGATACAATTGCAGGGATATGGGACATTGTGAAAATGAATGTCATAAGTGTTAGGGTAACTTACCTCAGAAAAGGACAAGGGTTCAAGGCCAAACGTACGCTATCACTACTACTGAGCTAGAAGCTCCGAAAGATGTGGTGGTAGGTAATTTAATGGTTTTCTAAAGTTTAGAAAATGTATTATTTGATTCTGGATCATCACATTGTTTCATATCTTCCCAGTTTGCTAAAAAAATTAGATATTTCCAATTTTATTTAACAAGGGAGTTGTTAGTTAAATCTCCTAAGGGAAGTATCATTGCAACAATGTTTTGTGAATCAGTCCCCATTAGATCACATAAATGTTCTTTATCCGCTGATCTCATCGTCATACCTATGATTGAGTTTGATATAATCCTCGATATGGATTGTCTTTCGGACCATGATGTGAAGATTTAATGTAAAAATAAGGGGGTTACTATTTTTGATGATGATGATAAGGAACACCATTTATTTAGAGAATAATCATCACCACCTAATTCTTATCTAGATCCACCCCCAGTAGCTCAACTAAATTCAATTATTGGGGATTATGAGAATGAAATGAATATGGGTGAGGAAAGGAATGTTCAAATAGAGGATGTACCTATTGTGAAAGAATATGTAGATGTGTTTCTGGAAGATTTACCTGGACATACTCCAGAATGAGAAGTTGAGTTTTCCATTGATTTAATTCCTGGATCAATGCCTATATCGATGACCCCTTATAGAATGGTCACTGTGGAATTAGTCGAACTAATGAAATAACTATAGGAATTGAGTAATAAGGGATTTATTCACCTTAGTGTTTCTCCATGGGAAGCCCCTATTCATTTTGGTAAAAAGAAAGATGGATTTATGAGGTTATGTATCGACTACAGGGAGATCAATGCTATAAGAATAAAGAACAAGTATACCCTACCTCGCATTGATGATTTATTTGACCAACTGCATGGAGCTCAATAATTTTCAAATATTGACCTTTGATCTGGATACCATCAGTTATGTGTAAATGAAGGAAGACATTCCGAAGACCGTATTTCAAACCAAGTATGGGCATTACGAGTTTACAGTAATGCCTTTTGGATTGAATAATGCACCCTCTGTATTCATGGATCTGATGAATAGAGTTTTCAAGGAATATCTCGATGAATTTTTGGTGGTATTTATTGATGATATCTTGGTATACTCCAAAAACTACAAAGATCATGAAAATCACTTGCGCATTATCCTGAAGGCTCTAAGAAGACATGAATTATATGGGAAGTTTAGAAAGTGTGAATTATGGATTCAGGATATTTCTTTTCTTGGACATATTGTCTCTAAATATGGAATATTTGATGATCCTTATAAGACCAAGGCAATCCAATAATGGCTATCACCTATGAGTATAATTGAGGTATGTATTTTTATTGGTTTGGTAGGTTATTATCGACGTTTTGTCCAGAATTTTTCCTGATTGGATAACCCATTAACGAAGCTCACACTTAAAGGGGTTAAATTTATTTGGAAAAAAGAGTGTGAGGAATGTTTCAAAGAACTGAAGAGAGGATTTGTCAATGCTTCTATATTGACTCTACCATCAGGGAATGATGGGTTATTTATTTATAGTGATGCATCGAAGAAAGGACTCGGTTGTGTCCTTATGCCGAATGATAGGGTTATTTACTATGCATCATGACAGTTGAAAATTCATGAACAAAATTATCCTACTCATGATCTTGAGTTAGAATCTGTGATCTTTTCTTTGAAGATATGGAGGCACTACCACTATGGTGAAAAATGTGAGATTTATACTGATCACAAGAGTTTGAAGTATACTTTCTCCCAAAAATAAATTAACATGAGGAAAAGGATATGGCTTGAATTTCTAAAGGATTATGATTGTACGATACACTACCACCCAGGGAAAGAAAACATGGTGGCAGATGCTTTGAGCAGAAAAGACCATGGAGTTTTGAACAATATAAGAATTGAAAGGGATCCAATTTTCATGGGTCTTGTGAGGATGGACATAGGAATAACCAGGGAAGGTGAAACATCAAATATTTTTCAAATAGTTTCCAAACCATCTTTACTAGAAAGGATTAAGAGTTCTCAGACCGATGATGAAGAATTTAAAAGGAGGATTAAAGCTGTGAATGATGGGAGATTGAGAGACTTTGTGGATGAAGAAGGAATTTTGAAATTTGGGAAGAGGCTTTGTGTTCCTGATATACCTAATCTAAAAAGGGAATCGCTGGATGACGCTCATAGTTCCAATTTCTATATAGACCCTGGGAGCACCAAAATGTATAGAGACTTGAAGGAACATTTTTTGTGGGAAAACATGATGAGGGGTATTGCTGATTTTGTGTCAAGATGTATGGTTTGTCAAGAAGTGAAAGCTGGAAGGCAACAACCTGGAGGATTCATGCAACCTCTTCCCATACCGGATTGGAAATTGGATAATATGACGATGGACTTTGTCATGGGACTACCAAAGACTCCACGAAGGGATGGTGCAATATGGGTTATTATTGATCGTCTTACCAAGTCAGAACATTTTCATGCTATAATAGAAGGTCTACCACTAGAATGTCTATAAAGACTATATATTAATGAAGTTGTAAGACTTCATGGAGTACCCCAATCGATTGTTTCTGCCCGTGATCCCTGTTTTACGTCAAGATTCTGGAAAAGTCTTCAGAAAGCCTTGGATAATGAACTTCATTTGAGCACTGCCTACCACTCTCAAACAGATGTACAATCAGAATGAACTATTCAAACCTTATAAGACATGTTGAGATCCTGCTCACATGACTTTTAGGGTATATGGGATCAATATGTACCTCTGGTAGAATTTTCCTATAACAATAGCTTCCATTCGAGTATTCAGATGGCACCATATGAAGCGTTATATGGAAAGATATGTCGCACACCAACCTGTTGGGATGACATTGGTGAAAGAAAACATATAGGCCCGGAACTGGTGGAAGAAACGATGGAAAAGGTTAAGGTAATCCAAAACCATATCAAAGCACCTCAAAGTAGGCAGAAAAGCTATGCTGATAATCGAAAGAAGGATTTAAAATTTCAAGTCGGTGATCATGTTTTCTTGAGGGTATCTCCATGGAAGGGAGTCATACGTTTTAGAAAGAAAGGTAAATTGAGTCCCAGGTACATCGGACCTTTCGAAATTTAGAACAAATCGGGGCTGTAGCTTACCTATTGGCAATGCCGCCAAGTCTCTCCAAAGTTCACGATGTGTCCCACGTATCTCTGTTGAGGAAATACATGGCTTACCCAACACTTGTACTCACCTATGAGGAATTAGAACTGGAACCCGATCTGTCTTATTGCGAAAAGCCCGTTAAGATTCTTGATACGAGAGAACAAGTACTAGGAAACCGGACGACTCGTCTAGTAAGTCTTGTGGAGAAACCATAAGATGGAAGAGGCATCGTGGGAACCCGAGGAACTTATGATGGAGAACCACCCAATTATTTTCATGCGTTAGTATTCTAGAAATTTCAAGGAAAAAATTATTTAAAGGTGGGGAGAATGTAACACTCCAAGCTTCTACGGTACACTTCTCTTTGAATAATGCAATAGCATGTGTTGTACACAACATCGAGTTCTAACACACACCACAACCAATCAAACTAGCCATTATGAATAGTAAAACCTACTTTTTAAAATTTTATAAATTTTATCTCTCAAAATTGTATTCATTTTTGGATTCAGAGTATCGAATTTAGCCTAAGGTTAAATTTTGGTACTTTTCGGACAACTTTAATATTTTCATGAATAGTGAAAATTACTAAATTTTAATTAAAAACAACTTTTTTTAATCAAAATAATTAATAGTGATAAATTATGAATTTGAGTAGTTTTAAAGTATATTTAGAATATATTTTTATTATTTAATACAATTTTGGCCATTTTACATAATTTCACAATTAAACCTGACATAAACAAGTATCAATCTTTTGATAGTTATTATATCTTAAAAACACGTTTTTTGTTTTGACAGCGGGAATTAATTTTAAAATAAATTCTGCCACTTCTGTGTTTTGAATTTGGAAAAATGGATTCCATATTTGGAATTATGATTTCCAAATTGTGTAAATAGGTATCTCTTACTTTTAGCCATTTTGAATAATTACTTCGGTAAATATTTTATTTACCATGGTTAAAGGGTAAATCTGGTAAATAAGAGTTAAAAAATAATATAATAATAATACTGAATTACCCTAAAATGTGTCCTAAACTTATTGGTAGATACATGTCCGACCATGGGAATCTTTGGGTCGATTTTGGGACCCCATGGAGCCACTTGTAGGTGATATGGATACTTTATTTTAATTAAGTTAAAATAAATACAAAAATGACATAAGCATATATCTTTTAGAAACACAATTTTTACATAGGTTTATATATGTTTGATTTTAGATTATAAATATTCATTATAAAGCTAAAAAGATTTCCTACATAATTTAATTTTATTTGTAATTTTTAGAAATTATATAATTTAATTTATTTATGACACAATGGTGATGCAGTAATTACCTAATTAATGAAAAATTAGTATAATTGATATTATAAATACCCAAATAAATGTAATATGTGACTTTTAATAAATAAAAATAATTTTCTAAGATAACATGACATGTTATTATTTATATAACTAACTTTTTTTGAAGTAATCATTCTATAATGAGTTTTACAAAAATGAATTTTTGAATAGTGTCAAAATTGACATAAAATAGTTTTTAAAACAAATATTAAATTATTAATTGATATTAAATTCTTATAAATTTAATCATCGGAAAATAGAATTATATCATGATATTTGTATCATTAATGGACCACTTGGGGGTCGCTCGGATGTATATAGTATGTTTATTAACTATATAATATAAAAATACAAAGAGACATTGTAAAAGTGAAACTAATTAACTAAGAGTTAATACTTAAAGATAAGGTTAATATAATAACCCAAACCTGTATAAATCCTATTAGTTTAGTGGTTTTAGACCTATCCCTACCTTAACTTTTAAATAATCAACTTTTTATCCATTATAAACCGAATATGAAGTTATTATAAAATAATATTTCTAGCTTTTCCAAAGGTGCCCCTCACCCCTCTTATAAAATGGCACTCCCCCTTCTCATTATTTCACACATTAAAAGCCTTTTGGATCGGCCAAACCCTACCCAAATACTCTCCCAACTTCCATCACTTCATCCTATAGTCCTTCCTTTTTTCAGAAAGCTATCCTAAGGAGCCCTTTTGATCAAATCAAAAAGAAGAACCCGAAGAAGAGGTAATGATTTCACCACCCCTTTTCAAGTTCCCTTCTTCTACCACTTATTATATATTTGTTATTACCATTCTGAAATAATATATCTAGTATATTATATATACTGTGATGTTATTATAAATATGTTACAACCATATTTAGTATTCTATCTATCCTTTGAATGACATGTCACCATACGTGCGTACGTACGTCTTACCGTCTCCACGTCGTGGTGTAATTGTTATTCAATAAATTATTATTTGGATGATGATGTGTAATTAATATAAATAATAAATATAACATGATAATGGTTATGTATATATGATATACCATCCAATTAAATATTATTTTAATATCAAAAGAATGATATTGTCGCTCGTGCGTACGTACGGACTACCGTCTCCACGAACGCGATGAGATTCATTCTCCATCGTATCTATTCAAGTATAATTATAATTTGATGATTAATCTAAGGACATTATATAATTATGTATATGAATAAGATACAACCTAACCATGAAAAACAAGGCTTACATAACAAAACATACAAAAGAAAACATAACACCCAAAACAGCGATAATACTCAGATATTATTAACAAAGCAATGTTAAAAGATAATATATGATATCATATTAATATATATGATTCTTGTATAATTTAATAAAAATTATTTCACCATTATATAGGAGTTAACCTACCACAACCAAATAAAAGTATAAGGTAAGGTTTTATTTCATAATCTCTTCATTATATGAGGTTGTTTATACGTAATAATCTACTAGGACTTCATTATCAACCACATCCATGTTTCTTAAAAATTTATTTCTAATCATTTTTACTATTTACTAGAATATGGGTTAAAGTCATTTATACCCTTGTTGACTTTTATAAGTGGTTTATAAAGGAATGTTTTCATCATTTTCCAAACAAGGTCCTTTTTAACCTTTTTGAAAGAATGAAGGTAAGAATGTTTTTTAACTTATACGGCAGGTGCCGCTATTTTCTGCCGTTATAAAATCGTCGAAGCTTCCCTTACAAGATTATAAGAATATTTTCATTGAAATTTTTTTATTTTATATGACTCTTAAATGATTTCAAAATAGAAAGAGATATTTCTCTAAAAAGAGTTTTGATTTCATCTATGTCAACATACTTTGATGGATTTTACGCTTATTTGAAGTTGATTTATTATTATAAAAAACTTCTTATATTGTATTGAAGGTTTTGTGACATGTTTGACTGTTGATGTGCTATTTTTATTGCATTCATGGTTTATGGATGAAGTATTTACATTTCGTATGCTAGTTTTAATACGAATGTTTATGTTATGTTTAAACCTTTTCATATGGGAATGCATTGAAATTAATATGTGACGGGTGGAGCCCGCTATAACTCCTCGATGCATCAGTAGGTCTCATGAGACAAACTAGTGTCTTAGCACAAGGCCTTGGAAAAATCTTATTTTTAGTCTTGGCATAAGGCCTTGGCTATTTGGTTATGATAGTCTGGCAATATGCATTACGTCATTATGAAAGTGGTTATTGATATTGCATGTGATTATTCGATTAGTAGAATATCCATGTGAATAACTAAATGGAATTATTTCATTTTATTTTTGCCATTCCATGTTGATGTTCAAGTTTAAAAGGCTTCTGTTTTAGTTATACATTTCCTTACATGTTTATTCTTATTTATGAAAGATTCCGCTATATTGTTATCCTTACTGGGAATGTGAGCTCACCCATTTTCTATGTTTTATTTTTCCCAGGATGTGAAGAAGTAAATTATGAATGACCTGTAGGGATAATATGAGGGGATAAGAGTGTGGACTATGGATACTATGTTGTTGTAGTTTTTATTTTTATGATGTAATGTAAAACTTTATGAATATATCTAGTGTTTCCAAGGGTACTAAACTAATCGGTCTTTCGAGATTTGATCTTTCTTGTGATCATGCCAATGTTATGTAATAATGCACAAGCTCTGGGTAACTGGGGTTGGGGAATCACATATAACACTTCTTAGATTGTTTTTTGTGAGAATATACTCATTAAAATCCTGTTATTCTAATTTTTATAGAATTAAATGTGATATTTGGCATGGACTATCTCTCTATTTATAGAGAACGTCAATAAATTACTATTGTATATATAAAAATTCATACTGGGATCATATATTGTCACAAAGATTATTATGAACTTAATTTGGAATATAATTCCATATAATGGTTCTTGATTCCCAATAGTTACTGATATTTGTATAAAATGGATGAGAAAAAACATGAAAATAATGATATGCTAATTGTATAACATTATTTTGATGAATTTCAAAAAGAGTTTCTTAGCCGTCCTTTAGATCCTAGTGTTGAGTTTGAAATTTATCTCAGATTTGGTTTAATGCCAAAATATAATTTCCATTATAAAATAGACAATATTTATTTGAAAATATTTTAAAGAAAATCCAATAATATAATTTAGAGAGAAATTTTATATGGAAAAGTGATTCCATGATGGGTTTATCAATACTCATTATTAAGAATGAGGATAAATCAATTTGAATTTTCATTTTATTATCATGAGTTTAAAAATATCACTATAAAAAAAAGCATTCTTAGCCTCCTATTGATAAATTTTTTGGTTAGATTCATAGGGATTGATTATTGTTTAAATTGTGTCTTTGATGTAGATATAATTAACAAACTATGAAACAGAAGTATATTTTTAATATATCATGTCATATAAGATATGGCTATTATGAATTCATATTGATGCATTTTATAATTAAAATTTCTACATTCATCTTTATAATCATGATGAATTAAGTCATTGGTGATTAATTAGATCAATATTTGGCTCCCTTTATTGAAGATATTCTTATATATTTGAAGATGATGGAAGAACAATGGATAATAAGAGAGGATTGTGTTTATAAAGATAATATATGATAAATTATAAGACATTTCATAAAGTGTGAATTTTAATGAATAAAATTATTGTTCATGGGTTATATAATCAAAAGATAGGGTATATTTATAGTTCTTCTAAAGGCAGAGTTTTTTAAAGAAAGGAACATACGAACTATGATGAGAGAGATCCATTTTGTCTAGTATTGGATGGATACTATCGTTGTTTTATTACTTATTTCAAAATATTTTTCAATTCACTAACCATTTTAACTCATATGGGAGTAAAGTTTAATTTTATATAACTATATGAAGATATATTCATATAGATAAAAAAGTGGTTGGTCACTTCACTAGGACACACACTAACTTATAATAGATTTGGGTATTTATATATAATAATTTTTCAAATAAGTTCATAATTTTTGTTTTAATATAAAAGGATAGTGTGATAACATATGCATCATTTCAATTAAATTAATTTGAGAAAAATTGACTAAATATTTATTTATAGTTGAACCTATAATATTTGATTTGAAGATTTATATGAATTATCTATATATAGAGAAGTGTAAAATATATACTAATCAAAAGACTGTAATGTTTATATCCACATGGATGAATATTAAAATGAACCAAATTTAGTAGCTAGAGTTGGAAAGGAGTTATGATTTCTCAATACATTACCTTACAGAAAAGTCAAAAAAGGTAGTTGATTCTCTTATAAGAAAGGTTCAAGCTACCTTATATATTATGTGGATTGAATGTGACCCTATCTTTTTATATATTTAAATTTTTTACATGAAAACAAGAAGGAAAGGTATGGAATCATATATTTTAAAAATGTTTTCTCTAATATATATCCATGTGAATATTTCAATACGATAGAAGAGTAATATAGATATTTAATATATGGTGTAAAATATTCTATTGTTAAAATTTTCAAATAAATGTAGTTATTTTATTTGAAAATTAATATATATTCCATTTATAATTGAACTGATTATAAATTTTTTTCATGATGTTCATAAATTTTCATTTTCCATTCACATATGCATCGTGAAGATGTATGGTGATCGCACTGAGAACTTTATTTTTGGATATCATGAAGGTGGATATTTAATTTTATATATTAAGAGTTTTGGGATATCAATATGTTAAGGTTGGGGATCATAATTCCAAGAGGATTATGTAATCAGTACCCATACCCTTATATAAATCAGAGATATATCCATTGATTTTGTTATAGGTATTCTGAATAACATTCATTAAATAAATTCCATTTGAGTTATTTTTTATTTAAATGGAATATTAGAGAACTTAATTTGTATTTATATTTGGGTTATGGTTGATTTTAATACAAATTGGGAGCACTTTAATTCTATTTGATTCTATTTTTCCCTTGATAAACAACATGATATATACATGAATGATATTGTAAGGATATAATGTTTCCACTTAAATTTATATTTTATCAAGAAACAAGGTCGAAATTCATAATTTAGAGAAGTATTAATTATAAATAGGTATTGGAAATAAACATTAACGTTTATTAATATCTTTAAGCTGATGGAAAATAGAAAAGAACCATTTAGACTTCCAAATATATGTTTTGATCTTTCATAAAGAATTTAAATTGAGACTAAGATAAATATATTATGTTAGTTCAGTTATCAAATGTCAACAATTTTCCAAACTAGAATTAAAATTCCACCATATAAGGTCTTATATGAGAATAGACGAAAAAACCATTAATTTGAAATTTAGTTTACGATATAATATTTATTGGAGAAGATATTAAGAAGTAAATGATAGTACATATTAGGATTGAATAATGTTTGTAATAGATATTTAAAGAGATTTGATGATAATCATGGAAATGATCTGAAGTTAATTATTGATGAAAGAGAGTCCTTTAAATATCTCAATTGAAGTGATCTATTTGATATGGGAAGAAGGTAAATATTAATCGTAGGTAGATCAACATGTTCCATATTCTTGATCATATGTGGAATACAAATTATGAAATATCTCTCCAACTCGATCTCTAATAAGTGAACTATAGGTTAAATGTATCACATATGATAAATTAAATATGATATCTATCACATATAATAAACTCAATGGTAATATTTTTGGTTGTAATGATTATAAGGAAGATAAAGACAGAAGAGTGGGTTTTAATTGTGTTCTTTTAGAACATTAATAGATTTAGAACCCTCCTCTTGTTATGAAAAAAGCCTTTCCTTTTATCCAAGATGAGTGAGAAGAGGAAATAAATAACATAAATGAACATACTGATGTATAGTGGTTCTAGGAAAAAAGATCCCCTTACCCACTCCAGCAACACTCAACTCCCTGAGCTAGGTGGTTTTCTCTATTAGGTCCCCTTATCCTTAGACCTTCAAATAATAACTAAGTGCAGGTATCTGACATCATACAATGGTTTTATAGGTCCTTGTCATTCTTTTACAAGGAACCAAATATCCAAATATTATTACAATAAGTTGACACTTCACCACAACTGTGTATGAGTAGTAAAAGGTCCAACAAATGAAAATAATTTGATTTATTTTTTGAAATAGGTTAAACTTCAGATTTGCAGTATCAACTAAAAGATCTGTTCAAATATCCAATACATCAAAAAATAAAATATGTCTCCAATGTTGCACAGGATTTATTCAAATAGTAGAAAATATAACACAAGATATATTTCAAAAAAAGTATGTCTCTAAAGGGTATCTTCATAGAAAATGCTTCTTCATTATTATAAAAGAATATTTAACAATAATATGTAGTACCAACGACAAAAAAGTGGTGAGTCGATTAGATAGATCAAAACATGTATGTTGAAAAAGTATATCTCTGAATTAAATCACACACTTGTTTTATCTTTTGTATATCTTATATATTGTACGTATATACTATATAAATTTTCTCAGTGAAGATAATCTCAATATTTATAAAATAGGTCGAATAGAACCAAGTCAAGCTAGATCTACAAATATCACCCAAAAAATCATGAATATTTGAATATACAAACAATCAAGAGAGTTGTAAACACCTATAATAATAGTAATGATTTACTCTGTTAAATTTGAGAATTTTAAACAATCATAACAATCCATTTAATTAGTCAAAAAATATATTTAAATAGATCAATAATTCCATATATACTCTTTCATAATTCTTGGAAAATATCATGGATTTAAAACCCCATCACTGAATATTCAAATGTAGGATTCCTTCATATGATGACAAAACACAAAATTTTGGATTGATAACATATAGTTGAATACAAAATATTGGTTGATGTACAATATATTTATTTCACCAAATATAGGGTTATTTAAAAACAAATGGTTTCTTAACCATACTTTCCTAACAGTGTAGGGTATATGATCAATATGTACTGATCCAAACATAGGGTTGATTCCTTCCATTATTCTTGCACATGTAGGGTATAAATAGTGTTTCCATAACATGTTTAAAAACCTCCATAATACATTAATAATTAATCCCTATATATCAATGACATGAATATATTTCTAGAATGAATATTTTGATGAATATTAATTTTCTAAAATTCAAATGAAATAAATTTCATAAGTGACAAACATGTGGCTGTTTGTGAGCATCCAAACCAACTCGAAATTTTTGAAATTGTTGAATCAACACATGCTTAACAATTTCTTCCTTTTGGATGATTATAAATCATGTAATATAAATATGTAAATTTCAGAAAAAAATTTCAATGAAAAAGAAAAAATAAATTTATCCTCCATTATATTGATTAATAATTCTCACCAAAATTAAATGTTTTATAAAAAGCTTCTCCCCCATAAGTTTAAACATTTAAACTAGAAACTATGAGTATAAACTATAAAATTATCCCATTTTTATCCCTATATATAAGTTTTATCATGTACAAAACTTCTCCCCAATTTCATGAATATTAATAATATGAATTAATTTCTCCACATATAACCTTCTCCCCCTTTCTGTGACATCAAAAATATAAGAGTAGAGAAATTAACTCCTTCTAAATTTATGATTAATTTAAAAAGATATAAATATTTAAATAGGTAGTATATAGAAAATATTAATGAATAAAATGATTATTTTCTTAACAATCCCCCAGAAACAAAGAATATTTATTTTCTGAATAAAAATTTTTACAAGAGGGAAAAAATTACAACATAGAGTAATAAATAACTTTTAAATGAAAAAATTTAGTTCATAATTTCTTAAGATAAGTAATAAATTTTAAAACAATTATAAAGAAACTCATTTAAATGTTTTCAACAAACAATATATTAACCATAATAAATATAAAAATGATTCTTAAATTAAGAGAAAATAAAACCAATGGTTTAAAAAGGGATTAGACTGTTCATCTAAACATTCCAAACTTTGAACATTTTTTCCTTAATCTGTTAAAAATACTGACGGTTCTTTTATTATTTTTTGAATATATACAGTTTTTTGATAACAATAAGATGAATATTAATCAAATAGAAAAATCATCAGTTTATAATGATCTATCTTGGTAACAACTTCTATTATAAGAAACTAAATTTGACATATCTTTTCTAACTTGAAAGCTTAAAAGTCTATTTTTGAGATCTAAAAATCTCTCATATTATGATATTCCGTTTGTAATAATTAAAAAATAAAACTTGATATATATCGTTTCTAAGGATCATAATAGATTTTTCTAAAAACAATGAACTTAGCTTGCAGCTTCCCTTTTTCTTCATTCAAAGAGATAACATTAAATAGAATCATGTCATAAGATATTTGAGAAGAAGAGATGTCTAGTTCTTCATGATTATGAACATACTTATTATTTTAGAGTTTTTTAAATGAATCTTAAATAGATGAAAAAAAACTTATCAATTAATAAACCATAAGGATTAAATTTTTTCCTTTTGTAAAGAAAATATACTTCACTACTTAAATTACTTGACTGCTTCATCTTTCTATGACTGTATTTCAATAGTCATTTGAACGAGATATTTCAAATAAGAATAAGATGATGGATAAAATTAAATATTTTAGGAATAAGATGAAATGTTTAGTTTGGATAAAATGTAGAAGAATAATACTTTTCTTTATCTGAGGAATAGATAACAATCATTAGCAATTTTCACTTCTGAAAAGTCATGTTATGTAAGAAGATTTTTTCTAATTATGTATAAAACTTTAAGTTTAAGAGGAAAAATATAAATAGTTTAATTTTTTTTAAATATGGGAAATATAAAATTTTCTTAATTTAAACAAGTAATGTACATATATAATAATTAATAAAATTGGTTTAAAAAGTATTATTTTTTGTAAATAAATTATAAAATAAAAATAGTCTGAGACTTGAATTGAAGATTAAATAGCATTCTTTATAATTTTTTAGGAAATATTTATCTTTACCAATATATATATATAAATTAATTAACCATAAGAATAATGTTATAAAATTTAAATACTTCATCGATCAATGTTTATATTACTTAGGATTTTTTTAAAATGAACTACTTCAGAGTTTCTCACTCATTTGTTATAGATTTTCATATATTAATTGATCAAGAAACATAATTAATTTAGCAATAAATCATAGTTTTTTAATCATGAAAAACATAAAATACAAGTTCATGTCTATAATCATGAGCTATTGGGTCCAGTAATTCTTGAAATGTTTTTTGAGTAACCAATCTTGTTTTTCTAGAGTATAAATTCTATAATTCAAGTTTCATAATTCTTTTGAGAAATACATATTTTTTCACACAAATTTTTTTTTGGATTTATAATGAATATATAATTTTCATAATGGAAATTAGTACCAAAATAAAATCATTTAATTACACACTTGTCTCTTCAATTTAAACTAGGAACAAACTAATTCCTATATAGTTTCTATCTTATAGCATTAACTCTTTTTCAAATTTTTTCTTTGAGTGTTATATTTTTTCAAAGGATTTGATTTAAATATTTTCCCCATTTTATTAAAATATTAGAATATTTTTTGAAATCATTTAATTCAGCCAATAATTTTTTAATCTCAGTGGCATGAAAATCAGAAGAATTTTTAAATGCATTAGATTTTAAATATATAATCTATTTTGAAATTTTTTTATCTACTAAAATAGTTTCAATTGAATTTATAATTTTTCTGTGGTTCTTTTTTTTGGATTAATATTTATATTATAGAATAAATATGTTTTTAATTAACTCATCATGAAAATATTTTTTAAAACTAGATGTTTGATAGTAAGATGAGTGTACCTCATTTGTATCATCTTTGAGACATACAATTTTATTCATAGTCATCGAATTTGAATAAGAGTCATCATGTGGAAAAACTGAATTATTATGCGTATCCTTTATAGGTTTCTTTTATTTTATATTTTAATTTTATTTTCTTTAGGATTTTGTTAAATGATAATTATTCTCGGTTTGACTTATTTCCTTACATTTACAACATTTATTCTCTGTAGTTCCTTTCTTTTTATATCTGTACAAATTTAGAATTTTTTTAGAAAGACCTAATAAATATTTATCTATATATGCATGACATGAGGAATACGATTCATTTATTTTATTATTGAGAGAAACTTATTCATGTTTGATATTATTTTAATCTTCAACTTATATCTCAACGTCATCCATCGTTAAATTCAAAATCAACACTTTCATTATAAAAATATTTACTGATATATACAAGAATTTAACTTTTGATATTCCATTCTAATTAGGAAGTAGAACTTTTATTACATTTATTTCGTGATTCGATTGGAAAATTGGATCTCTCAAAGTGGCATCATTATTGACAATATTTTTTAATCTTTCATTAATTTGACAGTTTCATTCTCATTCATTCTAAACGTGTTGAACATTAGCTTATCGATAGTGTGCATTAATTATATGATATTTACAATTATTTCATAGGAAAAAATAATAGTCTAACACAACTCATATGTAGTAAAAAATTTATATACTCTATTGAATTCATCAGTTCCTTAACAACACAAAATAATATTTATAGATTTGGAGTTGAGATCATATTATTTTTCTTGATTAATACTCCAATATTCCAAATCATATTTAGGAATATTAAAAGACTTAACAACCTTTAAATAACCCATAATTCCAATATTTATCAAATTAATAACCTTATATGATTTCAAGCATCAATAATTAACACTACTAAGCTAAGGATCACAAATTATTAACATAACTTCTCTATAATAAATCATTTCAAGATTTAGTTTTCTCAATATTTTAACTCTAGATTTTTCAATCCAGCGTAAATCTTCAATATGGAAGAAAATACTATAACACCTCCTTTGATACCCCATGTTGGAATCAATTAGTAACATATTTTCTAAATGATAAATATTCAAAATAGAGTACAAAAATTGATACTAATTATTGATCAGAATGATTATAATGAAGAAAAATACATAGGGGTCAGGGTGAGTTGTATTCATCAAATTTTTTACAGATTTAGAACTCTCTTGTTGTTACACATCAAACATATCCTTCTCGAAAAGATGATTGAGAAGAAGAAATAAATAAAATAAATGAACAAAGTGATGTATATTGGTTCAGGGAACAAATATACCCCAATCCTCTTCACCATCACTCGAAACCATGAGCTTGGTGATTTTAACTATTTGGTCCTCTTATCCTATGAAAATTAAACAACAAATGAGTGTAGGAAGTTTACACCTTATAAGGATCTTACATGGTATTCTAGTTCCTTTACAAGGAACCTAATTTCCACAACTTAGTACAAGAATATGACACTTCACCATGGCTGATTACTATTAGTCATAACTTAAAGATATAAAAAGAGTATGATTTTTTATAGTACCTGATAAAATACATAGTTGCAGTAGTAACCGATAGATGTATTCAGATCTTCAATATATGAAAACTACTAATAGAACATCAATGTCGAACATGCTTTCTTCAAATAGTAATAAAGAGAAGACCAGACATATATTAAAACATACATGTCTTCAAAGTGTATCTTCATAGAAAACACTTCATAATTCTTGAAAAATAACATATAATAATAAGATGTAGTATCAGTGAAAATAATAATAGTGATTCAATTATATAGATAATAACATCTATGTCTCCAAAATGTTACTCTGATGTAAATAAAACATGTGTTGTATATTTTGTATATATATTATCATGTATATTATATATATATATATTCTCATTGAATAACATCTTGAATTTCATATATAAGTCCAAAGAGATCCAGTTCTAACATTCTCTATAAATATTTCATAATAAATCATGAATATTTTGAATTCAAAAATAATTAACTAATTCATAAATTCCCAAAAAAAAATAATCAAGTCTTACTCCAATAAATATCATCCATTAAAATAATCATAAAAGTTTTTTTGGATTTTTCACAAAATAGCTTTGAACAGATCTTTAATTCCATCAATATTGTTTCATAATTATTAGATAATATCACTTTTTTAAATTCTATTATTTAGTAGTCAAATATTCGGTTCCTTCACATGACATCAAAACTCCAAACATAGGGTTGGCAACATACGGTTGATTATAAAAGGAGGGTTGATGTATCATAAGTTTTTTCCCCAAATTTAGGGTTCTTTACAAACATAGGTTTTCTTAATTATACTTTCTCAACAACATAATGTATTTGATCCTTACGCGCTGATCCAAATGTAAGGTTTATTTCTTACGCTACTCTTGCACACATATTATTTGAAAAATATTTCTAGAACATTCTTAAAAATATCCATAATAATTCATAAAATATTCCCTATAAATCAATGGATTCAATATATTTCCAGAATAAAAATTTCCATGAATATTAATTTATTAAAATTCATTTAAAATAATTTCATTCGTAACACATATGTGATAATTTATCAGCATCAAAAATAAAAATAAATAAAATAAATTGTTCAATAAACACATGCTAATTGTATAGAATAGGATAATGAACACTCTTATGTGGAATAATTAGTTGAGATCATGGATTTCAATTATAATTTTTTTGTTAATAATACCACTCAATATTTCATGGTTCTACGATGAGATAATAAATTTTATGTATTCATATGGGATTTCAAGGATGTAATGAGACCAAAGTACCCTCCCCCATTAAAATGATAGTAATGATATTTCAAGGGTGATATTTTTAAGGAGAAAATAATATAACACCATATATATTTCGTAATAAATTCACTATAATAAATCCCATTCATTGAATATATTTTTTAATATGAAATACGATGCTAAAATGAAAACCTAATCACATTATTTTTTTAATATTATAATATAGTATGAAATAAAAAGTATTAAAATATATATATATAAGAAATAAAATTTTGAAAAAAATGGAATGAAACTATATTTAGATAATAATACCTCAAGATTAATTTATTTTTCATTGTGTTCTTATGTAGAGATCTTATTGCATACTGTAATAGTTGAAAAAATGAAACAATTTAGAAATATGATAAAAATTTAGATAACTTAAATGATATTAAGGATTTTAGAAAAGTATGAATGGTTATATATATGAATTTTAAAGTTTAATGTGATCATTATATGGTTATAAATCATATAGTTCTATTGAGAATTTAAGAATATTTGATATATATAACAATAATGATACAAATTTTCATATAATGAGTATAAATATAATGAGTCACATTTAGATTATATCATATAAGGGATAATAATTGGTATCAAGTAGTATAATTTGTATATATGAAGAACATTTGTAAAACCACATGAATCTAATTTTAATGCTAGTCTTTTCCAATGTTCAAAAAGAACCAGAACATCAATTTTTAAAACCTGAGAGAAATTATCTATTAGAAATGTAAAATATTATAGAGATTATTGAGAGACCCATTATTATAGAGTTTACATAATAAATTAAATCCATTTAATTTCTCACCCTTATGGATTTCATAAATGGCATGACATGTTTTTTATTTAGAGGTTATGATGTTATCCTAATGTGATCTTTAATATGATAATTGTTTTTTATAAAATTGATTTTATTATAAGTATTATTGTAATCTTACAATTAATTAATATTTTTATAATTTATTATTTTATATCAGTACATAATTAATTTACATCCATGGTACAAATAAGGATATAAAAGAAATAAAATATAACCATCCGAGGAAAAAAGAAAATGTTCTTATTCAAATTTTTTTGTTTTATATATATTATATTATTTCATTTAAAAGATATATTACTCATACTTAGAGGTTGAATTTAATATAAATTATTTAATATATATAATCAAGATCTTCACATTATATAAGTGTTTAAATTTTATATTTTATGGTATATATAGTAAAATAAGCTAAAAATATGGGAAATAATGTATGATATGAAAAATATTAAATCATAAATTTATAAGACTGAAAAAATTTAAAAATAATACTATTATTGGATAGACATGTTATCATAACATTGTATTCTATCATTAATGGTACGTATTGAATCACCATGGGGTGCTATGGAAAACTGTGGGGCACTGTGAAGCAATTGTGATACTGGAAAATTGAAATATTCAATTCTTTATTTAAAATATTCCACTCACAAAACATTGAAATACCCACCCCTTAATATTATCACAAAGCACAAACAAGATGTGTTTATATAGCCTTAATCCAACATAATTTACTAAATAACAATTCATTATCAAATTTTGGGGTTACTAATCCCAATAAGAATTCACAAATAAGTCATTAAATTCAACAAGGGATTTTAAGTGATGATTACACTCCTCAGTGTAGGAATTATCTTCCCCTTCATATTTTCCTTCATATTATTTAAATAACTCTACATAAAGATGATTTAAAACATTAAAAATCATAAATAAAATAAATTTTGATATATAATAGTGATATTAAAATAATATTACAATATCAACAGCCTATCCTTCCCTCACATGATCAAGACGGGTCACTATCAGACCTCAGGCATGACTCCCTATATTCCAAGGGCTACTGTCTAGCAGTGAATGTATAATATGTATAGTGGGGATACTATACTCTATATAAATGAATTTAAATCACAAAAAAAATTCAATACAATCAACTACATCTGATAAATTAGAAATATCCTAGAAAATACAATATCCTCGATCCTTGAAATGTCATAATAAATAGAATACTATTGTCAAGGAAGTGACCACCTAAATGAAAGAATAAAAATAAAGACTCCCAAAACTAGTCCAAAACCTCATTCTTAATCAAACCTCTATTCTTCAGTCCTATCTAGAAAGTTGTCCATTCAAGTATAGGGCACCTACCCCAAGTCTAAACCCACATCCATGATGTCTTCTCGGGTACCAAATAGTGACCTGAACAGGGTGTGAGTAATATTTTGGGGTCCACAACCAATTGTGAATATAAAAACTAATATAATTAACATTTCATGAAATAATACTATAAATAATGTAACCATTAATTAAAGTAATAAAGAACATCTAAATACACTCGTCGATGCTCAAACTCTAGGTTGACACTGGGGGCCATCTATACCTGCTTTAAAATTGTTTCATATGTCACTATATACTCCAAAAAATGAGTTCAGTATCAGTAACTAGGGAATATATATTGGTATATCTATGATTCACAATAGAATTAAAGAATATCCACATGCTCAGGGTCGATTACACACTTAGTTCACAATAGATCTGTGGATAATTCTTTTTTGAGGGACTAAATACATATTTAGTTTATATAAAATCCAAGGTGATTTCCCAAGATACGGAATAATTATGTTTCCATTTCAAATTAGACCCAATGTGAATTCCCATACCAATGGATAATTTCATATTTAGTTCACATCATACCCAAGTTTAATTTCCATGTCACTGGATAGTCACAAGTCATAGTGTTAAAAGAATACTAATAAAGAGAATCTTGTAAATTTCATATTAACATGACAATTTATTCAAAAACAATAAAATTATTCAATATCCTGAAAATATTCAATAAATATAAAAATTTAAAATTATAATTCAAGTATGTTAGTCTCATTCCAATTTATTCATCACCATTCATATTTATAACAAATTTAATGATAACCTGAAAAATTAAAAATTTAAAAGTGAATTATACCAAATTAAAAATTAACATGTAAATAAAAGTCTATATTTGCATTTACAAAATGATTGGGTTATAAGGTTCCCAACATTTTATCAAACGAAAAACCTAAAACTCCATAATTAAAATATAAGAAAACTTTATTCATATAATCCAGGTTTTCTAACCAATGGTTATGGGTAGGGACACCTCATGAGTGGCAGAAAGATCAGGGTATCAAATGTTGACAGATCCCACTGAATCTGTGGAATGTATGGATAAAGGAATTCATGGCATACGAGTGATTAATAAATGAAATATACCACACAAATAGTGTTTTTATGAGTTAAAACATGTTACATATACTATAAACCAATAATAGAACATAATGAGATGCTTTAAACAGCCTACATCAAAAGAAGTGTAGAATAATTCCATGAATCAAGCTTCAAGATCAACCAAAAACACCACAAAACCCTAATTAATGTAATATAATCATTCCTATAGGGTTTTATGAATAATATCCCATATTAAAATGAGAGGAAAACAACAGTTATAAGAAAACTATACAAAAAAATATATGTCTGGATAAAACATTATAAAAAGGAATAAATGTTCAGAATTAGAGAAACCAAGGAAGCCTAATAGACCATTCCAGTTCATAATACGTGAATTGGGTATGAAAAAGAGTTTTAAGAAACATAAAATAGTCTTAGAGGATAAATTATTGGACTACCCTCAGTAAAAATCCCTGGTAGGCCCACTGGCTAGTCACTATGATCCCACTAGATGATAGATGCTTCAACACCTGTTATCCATGCTGTTCTTATTGCATTACTAGGATACTAACCCCTACACCAGATTATCGATGGACTCCACTGGCCAAAAATTGTCTCTATTGTAACTACTTTTCTACTTTCTACTGATATCTTCACTAATTACGTTCCTCTATACCACTTAGGCACCTATGAGGAACCTTTTTCACTAGGAATAATGATCAGACAAATAATACAAGTTGGTCAAATAGAATATAATCAAATAATTACCTAAATGTGGGAGAGGGGTCTTATGGCCACCACACTGTATACCATATCTTTTTTGAGTTGTGTACCCATGCGTCATTGATAGCTAGTATAAAACAACTCGGGCCACTACGCCTTAATTTTTGACTCTCTATCCCATGTGTCTTCCAGAACATGTATATTCATTTACTATATTCTCACTCGGGGAATTATATTTTCTCAAACTATATTATAACTATGTTCTATATCATGAATTAGATTCTCATGAAGGGATGTTTCAGCATGAAGCTCAACGTCATCAACTTTAATAACATGAGAAGGGTCTATGTGATATTTTCGGAGTTACAACACATGAAATAAGATGTTAATGGGACTATAACACTATTGAGGAACCAATAGGTATAACATTGGTCTTATTCTCTCCAATATTTTAGACAACTTGAAAAGATTAGCTACAAACTTCACCTACTAATGAATATTTCATTGTTCCAACCTTGGTGACAACCAAAGGAACACCTGATGACCTACTTCAAATTCTAGAGGTAATATTTGATGTTAAGCATAATATTAATACATATAGTACATTATTTTCAAAATATTCAGGATTAGATGAACAAAATATGATGTATTCAATGTAATACTATGTCTAACGAGGGATGGCTCATGAAAATTTAACTAGTGTGAAGGAAAATGGCATGAATATCCATATAAAATCTCAAAATGATCCATTTGGATCAACATTTAAAAGCTGTTATTTTATGTGATCTCAATGATAGAAAAATACTCCCCTCAAGAACCACTAAAATTTTAGAACATAGGCTAATAAAATGTCCCCAGAAATATGAATTCTCCATTATAACTGGTGATCAATCCAAGGATGATAGACTATTATAAGATGAACCTATGAACCCATAACCTTCTAAAGACCCTTCCAGAAGCATGACGCCAAAAGGGGATCTTGTACTGATATTATTCTTTGTGAACCCCCATGTAACTGAACTACCTCCTACACATATAGGTTACCTAATTCATCAATGGTGAATGTTATCATGCTAGGAAAGAAATGGGATACCTTCCCCAAATGATCAAAGATCACCCACACTACATAAATATTTTATGGTGTCCTGGGTAAACTTATAATGATGACCATAGTGATATTATCACACTTAAATGTTACAATGGGAAATGGATGTAATAACCCATAAGGCCACTATTTCTTGGCCATCACATGGTGATATGTGTAATATTGCTCCATAATTTCAACTATCTTACTTTTTATCCTTGGTCACTTATACTGTTTATGAATGATAAGATATATCATTTTCAATAATAGATATACTCCCATTTGGAAGACCATAATTCCTTCATTATCTCCTCATGAATGTTTTAGGATCCAAAATATGACCAAGGATATAAATAATTTCATCTCCATTAAGCAAAAAGTCTGATAGCGATCCCCATCATATATGTTGTCTCTCAAGGTTAAGCCCATAGGTTAAGATAATTTCTTCCTCTTTATCCATTTAATAAGTAAGAGAATAATAGAGGTCTATTTCATAGTTTCTCCCACTAATACTCTTTAAATAAATGTTCCTATACATTAAAATTATAATCAACTAACTCTCATAAAAATATTCCTATATTGCATTAGTCTATGTATTCTTAATTAGGGTGTCAACAATGGTGTTTCCCTTTTCATGTTTATATGACAACATGAATTCAATTTACTAGAGATACTCAAACCACCCCCTAATATAAAGGTTCAATTATAGATATATAAATATGTACTTCCTAATCATCTATTTTCATTATGAATCTCTCACCCAATATATAATCCATATAGAATCTTTGATCTTGTTCCGCCATAACTAACTTCATTTCACGGGTAAGATTATTGCACTCAAATATTTTTAGCTACTTGGAGACATAAACAATGATTTAATCCTATTATATTATAAATTCTCCAAGCCCAACTCCTGATGCATAATAATACATTACATACACTATACCAGACTCAGGAAAGGTTAGGATCGATGTTGAAGTTAGAAAAATCTTCAATTCCTGAAATTCTTCTTACAATCATTTGACTAATCAATCCTCACCCCTTTCTTGGTCAGGATATACATCAGTGCTTTAATATGGGAGAATTCCTAGACCAATCACAAATAATTTCCTGCCAAAACTAAAAATTACGGCTCAAAAATATTATCTTGTGTCTCCCCAAAGACATGAAAATTGACACCTTATCTAGATCAAATAACCCTACAATATCTATGATAATGTGGCCTAATGTGTTAAAATGCTCATTCAAGAAATGAAATTTATAAATCATATAGAATATCCAATGATGTATTAGCACACTCATGATGATTTATTGATGTCATCCATGATAGTCTATAGACTCAACGTACACTAAAATTTCCTTGATGAATATAACCACAACCAGATCCAGATACAGATGGAAGATCCAATTCTCTAGGTCCATAAATATCGATGACAAATTTTTCAAAACAATTGATAGTACTATAAACTCATATAATATATACCTACTCTTGAAGGTAATGTGAGGTGTATCAGATAGTATCAACCTCAACTAATGAAACATTCTAATCAATTAATTATTAGATAATATATTAAAACCTCATTGTTGATCAAAAAGATCATCATTACATAGAAGGGATTACTAGTTCTTGATGATAATATGGTTCATCCTCTGGTACTGCACATATACATGCAAGGTTTTATCTACATTCTCATTGAATAAAATGGGAAGAACACCATGGTGATGTACTAGGAAATATGAATCTATTAGCTTCTATATCCTCTAATTACATTTTTGACACCCAAAGATCCACTTGGTCATTCATGTAAGTCAAAATAAAAATAGGTTAAACTCTTCTAATGAACTTAATAGAGAACCTGAACACTTTCATGCATGGTAATCCAAATAAATCATTAAAAAAAATCCAAAAAGAGGTACATCACTAGAGAAAAGTTATTCTCCTATGACTCACTATCATAGAGAATGATGTTTGATACTGAGGCCATGGTTGAATCCAATTTTCACTAAATCTATCCTATATGACTATGTTAAGATCATATTAACCATGATAGAAATGACTATTATATACTAGAGATAAAATTGTTTCTCTAGTCAAATAAATAATTACATGAGAATGGTATAGAACTAACTAATACCTACCTAGAATAAAATCGAATCCATCCAATTCCAACACAATAAGATCCCCCTGAAACTAATAGACATTATTTTTAAGAGCATACTCCTTACAATGTTAGATTCCCTCTTCTTATACCCATACTGGCATATCTATGGTCATAACCCTAACCATGATTTCTAAAAAAACCAAACCATTGAAAAATTGATCCAATATAATTAAGTTTGATTCATCTATATAAAAAACACATGGAAGAGTTGATACCATAAGAATTGTACCATTGATATTAGAGGGACCTATATCCACCCTGGTAAGAGTATAATGCATTTTGTGAAACTAACTCAAACCTCTACCCTAGGGTCTAACCTAATTCCCCGGTGATTCCCCTTTCTAATGATACTTATGCTCTTACATTGGGGTACAACAACCCATACACCAAATCAAATGATCCGTGAAACTCTAGTTATGATTTTGCGGAGGGGTATCTGATTTTAACCTAGAATCTGCTGTTTTCCATGATCATCCTCCACAAATAGGTTTCTAAGTACCCTTGTGTAATTTCTATAGGTAGCCTATATTACCAATATATCATTAACCAACTGGATGAAAATTCCCCTACTAGTGCATGTGGGCAGTATTTTAACATATTTATGACTACACCTAGTTACAGTCTTGAGATGGTGGTCCACTCATATAGAATCTATTCCCATCACTACCTTGGAATTTGTTCTCAAAGAATTTCATCTTTTTACCTAAAAATTAACTCTTCATTCCTTCCAATAGAACTTCCCACCCTCTACTTGAGGCCTCCTTTAGGTTCTCTTCATTGATGAGAACTTGAGTCACCATGAAAGAGAATTTTTCAAAGAGGGATACATTCAACTAACACCTGATTTAATAACAAATCCATTATTAGATACACATAACCCTTGAAATATCATCTATTTCTAGTTATAAATAAAAAATTTATAGGTAGTTAAAACAACCAATGTTTTCAATCATAGGAATCTCTGATATGTTAGGTTCTGAATTTCCATATCCCTTTTATCACAAAAACTTTCTTGGTGGAATTGACTGTAATAATTCCATTGTAATTACTTCTATGAGAGATACTCTTTCTATCTATCCTACATGATAATTCCCCAATGTCACTTTTTTGGTCCTCATATCATATAGGTAGAATGATTAACCCTTCACTGAGTGGCTGTCTCCATGAGAGAAAATATCATCTTGATAGAATCGATCCAAAACTCTACTGCCTGAGGGCCTCCCTCCCTAGTGAACATTAAATTGTGGCATAGATGGAACTCCGTATTCATACTAGACATTGATGGAACAACCAAACCCATGTCCCTCTCCATGAACCACATGAACATAATAAATTATCATAAATATGATTATCCATTATTTTCATGGAGTTGTAGGATGTTCTAGTTCCATCGGATGAGGTGTGTTCTCATTACGACTCACATGATGTCCAATAAGTAGATGAATAAAATTAATTTCTCTAGAATTATCAGCACATTCCTATAATCATATGAAACATTGCATGTTAAAACTCACATGGTAAAATAAAAGGTAATAGATAACCATAGATATATGGTATCCTAAAATTATGTATTTTACAAGTAAATTAATATGTTATAATATATTAATGGAATTCCTTTTATAAAACATCTCCTAGGTTTTAATGAAATTTTTTGATAAGAAGATATTTTATATGTTGTAAATATTCCCCTAGAATAAGTGATACAAGTCAACATACTTCCATAAAGTAAAATTATTATACATTCATACACACCAAGAGATATATTGATCCATGGGTAAAATATCATAAATCACTAAAATAACACAACAAGAGAGTTACCCAAGGTGGAATAATATTACAACTATAATAAGAAAACCTCAACAACAACAATCTCATCCCAGACAACTTGGGGGTTTCCCCACACATGGATTATACACCGTCGTATGAGTATATTATCAAGGCCCAAAACAAACTATTATCTTGCATACATATATTAAAAAGTAACGAAATTAAAATAACTCCTTTGATACCACATTATAACACACCTGACCTGGTTATCCATTAAATTACCATGATAGGTCACTACGAGTCCTCATGCACACTTCCTTATATACCAGAAATTGTCAACTATATGTAATATTATAATATATACAATATTGCGACTATACCCTCTATAATAGAATGAAAATAAATATAAAAATAGTGTAATAAAATCAATAAAATCAACACCTGTATATAAATAGTCAATTTTAAAATCAACCCAATATCCTCCATCCACTCAATTTCATGTTGAATGTTTTACTAAAGTAAAATAATCAACTAAACTTGTGAAATATTAGATGTAAATTCTAATAATACTATTCCTAAGCCACAATATCAAACCCCCATGAATTATTCAAATTATAAAGTTAAATACTCAATTATAGGGCATGTTTCCCTTGTCCATACTTGCTTTCATGAAGTCTACTAAGGTTCCAAATGAAGACAACAAAGGGGTGTGAGTAAAACTCAACAGTCCACCACCAAATGTGTACAACTAAATATATTCTCCATAATAGTGCATAAAATAGTATGATAAATAAGGGAATTAGTTACGAAATAAATACATATATTCTAAATAAACTCACCGACCATTAAATTCCATGTTGACACTTGGGGTCACCCATACCTACTTCGACAGGATGCATGATGTCTCTACCCAAACCCATAATTGAGTTTAGTCTTAGTAACTAGGGGATCTGTATTTATATATATCCCATTTAAAATAGAACCTAGGTGAATTCATATGCCCAAGGACAACTATATATTTAGTTCAAAATTGAACTAATAAGAATTCCCATTAAGTGGTTTAATTTCATATTTTGTTTGCTATAGACTAAATGATAATTCCCATGCTAGGTAATAATTACATATTTAGTTCAAATCAAACCCAAGGTGAATTCCAATTCCATTGTCCAATTAAAATCCAAATTGTTATACCAATAACAAACTCCTAAAGGATGAATATTGTCTGATACCATTCTTATTTATCAAATTACAAGACTATTATTCATTATCTTTACAAAATATTCAAGAAGATTCTGATTTCTGAATTATAATTTGTGTATTATAATTTTTTACCATTTTATTCATTACCATGCTTATTTATTCCAAATTATAATCTAAAATTCCTAATTACTAATTTAAATTTCAATTATTTTAATATACCTATTAAAAAGCCAATCCATGTTTATATTTCCAATTTCAATCCTCTATGATGAAAAGGTTTATATAGTTTGATCTGAATACAGACCCATGATTCTAAAATTTATATTTAAGGACCCATAATTATTATAACATAGATTTTACAACCTATGGTAATGCATATGAAAACCTCGTGGGTGGATGAAGGTCTAGGTCTCAAACACTAATAAACCCAAAGATATTTGTGGAAGGACTATACAAAGGTATTTGCGATGAAAAATTTATTATCAATTAGAAGATGCCACACCCATGACATAATTTTGAGATATCACATGTAACATATACTAGAAACCAAAATTAGAATATAGAGGTATTATTTAGACCACCTAAGTGAACATAAAAGAAGAATAATTCTAATAATCAGAAATCATGATCAATTTTTAACCCCAAAAATCAATATAGAAAGTGATATAATCGTACCATTTAGACTGAAAGAAGAGGAACTAGGACAGGAATGAGAGGAAATCATCAGTTACACAAATAAAACCTATAATTAAATGTTTAGATTGAAAAATGGGTCAAAGGATCAAGTTTCGTCATTGTAGAAACTATGGAATCTTTAACAAACACTTCAATTTTTTATACATGAATTTGGGTATGAAAAAATATTTACGAAACCTAAAATATACGGGGATTTTCAAATATGTGTATTCCCTTGTGAAAAATCACAAACCGGACAACCGGTTAACAGGTTTGATCCCGTTTGTTTTCTGGTGCTTTAGCACTAGCTAGTTAAGAAATTTATATAACCTTACAAGGATACTGTCATGCTCATCAATTACTCCATGGGACCACAATACCTCCTCTTCTACTTCCCACAACTATTATTCAATAATTCATCCACTCTGAGCCCCCACGAGTGCCTATGAGTCACCTTTTAGACCAGATGTAACACACATTATATAATTCAAGGAGGCTCAATAGAAATTAATTAGATATGTACCTCAAGATGGGATTCGTGTTTTATAAATATAATTACATATTATTAATAATTAATTCATTATAGCATCATCTTTTTTTTTAATTTTTACAACACACAAGAATGATGCTATAATATTTTTATCATCGATGGGTATAAAAACATAAATAATGGTAATATAAAATATTATTGATTAATTTCATTCAATTTTATAATTATTTAATTATAATATAAAAAATATTCATTCATTATTTAATTAAATCAATTAAGTTTCTTAAATTATTATAAATGAATGGATCAATAGTCATTGTTAACAAATTGTACTTATACGTCTCATGGAATGAAGGAAGAGGGTGAAGACCCATTATAAAATGATGACTAAAATATATTAATTATTTAATATTCTAAAGGCCCACTAATAAAGACTTATTTAAACCTCCATACCGAATCAGGCATGAAAAAAAAGATTTAATTATCACCCAATGATTGATTTTCACTATTAATAATTAAGAAACTAGTAATAGGGAAATGAAACTCAAAATTATTAAATAAAATAAATATAAATAAGGTTAAGATATTGATGAATAGAAATGATAATTTGACTATACAAGGATTTATAATATATATTACCATGTAGAAATATAATTTATAGAGATTTAATGACTCAATATATATTCTATAAGTAATAATCATCATTTTTTAACATTACTATTCTATTTAAATTATATTCCATTTTTTAGGTATAATATATTCAATTACCTATTTTTTCTATAGTATTTTTCTTTCATTATCATACTCTCCTTTATGAATAATTATTACCTTAAAAAATATAATGTTATACAGAGACATATTCTACTCTCTATCAAGTATTTCCCTTAAAAATCCATATTATTTATCAAAAAATATGCATTTTTATAATTCTTAAAGATAAAAAAGTATTCTTTTCAATAAAAATATTATTAAAATATAATTATATTTTAAAAAAATTTATATCCATTCAATAAATGATGAATCGTTTTAGAAAAAAATAATATAGGTGTTATTTTTCGGTTGTTTTTTTTCACAATAAAATGGAAGAAATATTCTGGGAAGCTTTTTTAAGATCCCTATGTTTTTATTTTGAAGGTATAAAGTGGTTTAGAATTATTCTAGATAATTTTTGGGAAATATAACTTTTTTTAATTAATTGTGATATCTTTTTATTTGAATTACCATTTATGTCCTAGTGATGGTGACCCATGTAGGAATCATCTATGTACAAGTGAGAATGTGAACTTTCTTAATGAAATAGTCCTACATTTCTGGGTCATGTAGAAGAATTTATGAAAGGTTTAGTTAGGTAGAATCACATATGAGTAATATAAAACTCAATTTATAAGTTTATTGATGTTCGAGTCATCATCAATGAGAGGATTCACATTCTTGAGTTTTCTATAGAAGGTCATGCAAAGGAATATATGGAATATTTTATTAATCATAAAATATCATTAATAATTTTGTGAGATAAAATTGGTGATAATCATATTGAGATTAAAGGGATACCAAAGATAGAATAGATAAATTATTTATATACATGATTAAGAAAAATTACAATTATATGGATTTAACCACACACCACATCATGGAGATAGATGGTGGTTTCCTAGATGTTACAATAGTGAAATTTGTGTGATGTTTAAATAAATGGTTTTGTTAGAGAATATTATTTACAATATTTCGATATATTTTATTATATTTTGAAAATAGTTAAAATATCTCTATTAACTAGGAATGCTCTATATTACATTATATAAATATTTTATATCATGAAAATAAACTATAAAATATATAGGATGGGAAAAGGAGAATTGAAGTGGGGAAATTAAATTCTATATAATTTAAGCAAAAAAATTCTAGGCATGCATTTAAAAGTTTCTTCAAAAGGAAGAATGTGTTAAATGATTTATCTTTCTATATTTTCAATGAAAATGTTTTTAATTATATATATATATTTTTACAATTTTCATCTAAATTTTTTGGGAGAAAATATTTGTTAATGGAGGTGTAGTGTGTTATGTTTTTTAAAAATATTTGTGCATTTTTAATTTGTTCAAAGTTTTAAACCATGGGGGATAGTGAATTCAATCCATGAATTTCATTCAAAGCATCTATCATCATTGTATTATCTTTATAGGAACACTATATTGGATTCTACTTGTACATGCTTATTTTAGTGAAATACGTAAATATCCCTTGTCTATACTTTAGGGATTATTTTTCTTTATATCAACCATGAGAGAGACTAAATGTTACCTATTATGAGTGTGAAAAATCACTAGAAAGGTATAAATATTAAATTAACATATATTGATTCACCTCCAACCACTTTGGGTTGTAATATGTTTTTTGAACAACAAATTGTATTAGAGTTGAAGGTTGGAAATGTTTTTTCACTCTCTAAATAGGATAAACTATTTTTAAACATAAACTATTTCTAATTACGGATAAAAGAAACATCATCATATGTAAAAAAATGAAATATTATTTTTGGACATTGGGTAAGGATATCTATGTGCATGATATTCATAGAATAATAGACAACATGGAGTGTGGATCCTGATTAGATATGAATCATAGAGTTAGATATAGATTACAAGGAAATCAATATTATAGGGGAGATTTGGAAAACCCTATATATATAATGGTTATTTTCTAAAAAACATCTATTCATATGTTAGAAAATATTTTCAATATTTAGGTATTTGGTTCAAATTTTCATAAAGCAATACTATATTTATTTATAAATAAAACAATTTATGAATTATCCCAAATACGAAAATTGATGACTTTTTTGATTGGATGAAAATTATTGTAGAATATATGGGTGGAGTTGGTGAGGTCATCTAGGATATCAAAATTTTTAAATGATTCATGATAATATTACCTCTATATTTTATCAAAAAAGATTTTTTTCTTGATGACAATGATCTAAAGGAAGTGATGATAGGAAATATCCATATCACTCTTATGGCATGGGAGATAAGGATCAATGATAATTACCAATATAAAAAAAGAAAACTCTTAGGATATTAAATTAAAAGACATAAAGAAACTATCATTGATACATGATCCCATGAATGATTAAACTGATTATATGACGTCTTTTACCTCCTCCAATTATAAATGAGGAAAAAAATAAAAGGAACTATTAGAATTGTTTTCAATGTGGAAAAGTGATTCTTTTTACTAATAGGTGTATAATTTTTTTAGGTTAATGATTTCATAGAAAAACCCAGGAATAAATAATTATAATTTATGAAAATACAGTGGAAACTAAAAAAGATATTATTAAATATTAAAAATATGGTATCTCAAGATTATGATGTCTAGAAAACAAAAAATATACGGGAGGTCGAGGAATATAGTTACCTTGGTGAAGAAGTCCTTGTGACTATTTTATACAAGCTATACATGCAGGATAACAATGATAAAGTTATTGTAATTAATGGAATATTTGACCTTGATGTTGATCCTATAGATTCCCTAGAAGAAATTAAATTTTGGGGATCCAAAACAATGAAGTAAAATAATCAAAATACATGAAAAAAATAATTCTATATAGAAAACATTGTGGGAAAGTATGAATTAAATGTTTAGATAGAAAATATTAAATCTATAATATCTGAAAAAATGAACCCTACTATATGATTAAAATAGAACAAAAGAAACAAATCATTGATTTATTATCCATAACTATATGATAATGTTCAAAAGAATTAAAGATCTAAGAGGGAATGTAATTTTACTACATATAGAGCCTAATGATCAGGACACACTTCTATCTCCTAACATAGAATTTGAAATTTCATATTTATGAGATTATAAAAGAGTCTATGGGGGGATTTATAAACATGTTTTGAATTTTCCATAATATTAGTATATTAAGGATAAATAGAAAATATAAGAAGGTATGGATCATGATAAATATATAGATTCATTTCTTAATAAACCATAAGAACACACTCAACATAGAAAGGTTATTTTAGGCAGCTAATAAATGGTTCAAAAAGTTAAATTTTGATGAGAAATGAACTACAAAAATCTGACACATATTTTAGTTTTTTATGGAATAATTTTTATACCGATTATATGTGGTAAATAAAATATAGATATTCTATTAAGATAAAAAAAATAAGAATTAAGAATTTTATAATCTCAATATATTTGTAATGGAAATCTATTTTTGTGTGAACATTTGGGACACATATCAATCATTTATTCTTCAAGGGAGAAAATAGTAGTTCAAATAGATTCCAAAAGAAATACTACAAAATAGTTTAATAATTCAAGGAATTAAATTAAAATTTTAAAAAGATATTGAACCATGAAAAATGAGAAGGAATATATGGAACCAGAGGTAAAATAATTTAATTTAACACCGAATAAAGTGAAGTACTGGAAGTGGATCAAGATGTGAATATATGAGGTGGGTAACACCATTAAAATTTCATTAAGAGATTCCAAAAAATTAATTATATATAATAGTTATTATTCCCATATGATAAGAAATAATTTCCTTATCATCGGGAAAACATATGAAAAAATGGGGTGGTATAATTTAGTAATGATGAGATAAGAAAGATCATCAACTTAGAGAAGGATAAAATTAGTGGAAATGATCGATTCACATCATCGTATTTTAAGTTTACTGAATTAGTCATGGACTACTTAATGTAAGTTTCTTATGTGACATGGGTATATACTAAAGTTCCATAAGATGTCTTGGATCATAATGGGAAAATATGTTACTACAGTTTTAAATGGAATTACAGTAAAGTAATACACTATATCATAAATATATAGGAGGATTAAAGTCTAATATCTAATTTAGAACAAAATTAATTGCAGCATAAACTTTTTATCCATTTGAACTGGAAAAAAATGGAGATGTAGTAAAGAGAAAGATCATGTGATCTTCCAACACTTTCTATAGAACAGACCTAAATGTGTGATACTTTTAAAAAGGCAATATTTTTTTTGGAATACCTATAAGAAAATATAGTTGAAGTCATATAAATTTCTTAATCTAGTTCATGTGGAGTTTATGGCTCCATGAAAGCAAATACATGGACGTAAAGATTTATTATATATTTTTCATTAAATATTATTGATAGAATGTATTATTGATGGCCTCCATATTCTATTTTTATGTATTCTAGTGGATCAATTAATTCCATATATTTGTGGAGGAAATTCTTCTATTGAATATTTAATTTTTCCCAAATTATAATAAATTTTATTTTAAAACTATTCACGTGGAAGATAATCCATAAAAATGGAAAAAATGTCATGTAATAGTGGAAAGGGATCAACAATAAATTGAATTCATTTAGCGGAGGAATATGGATATAAAATTTTCAATGATAAAAATTTATTATAGGTATATTTTAAGGTGGCTATTCATAAATCAGTATATATATCTAATACAGTTTTATTATGTCGAAATGAAGATACTACCACCTATAAGATGTGATACGGGAATAATTTGACACTTAAGTAATTTATTGTTTTTGAATTAAATATTGTATTATAAATAAAAAATGAATAAAATATAAAATTTTAATGGGAATGAATTTATTTTACTTATATATTCATCAAAAATTCTATTTTACAAATTCTTTACTAGATTATTATAAAAATAATTAAAATACAAGATGTATCTATTATTAAAAAATATCATATTTTCCCAATTATTTATTATATTTAATAGAAACATAATAGAGCATTTAATGAAGAATCTAATGAATAGTTCTGTATCACAATGGAAACTCACAAGGATATATAATAATTATAATAATAAACTAATAAAGATTTAATTACATTAGTTACATTCTCAGTAAAGAGGATAAGAAGTTGGACATAAATTATTAGAACAAATATTGTTGGTTGTCAGAAATCTCTAGTTAAATATTGAAGGATAAGTATAAAAATTAGAAAAATGTTTTCTCAATTGGAGCTTATATTTTTGAAGAATCTATTGAAGATGAAAATTGGGTTAAGTATATGCATAATGAATTTGACCAAATAGATAGAAAAAATCGTATTTTTTTTCTATGGGTGATATCCCAAAATATCATTAAAACCAAGTGGGTATTCCAAAATAATCTAAATGAATATGTGATGTTGACATAGAATAATGAATAGATAGTGAAAATAGTTTATTCAAAAATTTAATGTATAAATTTGGATATTAAATTTTCACCAATTTTATAGTTAGAATCTATACTTTTTTCAATTTACATCCAATTGGGAATGAAATTGTATGGAATAGATGTTAAATCAGAATTGTGGAATTGATACATTTAAAAAGAATTACACCTTTACAATATAGATAAAATAATTATGTTTAAAGTTGGGTACAAGGTTTTTCATTTCAATAATGAGTTATATTGATTGAAACATTCCATAAAATCTTCGTACTATTATATTAACTTATATTTTAAGAAGATTGGGTTCAAAGGATGGGGTAATGACGAAAAATGTTACAAGAATAAGAAAATAAAACAAATGATTTTTTTGATTATCTATTCCAAAGAAATAAGTTTCAAGGATCACAGTTTACCCTGGGAAAGATATTTTTTAATTATATATGGTGTTAATTTGATATTTCCATGATGGGAGAACTAATACTTTCACTAGATTATAGGTGATTCAAGGTTTTAATGAAACTTTTATCTCTAAAAAATTTATCAATATAGTTCATAAGATAAATTGAATAGGGTTTATTTACCGATGCCAACTACAATAGATACCTAGTTTACCTTTTTAATGAAAGATATTTTCATGGATTTTTTATTTGACCAAGTATAGTCTAGTTATTGGAAATTATTTTTACAAAACATCCACCTGAACATATATTGTTTTCAAAATTACACCCTTCATGATACCAAATCTATGCTTGAAAAATATCCATACTAGTAGGGATTATAATACTCTTATATATCCATAATATTATAGATTCTGGTTTGTTTTATCATAGAACATCACCTCAATCATTATTGGACATTATATATTCATATTGTGTAGTTTAAACCAATAGAAAGAAGTCAAAATAAGTTGGTGCTTTTGATCTATGATGTTACTACATATATGTACCGAGTAATATGTAAGACTATTATAGTTAATGAAAAACCATTTATTGGTATCATTTGTGATAACACATGTGATATTAATCACAGTAAAAATCACATCCATCATTCATAGAAAAATAAAATCAAGATAAAATATTACATTATGATTGAGAAGGTTGAATATGAACTAGTGATGTTGGATTATGTGTTAATAGATAATAAAATGAATGATTTTATGAAAAGGGAACTGCCCATGGAATATTTTGAAAGGCATCATTTTCCTTTTGGAGCCTAACTAACTCCCACCAACTATATGAGTTGGAAAATGGACACATTCTCCCCCATGAAATTTTCTTTGATAAAAAATATTTTATTTCTATAACAATATAAATTTATCTATTTGTAACCATTTTTTATAATCTTTTAGTGAAGTGTTCATTGGATTCATTGAAAAGGGTGTAATACAGTCCTTTAATTAAAATTTATATTCATTGGAAATGAAATTATCTAGTCATGTTATTTCTTTTGAAAATGTGTGAGAAATATTATGCTAATGTTTTGAAGAGGGGAGGATTGTTTAATTATTTAATCATCAAAAAACTTCTATGGAATATTTTACAAGCAAGATGTTTAATGAAATTATTTTATGATAATATTTTCATTTAATTATTATTTCCCATACCGATACTGATTCATTTCATAATAGAGTTGATTATTTTCGAATAATTAATACACCTTATGAAAGTAATAGGATTCGATTAAGTTTTTTCTTCGATCAAGTTTTTCAAATGTATTCCAGAGTTTATTTACTAAACTATGATAAACATTACAAAAAAAATAAAATGGAGATATAGTTAGAAAACATGTTGTATAAGTGTTTTACGGGTTGTATATGTTGATAATAAAGTTGATAAAATCTTAATGGAATATTTTTTAAGTGTGATGAGTTTATATTCTAAAGTATAGAAGAGGTTTGGAAGTGTTTTGGATTATTTCTAAAAATATTTTGTAGCTTTTGAGCAATCAATATTTCTTATTGTCCACATTAGATTCATGTAGAGTTGACTCACAAAATTTTCATCTATGTATGAGTGAGAATGTAACGATGCTCGAAGTAATGTTCATCGATGTATGGGTCATGTAGGGGAATATACCCAAGTGGTAGAAATTTAGAATTACATAGAATCATCACATTTGAGTAATGATTTATGATTCATTTGTGATGCTATGTATTAATGGCTAGATGTATGACTCATAATCATGTAATCAAATTCTCGTTTTGAATTTTTATAAAAATCGATTATGAAAAGTAAATAAAATATATTTTACTAATAATTAAACATGGTAAATAAATTATCTGGTTATATGTAGATAGAATCAATATAATATTAATGGGAGAATCATTCAATAATTATTCAATTATTTAAACATAAGAGTAATATTTTTTATTAGGATCTATTATTGAGCATATACCATGTCATTGAAAAAGAATGTTGTGATGCAGAAGATTCAACATCAAAGATTGGGTATATTTTAAATACATGGTTTGGATAATGATTGGGGAGAATTTTTTTAATATTCCATACAATTTTAGTTGAATTTATTATTATAGTTATTCTATCTACTGTCTATGAATGTTTAATATCTGATTATTGAATTATTTTCTCATTTGAAAAACATGAAAATATGATGAAGCATAAAACAAATTGAAGGGTTAAGGTGATACTCAATGCTCTAGAAATGCAGTAGAATAATTCTATAAATTCACTGGAAAGTTTTAGAAAAAATAAGATAGTGTTCTAGGATGTGTATCAATTGAAATTCAACAAAAAACTATCAAGTGATGCATCATTCCATGTGTATTTTTCTTTTACAATTTTTGGGAGAAGAATCAGTCACAAGAGGAGCAGGGTATTCCATTCCTTAAGAAGAGAAATGAATTATTCATTTTTTCAACACTTTAAACTATGTGTTTAGTGTATCCACTCTAATAAATGTAACATAATCAACAAGATTTAGTGTTTTGGTGTATAATAATACTACCATGAAAGCTCCTTAGACATTCCCATTTAGAAAATCAATGTAAATATCTACCATAAATGTTATACTTTATTTATTCCTTCAAATAAATATTAAAGAATATAGAAGATTCAATTTTATTAGTTCGACAAGATATTTAGAAATGGATAAATTTGAAATTAACATAGCATGATTCTACCCCCTCTTGGGGTATTAACATTTTGTTTGACCAATAATTAAATAAAAAATTATTAAAATGCTCGAAATAATTTAGTTCACTTTATGTACCATTTCACATCTTCCACTATATGTTTATTCAACTTTATATTTATATATTTTAAAGGTTCCAATTTTAAGATGTTTATTTTGAAATTAAATATTTGGAAGGATCTATGTTAAAGTTTGAAAATGGGTTTTAAAATTACATATTTGTTTTTCAACAATAATATAAAAACATATATGGAATTTTTTTATGATTTTAATTATATTTTAATATTATTCACTATAATAATCATGATAATTATATTTCATATTAATAATGTACTAGACACTAAATTCTCTAGTATTAGTCTTTTTTGGGAAGATTTGACTATTGTATCATTTTATCTAATTTTAAAATACTTCTTATTAGATACCTTATGGTAATGTTATGTAACCCAATTAATTACATAGATTTAATAAAGATATAAATTTATGTGATGTATGATTTTTTTCATCTATTACACATATGTATTTATATATTCTCATGTGACTAGGGGGATTAAAATTATATATCCCTCTAATGAATTTGAAAAATATTATTATCTCATCAAATTATTGTGTGATGTGTATAGTTAAAACCAACCACTTTTTAATGGAACATAGATATTAATACCCAATACAATATTTTATTAAAATATTATCAAATATCCTTTATCAATGATATAATATTATTTTCTTATGAATGAACCACACTCATATATTTTGTTACAATGGCCCATTATTTTTTATTAATTCATGTTCTTATTCTATTGTATAACATATTCATTAATAGACATCATTTAATGACTAAATTTTTCTATGAAATAATCTATTATATATTTCCTATGATTACATGACTATAATCAATTAAATATGTAGTTCCTCCCATTTTTCTATTGTTCACATGTTTATCATCTAATTATAAGTCCTCTATGGCTCAGTGATATGTGTTACTCTTTTATAAGAAATTAATACCAGTCTCTTATTTTATTTCTAATTTCCCCATGTAATAAAGATGAATATTATTTATTATTTTTATATAAGGTAATCATGTATGATAAAAAAATTAATTAGTAAATTATGGATTTTAAAATAAAATATTAATGTATGTAACATCTAATTAGACTAAACATTTGGGTTTCAGGGGTGTGTTTTATTAGTGAGTTATAATGTTCAATATTATAAAATTATGTTATATTCATGTTTTTTATGATCAGGATATATTAATTATGTTTTTTCTTCATTGAGAAGAAAAAATATGTATATTTAGGGGCTAAGACTTTCCACTAAGTTGAAATTTCAACATAAAATCCCAAACCTTTCATTGGACTAAACTATACTGCTATAACCCCCAGTCATATACTATAATTTTACTTCAAAGAATTTTATAAATATTTTGTATACAATAAATTAATTATTCCAATAACAAAAAAATTGATTCCAAATAATCATCATCATTTCTAAAAATGTGGAAATTATCTAATATATATTGTCATATACATGTGATTCAAAATACCTTATGCATCGTAATAAATGCTAGAGAAAGATCTAGTTGATATGTTACCTTCTTATATATCTCTATAGTTTCAAATGGTTATAAAAATAATTTCAATTTTTTTATTTATTCTATAATAATTTTATGGTATAAGTTACTCTAATAGGATCACCATTTTACCCTCACCAAACTCTTTTAGGAAACACATTTGATGTGTGCAAGACATTTCACTCTCTAGAAAATAAGAAAAATTTTATTCAATACATTTCATTAAAAAATCTATATTTCAATATTCTAAATTTGTTATATACTATAATACGTGTCAAATATTGTAATATTGGAATCTCAGACATAAATCATCCTGATATCATCAATTAAATATGTCTCTAAGATAAGTAAGAATTGTGATACCTATTTTTTAGAAATAATTACCCATATCATGTTTCATACTCTTAGGGACTATGAGAGTCCCACAATGAAATAAATTGTGACCTTATCCCAATTCCATATAGTAATGGGATGTTTTTGGAGATTATATATAAGTCTCTAGTGTTATGCCTTTAACTAATAAAACATCTGGCATAGACAAAACAAACCTAAAATATTCATCATCATCCCTTACCACTAATGTGGTTACTAAATATAATAAAACATATTAGAAACCCAAGGATGAAAAATTGATTAAGAATACTATGAACTACATATGTCTTTATCTGGCATGTGCATCATGACTACCACACTCTCATGAATATATAAGAAACTAATCTTTTTTTCTTGATTTGGATAGGCACATTGCACTAGAAAAATACTTCAAATAAAAACACAATCATGATCTTAAATATAGACCCCCTTCACCCAATCTAATTGAGGTTATTCAATATTTACAAATTCATCACACCATTCCCTTTCATTGGTGATACATATTATTATAACTTAAATAATATATACAGAAGCTACCACCTTTATTTTAATTCAAGAGTAATAAGGGCTTATGATTTATTAATAACTTCATCAACTACAAGAGCCCCTATTACAGTAGTTAAATAAATATAAATTTATAAGAATTTTAAGTTATTAAATAATCTCTAACTATTTAGATTTATATGTCATTATGAAAATATTCATTTTACAATTTTATGGTATGTATAGTTAGTTAAATGTTTCCCCAAAATACAAAAAATCACATTATGTAAAAATTGATTGCTGAAAAATACCCAAAGGATTGGGGTATTATAAAATATAAAAATTATAAAATTTTTAATTAATTATAGTAAATAAACAACATTGGAATTTATGTGTGAAAATGATATAATAATTTAGTACATGTTGAAAGGATCTGTGCAATGGGTGTGATGCAGGTAGTATGAAACAATCATGGATAAGTAGGAATAAAAATAATATAGCACAAGTATTTTATAGTATTTTGAATAAAGTAATCCTATTATACTATTTACACACATAAATGTTTGGAGATACATATATATAATATTTTCCCAAACGTTTAATCCATTCAGAACTAATTACAGAAACATTCATTCTACCAAATCGGAGGCACAACCCAAAATGATTTTCTCAATTAGTAATCATACATAAATAACACTTTAACGTTTAAATGGTATTCATATGGATTTCCCATGGATATTTATGAACCCTCATGAATATAATTATTAGGGTGGGGGTCTGAAGACTAGAATTGAGTCCTAGTAAATATAGTATTGATCTTTACACGATTTGTTGGAGAACTCTATAAATCTATTTTATCCAATGAAGTGGTGTTTAGATAACTATCAAATTGTTATGAATTTGTGACTATTTTATTCATATGATAATTAATGTATTTCATAGGTAATTTTATATTGTATTTAGGTTTCTCATGCATACAGATTTATTGATGTTTTATTTTAGGTGAAACTTCTGTAACTGAATGATTAAACTCTACTATAACAGAAACCATGTCATGTTATTTACCAAAAATATCAATGTTGTTTTCATTTTTGAATTAAATATGAATAATTAAATAAACATTTATGACATCCCCCTAAGGCATCATTAGTTCCCTATGGTTCTATGTAATTTTTTTTATAAAAACACAAAATATGATACTAAATTTATTAAAATGTAGTATTAATAATGTTTTGGTTTCAAACCCATAGAGATAGATCATATTATCTAAATTAATTAGTAAAACTAGAATTGAAATTATTCAGTTCTTTGGAGAAAATTTAAATAATAGAAGTACTGATTGGTTGGAAATTCAATATGTGAGGCATGCTAGGTTCCGTGATTTCAGGTTTCTGTTCTACGAATTCGATGATAATTGATTATTTCAAATTTGGTGTGGGAGATGGGTTAGCAGGGATCCTTGGTCTTGGTATCCTATCATAGTCCTATGATCACACTTTTGTAATGGTCATCTAATTTTTGGAATCACAAAAATAGGTGACCTGAATCCATGTTTACATATAATCGACATAGATTTCATTATGATCATAAGAAAACTAAGTTGATAAATTGACACAATAAAAAGATAACATTCATAACATAGCAATGGTCATGAAATATAAAAATTAGGAGATTTATAATTGAATAAAAATATTGCAGTCATCCAAAACATGAATAGAAAGTTGGAAAATAATCTATAAGCACACATCCCCCTATAGTCATGTCACTCCACACTATGGGACTACTTGATCATGGTTAGATCGAGTGTCATGGGTACCCGAAGAAGAAAGGAAAAGAAGAGGGGATCTAGATCATTACACCTTCATCTAGTGGTGTCTCACATGCATCTTCTGGTCCCAAAGTTCTTTGTAATGGAGATTGGGTGTCATCTTTTATAGGTAAACTTATACAAAAACGGCGTCCAACATTGTCTAATTTTTCTCGGTGCATTTCCACCTATATGACGTGTAACAAGGGTACATGACGTGTACCTTAGATATGATTTTTCCTCCACTACATTGAATCTGCAAAAACTATGTATGCTAGTTTTACTCTCATAAAATCATTTACTTGTGGTACGTGACGTGTATTTTAAGTTCACAACATATTCTATCACCATGACTTGTCCAGCGCAAAGCTATTTCACTTGAAATGGTTATGATGTGTACTTGTGGTACATGATGTGTAGTAAATTTTTCTTCAGTTCTCTAGCTCTGCTTCATCTCTACAATCTGTTTCACAATGCTTCACTTTGCTCATAGCGTGAAAGGTCATTCAACTAATATTTCCTCTCTTTTTCATTCCTTTTTTTCTAATCCCTTATTTCATGCCAAAAAACATAAAACAAGTAAATGCATTCCAAAATGGGAAAGATTTATCCTTGAAATACACAAATCAACACATTAAACTACTGAAAAATATGTGTATAAAATAGAATTATCAATGGATTTAGTGGTGCTTATTAGTCACTACATGTTTCTTAGTGGAGAGAAATAAAGAAAAAAATATTGTGGTAGAATCCATTACATCATGGTGGATGTCCTAAACAATAATGGTTTATTTTGTATTTGTTTTTAAAAATGTTATGCCTGAGTTCATGAATCACCATAAGGACCTAAATGGTCCTTTTAACATGTCATGGAGAAAATTAAATAATATTAGTAGTGTTTTTTTCTTTGAATAAATATCTTTGATCACTAAAAACATTAGATAATATTTATGGTATGTTTTTTAGGGTGATAGAGGAGATAAAACCACATCATGGATTTATATCACCACATCATAGTCTTGTTTAATTATATTATTGATAAATAAAAATAACCTCTCTAAATTGAGGATGTTGTAGATTTTTGGAAAGTTTTTTAAGTTTGGATTGGAGTTAAAAAACACAAATAATTCCACACTTTCCATGTGGGATTTTTTTTGGTTGTATATATATATTCTATTTCACTTAGTGATGTGTGAATAAACTTGATGACATCCTACCAATAATGTTTAGGAATATTCTAGATAAAAAATATTAATTTTTGGGTGGATTAATAAAAGTACAATCTTAATTAAACATTGTGGTAACTTAAAGAGGATTGCATAGGAGTAAATAATGTTTTGAAATTTTGTAATCATTATTGCATTAAAATTCATTTCTATATTCTTTATCCATGTAATCAATTATTTTTTTATAAAAATGTATGGATTTTGAAGTGGGATCACAACCACAAACTCCATGGGATTAGCCTATTAAAAAAATAACATGAGATCATTGAAAAATATATGTTGTTGTGTTAAATTATTATACATTCTTTATATCTTATCATTATCATCATCATTACTTGGATTATATAGAGATTATATTATAGAACTATAATGAGGACAATAATGATATTTGAACACCACTCTCAATGCTTCTCATTACACATTCCTAGGGAACTTTACTTATTATAAGAGAAATGGTTTTTTCTAATGGATATGAGTTAGTTCATATTGATTATATATTTTTATTGATGTTTTTTTATAGAGAGTTCAAATTACATTAAAAAAAGGGTGTTTCCATGTTGTGTGGGAAAATTTTTAATTTATAGAGTGAGGTATTAGCATGGTATATGTTTTTCAGTTATCTTGGATGTTCTTAACTTCATTGAGAATAGTGTGAAATGAGATGATATTGGTTAAACCTTTACAATATTCGATAATGAGAATATTAAAACTAATAAGAGAGTATAGAATGTGTTACTCTCATCCCACTATAAGAAGTAATTTACATTAGTTTTGGGTTCCAAAACAATGAATAATAATTATAGAAAAATGTAATTCAATTTTAAAGGGAATAAGAAATCCAAGTAGTCATGATAGAAAAAAGTCATATATAATTTATTGATATAAATATGGATGAATATGCATTAATATATTTATTCATTAGTTTAAAAAACATGTATTTTATCTCGATAATGTTCTTAAATAACTCATAATTTAAAACATTAACAATGATACTACTTGAAATGTCTAATTTTAGAATTAAAGCATTAAAGAATCAATTCATGAATGATTTTATATGTAAAAATCTCAAAAATATTTTGATAACTTATAAGATGAGAAGGAGGCCAATATGAAGAACAAAACGTAAGTCTAAAATAAAAAAAGTTAATGTCCACCGAGGTTCATAAAAATTTGAATTTAATATGACTCAGGAAGAGGATTCCTAGGATGAATATGATTCCCTAAACACCATTGAGTTTATATCATTTTTATCAAAATAAATTAAATGGGGAATACATAGTTTCTCTACGAATAATCAAGAATATTAGGATGATGATTCACCTAAAATATCATCAAGGAGATGTAATATGGGAAGTGGAAGGAAAGATAAACACAAATATATTAATGGAGATAAATAGTTTTTCTATTCATGTTACCCCATCCTTTTATTAGGAAATTCAAATAGAAGAGTAATACTTGGCAGTCGATCTTGGTCAAGATTTCATTGCATAATCAAAAAATATAAGTAATCCACTATCAATGAAGAAGGGAGTAGGAAATAAGATTGAAAATATGAGGATTATAAAAATGTTATATATTTTAAAATATATATCTTATAATTATATAAAAAATATATAAATTTAATGATACAATTCATTGTTGAAAAAAAGGGAAAAAACTTTTTCAATGATACTTGATAAATCAAATGTATATGATATTTTTTAAATTGAATTTAACTTATCATGGATAATAGATAGTATCGATGAAATTATTTATGTTATAGAAAACATGATTTAAATTAAAATAGTGAATTTATATTCATGAACTATAATTCTAAACTATTTAATTATTAATTTCTTGAAGAAAAAATACTACGATAAAATTTTATTATGAGTTAAAAAATTCCCTCAAAGTTGATGGATAGTTATCCAATGTATCAGATAAAGTTGTTTCATCGATGAAAAATCTTGTATACGGTAAAAAATGATATAAAATAATCATATTTTTCACACAATAATGAAAAAAATCAATCTCATTGATGATAAAAATGTTAATATGGTAAAATACCATATAAAAATCATGATAGGCAGACACTCTATTAAAACACTTTTTAATGAAAATTCATAAAATATTGGTGTATGGAAGAACAAGAAAGTTTATGTTATATCTAAAAGAGTGTATAAAATGAAATAATATTCTCATTTATTAGGGAAGGAGAATGCAAACATTAAAAAATCCATGAGAATATTTTGAAAAAAACATAAAATTGATGAGAATATTTTCATTTGATGGCAGATGTTCATGTTATATAGTGTAATAAAATTGAATATTTTTATTGGTAAAATATAACCTTCCCCCAATCAATGAAAATATATGCTTCAATTCGGAAACAAGTTAAATATAAAATATGAAAACCATGAAATCATTTAATATATAAGGTGAATTTGAAAAATAATTTTGATACTTTGGAAGAATCTTGTTAAATCTGTGAAAAAATGGACAAACCAAAAAAACTCTCAAATAAAATCCATATTAACTAGAAAAAATGGGAAATTAAAATTTATAGAGTATAAATGATAAAGAGAAGTGAATGGTTATTGTGGTCAAATATTATACTTCAAAATTTGAAAAATATTTGATGATAGAGGGACTTCTACTTAAAAAAATGATAGATCAGTGAATATTTAAGGTGTTAGAAGAACTAAAATTATTTAGACGAATATATATTCAAATTATTTCCTATATATTTATTGTAATTATAAATATATCATAAGAGTTTTTAAATAAATTTTTAATGATAATGAGGTGCCTTTACAAAAGGATGGTTGTTCCATTATGAGATTAAAAGGTAAGAAAACATCATCCAGGGATAGAAAATAAGAAATAATTAATTCCATATTTTTTTTGGAAAAAAATTCATGAAATTGATGGAAGAAAATGATCTTTTGAATATACGGATTTTATTTGGGTAAAAATAAAATGAGAAAAATAATCAAATATAATATGGTGAGGAATATACCAAATCCAAGTCATGAAAGGAGGAATTCGTGTAATGTGTGTCATAATTGAATGATGGTGAATAAGAGTTTCATTATTATAAAAAAATTTCTAATGGAAAATACTCATTCATATGTTTGTTATATGATCACCTCCAATTTAATCTAAAGTGACACTAGAAACCCTTAGATAATTATTACATCGTTTTCGATGAATATTAAATACTTATTATAATAAAAAATTCTTTTTAATAATTAAGGTTTAGTTTACTTGGATACATGAAAAGTAATTAACTTAATTATTAAAAAATCATTAAAATATCTCATAAATTTAATCTCACATAGTAGGCTTTATTGGCATCTCATAATATAAATCTTTCTTTGGGAGCTAAAGAAATAGAAAGACAACAATGTGTGAACATAGATTCTCAGTAAGGGAAAACATGACAGATATAAATCAATGATCATAAATGATAATATGATAATATTAAGGCTATAAGAACATGATCATAACTTATAAGATCATAACCCATAGGTTATAAACCCTAAAACTATAAATTTAAATAATAAAATACATAAGTCATAAAAGTGTAGAATAATCAACAATCTATCAAAATCCATAAGATAATATCATAATCATAAGAAAGTGGTTTTTTGTATAAACACATTTTATAAGAATAGGTATAGAATAATTATATACATTATTCTCACCATGAAATTCATCACATAATAGGCTTGGGATAACCACATGTGTACTTTATTAGTCTTGTGAAAACGACCTATGTACATAATTGGAGTTGGAAAATCCTCACATGTACCCAATTTTTCATGAAAAATCTTCTTGTGTACCCTCTAGGGTATTCTAAAACCTATAATGTACCCTATTGGGATTTAGATAATCACCAATGTACCCTTTTAGCTCACAAGATATAAAAAATCTCCCAGTTCATTTATAAGATATCAGATTCCTTCTTAAGGTGTGTTTTGTTTATGCTTCAGTTTAAGTCTCTTCTTTTGATTAAATAAGTGTTTCCCAGGTCCATGAGCAAGTTTGGCGATATTATGGGGGTTTAGGGCACAAAAGTGGAGGGAAAAGGAGTTTTTGGGGTATTTTGTACATTTAGTGCAAATTGTGCGGCCATGGACAGTGGCTTGCACATGGTTATTTCACGATTAAGATAACCATAAATAATTCCTAGGAAACCGTGTGAAGGGGTAATTTTGGGACCATGGCTCACACACTATTTCCACATGGTTTGGAAAACTGTGTGGGTAAACCGTGCATCCCAATAGTGTTAAAAAATTTCCAAAATGTCTTCCCAGGAATTTTAACCCCAACTCAATATTTTCCACTTCTATTCCTCTTAAAACCCTAGGGTTGAACATAGATGACCCAATATTCCAATAGGTAATTCTACTTTGATCCTAGGTTTTTTTTAGCACCATTTTTTGTGGATCAAATCCTCATGTATGTCAAATCTCCTCCTTGCTTCCTCTTCTCGATTAGTGTTTTCATCTTTCTCTCATCTCATTATGAAGCTCTAAAAACCTTTTTTCTAGTGAGATCTAGGTTGAGAATTCAAGGTTTTATGGAATCGAGATCTGAGTCTTCAATTGAGGGAGTTTTGGTCAACATATTCAAGGTATATGGTCTAAAATTTATATCCCATAGTTTCGTCTGATATTTCTTCATGATTGGGTTTATTTATTAGTCACCCCCCTTGTTTTGGTCTTGACACTTTTATGATATTTGGTGATTTTGGTGTCTAAATGATGCTTTTCACACCTCTCGGTCCCTGTGGGGTGTATTGAGGAAGGATTTAAGGTTTTAGGGCCACCCATGGGGTGCATTGATATTCCCAAACCTAGGAATTGACAAAGTCAAGGGTGGAGTTAACACATAATAACATGGAGCCCTTGTGGAACATGATAATATGATTAGTTGATTTGAATATGTATTATATATAGTTGTTCTTGGGTTGATGATGTCTTAAGGGGTTGTTTGGAATGGATTAGTAATGATTGAATTGAGTTAAATGAGATTATGTCAAAGGGGTTATGAATTATGTTGATATTTCCAAAAGAGTTAGTATATATGAAATGATGTACATGCTAAATTTGAAATTTCTTGTAAATTTTACAAAATGTAAATGAAATTCAGAAGGAAATTTATGAATATATATTGAACTGTTTATTAAATGGAAATTATTGGGTATACCAAATGGGTCTAACATAAAAAAATTGGTTGTGATGTGTGATATAATAATTTTACTTGAAATGTATAAGAAATAAAATGTTCTAGAAATAATGAATGGGTTAAATGGGATAACGTATGGTAATAGATGAATATTGGATAAAGCATGGGAGTTGTTGAATATACATAATGGGTTAAGGCACTAGAATATGGATTTGGCTAAATGGATATGAATTTTAAATGGAAATGTGTTAATTAGTGATGGCACAATATGATTTACCATGTTTGTTGTTATGGATGATTATTATTGTATATATTGGTTGTGTTTCATTGTGATTTGGTTAGTGTGTGGTGAATTGATGGATAATTATGTGAACAAGGCTTGGTGTTGGGATAAAGTACCTATGCTCCTCCCATGGGATGGGTTGGATTGATGCTCTAACCTATCTAGTAATGCACAGGTTGGGGAGTCAGACTGATGCTCTATACCCCCAATGGTTGTCTTCAATGAAAATACATTGACTTATGCTTTAAGGAAATTATGGTGATCACTTAATATGATAAAACCTTGTGATATAGGGACTTAACTTTTTTTTCTTATTCAAAGTGATATATGCCTTGAAATTTTCATGAATGATGTGAATTCTAAACTTATGAACATTATGATTAATGACTAACTAGTAATAAAATAGACATAATTAATTGGAATTTTTTTTGTAATAGCTGTGTATATATTGATGACTAGTGGCCCCCTAATTTCCTTTACCTTACTTTTCATTCATTTATACTTTCATGCACTATCTTTTAGACTGGATATTTTTTAGACACCGTTGGTGGTGGCCTATTGATTTGTAGTCACACCCTGGTCGGGCCTCTATTAGGAACCTAAGAAACTTTCACACTTGCAAGTTAGTAAAATGGAAAGGGTCATATACTATGGACTTTAGTAGGACATGGGACATGCATGGTTGAGGTTCCAAAAATGGAATCAAATTTTTTTGTGTATTTCATTGTTTTTATTTGTTTTGGGGTTTTGTTTACTTTGAATTGTAGTATGACATAACATATTTACTATTGACTGTGGATTGTACTGAGTGGGGTGATATTTGACTGTGCATGTTATTTGTTGTTTTATATTTTTTTTCACTATTTATATTGTGTTCTATTGTGTCTTACTCTGGTAAAGATGGTATAGTGTCTCAATGTGAACTATAATACCATTGCTGCTAGTCGATAACCTCTGGCGTACAGGGAGGCGCGCATGAGGTAATTTGAGGACCCGTCTTGGGGCACCGATTTAGGGGCACCTAGGTAGGAAACGGTATAGCATTGGAGATAAATAATCTACCCACTCGTCACATAATAATAAACTATTCCCATATATTCCACAATAACAAAAGGGCATTCATTATTCCATTAGAGCTAAATTAGATCATGAGAAAGTAGTGGGATTCATGAAACATGATTAAAAATCATCATGGGAAACCATTTAGATAAATGAAGTTGATGGTATAGATCATATGACTAGTGAGACATATCAATCCTTACATTATGTTAACATAGATAAAAAAACTTCCCCCTAGGAATTAAAAATATGCTTTAAAAAACTATACAAAACATAATTTTCATTTGGAATCTTAAAAAAACTATAAATTCAATTTATAATTGGAATGGTATTTTATTTAAAAATCTATAATAAGATGTAATGTAATATTGACAATGATTAATGGTCCCAATGGAAAAAAAAATATGGTTGATCCAAAAACATTATAAAAATATTTTCTATCATTTGTAAAAATTAAATAGCGATTTTTCAATATTTTTAAAAAATAATCACATTAATCATATGTAATAAAATTAAGTGGTCGCTAAAAATACCTTTAATAATTTTTTTTGTAAGTATAACAAATTCAATTTTTTTTTGAGGAACATGGATAGGGGAACAAAATATTTTTAACCAAAAAGGATAAAAACTTTAAATTTTATTAAAAATAATATTTCATTAGTCTAGAGTACCAAAGAGCATGAATATAGAATTATTAATATAAAAAATTATAAAAAACATATTAGAATAAAATTGATGAGTTTTAGATGAAACAGATAATACAATTTCTTAAAATGGAGATTAAAATAGAATCATTCCATATAAAATTGAGATTATAACATAAACTCAATAATATTTTGTAATATTTTGATAAGAATATAATGAATGAAATAATCATCACTGTAATTTTAAATACCCATAATTTTCATGAAGAATATCATAAAATATATTCTTGGGTAGTATATATAAATTATAAAATACTGAAGGTAGTGCATTTAGAATATATCTTACAAGATAAAAATTGAAAAGATTTAACCTTTTCTTCATGTTTTAATTTGTTTTTCATTAGTTATATTGTCCAGTATAGTAAATTTATATTTCTCATGCATATATAAAAAAACCATATTCATAATTTAATACTATAAATAATTCGATTATTAGTTATATTCACCCATTTATTAACAATTCTTTATTGAAATCAATCTTCATGAGTTAACTATTCCATATTCCATGAATGTTATTGTTTGATGGTTCTAGTCCTTTTAACATGGTAATTGTTCCAAAATTATAATCCCTTAACAAATAAAATTTATGATTATTATATAATTCTATAAAAATCCATTTAGGTAGGTTATTAAAAATGATTTATATCACTTTTTAGATGTGGTAGTCTAAGCATATGCACATGCAATTATTTCATCTTTCAATGAATGGAATAAAAGGATGCTAAATAATATTTTTTATTTATAGAATAATAATTATTTTATAAATTTCAAATAGATTAATTAAATCCACATATATGTAACCATAAATCAGAGATGGGGATGAAAAATGAAATAAATCACTCCATTGAGGTGATATTCTGCACGTACGTATGAGGGCTGCTTTCATTTTTTATTTGATGGAAATTAGTTAGAAAATGGTTGTTACCATAACAGAAAAAAATAAATATATTTGTTATAATAATTTAATTGGGATAGGATTTCTGTTGATGATTTTGATGATTTGAAGAATAAATATTATTAAAAGTAATTGGTTAAGATAATTTCCAATTCATTGGGTATATTTCTTTGGATAATAACTTAATCCTTAATATGATTATTTTTATGATTCAACCACCTTAAGTATGTGGTGAGGAGATTTGGTAAGTTATTTATTTAAATATTTCTTAAGATAAGTTTCTCTGGTGGTGTGTAGAAGTGAGAAGATGTGTTCTCTTTTAAAAGTTAGGTGAGTGGCACCATTTTAAACACCATTAACATGGGTAAATACCCTTAAATTGAGAATAATATAATGTAATTTTCATTGTAATGTGACAAAAACGTAAAAATACTATAATATATGATATGGTAATGTGAAAATCCACTCAACCAATAATATTGGGACAATTGTTAATGATATTTTAAGCTTAATCTCTTAGTTTAACCCCTTGTAATCAATATTAACCATTATCATGGTGATAGGGTTTATAACATGGTAACAATAAATTTAGAATAAAAATTATGTTGAACTTATTAAATAATAATGATCATATTTATAAAAAATATCTAATCCATTTTAAATGATTCAATTGGTAATGTTTTTAGAAATTACTTTTAATATAATAATTCCAAATGCAATGAAAACAGTTTATAGAATTAATTTTAATTATAAAGACAAATTTACACCAATACCATGTATATAATTGACTACATGAAATTTATTAAAGTGTAGATAAAAATAAAAGAGTTTTATGACTATCAGAAAAATCCAAAACTGAATGGATCCTTGTGAATACCTAATTAAAATAAGATGAACACAATAGTTTTTTGTTAGAATAATATATTACATTGGTTACAACAAGTCAAGACTGAGTTTATAAATTCAAAATAATTTTTTAGATGCAATATTTTACTCCATAAATATATATTTCCTCAATATAAAGGTTTTTAAATTTTTTTTATTTTACATGTATATTATGATGATATGATAAAAATTACAGGTTTTTCAAAAATGTTTTCTTTCACTTTTTACTAAATGATCATCCTTCTAAGAATAATCCTAAAAATTCACACTAAGATAATTTTCAAAACATAAATTTAGAAATGATTAGAATATTTTCAATTTCAAATTAATAAATTTGACAAACATTTTATTTAAATAATAAAATAATAGATGATAAAACAAACTTCTCAAAAAACAATTCTATTTAGCCCTTTATAACAAATTTAATACATAATATTGTTACAAAATTGATTTTAATTATTATATTTCATTTAATTTTTTCATAATATATATCAAATTGTACCATAAAAATATTATTCACATTAGTTGTAGGTTTAATTTATCATAAGATATCGAACACATCAAATTAATTTTAAAGGAATATATATTGTGAAATTATGAGGTGTTACAAATCCAATGGAGATAAGTATTTCATTCATTTTTTTGATAATTTTATGATGGCTCTAGGTCACAAGGTATGTTTTGGGGAGTTTATTTTCATGGTTTTCATTGGGTTCAAGATATAGAATAAAAATAACTTGACAAGGTGAACACCATAATGTTTCATAAGGGGATATTTGGAATTTTATTTATATATAACTTAAAACTAGAGTTACCTTGAATGTGATAAATCCTTTGGTTGATCAATTTGATTGGTTCTCTCATTATTCCATCATTATGGTAGAGTATTGAACCAAGGGATCTAATAGTTATATCACCACTTTCCCCATGAATCTCTAAAGAATCCTTAGTATTTTGGGCGTTACATGAGGGAAGCTAGTTATTTTTATTGATCGTAGTTGATCAAAATAATGAATTATTGTTTGGTTTTATCTTATTATTTATTAAAAGGTTTGATGATTTTATATCTATGTTCTTGATATAATTCTTGAGTCTCACTATTGTGCACAATAAATTTACATCTATATTGAAAGAATCAAGATTTTAAATGTATGGTTGAAAATCAATAATTTAACAAGATCCCTTTATCTAATTATTTATTCTAAGTAAAACCATGATAAATAATAATAATAATAATAATAAACAACAGAAAATAATAGTAATAATATTATCATCTTCCATGACATTAACTAAAATCGTGGATAAATATATCATCACCACTAGTCTATTAACTCATCCTATAAAACCTCCTTATAATTTATCAACCATTAATTAAATTTTTTTATTTAAATGATTATATATTTTTCTATGATAGGGGAGGATATAAAAAACGAAACAACTCAAAAACCCCTAGTACAACAAGGAATGAAACAAATCCCTCCAAGGATTGACCCACTCCATGTATATTTCATTATAATATTTACAACCTAAAGTGACACTATTTGATGCCCGGAATTCCCCTCTATTCACACCCAAATACCCTCACCCAAAATCCTCCGTTGTGCCACAAGATACATGGATATTCACCTGAACCTGCCTCATGACAAACACCATTAACTATAATTATCACAGAAAACCCACCTATGAGAGTCTTCCTTGATTTGAACCTTAGTCATATATAAAATTACATTGTGACTGTACCACTCAATAATGTCCAAAAAAGTAAATTAATAAATTACTCAATAAATAAACAAATAAATTTCACATTCACTAAAACTCAATAACACATATTTATTTTAAATATTTAAATATTTAAATAAATATTTATGTCAATTTACTTAGACAACTATTTAATGAATGAATAAATATGTATTACCTTTTGAATAAGGATGGTTCATCCTACGTTGGTTATGGAGTCTCCACCCCATGTCATCATCAGAGATGCCCTAAGGCCAATTTTCTATGCTTCTTATATGTTGTTTTCAAACAATCACTAAATACTAATAAACCATCTAGTATGGGAGGTATGATGAATGAGTAGATTTATATTTTTCTGAAGATCTTTCATCATAGTGGTCACTTGGAAATTTCATTTTCTACAAATGAGGTGGATATTATATCCCTAGAATTTCACTTTGTTCTTATTGGAAAATTTATAAGGCATAGAACATCTTTGATCTTTATATGGAAATAATTTTAAGATATTGGGTTTTTTGGATTTCAAATTGGTCTAATAAGCACTTCAAACTTCGTTATTTAGTTCTCTTTAGATAATGAGTGTTATACTCTATGTGAGGAAATCAAAAAAAATTGTCGTTTCACGATGAAAATTTTCAAATTGACCGTTGGATTTTATCATGAAATTGAATCACATATCATCCCTTCTTGGTTTGGTTCCTTTGGAATAGAACTTTATCTTTTAAGAAAAGTTTCTTTTTTCCAATTTCCAGTATTATTTTTCACCTATTGAAATTGGATATTTGCGATGTTAAAAAAATTAAGATATTTTTTCTATAGTGATTGCGCTGATATTTATGTCTCTAAACCCATTCCAAATCAGATATTTATTAAAAATTGAAACTTTATATTCTTTCAAGAGTTTAGTTATGAGAACATTTCTTCTTGTTTTAGTGACTCTATTAAAATTTTGCACTCATCCAGTGAATGTGGAAGGATAGTACAACCACCTGTTGGTAAGTTGACATGGGTTCAGAAGGGAAAGAAAAAGTTGGACCTATAATATTTCACTAGAGAGCTATGGAAATAAATGGAACTTGATCCCCCTTCAAGATGTAAGGACTCTATGGGATAGGAAAAAAATATGCAGTCAAAAAGTCTATTGAATACTAGATATAGGTTATTTCCAATGATGAGAGTGGTTCACAGCCTAAGATGGATAATTTATTCTTAGGTTTTATTGATTCTGTCCAAAGTCCTATGAGTTACCCCACAGCTATTTCTCCTACTTTTAAGAGGGATCAGTATGATCCTAGTGACTCTTCTAATGACATGAAGGATGCGTATGATAGTGCACATCAAGAAAAAGTGGCTTTTTCCAGTCATATTCCACAAAAGGATAGAAATTGGTAGTGGATTCAGATGTGTATATTACACATCATCCTATAAATAAATAAACATAAGGATTATTCCATGTTGTAGAAAACCATTACTACTAAATCCTTAGGATAATATGTTGACCTAAACATAGCCATCCAGAAGCTAAATTTGTGAAGGAACATTCCCATTTATTGGTACATATAATTTGGATGAGATACCTATGCATAAAACTAATGTTGGGACTGTCAAGGAGGGTCTCAATGAATACGTTTATTACTAAATTAATTAAAATTAATCATTTATGTTCCATAGATATCAAGAAGGGTATAATATGTTTCCTAAATATTCAAAAATCAGGTAATATATGTTCTCTAATACTGAAATAAACATTGAATGGAATCCCAACTTTGATGATGGGGCACAAAATTGACTTTGGATTAAATGTAATGGGAATGATGATGATTGTGAAGATTTAGTGGTGTCTCTATGGTGATGTTTCCTTCTTTGAGTTGCATGGATTCACTTATATAGAATATCTTTTATTAATTTTGAGTCTTTTTAATTGATGATCCATATTTTTTAAGGGATGTAGGTGTTTTGTATGGTTATGTTGAATGAACATGCATGAATTACATATGAATGATTTTAATAAACTCGATCAGGTGCTGATATCTAGTGCTTCACTTGCACAAGTCCATGTTTCCCTTACACTAGATGGCTAAAAAGCAAATGTGAAGGTAAAACATGATCACATGATATATACTTCCACTACTGTCCATGCCACTTTTTATTTCCTTGCGAAACCTATAGAGAAATTTTGACACTTTTTAGATCTAATGAGTCTAATTTTAGGTTCAAATCCTCTTCGTGTGATGGAACCTGGAAGATTTGATGTTAATAAAAATGATGAAAATTATGATGTAATATCGAAAATGTTGTTAAGAATATAATTAATATATTGGTTCATGTTAGTCTGGATTATAGAATTAGTGCATAATCTCACATTCAGTGATTATCCAATTTAAGAAATAGTCGATCCAAATTATTTTTGGGGTTTGGACATGATCTACAGTGAATAAAAAATACTTTGGAGTCTTTTAGGATCATTTTTTCGTGTGTTTTAAATAGACTAAAAATCCCCACCTAATGAGTAAGGCCAAGAATCTGCGTCAATAAGGATGATATGAGTAAGATTAAATCCTATTGATATTCATTTATCACTCACATTCTAAGATGAAAAACCAGATTATTTTCATTTTCTACCTCCCATTTTGTAATATATAAATTTATGGCTGGTGAAAATTCATTTCACCTCATGTAGTAAACTTATTTATATATTTTATTTTAATAATTTTTTTGGTTATGAGTTCGGTGAACAACTCATTCTCAAAATCATTTTTCTACCTTTTTAATAATAAACAAGATATAACATGACACCCATATATTCTAAACACGAATATATTGTGATTGAATTTCTATGATTGACTTAACTTGAATACTTATCATTCCAAGAGCACAGAATAATATTTATTAAAAATAATTTTATTTTAGATAATTATCAAGATTCTAAATATATCTAGTGTGTGATCCTCTATAAATAGTTCTTATTAGTGTTAGGAGAACATGCCTAAATTCCAATACCAGTTTCTATAAATACATTAAGGAACACATAAAGAATGATTTTAATGTCACAATGACAATATCCTTCCTCTAGATGTTATACTATAATATAATAAATTTGTAATAGTATCTGATCAAAAAGGATTCATTCTATGTTATCATTATATAGGATTGATTTATTTATCATTGAATTTTCATAATAGAACTCGTCAATGAAATTCCATGTCTATGTATATTATCATATATTTTCATTTAATTAAAGGGGGTAGAGGTATCTTATCATACTAACCTAATAGTGAAATATCCTTTATTTACTTTTTCAATCAGTTTCAAATCACTTAAGATTCATCTAATGCGTCCAACCTCTCTATGATCATATATTGTCATAGCATTCATAAATATAGAAAATTATGTGATTCATGACGCATATCAATAATAATCCCAAGTTTAACAACTAATTAATATTTCCAATGATAATAATTTCCAATGGCACATAAAACATGAGGAATTATTTTTGATGGGTTTGTCCTCATAACCTCCCTTATTAGATATTAACAACTGAGAACATCACTAGAATAAATCTCATGACTAATAAGCCTCTGGTATATGGCAGTAAAAACATAATATTTGTGACACCAAAAATATTATTATATATACAAAAATACGTATTATTATGATTATATTCATCACATTTTTAGGTTCTCATTAGAGTTGAAAACTTCTATATCCTTTAGATAAAACAGATATTCTAATTACAATATCAACTTACTTCTATGTAGGAGAAACATCATAATATGATTATATATCATATTAAAACACTAGTAGTTGAAATTATAAATATATTTTATTCTATGAAAATAAATTCAATATACTCTCAGTTGAACTAATGCCATATTTTAACAACTGTTAATCCAAAAACTCTCACATGATATTGATCCTTTAATTGAGATAACAATTTATTCATTGAGTCTAAATAATAACCCCACTCATTTGGTAAAAATCGCTTAATAGGTAATTAATATAAATTATATCCTTAATATATTGATGTGGCATGGGATCCTTGGGTATAACCTCTATTTTAGTATTATTACAATACATAGTGATATAATTTTCACTGCTTGGTCCAACAAAAATACTCGAGAAATATTTTGGTATTCACAATAATTTATTAGTTTCATAAAATATTTTAATATACTCAGAATCTATATTAGAATTGGAATCTATTATCTCTTTATAACTCATCTAAATCATTACTCCTCTATTGATGAAAACCACATGTCCTGACTAATGTTTTAGATACTTTTTATTTTTTAGAAGCTATAATATATGCATCCCCTAACTAGTAGTTCCTCATATCCTCTATAAACAATGAATATATCCATTATAAACCCTAGTAAATTCATAATTATATTTAAATTTTATCATCGTGGATCTCTTGGGTTATCTTGATATATTTATACCATGGTCATGGAATTATAATCATAATGCTTGGCATATATCATGGAACACATGACAAAAACAGTCACTAAAGCATATGTAATTCAACTCATTCACTATCAATCCTATTATGATTGGGGCACATTTAATTATAAAGTTGAGTACCATGTGACACTATCATCAATAATCCATTGAATTATTCCATATTGACTAAAGTCAATACATTTCCAATTTATATTTCTTGACATAGTCTACTAATCTTCTCAAAATAATCAAAATGGATCTTGATATTTAGTATATATGAATCTTTATTAAATACATTCATAGATAATAATTTTTTAACAAAATATTAACTATTAATAAAGTAAGTATCTTATTTAACATCATTAATATATCATTCACATATATTACTGAGAAAACTAATACACTACAACAAAATTTCGTATAGACAGAAGACTCAAATTCAACCTTTTTGGAAAAAAATCTCTTATAGTTTCATCTCGAAAAATGATCCTTGATTTTAATTAATTATTCAACTCATAAATGGACCTCTATAACCTTTATAAATTATTATCATCCATAAAAATCATTAAATATTCTTCCTGTGTCATTTTCTATTATTCCATAATAAATTCATTAAGTAATATGGTCCTAAAAATCATCATTGAAATATCATAATCATATTAAGAAGTTGTATAAATAAAATTTATCTTGGATTTTCTCATAGGGAACAAAGAAATTTTTTTTATCACAGACAATTAATTTATATTTCATAAACTAGTTCACAAGTATTAAAGCCTTATAGGTACAAACTTTACCATCCATTTCTATCTTCCTCATTAATGAAAATTTTATCCAAACATGAGTTATATTTTCTATAAGATCTATCAAACTATAGAAATGGTTTAGGAAGGTGTAATTAATCTTAGAGTTCATGTCTTCACTCAACTTTTCATACTTTGATCTATTTATCTATTTATTGTATAACAGAGTTTCATTATCACCAACTAGTAGTGTTTCACTGTCCTTGGTTATGATAAAACCATATCTCTATCTTTTTACCAAACCTATTTCATTATCTTATGTTGTACTTATCTATCTAAAATAACATATTTTACTTAGTCATGTGGAATTAACTCATATTAAAACTTTTTTGAATATTTATATTTGATTTCATAAATGTTTATGGTACACCCACTATCTTTTCTAATGTTATGATTATTTTATTAAAACATAAAATTTCATGACCTGATTATTATTTATCTTATTGATCATATATTTAATAGACCAATATTTCCATGAAATAGCATTCAAAGATACACATTATGCCTTGAGTTGAATGTTTTTTTCTAGAATTATTCTCAATAAATTCTTCAAATATACTCAAATATTAATGTGTTAAATTCATTTTTTTTCACTGTATAACTCATATGTAATTTCACACACTACTCAATTTATTAATTAGTTTTATGTTTATTCAATTTTATATATTATATATCATAAAAAGGATGATATAAGACTTAAAATAACCCTCATAGATCTCACCATGTCCAAAAAAATGTGGTTCCTACTTTTAAAAACACAATTCAAGTATGATTGATAACAATTATTGAGTAAATATTTTATCCCAAAAATATTTTAGATTACTAAGGAGCTCATAGTTATTCAACTACCTAAATTTATCTAAGTAGAGTTTCTTTATATTCATTCCAATATATTTCTCTAATTCATTATTGAATTTCTTAAATTTCCCCAAAGAATAAGTTTTAAAATAAATTAAATAGATATTACCATATTTATTAAAGTAATAAATAAGAGTGATAAAGAATATCCACCTATAGATTTTACTCAAAAAGGGATAAAACATCCATATGAATTAATTATAGAATCCATGAGGATATTTAATATTTTCAATTATATTATGACTCGGTCATTTTCCGTACAAACATGCATGATATATATCAAGGGGTGTTTGTTTGAATGAATTTAAATTTAATTCTTAATATAACTTTGTAAAACAATACTCATTTACATGAATATGATTACAATTCCACGTTACGGTGTGATATATGTTATAAAAATTAGATTAATTATATAATACAATACATGATTATCATATTAATGTATATAAAGACCATTATTTAAATATTTTATCCCATAACATATCCAATGATTATATAAGTGGAGATATATATTTCTAAAAGTGAAAATGAATCCCTTCATGTCTAAACTAGACAAAATTACTTTGTTCTTTTTTATAATAACAACCTAATAAAAATTAATTAAAAATAAAATCAATCCAGTCAAAAATGTGAGACTATAGTAAACTATAGTCAATACCTCTAGTCTTACTCCACTAGTTTCTTAAGGATGCACCTCACTTTTGGAAACCTTTCAGATTATATTTGGTTCCTATATTTGGATCCAAATGTGAGAAATAAAATATACATATAGTACCAAAATTTTAGAAATATAAATACTACACTCAATAACAAATTTAATTGAATCTTCTCATTTATTAGGAACTGAGGTAGGGTTATTCTTCAAGTAACCTTTAATTCCATATAAAAACAAACCATATCCCACTCTATAACTTACTTTTATAACATTCTGTTGTTTCATGGACAATAAGAAGGTAAGTATGCATGGGAATTTACTTAAAACATTTATCCTTTTATTTATCAATTTTTATCATTAAAAAACTATTTTAACACTCTATGTATTTATCAAGTTGAAGAGTTATTTTCAAGTTATCAAAAATGATTTTTCTATATTTTACTTGATAAAATTCATAGTAAAACATGAAAGACTATGAGTAAGTGCGGTGATTACGGGGTCTTTGTTAAATTACCAGACCAAAATAAGTCCCATGATTTCTAATGGTTAAATTTATTAAGAAAAAATGTTTTAGTTTTAATTCCTCAAACTACCTTTTATGCAATTATTTTATTGGTTATTTCATACCTTAATTGTGTTTCTTTCTACTAGAAGAGATCATAGAGAATAGAATATATGATATATGTATTCATTTATTTGTTATAATTTAAGAGATAACTAGTAATGAATGATAAAATTTAGAATTGGATATTCAATGTATCATCCATGTGTTTTTAGAATATTTTAATGCATCCTCATTTTCCTCCATAGTGGTATTTTTAATAATTAAGGATCAAAACAAATATGACCTCTTCTCCAGGAATAATACATTTTAAAGAGACTATACGACTCTTATTAATTTTAAATTTTTAAAAAATCATTTTTATTTTAAATGGATCATAATATTAATTCCATGGTCGAGTGAATTGAAATTTTTATAATAAATAATTGAAGATTATTTTACATAATTTCATATTATCATTCATGATATAAAAAAAATTTATTAGTCTCTCTCCATTTTATCAAACAATTATTTCAATATTATTGGATTTATAATTAACCATTTATTTGATTTGATAAGGGTATATATCCATATTTCCATTTAAATAATATATATGAGGGGATGAAAAAATTACTTATATGTATTAAGGTAGGTTATTCTTCAAAACTACATTGACTAATAGTTACTTTTTCTATTGATTGGATTCGTTGATATTCAAATCCTAAAATCAAATTTCTTCAACTCCTATAACAATTTTATTCTATGTATTATGATTTTAACAACTCTTGATGATAACATGGAAAATATAACTTAATACATTCACATGAACACCTTGATGAATAAAAATACCTTGATGAGGGATGAACATGTACTTTAATCGATGATTTCTATTTAAATAAAGTAATTGAAGGATATTACTGACATACTATTTTCTTTAATGGTTTTTCATTTAAATTATGACTAAATATTTAAATTGTTTTATTTTTCACATTTTTATTTATATAATTCTGATTTTATATAATCAAATAACTATGCACAGAAAATAATTAATGTGAAAATAAATATTTATTTTATTCCATATTATCATTTTTTTTATTTTTTTACATTGTGTGGTTGTGTTTAATTATTGAATATACCATGCATCACATAAATAAAATTATACACAATAATTAATTGATAAATTAAATAATAAAGTTATATGATCATTATATTTTAATCTAATGGTTGGATCATCGATTAAAGATAACCTAACCTTGACCATACGGTAAATAACTCCTTGATCTACCCACGTCTCTCTTTGGTTAGTTTTACCTCAAATCAGGTCTTAAGTCATCACCTCTTACAAGAAACTCCATCCATTACATCAATTTACTTACTCAAAAGTGAGGGATACCAAGGTTTTAGTGTTATATAAAATAAAGTAGGGATGTGGTGGCCTATACATAATTAATGTGGATGGGATGATACACATGTCATCATATTTCATTTGACAATAAATTATCACATAAAACACATGAAATATATAAATTAATTATATAAAACAAACTCACACATTGCTCGGTCAAGATTATTATCAATCACAACATGTAGTGAGAACACATTTAAACGTTCTAGGATTCATTTAATTTTTCTCTTATTATGATGAAAATACTATAATTAATAAATTAGTCATTAAATTAATCAACCAAATAAATAACTTAATTATCTATCCAAATATCCCTTGAGATACATCTAGATTCTTATCATATAAATTTTTAAATAATTTAAATAATTTAAATATTAATATGAACTTAAATAACTACACACTAAGTGTGAATGGGGTCACAAGGTATGTACACTACTGTTTTATTTAAATTATTCATTATAATTTTATTCACACATTTTTTATACTCTAGAGTCAAAATAATTTGTCCTATTCAGTTTCTAATTAAATCCATTTCTAGAAATTAAATACTACCCAAAATTTTTTGTCACATGACATGTTGTTTGAAAAATATTGTGTATGGTCATTGTCATGTATTGTGTAATTATAAGACATGTATGTGCTCACAAGTTGTCATGATATGCACCACTTGTTGTTAAGTGGGTCAAATCATGTAGCCTTTATGACATGTAGAACCACATAAAATTCCATATATATAAGAATCACATTCTACTAATAATGATTGTGAAGTACACAGTGAGTATGATACCATTACACATCAAGTAGATAAATATATTACATAGAAAATAATTATCAAGATTTTATATCCAGAAAACACATAGAAGGTACTTCAACATATTCCTAGCGTGGAATAAAACCGGTGACTTGGTGTGTACATCCAATATCATTCCATATAGTTTTCATCTCACATTAATTATCCACTTATTTTCCCACACTACGTGCTTCTATCAGTGTCTATAGTTCATGAATCACAATGTGTTACCTTACATGTACATCTATCCATAGACAATATATCCATTTATAACAATAACATGACTATCATGACCCCCACCCCATAAGGTGTACCCCTCCTTGGCTGATAATGGGAGAAGAGAGATAGTGACCTCTGATTCCTACCTCCAATAGGCCCAGGGTTGGCAACTAGCACTGAGGGTATAATAAACATGAATATGGGAGGAATTATGCTCTAAGAGAAAACATGTAAAAGAGAGAGATAAAATAGGCGTCAAACAACTCTTTTTCAAACTCAAATACAAAAGATAACCCAAGTACAAAATTGTAATGTCATCCCAGAACCACTACCACTAAAATGGAAAACTTCATGTACCAAAAGAAAGTAAATATAGAAGAGAACATAAAGCCCAAATAGCTCTTTAAAACCCCCAAGATACTAGTAACCAACCTCATATCTGACCTTTTCCAAATGGCCGGAAAAATATTCTACATATACATAGGGTGAGTATGACTGTATACTTAGTACGATCCTCTCTAACGCCTCTTGCGTAAAAGATAAAGAGAGCATGTTGAAGCATTGGAAAAAACAAGTGAAAATAACTCATCACTTAAGCAGGTATACTAAATATCTAGCCTCACCATGGGTACTCTCACCAAGTAATTCATACAAGATCATATAATAAAGAATATCAAGGGTACCCTACTTTTAATTCCCTACTGGTTTGTCACTCTTCCCCAACATCACACATCATAAGAATCTCTCTCCAAAAATGCTATCTCATAGACACCTAGGTGAAGAACCAAAACATTTACCTCACGTAACACACAACCATGTACATGTAACAAAAATTAACTAGGTAGTTTCCAAGAGCCACCACAGCCTGTATAACATGTATCATACATTAGGTATTATACCTCAATCTATCAAAGTTCATACACTGATTAAGGATTTTTAAGACATCACAGTAAATACACATTATAAATATAGTAGTCTATAAGAAAATATATATAGAATTCATGTGTGTGGAATACCCAAAATCCATTACATCCCTCTACACACATATATGATGAAAACATACCATTGTGCATACCATAAAAAAAACTACCAAGAGAAGAGAATATGGTCAAAGGGGGTAGTCAGTCATCCATCCTCTCACTGGGATATAGTGGAAAACAAACCTCTAGGGATCAGATTCCATGGGGTGTAAGCTTTCATAACCGACATGGTGGATTATTGTACAGAAACAGAAAAAGTACATGACATAATATAGCTTATATCCACACTACGGACATATCCTACTCTCAGAATCAACTGTCACTAACATCTCTCAAACTCCTAAATGTCACTACTAATACTAGATATCCTATAATCACACAACCATTTAAAGATTTACATTAAGTTAAAATTATTCCTTTTTATAAGTTTCAATTTATGTTAATTAAATTATTAACCATTAATTAGCCATTAATTTCTACTACATTAAATTACATTAGTATGACAATAATGATTTCTTCCATCCTATCATAAGAAATCCAAGTCGACAACTTCTCATAATTATAACCTCAGTATTGCATCCCAACAAGATCCAACCCCATGGGATAAAATTTTATTCAACTATTAACATCATTACATTCCATATTACTCGTTGTTTTAGTAAAACATTCTATGCTACAAAATGCATGGGGATCAACATGATGAGTAAATGAACTACCTATAGAGTATTCTCCACATATAGTATAAGCATAGACCCATACAACCATGAGAAGATAAATACAGAAATCATATGGCATACCCCATATTTCATCGCCTCTATTGGATGGAGAATAACCAAAACCCATCTACCTCAAGTAGTGGGGAAAGGGAAATAGATAAACAATAACACAATCATCATCCAAGAAACTGATTCAAATAATCATCCATCTTTTACAACAATGGGTAAGCTGAACTTCAACCTATTCTATCATATCTGGTGTCCTCCCCAACCACTATATTCATATCCTAATGCATAATTCCACACCATACATCAACTACTACCACAACAAATAGGCCTACCCACCCCTCATACAACAACCACCCTCTAGGATCATCCATCCTAGCTCATGTCATATTCAGGCCTCTCTAATCCACATACCACAATAACACACCAGGATCATCAATTCCCAGGCTCACAAAGAATCAAAATAAGTATTAAAAAAACATAGAAACTGGTCTCCTGGACTTATAGAAAGACATTCATCTTTCACAAACAATGATCTCTAATGGATCCAATGAAAATGGCACATGGAATTTATAAGAAAACAGGAAACTAGGGACAAAAAAGGCATTATATATTGTTATACAACCACTTCATATTCCATATTAAATTAAAAGATTCATTATTTATAGGTTCCAACTATAGGATACCTAAGAAAAAATTTATCCCAATCAATCAAAAAATGATAAAAAATTAATTTCACCTGACTTTAAATCTATTATGAACAAGAATCAACATTATTCAGGTTTGTTAACCAATTAAATTAAACATTAGTACTTGCATCAATTTTATTGTCATCAGTTAAAATAACAACAATAACAAAAAACAACTATATTCATTAAACATTCCTCTATATATTTTAGAAAATTAATTGTCAACTTATTCTGACTTTACATTCTTTTCCAATTTCCATTAAAAAACAAGATAAACCAAGAAAGTAATAGATATCACACTATGTATCAAATCAATATGCTAACCGTTATCACTTTACTAAAAAGAATTTCCAAGTGATTTACATAAATTATTTAATCTAGTTCAAGTAATTATTAGATAAATTTCATTATGATCCAATGGGAGAGATTATGATAACTCTAATACTTCATTTATATTAATAGAGAATCAACGAATCACCTACCTTAAATAGTCATAGATATTATTCGCACAAGAAAGAACCACACAACGGATCTACGGTCACTCCTCCGACAAGAACTTTATCCATCCAAGGACATCACGATATAACTACACCAACAACAGCCAATAGATATCCCATTAGGAACATGTTTATGAAAATATAATAGCATGGTGAGAATATATAAGAAGAAACAAAATAAAATGGTTAGTAACCATAAGAAAATGAAGGAAAAACATTTTGTGGGCCAACATGTGTCGCCTTGGATTGGAGATGGATTCTAAGAATCAACCATTGATGAAGGAATCCTAAAAATGTTGAATAAGGGGCCTCCAGGTCTCTTGGAGTCAAGAGATAAACACTACAGCTATAAGGTTTAAAACTTGAGTGGCTATAAATGTTTTAAAACATACAATATCAGGGAATTACATGACGTGTAGTCCCCTTTCACGTCATGTAATCCCTAGAAATATATTTTCAATGAATAAAAGTCACCTATTAATTTTTTTTTATTTTTAAATCTTCAATATATTACAGGACCTACACCCCACTTTCACTTCTTGTAACTCTTCATGACATGAAATCCTTCCTTGCTTCCATCTTCTAGAAACCAGACTACTCTAGACTTCCTCTCAGCCTCCTTTGGGCACCTCAAGACTTAGAAAACTCAAAGGTTCAATACACGTTCTTCTAAGACCATAAATTAAATACCTATCAAAACACTATCATCCTCTTGAATACAAAACCCACATAGAGTGGAAATAGAAATTGGGTTTTCAGAACAACCACCCAGTGAGATACCTCTCAAATATCTCTCCACCACCGGAGCTGAACCACCACACTTGGGAAATAATGAAAACCCATATCCCAAAAACAACCAAATCCTGAACCATCTCCAAGGGAAGATACCTATTAAATTATAGAAATAAACAATAAAAAACAAGATAAATCCATATCACAAACTAGAAAAGGTCTACAACCATAAAACAAACAACATTACAGGAGAAAAGCTAAAGATCAAAGAACCCTAGTGTAACGAGAACATATTTGTGACTTAAATTCTTAGGTAATCTCATCCACACCATATTTTCAGCATAATACATGAACCAAGGAGATAAAACACTCATATAACCTCTTCTGTAAGACCAAACATCGATTCACAAACTCTACAATTGTACACTTCTTCCCATGCCACAAAAACTAACCAATAAATGCTCGGTACGTATTTTTCATTCCATGATGTAACACAAAAGGATAAATATGGAACTCTCAAAGAACCATATCATGCATCGCTATAGGAATTAAAATTCACCCTCAAAATAGAACTTAGTATTGTTAATCATTGGACAAACCATCAAGGAACTCAAAATAAAAAACTAGGTTGCTTCAGATCTCCACTCCAAGATCCCACAACTACGATTCCTCCACCTACTACACTAGATATGAATACACCATCATCAAAAAAAATTCCACAAATTCTCCCATATCAAGGTGCAATGCTGAATGTTCTTATATCACTCTCAAGGAATAGCTTGATTCTCGCACTACATCACTACACAACTTCCATATCAGTGCATCGAATACAACATTATATTTTATTGGTGTATAAAAAACTTGTAGTCATAATCCTATAAGAATGACTCCCAATGATGTTGACGCATGTTCAAGTAACAATAGGAGAAAACATACATATTGATCTTATGATAGGTGAAGAAAAAAAATTGTCAATGATGAGGAAATGTATCTATAACTTCAGGTAAAAAACCACTACCACCAACTCAAGATCATGGGTGGAATATTTATGCTCATGGGGACATAATTATTCAGACCCATAAGAAATGATTGATCTTTGCTGCTTCAAAACATGGCCTAACCCAAGATGTGAAGCATCACAAAAAAAATCAAACTAAACTCCCTTTTCATAAATACAAAGAACTAGAGCACTGACCAAATTCTACTTAAGATACTCGAAAGCTGTATGACAGTAATTATTCCACATTAATGCTTGATCCTTTGTGGTCAACTCTATTATAGGAGTCTCAACCAATGATAAATCATATATGTAAATCATGTAACAGCTTGTAATACTAAGGAAACATTATACCTCAAACACGATCTAGTAGGATTCTTAAGACACAAATTCTTCTATCTTCAATGGATCGTTATCTACTCCCAGTTGGGATAAAGCATTCTCTAAGAAACAGACTTCTGAAGCCCAAAACTCACACTTCAAAAACTTCCTAAACAGATTATCATGATGAAGAACTACCAAAATGGCACACATATTTTCTAAATGAGACTCCAATGATATGGAGTACACATGGATTTCATTAATTAAAATCACCTAGAACTTATCCTGTAACCCACAGAACATTGAGTTTATTAACCCCATGAGCACAGGTGGATCATTCTTCACACCCAACAACATCACAATGAACATGTAATTCCCATGATGACCATAGAAAATAGTCTTTAGGATATCCTCATCCTTTATACACATATGAAGATATCCTGATTGTAAATCAATCTTTAAAAACCAACTTTCTCCCTTCTTCTAATTAAATAAATAATCCATTCACAAAAGAGGAAAATGTTTCTTCAGTGTTACTTAGTTCAAGAGAATATATTCAATAAAAAATCGCAAACTATCATCACCCTCATTTACAAGAAAACTTGACCACCCCATGGTTACACACTCAACTGAAAAAACCACACTACAATAGATCATTGAGCTGTAAATTTATCTCTCAACTTAGAATGAATCATCTTATGCAGAGACATTGAGATAAGATACACACTTCACTTTAGTTCAATCTCGAACACGATCTATCGTTGTGGGGTTAATGCTACAACCTCCTCTTGAAAGACATCAGGGCACTCTTCTAAAACCCTGGGAAATGCTGACTATTGTTCTTCTAATGAAATTAGGATCATCCTAGAACATATGTATGAAAAGGATAGAACATGCCTCTGATGCATATGAGGGTCTCGCTCACCAAGAAGTAATATTGTCTCTCCATCATCATCTAAGAACACAACCAGCCTCATGAATTAATCCATGATATCCTTCACCTAATACAACCAACAAATTATAATGAATATGTGATATGGTTATATCTATAATCATAGGATATCTCCTCAATAGTAGTGATACCTTATAACTAGCCTCCAATCTCTTCAAATTTCAAACAAGTTACCTCAACCTCCAACTAGAATTGTCAAATCCATGGGTATTGAAGTCTTTCTAACATAAGTTATAATGAATGGACAAGGGCAGGTGATATGAAGGAGTGTGTCACTCCTAGATCAAACAAGGAATGTATCCAATAAGAAAACAAACAAAGGGATCCTCAAATGATGTCTCGCTTGCCTGGTGCCATCAACACTAAATCATGAAGCTAACCATGACCCACTCTACAGTCTCTCTGACCTTGCTGATGATCACCTCCATGGCCTCACTCTTCTCTATTAATATGGGGAGAATACCTTTGTTTTCATCTTCCTTCCCCAACTACCCTCCTCTTATCTCAAGCTGGAAGAACATGATGCTTTCGTATCATCTAGAACTGCCACAATGGAGGAACCTGAAGTAGAACAATCGGTACATGCTTACTAATTATAATAGTCACGAACTCTTTCTACTGATGACCTCAAATTCCATAAGAAAAAAAGTGTTAATCCCTTATCATATGAATGAGATTGGAAGCCCCCACATAAATGAGATATTAAGGGTTGAAACCTACCTCCATATAATCAGATGTTATTTTATCCAAAAAAATGGGAACCCTAGAACATATCTCTACTACATGAGGAATCCATATGAATCCTCTCACATAACGATATGGTTCTTGATAACATCATCTCGATGACATTTTCTTTCACTAGCACCTCAAGATACATAATAATCATAAATTGGGAGATCTAGAACTGGATCTATTGATGCAAAGCCTTATTGAAATTCCTCTCTTTAGCCTCCTCATCTAGAAACAAGTCTGAACCATATTACAAAAGGTTACTAAAAATGATCCCAAACTCTCACACACAGAAGCTCTACTACCTAAGGCTAAGAAGATCTCGGTGACTAGTATCCTTCACGTTTGAAGAAAGAAACTCAACTCTGAATTGGGCTCATAACTGCTGCCATGAGACTATTGACTCCTTATGATCTCTGAGTAAAAAGAACAACCATGGCCTCTCTTCCCCACACAACATTGTCACAACAAATGATACCCAGTTCTCCTTCTAAGAATGGATCAAAATGAAGGCTATCTTAATATCCTCTAATCAGTCTTCTATGATGTGTCTTAAATAGTTCCCTCGTACCTCTTTAGACTCTGGTGCTGAAACTCTTATAGTTTCCCCCTCCATGTGTCTTTATCATTAACCTATACTCTATTATGATCTACTAGAAAACCATATTGAACACCTTCTATACAAAAATAACGAGGATGTAGACCTAGATCCATACCATCAAAAGAACAAAAATTTGAGCTCCTAAAATTGGAATAAAAAAACTTTAACATTAATTAATTATTTTATTTTATTCATTTTAGTTTATCATATCACAAGGTCTACCCATTCAAATAGAGGAGAAAAAGAGAATGATTCATGATCCTTCCCTGGGTCTCTACCCTACAACCAGTATCACTTCAATTAGTAGCTAATATAATATTAAATGGTTGTGCATAAAATCACAGGGGGGCTAAATAATCATGTCTTATCTAGTATCATATGTCTACTATGATTTCTAAATGTATCTAACAACATTTCCCTACCAACACTTGAAACCTTTAATGTTTGTAACTCTAAACTCCATCTTATCCCTCAAACAGTCCTTTGATTCCACTATGTAATGACCCCCTCCATATATAGTGTACCTCTACTGTGTTGGGTGTTGAAAAGGAGAGATAGTGACACCCAAGTCCTACCTCCAGTAGTCCCCAAGTTTTTGACTAGAACTCAGTTTATAATAAACATGAAAATAGGAGGCATTACCCTCTAAGATAACAAATGGAAAATAGAGAGATAAGATAGAAATCAACAAACTCATTCTCAAACTCCAATATAAAATAAATCCCATGTACACAAATCAAATGCCATGAACAAACTGTTAAAAATGAAATGGAAAACTACAAGAGAAAAAAGAAAGTAAAGATGGTAGTGACCACAAATCCCCAACAATCCCAACAAATCCCCCAAGATAGTAGTAACCATCTTGGTCTCCAAATTGGTCCAAACAACCTGAAAAATATTTTATATATACGTAGGGTAAGTATAAAAGTATACTCAGTAGGATCCAACCTAGAGCCTCTAATGAAAAAGATAAATAAATCATGCTAAAGACCAGTGGACAACATGTGAAACTAACTCGACACCTAAGTAGGTATACTAAGTTCACAGCCTCACCATGGATACTCTAACCAAGTATCACATACATTATCATATAATAAATTATATCAATGGTAATTAACTAATACTTTTTCACTAGTTTTATTTTCTACCCCAATGTCTCATGTCCTGAGCATCTCTCTTCGAAACGGCTAGCCCACAAACATCAAGAAAATCACAACAACACGAACCTCTGCAACACACCACTGCATCCTTGTAACTAAAAGTAACTAGGTAGTTTCCAAGATCAATCACATCCCACACAACCTATATCAAACATCATGTATTATACCTCAAGCAACCACCACCATACAGAAAGTAAGGAACCTCAAGACATAACAATCGATACATGTTATACCTATAGTGTTCCACTGGAAACTATATGTAAAATAATTGTGTGTGAAATAACCACAAGACATTATATCCCTATACACACATATATGGAGAAAAATGACCACCATGTATACCAGAATAAGTAACTACCAAGAGAAGAGAGTGGGATCAAAGGGGGTAGTCAGCCATCCATCCCCCACCAGGATGTCGGGGAAAACAACCCCTGGGGCTTAGAATCCTCGGAATGTTAGTTTAGCTAACTGAAATTGTGGAGTAACATATAAAAACAAAAAAATTTACATGATATAATATAGATCACAACCACACTATGGGAATATCCCAGTCTCATACTTAATTGTAGATAATATATATCAAACTCCTAACTACCACTACTAAGAACAGATACCTATAAGCACACAACCATTTAGAGGCCTACATTAATTCATATTTAATATTTTTTTAGTTTCACATTATTTTAATTAATTAATTAACCATTAATATTTTCCACATTAAATTAATGTATCATAAAAAACCATTCCCTCTAAACATAAGCGAACTGTGTTAACAAATTCTCATAATTATAACCTTAACATTGCATCCCAGCAGGCTCGAACTATAACACCCCAACCCCAGAAGCCCAGAGTCGATGAATTATTATGTATCATTGGAATGATCACAAAATATAAATTCTCGAAAGACAGATTAGTTTAGTATCCTTGGAAGTACTAAATACACTCATATGGTTTACATTACATAATAAAATGGAAAACTATAACAACATTGTTTTCACGGACAACACTGAGATCCCGTAGACTATCCCTATAGTTTAGTCATAATATACTTCTCCACATCCTAGGAAAATTAAAACATAGAAAGGGGTGAGCTCAGATGCTCAGTAAGGATAAAAATATAGCAGAAAATTTCATAAATGAGCATAAACATTTAAGGAAATGTATAAAACTAAAAAGCCTTTTCAACATAAACTACATCGTAATATGGAAAATATAAATCAAAATAATTCCTTTTACTTACTCACATGGATATTCTAATAGTCTAATAATCACATGAAATATCAATATCCACTTTCATAATGATGGAATGCATAGTTCCAGAATTCATAACCACATAGTCAAGGCCTTGTTCCAAGACTACAAATAAGATTTTTTCAAGGCCTTATGCCAAGACACTAGTTTGTCTCATGAAACATACTGATACATCAAGGTGCTATAGTGGGCTCCACCTGTCACTTACTAAGTCCATTTCATTCCTCATATGAAAAGGTTTAAACATAACATAAACATTCGTATTAAAAATAGCATACGAAATGTCAATACTTTATTCATAAACCATGAATGGTGTAAAAATAACACATCTACAATCAAAAATATCACAAAACCTTTAATACAATATGGAAGTTTTGTATCATAATAAATCAACTACAAATAAGCTTAAAATCCATCAAAGGATGTTGACATTGATGAAATCAAACCCATTTTTTGGAGAAATATCTCTTCCTATTTTGAAATCATTTTAGAGTCACAAAATTATAAAGAAAACATTTATTTTGAAAATGTTTCTATAAGTTTGTAAGGGAAGCTTCGATGATGTTATAATAGTGGAAAATAGATGCACCATCCATATAAGTTAAAAAAATACATTCTTACCTTAATTTTATTGTAAATGTTATAAAGGACCTTGTTTGGAAAATGACAGAAAGATTACTCTATAAAAATATTACAAAAATTCAAACAATAACATAAATGAAATTAAATCATAGTCTATAAAATAGTGGTAATGTTTTGAAATACGTTTTTAGGAAACATGGATGCGGATGATAAAGATGTCCCAGTAGATACTTACATAAGAAAAACCTCGGATAATAAAGAGATTGTGAAATTAACCCTTAACTTGTATTTTTACTTGGCCTAGGGTAGGTTAACATCATGTATAATGGTGAAATTATTGTTATTAAATCATAAAAGAATCATATAAATTAATATGATATCATTTATGATCTTTTTAACATATCTTTGTTAATAATAACTTAGTATTATCGTCGTTTTGGGTGTCAACTGATTCATCTTCCATTATATTCTCTGTAACGTAAGTAATGTTTGTTATGGATAGGATATATCTTATTCATATTCAGAATGATATTAAGTACTTAAACATTATTTTTAATCATCTAATGAAAATTAGTCTTGAATGGATACGATGGGGAATGAATCTCATCGCGTCCGTGGAGACGGTAATCCGTACATACGCACAAGAGACAATATCATTATTTTGATATTAAAATAATATATAATTGGATGGTATATCATATATACAGAATTTTTATCATGTTATATTTATTATTTACATCAATTACACATCATCATTATTCCCATCCAAATAATAATGTATTGAATAACATTTACACCACGACGTGGAGACGGTAAGCCGTACGTATTTACGTATGGTGACACGTCATTAAAAGGATGGATAAAATAATGAATATGGTTTTAACATATTTATAAAAACATCACAATATATAGAAGATACTTGAGTAATTTTTTTAAAATGGAAACAACAAATAAAGAGGAAGTGGAAGAAAAAAGGAACTTGAAAGAGGTGATGAAATATTTACCTCTTCTTCGAGTTCTTTCTTTTGATTTGATCAAAAGGGCTCATTAGGATGGATTTCAGACTAAAATAAGGACTATACGATAAATTTAGGACATTGGAGAAGGTATTTGGTCAGGGGTTGGCTGATCCAAATGGCTTTGAACGTGTGAATTTGAGGGAAGGGGGAGTCCCCTTTTATAAGATGGGTGAGGAAACCTTAGGAAAAGCTAGAAATATTATTTTATAATAAAATAAATTTCGACTTATAATGGAAAAAAAATGAATTATTTAAATGATACAGTGGGGATGGGTCGAAAACCACTTGAAAAATAGGTTTCATACAGGTTTGGGTCACTATATTAACTTTATCTTTTAGATTTAACTCTTAGTTAAAAAGTTTTACATTTACCATGTCTCTTTGTATTTTTACATTATATGGTTAATAAACTTACTATAAACTTCCAAGAGAACCCAAAGTGGTTCATTAATGATACAAATATCATTATATAAGTCTTTTAGCTGAACCATAAATTTTTAGGAATAGAATACCAATTAATAATATAATATTTGTTTAAAAACTCATTTATGTAAATTTTAACACTATTTGGTATTTTGTTTTTTATAAATTTATAATAGCATTATTACTTTTAAAAAAATTAATATAACCAACCCTAACATGTTATAGTAACATATCAAATAATTGTAATTCATAAAGATTCCTAAATTATATTTATTTTGATATTTATAATATCAATTATTTTAATCATTCATTAATACTGTAATTACTACATCATCATTGTGTCATAAATAAATTTAATTATTTCATGTATAAAAATTAGAAATAAAATACCATTATGTAGGAAATATTTCTATATTTATAATTAATATTTATAGTGGAATTTTTCTTATGTATAACACTAAATAAAAAAATTAGTTATTAAACTTTGATTTTAACTCTTTTAACTATTCTTTAAATAAAATAATACTAAATGTCCTAATCTAATCCTAGTGTACCTAAAGGATCGTATTTTATTCCTAAGGTTTTTTTTGGTCAAATCACACTTATCCAATAGAATTAGTACATGTGTTAGGATAATAATAATATCAGTTTTACCCTTAATTACACTATTTTCTTTTCACCGTGTTAAATAAAAGTAAAAAGTTACTATTCACCAAATATTATTTTCATCTTATTGAACCAAATTTTACATAAATTTAACAATCATGTCTCTTGGATTTTTTAAGTTCAACTCACAGAAGTGGTAAAATTATGTTTTATGTAAATTTGAAAATGCTCTTAGGAGATAGATAAAAGACGGTAAAAAGTTCAGTAAAATTTTTGTATATCTACAATAATTATAAACATATTCCAATGAATTACATTGAACATGTATAGGTATTATGAATCTATTATGACCTAAAAAAATCTAAATAAAATAAATAATTATTTTAAAAAAATGGTTTTAAACGATAACTCAGTTTTTTTCACTATTCATCAAAAATTAAATGTTTTCAGAAAAATACCAAAACTTCTCCCTAAGATAATTTCGATATTCCAAATCCAAAAATAAATTCCATTTTTATTGATAAAATTTATAAAATTTCAAAAACTGCGTATTACTATTCATAAATGCTAGTTGGATTGGTTGTGGTGTGTTAGAACTCAAAGTTGCGTACAACACACGCTATTGTATTATTCAAAGAGAAGCGTACCGTGGAACCTTGGGGTGTTACATTCGCCCCTACTTCAAGTAATTTTGTCCTCAAAATTTCTAGAATATTCATACATAAAAAGACTTGGCTGGTTCTTCATCATAAGTTCCTTGGGTTCCTACGTTGCCTCTTCCATCTTATGGTTTCTCCATAGAACTTTTACCAGACGAGTCGTCTGATTTCTCAACAATTGTTCTCTTGAATCAAGAACCTTGGAAGGCTCTTTGTAATGAGACATATTGGGTTCCATTTCTAAATCTTCATAGGTGAGTACATGCGTTGGGTCAGGCATGTATTTTCTCAACAGTGATACATGGAACACATCGTGAACATTAGAGATACTTGGCGGCATTTCCAAATGGTAATATACAACCCCAATTCGTTCTAGAATTTCAAAAGGTCTGATGTAGCTGGGACTTAATTTTCCCTTCTTACCAAAATGTATAACACCCTTCCATGGAAATACCATCAAGAAAACATGATCTTTTACATGAAATTAAAAATCCTTCATTCGGTTATCTGCATAGCTCATCTGCCTACTTTGAGCTGCTTTGATGTGGGTTTAGATTACCTTCACATTTTTCATCATTTCCTCCACAAGTTCTGGGACTATAAGTTTTCTTTCAACAACATCATCCCAATAGGTTGGCATGCAACATCTCTTTCCAAATAACACTTCATATGGTGCCATCTGAATACTTGAATGGAAGCTATTGTTATAGGAAAATTCTACCAGAGGTAAATATTGATCCCACAGACCTGGAAATTCAAGTGAGAATGATCTCAACATGTCTTATATGGTTTGAATAGTCCGTTCTGATAGTCCATCAGTTTGTGGGTGGTAGGCAGTGCTCAAACGAAGTTCAATATCCAGGTCTTTCTGAAGACATTTCTAGAATCTTGATTTAAAACACTGATCACGATAAAAAAACAATTGATAGTGGTACTCCATGAAGTCTTAAAACTTCATTAATATATAGTATTGCTAAATGTTCAAGTGGTAAATCTTAACTTATATCAAGAAAATGTGATGATTGGTAAGACGATCAATAATGACCCATATTGCATCATTCCTTCTAGGAATCTTTGGTATTCCCATGAAAAATTCCATCATAATATTGTCCCATTTCCACTCCGGTATGGGAAGAGGTTTCATGAATCCTCCAGGCTGTTTCCTTCCAGCTTTCACTTGTTGACAATCCATACAACTTAACACAAACTCTACAAACTCCCTCTTCATGTTGTCCCACCAAAATTGTTCCTTCAAATCTCTATACATCTTAGTACTACCAGGGCATATAGAGAAATTTTAACTATGAGCATCATCCAAAAATTGCCTTTTTAGATCGGGTATATCATGAATACAAAGTCTCTTTTCAAATTTCAAAATTCCATCTTCATACACAAAGTCACTCAATCTCCCATCATTAACAACTTTAATCATTTTTTGAAACTCTTCATCATCGGTATGAGAACTCTTTTTCCTTTCTAGTAAAGATGGTTTGGAAACCATTTGAAAAAGAATTGATGTTTCACCTTCCATGGTTATTCCCATACACATCTTTACTAGATCCATGTATATAGGATCCTTTTCAACTCTCATCTTGTTCAGAACTCCATGATTTTTTTTGTTCAAAGCACATTCCACCTTATTTTCCTTCCTCAGGTGGTAGTGTATAGTGTAATAATAACCCTTGAGTAGTTCAATCCATCACCTTTGCCTCATGTTGAGTTCTTTTTGTGAGAAAATATACTTAAAACTCTTTTGATCAGTATAAATATCACATTTTTACCATATAGATAAAGTCTCCATATCATCAAAGCAATGATTACAACTGCTAACTCAAGATCATGAGTGGAATAGTTTTTCTCATGAATTTCTAGCTATCCTGATGCATAGGAAATAACCCTATCATTCTGCATAAGGACAGAACCAAGTCCTTTCTTTGAAGAATCACTATAAATAACAAACCCATCATTCCGTGATGGTAGAGTCAATATAGGATAATTGAATAATATTATCTTTAGTTCATCAAAACATTCTTCACACTCTTTTTTCAAAAAAAATTTAACCCCTTTTTGTGTGAGCTTTTTTAATGGGTTAGCCAACTGGGAAAAATTCAGGATGAAACGTCGATAATAACCTATTAAACCAATAAAACTGCATAACTCACTTATACTCATTGGTGCTAGACATTCATGGATTTCTATTTTATTAGAAGGATCAAAAGAGATTACATCCTTAGAGATGATATGGCCAAGAAAAGAAATCTCTTGAAACCAGAATTCACACTTGCTAAACTTTCCATATAATTCATTTATTCTAAGAGTCTTCAGGATAATGAAAAAGTGATTTTCAAGATATTCATAGCTTTTGGAGTATACCCAGATATAATCAATATATAACACTATAAATTCATCAAGATATTACATGAAAACTCTATTCATTAGATCCATGAATACATAGGGTGCATTAGTCAATCCAAAAGGAATTACTGTAAAATCGTAATGCCCGTACCTGGTTTAAAATGTTGTTTTCGGAATTTCTTCCTTCTTTACACACAACTGATGATATCCAGATAAAACTTCAATCTTTGAAAATTATTGAGCTCCATGTAGTTGGTCAAATAAATCATCAATGTGGAGTAGGGGATACTTGTTCTTCATTGTTAAAGCATTGATCTCTCTGTAGTCAATGACCAACCTCATAGATCCATCTTTCAACATGACAAAAAGGATATAGGATCCACATGGAGAAACACTAGGGTGAATAAATCCCTTATTACTCAATTCCTCTAGTTGTTTCTTTAGTTACACTAATTCAAAAACGGTTATTCTATAAGGGGTCTTCGATATGGACCTTGAACTAGGAATTAAATCAACAGAAAACTCAATTTCTCGTTGAGGAGGATTTCTAGGTAAATCCTCTATAAATACATCAACATAATCTTGTACAATAGGTAAATACTCTATTTGAACATTATTTTCCTCACCTATAGTTATTTCATTCTCCCCCTCCCCAATAATTGAATTTAGTTAAGCTACTATGGGTAGATCAAGATAAGAATTAGGTGGTGACGTTTCTGATTTAAAGATAATGCACTCCTTATCATCATCAAAAAATTTAACCTCCTTCTTTTTACAATAAATTTTCATATCATGGTCCAAAATCCAATCCATACCGAGGATTATATAAAATTCAATCATGGGTATGAAGATGATATCAGCAGATAAATAACATTTATATGCCTTAATGGGGACTGATTCACAAAACGTTTTTGCAATAACACTTCCCTCAAGATTTTTTACTGAAAACTCCCTTATTAAACTAAATTGGAGATATCTAATATTCTTAGGAAACTGGGAAGATATAAAACAATGTAATGATCCAGAATCAAACAAAGCATTGGATAAACTTGAGGAAACCATTAAATTACCTTCCACTACGTCTTTCAAAGCTTCAACCTCATCCGTAGTGATAACATAAGTCTGGACTTTATCCCTTGGCCTTTTATGAGGTAAGTTACCCTGACTCTTAGGAAACTCATTCTCATAATTCCCCCTTTATCTACAATTGTATCATTCAACATCGATAGCCTCTTTCTTCCCCTTGCAATCATATGCTTGGTGGCCTTTTTCGCCACACTTGTAATACACTCCCATTCCCTTCAGGCAAGTACCGAGGTGTTTCTTCAAACATTTACTGTAGGATTGATAATAAACTTTTACCTTCTTCCCCTTTTTTCCATTTCCAGAGTGTTCCGCAGAACTCTTCTTCTCTTTCTTTTCTTTAAAGTCGTAAGACATAGAGAATTCTTTTTTCTGTCTTGATAGCACTTGAGGCGATAGCTTTGTACGATGAGAAGGATTGTGAGAATAATTATCAATGGGGAAATGGTTTTAACCCATCAAATAAATGATCAATATTACTTCTTGGATTATGTATATAATCTATAGAATGCCCCACTAACCTTGTAAAGTTAGCTTCATACATTGCGACATTATAATCCACAATTTGTCTCAGTCTTTGAAATTGTATTTCCATATCCGCTCGATGGTCATGCAGAAAGTATTTTTCTATGAAAACATATTTAAACTCACTCTATTCCATATTTTATACTTCATCGTCTTCCTTTTTGTTTTGAATCAATGACCACCATTGATCAACATCTCCAGTGAGGCGGTAAACTGCCATGACAACTTTTTCCCTTTCCCTACTCCCCAAGGTGTGGAATATTTTCTCTATGGAATTTATCCATTGCTCATCTACTAGTGGATTTTTACCCCCATTGAATGTTGGTGGTTATTGCCTCATGAAGAAATCTAACATTTATCCTCCATGCTGCTGATCAGGGTGCTCCATATGGGTAAGGTTATTATTCATAAGCTTAATGAGTTGTCTCAATATAGTGATAAGATGATCCGCACCAGTTGTATCACCAACTCCACTATAATTATCTTGAGTAGGAGGTAAATCCCTACATGGGGTGCGTACATTGATACAGTTTCCATTCCGTCCACTAGGCACAATTTCTAAACAATGGCATATACTAGATTAGTTTATGAATCGAAATACATAATTCCAAACTTGTAAAATACATAAAATAAATTGAACAATTTATGGATATAACCCATAATGATAAAAAAAATGTTTTCTTTGAGGAAGTATATAATCATAAACCCTTCATAATGGGTTTTAACGAAAATGAGAATTATCCTAAGCATATCCCCCAAGAGTCTCGTAACCAAGAGTGCAGTAAGGCCCATTATCGTTCACCAGTTCCCGTTAGAGTTGTAACTCAAGGTTGTGTTTTTGGGTTTTACCCCTAGGTACATTTGTGCCAGACCTGCCTCTACCTGCTCGTATCTAGACAAGGATGTATTTCTTGGAAAACTCACAAAATCTCAACAATACCAAAATCCTATGAAGTTATTTTATATAAATCCTCAAAGTTTATCTTAGGGATATGTTCTCTAATGAGAGTTTATCTAAATATAGTTTCTAAGGTTTATACTAAACTTCCTATGATACCAATTGTAACACCTCGACCCCAGAATCCCAGAGTTGGTGCATTATTATGTATCATTGTCATGATCACAAAATATCAAGTCTCGAAAGACCGATCAGTTTAGTAGACTTGGAATTACTAGATACATTTATAAGGTTTTCATTACATCATAAAATGGAAAACTACAACAACATGGTTTCCACAGTCAACACTGAGATCCCATAGACTATCCCTACAGGTCGGTCATAATATAATTATTTGAATCCTGGGAAAAATAATACATAGAAAGGGGTGAACTCAGATGCTCAGTAAGTATAACAATATAGGAAAAACTTTTATAAATAAGCCTAAACATTCAAGGCAACACATAAAACTAAAAAGCCTTCTCAAAATAAACATCATCTTAATATGGAAAATATAAATCAAAATAATTCCATTTACTTACTCACATGGATATTATACTAGTCGAATAATCACATGAAATATCAATATCCACTTTTATAATGATGGAATGCATAATGCAAGACTTCATTACCACATAGTCAAGGCCTTGTGCCAAGACTACAAATAAGATTTTTTCAAGGCCATATTCCAAGACACTAGTTTTTCGCATGAGACCTATCGATGCATAGAAGAGATATAGTGGGATCTACCTATCACTTACTAATTCCAATGCATTACTCATATGAAAAGGTTTAAATATAACATAAACATTTGTAATAAAACTAACATAAGAAATGTCAATACATTATCCATAAACCATGAATGGTGTAAAAATAAAACATCCACAATCAAACATATCACAAAACATTCAATACAATATGGAAGTTTTGTATCATAATAAATCAACTTCAAATAAGCTTAAAATCCATCAAAGGATGTTGAAATAGATGAAATCAAAACCTTTTTAAGGAAATATCTCTTTATATTTTGAAATAATTTAAGTGTCAAATAATTATAAAGGAAAAATTTATTTTAAAAAAATTCTTATAAGCTTGTAAGGGAAGCTTCGACAATGTTATAATGGCGGATAATATCCACACCCGCCATATAAGTTAAAAAAAAAGACATTCTTACCTTAATTTTGTTGAAAAGGTTATAAAAGGACCTTGTTTGGAAAATGACATAAAGATTCCTTTATAAACATATTACAAAAAGTCAAACAAGGGTATAAATGACTTTAACCCACAGTCTATAAAATAGTAAGAATGTTTTGAAATATGTTTTTGAGAAACATGGATGTGGATAACAAAATGGTCCTAGTAGATACTTAAATAAAAACAACATTGGATAATAAAAAGATTATGAAATTAACCATTACCTTGTACTTTTCCTTGGTAGAGGTTATGTTAACCTCCAGTATAATGGTAAAATAATAATTATTAAATTATACAAGAATCATATATATTAATATGATATCATATATGATCTTTTAACATTTCTTTGATAATAATAACATAGTATTATCGTCATTTCGTATGTTAATTGATTCATTTTCCTTTATATGCTTTGTTGAGTAAGTAATGTTTTTTATGGATAGGATGTATATTATTAATATTCATAATGATATTAAATCTTTAAACATTATTTTTAGTCATCTATTGAAAATAATTCATGAATGGATACGATGGGGAATGAATCTCCTCGCGCTAGTGGAGATGGTAATCCGTATGTAGGCACGAGCGACAATATACTTATTTTGATATTATAATAATATCTAATTGGATGTTTAATCATATATAAAGAATAATTATCAGTTTATATTTATTATTTACATCAATTACACATCACTAATATACCCATCTAAATAATAATGTATTGAATAATATTCACACCACGACGTGGAGACGGTAAGCCGTACGTACGCATATATGGTGACATGTCACTAAAAGGGTGGATAGAATAATGAATATTATTATACCATATTTATAATTACATCACATTATATAGAAGATACTGGAGTTATTATTTTAGAATGGATACAACAATGAAAGAGGAAGTGGAAGAAGAAAAGAACTTTAAAGAAGTGATAAACTATTTACCTCTTCTTCGGGATCTTCCTTTTGATTTGATCAAAAGGGCTCTTTAGGTTGGATTTATGACTAAAGTAAGGCCACTATGATGAATTTAAGATAGTCAAGAGGGTACTTGGGCAAGGGTTGACCGATCCAAAAGTCTTTGAAGGTGTGAATTTGAGGGAATTGGGAGTGCCCTTTTATAAGAGGGGTGAGGGGCATCTTAGGAAAAGCAGAAATATTATTTTATAATAAAATCATTTTCGGTTTCTAATGGATTAAAATTTAATTATTTAAATGATAAGGTGCAGATGGGTCAAAAACCACTCAACTAAAAGGTTTTAGACAGGTTTGGGTCACTATATTAACTTTAACTTTTAGATTTAACACTTATTTAAATAGTTTGACATTTACCATGTCTCTTTGTATTTTTATATTATATGGTTAATAAACTTACAATAAACTTCCAATAGAAACTAGTGTGATTCATTAATGATAATAAAATCATTATATAAGTCTCTTGGCCGATCCTTAGATTTTTAAGAATATAATATCAATTAATAATATAATATTTGTTTTAAAAACTTTTTTATGTCAATTTTGACACTATTCGGTATTTTGTTTTTTCAAAATTCATAACAGAATTATTACTTTGAAAAAAATTCATCTAACCATCCCTATCTTGTCATAGTAACCTATAATGTTAGTGTAATTTATAAAATTATCAAATTACATTTATTTGGATATTTATAATATCAATTATTTAATTCCATCATTAACACCGTAATTACCGCATCATCATTGTGTTATAATTAAATTTAAATATTTAATGTCTAAAAATTATAAATAAAATACAATTATGTATGAAATCTATTTATCTTTCTAATTAATATTTATAGTCAAATTTATCTTATGTATAACACTATATTAAAAATGTTTTAGTTATTAAACTATGATTTTAACTCTTTTATCTCTTCTTTAAATAAAATAATAATAAATGTCCTAATCTAATCCAAGTAGACCAAAAGGATCTTTCTTTATTCCTAGGTTGTTTATGATTGAATTACACTTATCAAATTGAATTAGGACATGTTTTAGGGTAATAATAATATCATTTTTACCCTTAATTACACTATTTACTTTTAACTATGTTAAATAAAAGTTAAAAGATTCTATTCACCAAAATATATTTTCACCTTATTGAACCACATTTTTCTTACTGATATCAATAGTATCTCTCAGATTTTTAAAATTCAACTCACAGAAGCAGTAAAATTATGTTTTATGTAAATTTGAAAATGCTCTTATGAGGTGGGTAAAAGACGATAAAAAGTTCAATAAAATTTTTGTATATCTAAAATTATTATAAAATAAATCCAATGAATTAAATTGAACATATATATTTATTATGTATATAATTTTACCTAAAAAAAATTAAATAAAATAAATAATTATTTAAAAAAAATCGGTTTTAAACTATAACTCAGTGTTTTTCCCTATTCATCAAAAATTGAAAGTTTTCAGAAAAATACCAAAAATTCACCCTAAGCTAATTTCTGTATTCAGAATCCAAAAATGAAGTCCATTTTGAAAGATAAAATTTATAAAATTTAGACAAGTGGGTATTACTATTCCTAACGGTTAGTTTGATTGGTTTTATTGTGTTAGAACTCGAAGTTGCGTACAACACACGGTATTGTATTATTAAAAGAGAAATGTACCGTTGAAGCTTGGGGTGTTACACAAACCCCATGTGTTGAACATTTCTTCTTTTATTAACATCATTACTTTCCATATTATGAGGTATTCTAGGAAAACTTTCTACGCTACCAAAATAGAAGGGGCTCAACACGGTGAGTAGATAAACTACACAACGAGTCATTTCCACCTCTAGTAGGAACATAGATCCATCCAACGATGGGTAGATAAAAACAGAAATCACGTGGTATACCCCACATGTATTCACCTATCTTGGATGGTGATTAATCCAAAACCATCTACCTCATGATGTAAGTAATGGAAATAATATAAACAACAACACGGCCATCATCCAAGAAACTGATTCAAACCAACATACAACTTTCATAATAATGTGTAACCCCAAATTCATCTAATTCTATCATCTTCAGTTTCCTCCACAACAACCACATCTATATCATGATGCATCTCTCCACTCGAGACATCAACTGCCACCACAAAAGTTGGGCCTCCCTAACTCTGATACCACAACAGCCCTCTGGGCTCATGCAACCAAGGCTCGTGTCACATCTGGGACTCCCTGACCCACATACCACAACATCCCTCCACACTCAGCCATCCCAGACTCACAAAACATCACAAAAATCAAGAAACAAACATTGAAACTGTAATATTGGTCATAAATTGAGGCATTAAACCTTTACATATGGTGAGATCTCATGGCTCCAAAGCATCATGCATGTGGACTATACATGAAAATATGAAAATTAGGCCTGAAAAGGCATTATATTTAATCACACAACCGATTCTTATTCAGTCTATAATTAAAAATTAATTATTCATAGGTTTCATCTACGAGAAACCTAATAAAAAATATATCCAGGGATATTTCAAATTAATTAAACAATTAATTTTACATTCCTTTAATTCTTTTATCAACAAAAATCAACATGCTTTAGGTTCATTAACCAGTTAAATGAAACATGTGTACTTGCATAAATTTTATTTTTATCAAATTACTAAAAAAATTAATTAAACATGCCACTTTATCTTTTAGACAATTAATTATCAATTAATTGCATCATTACATTATTTTTACAATTTTTATCAATAATAACATGCTAAACCAAACAATTCATAAATATCAAACTATCAAGAAAATAAATAGGCACACCATTATCACAGTATGAACAAAAACATCACCAAGTGATCGACATCAAATGTTTAATCCAGTTTAAGTAATTATTAGTTCAATTTCATTATTATCCAAGGGGCTAAATCATGCCCAATCTATGATTTCACATAAATAAATTGAGAAGTAAAAAATCTGCTACCTCAAAATGTCATTGATGTTCTTCACATAAGAAAGATCCCTACAACAAATCTCTGATCAGTCTTCTCAAAATAATGGTATCCATATGAGGACATCGCGACACAACTGCACCAACAAAAACCCAATGAAACCACATTATAACCATTTTTAACCAAACTCCATTGAATAGAAAGAATAAATGATAGTAAATGAGATCAAAATGGGAGAAGCCTCTATAGAATGAAGGAAAACACACCTTAGATCAACCGTGGTCACCACATATTGAATATGGAAGCTAGGAATCAATCCATGATGAAGTAATCACCAAAACATTAAATAGGGGGTGGGTCGGACACCTTGAGTAATGAGAGATTCATTGAAGTCTTAGGGTTTGACAACCTGAGTGGCTAGAAATTTTTTAAAACATACAAAATTAGGATATTACAAGGCATTTAATCCCCTTTCACATCAAGTAATCCCAAAAATTTATTTTTAACTGAATACACACTGCCTATTCATTTTATCTAATTTTTTAAAAGTCGATCTATTACACAGTGTAAACCCCAATTTTACATCATTTTACTCTTCAAAAAATGAAGACCTTTACTAATTTTTTATTCTAGAAACTGAACAACTCCAAACATCCCATGATCACCTCACGCCTTAGATATACACAAAGGGTTGATCCCTGTGAATTTAGGCCCTTATAATGACACACCTAAAATATAGATTTATTCATTATTTCGGTGGTTTTTAGATACACAAAATTTATATCTAGGTCAATTTAATTCAATTTATTTTTAATAGTGTATCTATACTAGTAGTCAATATGTGTGGTAGCATAAAACCACATAGTTGACCACATGAAATGCAAATATTTATGTGGAGTCAATACTATGTGGGATTACATGGCATGTATACTAACTAAACACCTTTAACCCATATGAAACATTTTTCAGGGTTAGTTAATAATACACAACATGTAATGCAACAATTTAATAATCCACAATATGTGTCATGATTTACATGGAATGAACCTTGTGTGGTTCACCATGGGTACATAGTTCATAATTTATCATTAGACGCATTTTATCTATGTTATCGAGAGAATATATTTGATACCTATAAATGGTATCTTGACAAATTTCATCTATTCCAATCCTATTTTCTATCATACAAATTAAAAAAATCAATATTAGATTAGTAATAAAAAAAATTGAAATGAAAAACACATAGACAACGTCATGTATTAATCAAAAAATTAAAAATTATAATGTGGCTTATAAAATCTGGATTGACAGTTCAGAGGTGAATTGTATGGTTTTAGATGCTTCATCTAGGGTTAAAATTAATTAATTTGGGTTACGTATCCTTAGACTAGTTGTTGTTCCAGTCACCCGACAGTCTTATTTTCCAATGGAAAGTGGCCTCCACCACTGTGGATGATTATGTTGTCTCCATGATCAGATCAAGATAATGGGATGTCCTCACTTCTTTTTGTGTATTCCTCCTTGTATTTCATCACCTTTTTTTGTCTCTCTTAATGTTCTAATAAATGTTTATAAATTTCAACCCCAGTAACATATTAAACTGGATATTAGTTAATTAAGCTGCATTTGGTAATGATAGGGTTAATAACTATGGTTGAAGTTGATGAGGACGCATGTTATGTTGGGTATATATAAATGTTTTCCTTATATAAGCTTTGAGGGTATCTTATAGGTGTGTCATGAGGTGCATTAGGTTCCAATACCTAGGCATACCATGATCAACATAAGTAAAATTATGTTCAATGAATAAGGAATCGAAGGCGTCACCTTGGGAATCCTATAATGGTCACATACGGAGACTTGTGTTTATTATGAAATTAATATGATTATAATCATTCCAAGAAACATAATAATTTCACATAATTATTTATTTTCTCTTCACCTATATAATCTCATTCTTATCACATGGGGTATAAACTATGGCTTATCACTTGAGTTGGGGAATGAAATTGTATGCTTGTCACATATGTTTCCTAGGACTATAAACTAAAAAATAATAGGTTCATCACATTATGATGAGATTATAAGGAATAAGTAGGGGTCACATTTTGAAATTATTTTGTGGAAACTTCCAATATATTCTCTTCATGTACTCATTTAGAAATAGTTTAACATCACATGGGGTTTCCAAATTCCATTGGGGACATCTAATATGGATTGTGATAGGTTTTGTGTAGTATTGATATATGATCAAGCTTCCTAGTTTTTGTCTCCAAAATGTAGAGGGATTTTTTAGAATGATGGGATTTAACCTCAATAAGAAATACTATATATCTTGTAATGAGACATGGGTGAAAACCCATATATTTTGATAGAAAATTTTAGGGTCATGTGATAGATCGGGTCTCTGTAGTTTAATGTCATACGGTAAGAAAACTGTCATTATTTTTAACATCATGCATATATGATTTTTAATTAGGGTTTAAAAAAGAGATATACCTTCCCATTTTGTATGGGAGGAGAGAAGTATATGGGGACCCTTCTTGAAACCATCGAGGGGAGTAATTATTGGTTTCACTCAATGATTCTTCCACAAGGGATTAAATGTACATTGTTTAAGTGAATTCAGAGAGAATAAGGTGTAGACACTACCCATTTCAGGTATCACTTGTTGATCATGGGGTGTGGGTGACAATAAAAGGTTTAAAATAAAGTGAGGTTTCATATCTCATTCTTAGAGTGAAGTGTGTGGGGATAAGGGTCAATGATACTTGTTATGCAGATAGATGAGGCACAAGTTAATCATGATTGGGTAAGCATACAATCTATAACCACAAAACTATCAAGAAACTATTTCTTATAAATTAGGAATCAAACATTAGAAAGTGGAATGGGTTTCAAAAAGGGTAGTTGGTATAAAAATATCATTATTGCATGATACATGAGTACCGAGTACAATGACGACGTCTTGGTTCCCATAAAAGGGGAATCATGAAGAATAGATATCCACATTCCCCATATTAAATAAAATAATATTCCAATAGAGAAAAGGGTGATTTTTTATATGAGTCATGTTAATGTCAATATATAAAAAATTTATAAATTGAAGGACCATTGCGGTGGTGGGGGCAAGTGGATTTAGGAAGGATATCTACTTATAAGAATCTATGTGGTCTCAGGTGTATGGTGGTTTGAGTTTCACGAGTTGGGATCTCTGACCAGAAGCCCAAAGGTCAAGGGTGAGCTAAAATGGGTTGTGTAGAATGTATTCATGGGAAACATATAATCTAAAATATACATTAGGTGATGGATTTCTATCTTTAAGGAAGTTTGAGTTCCACATAGATTCAATATACACTCACAAAACTATGAGATTTACGAAGGGATATAACTTTGTGAATATAGTCCCTTGATTGGTTTTTGTTCAGGTATTGGCCCAAGTATTCTTTTATTGGTCATTATGATCCTACAATTATATGGTAATTCATTTTTTTACATCAAAAAATTATCCTCCAATGAATGAAGCTAACATGGGATAGAGGGATATACTTCTGAGGATAAAGTATTGAAATAAAGTGATATGAGCTACCTGGTTTTTGGAACTCAATCCCACACATGGCCAATAAATAGGGTATGGGTCCCCATATAGGAAAAATTATTTTTCATGAATGATTTTTTATTTCATCTATTTTAATGAAAATTTTACTTTTAAGGAGAATCTAGTGACCCAAATCTTTAGCGCTCATGATAATAAATGTTTTTATGAATTAATTTACATGATCCTTAATCTATAGATTATCCATGATTTACTAGAAAATTTCCTTGAGGAACATCATTTTTAGGTCCAAATATTTTAAAACCAATCCATCATGAACTATGAATAGATATTTTTCCCAAAAATTCAAAAATGGATGATAAAGGTTCCATGGATGTTGCAGCATGACGGAGGGATAATAAACAGAACATTCATATCAGAGTGAGCTAATAAACTGTGTTAGAGAATGAATCAATATATAATATTTTATCCTAGAATAAAAGGTATTATACTATTTTTTAGAGGCATCCTTTTATGGTTTTGGGATTAAGGATGACATTTTTATCCCATGTACCGATTGAGATTCCCTATGTTATTGGTTTAGGTGTTCCCTTGGGATGTACTACTGGAACAATGCCATTACCTATCCTTGTTTAAACGAAGACGCCAAAAATAATATCTCACTCTATTTTTAATCCATTCAAAATAATTAATATAGAGGATATAGTTGTGGAAACTTCATTACCACCATATGAAAACATTTTTTATGTGATTTTAGTGGATCACCTTCAATGCATGACAAATGGATGAGATTTGTGCTAGAGAATCAACTTAATCAATGAATATGAGTGTGAATACTAGGTATTCTAGTGATATTATGAATATTATGAGAAATTCAATATGTTTTCCTTTAATAACAATCATAGAATTTTGAGTTTCACATTTATCAACACACATATATCATGGTATTGGTGTTGGGAAGGTGGTCTTCTAACACCAACTCATTTCATCTTCAACATGAGGAGTTCCGCATCATCTTATGGACCTCAACCATATCGGTGGAATCCAAATTTAATGGGAATCGTAATATGAGTTTATACCATCAAATAATTTCTATGAAGGCGTGGAGAATGTGATAGTTTTTTACATATCATAGATAGATTCCAAAAAAGGGGGTGATGAAAGAATATTTGGTCTTAGGATGTATCATTTAGAAAGTTCTCTATAATTTTTATTAATTATCTTATTGTGTGATTCCAGAGATTCCCATGTAGTGGTCAGGGGTGAAACAATGTGGGAAGAAAATATCATATTGGGTACTCCAAGAGGTGATCCAGTTTCACTTGTGAAGTTACATCATGAAGTCTCACATTTTTTAGGTTAGATTAGGTATGTTTATTATAGTGTTCATCTATAGGATATTGCTAACTCTTCATGACACTCATATGGGGGTGTGTTGAATTACCTTTACCATGATATAGATGCTGAAAATGGGGCATAAGAAAAAACTTATCAGTCCCAATGTTTTCAATGATCTATAAGATGGTGGGGAATATTAGTATAAGGTAGCCCCCCTACATGTGTATGGTCTATTTCACTTATTATACTACTAGATTTACACATGGGGGTTTATTACTATCCCAAATCCATTAAAAATACTAATAAAATATTCATCAATGCTTTTTGAAAATACCTGAGTGTTTCCCCCTTCAGTTGGAGAAAATTAGGGTGATTTCAAGGATCATGCTTCTAGAGTTGTTCATATTTCTCCCATTTTCACTCTGAAAAAGGAATTGTTTTGGGTGATGGATAGGGAATAATTGAGAACCTATCATACCTCATGGAATGTTGAGGTGTGTTACTAGTGGATCATATTTATCTCATGGTTTTTTATGATCTGTATAAAATATATTATTTTTCCAATCAATTTTGTTTCCACTAATGACTGTCATCGAGGGTGTACATTAGGGTACGATGAGGGTGCCACCCCATGGATATTAAAAGAATATAAAATATGTTCTTGTAAGAAGTTGGTAGGGAAATAATGAAAACTCTAATTAATAAATAATCTTTACAGTTTTTACAAAACTATACATAGAGTTGGGATAGCGCCAATACTTGGAAAACACTGATATGGATGGTGATCTTTGTAGATTTAGAAGTGGAAGTACTGTGGAAACACAGCCAGGGGTGTGATGTTATGGGATATGTGTACCAAGTGGAATATGTTGACATGTAGGGGTATAATTAGTGGTGGATACTAGGTCTTCTAATACGTCATCGGGTGCATCTCCTGAGATAGGTATGATAGTGGGCCAACGAATCATCTGGAAACAACCATTGGAGTAGGGTTAATATTTTTAGGTGGATCTGAGAGTTCCTTACGTGGATCAATGTAAGTGAATACAAAATTTAGTGCACAAAATAAATGAAATTTTCTTCCCAAATAAATAGGAACATAGATAAATATTCCAACAGTTCAAATTGTCTCAAGGGGTGTGGCATCATCTTCAGAGAAGTAGTGTACTTATTCCTAGGATGGGATATACCCAGGTGGGATGTATGGGTCCTCAAATGGAGGTCGTGTTATAAAATCAAGATATATAGAATATGAACCACTCCAAGGGAGTGGAAAAACCCTTGAGAGATTCAGTTTTGGTACAATTAAACATTACATATACTAGAAATTGCAAGGGAAGTGGATTAGTTAAAGGTGTGATAGGGGGATTCGATGATAATGTTTCATGGGGAAGTGATACATATATGGTCTCTCCTAGAAGAGAAGAATTTTTTTTATTCACTCATTTTGGTGGGATTGAGGTAATTTTAAAACTTTTGGGTTATTTAACTCATTTACTTTATACATTCACAAGGATCAATATGTGTAGAAGATGGAGAGATTCATGTTTAATATACAAGGGAGGATGATGAGATCTAGGTCTTAAAAGTGGTGAGAGAGTCACCTCCATCTGATGTTATGGAAGTAGGTTCCTAAAATTACACTAGTGATTTTCCCTTGTGTTTGAAGAAAAAAATCAACTTCCCCAATGATTAGATGGTATCTCTCAATCATTATAATGATTTTAGGTACCCATACTTATGATAACATTGGTTTACTTATTTTCTTCCTCATAAAATTAAAAACGCATCTTGCTATAGGGAATCATATAGTGGTCATTGAAGCACCCATTTACATGGATACACCAACACTAGTAGATCCTTTAATGAGTTTCTTAAATCTTTATTTTTGAGTTGGCATGGTGGGAAAAGTTATCCATAGTTTGATAGTTTGGTCTTAGCCTAGAGGCATTCTTAGTGAGGCTACCCTCATACATGTTTAACGATTAAACCTTTACACATTTGTAAGATCCAATAATTTTCTGCATTTGTCTCATTCTTGATTTCAGGTAACTTTTTTCCATTATTTGAGTACTTTTTTGGGTTACAAAATGGGGTTTGTTGGGGGTAATTTTTTGAAAAATGGAAGAAAAAGGGGTAGTGTGTTGTTGGTGCACAGTTGTGGAAAATAGTGAGCCCTAGCCCAGCAAACTGTGTGATCCTTATTAGAGGGGATTCGCCTAGCAGTCACATGGTTTGGAAAACCATGCACCCTAAAAAAAGTAACCACTCACCCTTATAAATATTTCCCATGGTTTAGGTGCATGATTAGGGATAACTATGCGCCCCTTCCTAGAAAACCATGCAAGGGAATAAAATTTACCTGAAAATTAAATATTTAATTCCAAAAACCCCAAAACACACATATTTCAACCCCATTTGAACTTATAAGGTATTTCATGTTTTTGGAAATCTCAAGACAAATTAAAATCCTTTTTAAAAACCATTATTCACAATTCGAAGTTCAAATAGAAGATCTTCACCTATTTTGATAAGTGAATTCAATCCCTTTTATTTTCTCATCCTTCTCAAACTCTTTCTATTTTCTTTCAGTGAAGTAATCATATGATATGGTTAAATCTAAATCCATTTGATGAGTTCTAGATCATTATATACAATATCATGATTTTCTTTAATCTTTATTTAGGATTTCAGGATACATATCTCACTCTACATTGTTTTTCCTCTTAATATTTGGGGATTTCCCGTTGGGTGATTGGTCATCAATGAATTGAGGTAGGTGTTCTAATCTCTGAATCCCATAGTTATGGTTTTCATTATGTATATGAAAATTGTACAATTTCTAGATTTATTTATAAATTTAAGTACCTTATCTTCTTTATTAATTAATTAATTTATGATTATTAGTTAATAACGAAGTCGTTAAATTTTGGGATTCCAGAATAATTAACTATAAAATTAATTATAGGATATTTAAATCTTAACTTGGGGACAATTAATTGTATAATTAATTATGTGATATGAATATCATAAAATTTAGATAATTAATTATATAATTAATTATGTGATATAGATATATTTAATTATGATAATTAATGGTTTTATGTGATATAGATATCTTGAATTGTGTTAATTAATGGTGGACTAAATTATGTGATATAGATACCTTGAATTGAGATAATTAATGATGGAATTAAATAAGTGATATAGATATCTTGAATTGAGATAATTAATCGTGGAATTCAATATTCGATATATAAATATATATATATCTTTAATTGGGGTAATTAATGGTGGAATTTATTATGTTATAAAGATATCTTGAATAGAGATAATCAATGGTGGAATTCATTATGGGATAATGATATCATGAATTGTTTTTATTAAGGGTGGAGTAAATTATGTGATATAGATATCTATAATTTACATAATTAATGGTGGAATTAATTATGTGATATAAATATCTTGAGTTGAGATAATTAATGGTGGAATGAATTATGTGATATAGATATATTGAGTTGATATAATTAATAGTTGAATTAATTATGGGATATATATATCTTGAACTGAGGTAATTAATGGATGAATTAATGATGTGATATAGATATCTTGAATGAATATAATTAATGGTGTAATTAATTATGGGGTAATGATATCTCGAATTAAGATAATTAACAATTTAATTAATTATGTGACTGTGATATCTTAGATTGAGATAATTAATTGAAAAATTAAATATAGGGATATTGAATTGATTATGTGAGAACGATTAATTGAGGAATTAATTGGAGATAATGAATTGATTGAGTTGGAATAAATAATTGATCAATTAATTGGATATATTATTATTTTTAGATATAAGAAATAATTAATAAATTAATTATGTTGATTTTGGGATTTTGAAAGAGATTAATTAATTTTTTAATTAATTAATGGGATTAAATTATATTAATTAATTGTGAGATTAATTAATGAAATTTATGAATTAATTAATTATTGAATTAATTAGTGGAATGAAAAGAGATAAATTAAATGTGGAATAAATTAATGGAATTTATGGGATTGATTAATTGACATATTAATTATTGAAGATATTGTGATTATTTATATATTAAATTAAATAATGGAATTAATTATCTAATATAAGTAACATGATTAATTAATTATGGAATTAAATAATGGGATTAAATTGATTAATTAATTGATGAATTAATTAATGAAAGAATTGTGATTATTTAATTATGAATTAATTAATAAAGTTTTGTGTGGGAAATTAATTATTGAATTAAATGAAGAGTAATTGATATGTTTAGTAAATTATTGAATTGAATAAAATAATTGAAGTGATTAATTAATTTTTTAATTAATTAATGTATTTTTTGTGATTAATTGTTTGTGGAATTAATTAATACTATTGATGTGATTAGTTAATGGTTGAATTAACTAGGGTAATTGATATGTTGAGTTAATTATTTAATTGGTTAATATAATTGAACTGATTGATTAATTACTGAACTAATTAATATTATTGATGTGATTGGTTAATTGTTGAACTAAAAAGATGAAACGATGTGATTAATTAATTATCGAATTAATTAATTTTATTTATGTGATTAGTTAATTTTTTAATTAACTAGTGGAATTGATGTGATAAATTAATTATTGAATTAATTTAAATTAATTATGCGATTAGTTAATTGTTGAAATAATAAAAGGAATTTTTTTGATTAATTAATTATTGAATTAATTAATTTTATTGACGTGGTAAGTTAATTGTTGAGTCAACTAATGGAATTTTTGTGTTCAACTAATTGTAAAATTTGTAATATAATTACTGTGGAAAATTAATTTTTTAATTGATTATGTGTTGATGAATGGTAACATGGCCATTCGATGTTAAAACTTTTGAGGTACTTGCCTTGGGAATCAGTTAAGATAAAGTACACAATGATCATGCACCTGATGTTAAAACAATAAAGTTTTTCAAAAAGGATAAGCTCTTGGATGATATAGTTGGCCCGTGGTTATAGGCTAAAACCTAGAGAATAGGAATACATCCTTGTGGTCGGGGTGGATGTGTTTCTCGTCATAGTATGCACACCAAATATTGAGCTTGGATTCTTCTTTTGTTATTCTTATTGTTTTTCATTTCAGTGTTTTATGTTTTTCATGTTCCTCCCCCATTTTACTTCTTTTATTCAATAAGAGAGGCCCTTGAGCCTCAACCTTTTCATAAAAAAGGAACTGGAACATGGTCATTCAATTCTGTAAAGTATTAATGGTTACTTTGGAATTGAATTATAAATTAAAGAATGGGAACATGGTCACTATATTCTATGAATTATGAATGGTAACATGGGAATTAAATATTGAAATAAAGAAGGGGAACACAGTCATTCTATTCTGTATTGTATGCATGGTAAGATGGAAATTCCAATAATAATTAAAGACAGAAGATGGCCCTGTAAGGGGTGGAGCATGCAGGATCTATCCCTATGGATAGGGTTTCCCTGTTATCGCTTTCCTTCTCCACCCTCCCCTCCCCCTCCCCTACCCTTTTTCTATGATCCTTTCCTTCATCTGGTTCCACCTTGAGCGACATAGCACTGTACCCCCTCTAGGTGTGTCATATGATGTCCCCATGTCTCCTTTCCTAAGTGTCGCTCTTCGCAACTATGATGACACCACCCCATTATGACACTACTACTATTGAAGGCTAGAGTGGTGTCCTTCAGCCCTTTTGGACCCCATGTGGTGGCATGGGTAATCACCTGGAAGAGTGTCCATGTGTCCTGCTTTACTTCCAGTGGACGATCGTTCCCTCAAACCCTCCCACCCTCTCGGTTCGAGGTGTCTCACTCCCACCCCAAATGGACTGGGCATAGTGGCAATCTAGATCTGTCATGTGGACTCGGAATATCGACAACACAGATCTGGTCAGATCTGAGTGTTCACGTTAATTCCCCTTTCGATTCGGTCCAATGATTCTCAATATTGACTCTTATATTATACGTGGGCAGCTGTGGTAAAAAACACTCTTTGTTGCATACATGTTTGACAATGGTTCAACCAGGGATCGGTTTTTGGAATCAAAGAATATCGAGTTTATGCACCATGATTGTTCTGCATTTTCTTTGTTTCCTCTATCATTTCATCATGATCTTTATTGCATGGCCCCATTTTGGTCGGGTTCGATAGATTCCATGATATTTTGGATGGTGGTGGAGGATTTGGTCAAGGTATCTCTTTCAGGTTCTCTTTTGGTTGCTTGGATCATCCATTGTGGCTCATTAGTCTCATGGTTCCTCATTTTAGATCTCTGTCAATTAATCCCTCACCATCATTCATCCTACTTCGAAGGGTCATGGGCATATTTTCTTCTTTCTTGATTTTTTTTATTTGGGTAAGTTTGGCTTGAGTGGATCCCGTTGGGCAGGCTGTCTCATCTTAATTTTCTTGTTTGATTCTCACTTTTCCATAAAGTTATTATTTAGGAAAATAAAAAAGAATTTTTTTGTGTTAAGTAAGGATTAAAGAATAGTAATAGTGGAATTATGAGATATGACCACACTTTGGAATACATCAGGCTCTGAAATGATCCAAAGTATGAATTGATATATCAAATCACTTGGAATACTTTGGGCTCCGATATGAGTTGAATAAGGAATTGAGGTACGAGTGTCCTTAGGAACATTAGATTTTAGGTTGTTAAATAAATAATAGTTTGATAATGTGATAACTATTTGTTTGTGAATTTTACTTATTCATTTATACAACTGAAGACACTAATATTGAATATTATTTTATACACCATTATTGGGGGCCGACTGAGTTGTACTCACACCCTACATAGGTTGCCTGATCGGTACCTGGGTAGTCTTTATTATTACAGGATTGGGTAAGGGAAAAGGCCCCCTGTTATATTGATGAGATAGGATGGAACTTGGATAATTCAATTAGATGTGGTTTGGGACCCACTTGGGAGTCTTCAGTGTCTTTATTTTCAGTTTTCATTTTAAACACTTGACACATATATTATCATGGCATTTTTTCTACTTATTTGGATATTGTATTTTTCGGAATTAATTATCTTTAGATATTGGTATTTTTATGGTTATATATTATTTCTTTATTGTTTATTATTTATTCTAGGGAATTTATATTATAAATTAAGGTATAGTCTCCCCATGATTGACTTTTCTGACCATTGCTACTAGTTGGAAACCTGTAACATGTTGAGAGGAATGCTTGAGGTCATCTGACTGGCCAGATTAGGGCATCAGTGTGTGGAACTCGGGGCAAGATGTTACAAATCGGTATCAGAGGATGTTTTCTTTCCTTTTTTTAAATTTTGGGAAGGTATTCAAGAGACTATGAAGAGTTGGGACATGGTAATGAGCTCATGCATATGAGTATCTAACACATGTATAGGGATAACCCAATTAAATAAGGTGGGATTGTTGTTATTTCTCATTCCTAGTACATTTTAATATTATTTCACCTTGGGTGACACATTTATTTTGTGTTGTGGTTTTTGATGTTGAAATTTTCTTATATTAGAATCTTTCATAGTATAGAATGAGAGTTGAGTTTTCATGCATCATTCGAGGCACTCAGGGTTATTGTAAAGTGAATTATTTAGGAATTCATGGGAAAACGTTATATGGGTATGTTGTTGAACATGAATTGTTTTTCCATTATTGTGAAATTTAAATAAAAATGGTTCCTAACATGAAATTGAGAAATAATGTAAAATTATACAAGATGATAATAAATGGGTTTCTAAATGAGAAACTTGAATAATTATAATGTGTTTATCGTTGTTTACTATGACCTATATGTTTAATGGTCAACAGTAGAGATAGTTCCTCAGTTTTGAGCGTGTGGTAGGAAAACAAGGGAATGACTTGTTATAATTTCTTTAAATTCCATCTGGTAAAATTTTTTAATGTTGTGAATTAGGAATCCCTTGATTTTTTTATTTTTTCCTATTTGTGGGTATTTTAGGTAGTGAGATTGACCTAGTTTGAGAATATAGTTTTGAGTTGTGCGAGGGAATGTCTGGTTTTGGATCAGTGTGGTGAGATGTTGGTGGGTAGGGAAGCTTGATACTTTTGATTGGTTCATTTGTTTTTGTAGTAGGGAGGTAACATTTTTAATTGAGGATTTGTGGTGGTATTAATATATGACTTCTTAGTATACATTTAATTAGTGATGATCATGTCCCCTACCTTGACATCATCGTTGGTATGCTGATAATGCTTTTCCTTTACACCTAGATACCAAAATGTGTTTTGTTGGATATGGGACCTCTTAGAGGATATGCTTATGAAGTGGTATATGTTGAGTTGGATGGAGGGAGGGAATTATCGCTAGTTTATAGATGACGTTTTGAGGACGGACTAGTTGATGATGAATACCATGGTTGGTGAGTTTCTTTACCCAGTGGTGTTAATGAAGCTCCAAAGGTCTGTAGAAATGTGTCATAAATAGGTGTGTGGAGTAATACACTGGGATTGAAGTGTTGGAATCTGAATTCCAATGAAATACCTCTAATGTGCACATTTAAATTATTCTAGGAATGTAAAATCGGGCCTTTGAGGTGGTGGATGTACGTACTTTCTATGAAATTTTTGATGAAAAGGTTAAGTGCGAATATTGGTTGGTGTTCTTGTAGTTATTTGGAATAATGAGTAGGGAAACACGTTAGATATGTTTCGAAAGTTGAGCTTGCGACCAATGCATCCTTTGATAATCATTCAATATGTGTGTTAGATCATAATGAGAAGGATTTTCATGGAAATACAATGATGATAATTCATGTATTGTGGGAACATGGGCATTTAAAAGAGAAAACATAGGAAATGGAAGAGGATATGAAGGCACAGTGGCATGTTCTTTTTGGCTCAGAATTAGAGAGGTGCATGGGAGTGCAGCTCAATGATATGTTGTTATAAGGTGGGGATGTTGTAAGACCCTAACCTTTTATGGATTTTTAGGCTTGATTTTATGTAATATTTTATCTTTATTTGAGTACTTTTGTTTGGGTTATAACATTGAGTTTGTTGGTTTGAATATTGAGAAAAATGGTAGAAAAGGGGCACTGCATGGTTGGCTCGCACATAAGAAAAATCATGGGGGCCAACCCATCAAACTGTGAAAACCTAGGCATAGGGGATTAAAACGGAAAGATTATAGTTTGGAAAAAACATTTTCCCTAAAAGGAGTAACCATTTACCCCTATAAATAAGTTGCATGGTTTAGTAACACGGTTAGGGAATACTATGATCTCTTTCATATAAAACTATGTACAAGAATAAAAATAAATGAAAAATCAATTCTTTAATTATCTGATCCCTCAAAACTCACATATGTCAACCTCTATTAGACCCTAGGAGGTATTTAACATTTTTGGAGCTCATGAGAAGAATTCCAAGCCCTCTTGACCTACTTTCTTTTTTATTAAAATACTGGATAGAGCATTCATACCTCTCCCAGTAAGTGAATCCTATCATGGTTCTTTTCTCATTCTTCTACCATTCTTCAAGAACTATTTCAGTGATGAAATCCTATGATTGGTTTAGATCTAAATCTATTGGGTGAGATCTAGAACTATTATTATTGATATAGATATATATTTACAATATCATAATTTTCTTTAATCTTGATTTAGGGTTGTGAGATACAGATCTTGTTCTACATCATTGTGCTGCTCAATTATTTGGGATTTTCTATTAAGCGATTGTTCATCATCGCATTGAGTTAGTTGGTATATTCTTAAATACCCATACTAGTGATTTTGATTATGTGTTTGAAAATTTTAGAATTGCTACATATCTATATAAATTTAAGTTCTTGATGTTCTTGACTAATTAGTTAATTTGGGTGAACTAATTCATGACAGAATTATGAAATGTTGGGATTCGAGAACAATTAATTATTGAATTAATTGTTGAATTAATTGTAGGATATTGATACAAAAAATTGGGTAAAATTAATTGTAGAATTAATCATGTTATATTTATATCATATATAATGAATAATTAATTGAATAATTAATTATGTGATATATATATATATATCTTGAATTGAGATAATTAATTGTGGAGTTAATTATGTGATATAAATATCAGGAATTGGGATAATTAATGGTGGAATTAACTATGTGATATAGATATCTTTATTTGAGATAATTAATTATGGAATTAATTATGTGATACAGATATATTGAATTGAGATAATTAATGGTGTAATTAATAATGTGATATAGATATCTTAAATGGAGATAATTAATGGTGGAATTAATTATGGTTTAATGGTATCCTAAATTTACATAATTAATGGTAGAGTGAATTATGTGATATAGATATATTGAATTGAGATAATAAATGGTTGAATTAATTATGTGATATAGATATCTTGAATTGAGATAATTAATGATGGAATTAATTTTGTGATACATTTAACTTGAATTGAGATAATCAATTGTGGAATTAATTATGTGATATAAATATCTCGAATTGAGATAATTAATTGTTTAATTAATTATGTGGTATATATATCTTAAATGGAGATAATTATTGGTGGAATTAATTATGGGATAATGACAACTTTAATAGAGGTAATTAATGGTAGAATTAATTATGAGATAATCATATCTTTAATTGCAATAATTAATGGAGAAATTAATTATAGGGACATTGAATTGATTGAGTTATAACAATTAATCTAAGAATCAATCGAGGATATTTAATTGATTGATTTTGAACAATTAATTAATGAATTAATTGGCAATATTATTTTTTTAGTTGAAATAATTAAATTATTTATTAATTATAGATATTTTCATATTTTGAATGAGACTAATTAATTATGTAATTAATTAATGGAATTGAATGAGATTAATTAATTGTTGAAGTAATTAATTGAATTGAATGATATTAATTAATTGTTTATGTAACTAATGGTATTGATGGATTAATTAATTGTTGAACTAATTAATGAAATGGAAAGAGATAAATTAACTATGAAATAAATTTGTTAAAATTGATGGGATTAAATAATTTATGAATTAATTAATAAAATTAATGATATTATTTAATTGTTGAAATATATAATTGGATTGATGGGATTAATTAATTTATGAATTAATTAATGGGGGTAACGTGATTATTAAATTTTTGAATTAAATAATTGGATTAATTAATTGATGAAGTAAGTAGTTAGAGTTTTATGATTTGTTAATGGGGAATTAATTAATACCATTGACATGGGTAATTAATTAGCGCATTAACTGAAGATTAATTGATGTGTTTATTTAATTAATGAAATTAAAAATAGAATTTATGTGATTAATTAATTGTTTAATTAACTAATATATTTGATGTGATTAATTAATTGTCGAATTAATTAATACTATAGATGTGATTAAATAATTATTTATTTAACTATAGAAATTGATGTGTTGAGTTAATTTTTTAATTGACTAATATAATTTAAGTGATTAATTAATTGTTTAATTAATTAATATTATTGATGTGATTATTTAATTGTTGTATTAATTAGAGGAATTTATGTTGCTAATTAATGGTTGAGTTAATTAATATTATTGGTGTGATTTGTTAATTATTGATATAACTATAGGAATTTCTGTGAATAATTAATTGTTGAATTAAATAACTTTATTGAAGAGATTAGTTAATTATTGAATTAGCTAGAGGAATTTATGTGATTAATTAATTGTTGAATTAATTAATATTGTTGCTGTGATTAGTTGATTGTTGAGTTAACTAGTGGAATTGTGGTGGTTATCTAATTATTTAATGACTAATGGAATTACTGTGGATAATTAATTGTTAAATTAATTATGTGTTGATGAATAATAACATGGTCATTTGATTCTGAAGTAATGATTGGTAATATGGTCATTTAGTTGTTAAATAGAGAATGTGTACATGGTCATTCTATTATGTGTAGTACTAAAGTTTACAAAGGAATTGAAGTATGAATTTATGAATGAGAACATGGTCCTTATATTGTGTTATGTAATCATGGTAACATGTGTATCAATTGTGAATTATGATATTGAACGCAATCATGAGTTGAATCGAACTACGAGACTCCCTTATTATAAAATGTCTATTATAATGTAACACCCCAAGCTTCTACGATACGTTTCCCTTTGAATAATGCAATAACGTGCATTGTACGCAACTTCGAGATTCAAACACACCGCAACCAATCAAACTAGTTGTTATGAATAGTAATACCTAATTTTTAAAATTTTAGAAATTTTATCTCTCAAAATGGACTTCATTTTTGGATTTGGAGTATCAAATTTAGCCTAAGGTGAAATTTTGGTACTTTTCGGATAACTTTAATATTTTGATGAATAGTGAAAATTACTAAAGTTTAATTAAAAACAACTTTTTTAATCAAAATAATTAATAGTGATAAATTATGAATTTGAGTGGTTTTAAAGTATAATTAGAATATATTTTTACCTTTTTATTCAATGGTGTTCATTAGAATTAATTTTACTTTGAAATTGGACATAAACAATTGTTAATGTTTTGATATATATTGTTTCTTAAAAACACGCTATTTGTTGTGACAGCGGGAATCAATTATAAAATTAATTAATGCATCTTATATGTTTGGAATTTTGTAAAATAGTCATCATTTTTTAATTTGGAATATCAATTATAGCTTAGGGTGAAATTTTGGCATTGTTCTGAAAAACATCAATTTTTGATGAATAGTGAAACCACTATGTTGTAGGTAAAAAATTTAATTTTTCATAAAACTTAATTTTATTGCTTCTGTGAGTGGAATTTTAAAAATTCGAGAGACACGGTTAATATCACGGAGTAAAATGTGGTTCAATTACATTAAAATAATTTTTGGTGAATAGAAACTTTTTACTTTTATTTACCACGGTTAAAAGTAAATAGGGTAATTAAGGGTAAAAATGATATTAATATTACCCTGACACATGTAATAATTCTATTGGACAAGTTTATCTCGACCAAAAACAACCTTAGGAATAAAATATTATCATTTAGGTCCACTTGGATTTGATTAGGACATTTATTATTATTTAATTCAAAGAGGAGTTAAAAGAGTTAAAATCAAAGTTTATTTACTAAAACATTTTTAATATAAGGATACACATAAGATAAATTCGATTATAAAAATTCATTAGAAAGATAAAAGGATTTCCTACATAATTATATTTTATTTATAATTTTTAGGCATTAAATAATTTAATTTATTTATGACACAATGATGATGCAGTAATTACCATAATAGTGAAAAATTAAAATAATTGATATTATAAATACCCAAATAAATATAATTGGATACTTTTATTGAAGTAAACTAATTTTATAGGTTAATATTACATATTAGGATTGATTTAATTGACATTTTTATAAGTAATAATTCTGATATGAGTTTCACAAAAATCAATTATTGAATAGTGTCAAAATTGACATAAAAGAGTTTTAAAAACAAATATTATTTTATTAATTGATATTAAAATCCTAAAAATCTAAGGTTAGTCCAAGAGACTTATATCATGATAGGTGTATCATTAATGGACCACTTGGGAGTCTCTTGGATGTATATAGTATGTTTATTAACCATATAATATAAAAATACAAAGAGACATTGTAAAAGTGAAATTAATTAACTAAGAGTTAATACTTAAAGATAAGGTTAATATAATGACCCACACCTATATAAATTCTATTGGTTGAGTGGTTTTCGACCTATGCCCATCTTAAACTTTAAATAATCTACTTTGGAGCAATTAGAAACCGAATATGAATTTATTATAAAACAATATTTCTAGCTTTTCCAAAAGTGCCCCTCACCCCTATTATAAAAGGGCACTCCTCCTTCTCATTACTTCACACCTTCAAAGCCTTTTGGTTCAGAAAACCCCTGTAAATATACTCTCTCAACATCCCTCACTTCATCCTGGAGTCCTTCCTTTACTCATAAATCCAACTTAAATAGCCCTTTTGATCAAATCGAAAGGAAGAACCCAAAGAAGAGGTAATGTTTTCACCAACCTTTTTCAAGTTCCTTTCTTCTTCCACTTCTTCTTTCTTGGTTATTACCATTATAAAATAATAACTCCAGTATCCTATATATATTGTGATGTTATTATAAATATGGTACAATCATATTCAGTATTCTATCCATCCTTTGAATAACATGTCACCATACGTGCGTACGTACGGCTTACCGTCTCCATGTCTTGGTGTAATTGTTATTCAATAAATTGTTATTTTTATGGGTATAATAATAATGTGTAATTAATGTAAATAATAAATATAACATGATAATTATTCTGTATATATGATATACCATCCAATTATATATTATTTTCATTTCAAAAGAATGATATTGTCACTCGTGTGTACGTACGGACTACCGTCTCCACGAACGTGATGAGATTCATTCTCCGTCGTATCCATTCATGTATAATTCTCATTTGATGATTAAAAATAATTTTTAATGACTTGATATAATTCTGGATATGAATAATTTACAACCTATCCATAACAAACACGGCTTACGTAACAAAGAATATAATGGAAAATGAGTAAGTTAACACCCGAAATGACGATAATACTAAGATATTATTAACAAATCAATGCTAAAAGATCATATATGATATCATATTAATGTAAATGATTCTTGAATAATTTAATAACAATTATATATCCATTATACAGGAGGTTAACCTACCGTCGACCAAGGAAAAAGTACAAAGTAAGGGGTTTCTTATCTCACTTTTAATTCCTTGAGAATTCCATTGTTCACCACTTATTTATTACATGGGGTGTATGTGTTCTGCCAATGATTGTATTCATTGTGTAATATACTTTAATTTATGGGTATTTACATCATCATTGTATGATCCTTCTTTCATGGGTGTATGTTTCATAATTTACCTAATCGATAAGGGAATTTGAAATTTCAATTTCCATTTATTCGGATTTACGCAAACTTCATTGATTATTTTACTCCGAGATTATGTGTGGAATCAATATTCATTTTCTTATTTCATAATTTCCACTCCCCTTTTCTTTGGATATAATTTTTATACACATAATCACTCCATTTATAATTTATCAAGTCATCGATATGAATTTGATAAGAGTAATTTTAACTCATTCTCCATTTGTTGAGTTAAACATCCAATTCATTGGTGTTATTTTTACAAGATTATGTGTGAATGTCCTGTTATTGTTTTACACTGAATATCCAATCATATATAGTGTATTTATATTTTTTACACATAACTATGTCATTGATTTTTCCTTAACCTAAGGGTACAACCTTTATAAGAGATTTCATCTTAATTTACATTCCATTGAGACTTCTTTGTTGATATAAACCAAATCACTTTTATGTGGTGTATATAATGTACTTTGACATAGTATATCATCAATCCATTTATTCTCATGATATGACAATGTTTTTATTAACTCAATTATTTGTATTCAAGTGTCTATTTTGGTTAGAAACTCTAACTAAAATACCAGTTTTAAATGTTTTACTGACTTATTCTTCTAAATCTTTCTCATAATGTCCATGTTTTAAAAAAATGGTTTTAAGTATTTATTTATATTAACATTAAATTTTTAAAATTAAAACTCCTTTTAAAAAGTTTCAAAGTGGTATGGGACACTTTGATTCAAAAATCTATTTCCAAATGGCTTCATGACAAATAGTGTGACTTTTAAATGAATTGAAGAAAAGGGGGATATTTCTCTCAAATAGTTTTGATGGTTATATTCATCTATGTCAATATCATTCATTATTATCAATTGAGGTTAATATGATACAATAAAATCTTCCATATTGTATCGAATGTGTTATGTTTGACTGTGGATATGCTATTTTAATACCATTCATGGTTTTTGGTTAAAGTATTGACATTTAGTATGCTAGTTTTAATATGAATGTTTATGTTATGTTTAAACCTGTTCATATGAGGAATGCATTGGACTTAGTAAGTGACGGGTGGAGCCCGCTATAGCTCCTCGATGCATCGGTAGGTCTCATGAGACAAACTAGTGTCTTGGAACAATGCCTTAGAAAAATATTATTTGTAGTCTTGGTACGAGGCCTTGGCTATGTGGTTATGATAGTCTGGAATTATGCATTCCATCATTATGAAAGTGGTTATTGATATTGCGTGTGATTGTTAGACTAGTATAATATCCATGTGAATAAGTAAATGGCATTATTTCATTTTATCTTTTCCATATTATGCTGAAGTTCATGTTTAAAAGGCTTTTGTTTTAGTTATAGACTTCTTTATGTGTTTATGTTATCTATGAAAGCTTCTTCTATATTGTTATCCTTACTAAGCATCTGAGATCACCCCTTTCAATGTATTATTTTTCCTAGGATGTGAAGAATTAATTTATGAATGACCTGCAGGGATATTATGAGGGGATATGAAGACAAGTTGTTGTTGTAGTTTTTTTACCTTATGATGTAATGCAAGACTTATGAATATATCTACTATTTCCAAGAATACTAAACTAATCGGTCTTTCAAGACATGATCCTTTGTGATCATGCCAATGTTATGTAATAATGCACCGACTCTAGGTATCTAGGGTCGGGGCATTACAGTTGGTATCAGAGGAAGTTTAGTACAAACCTTGGAAGCTAGATTTAGATAAACTCTGATTAGAGCATGTAGACCTAAGATAAACTCTGAGGATTAGTATATAAGAACTTCCAAGAATTTTGGTACTATAGAGATTTTGTGAGTTTTCCAAGAAATACATCTCTGTCTGGATACGAGCAGGTAGAGGCGGCTCTGGCACAGATGTACCTAGAGGTAAAACCCGAAAACACCGCTTTGAGATAGACTCGAACGGGAACTGGTGCACGACAATGGGCCTTGCTGCACTCTTGGTTACGACACTCCTGGGGGATATGCTTAGGATAATTTACATTTTCTTTACAAACCAATTTGAGCTATTATATATATAAGATGAGAGTAAATGACCTCGGTTAATCCTAATGTGTTTCAAATTGAGAATATGGTGACATGTTAATCTCTAAATGATTTTATGACTACTGTTACTCACACAATGCTTTCTGGTTTTAGTCAATGGATGGATTCCAAGGAAGTCATAGTGACTTTGAGAATGATGTACAAGGTGGGAATGTTGGTGGAAATGAGAAACAAAATGGAATGTTGATAGGCGTAAAAGATATCATCTTTATGCCAAATCAATTTTCCAAAAATATGATCAACAATATATATATTAACCAATTACCAGACTCAACAAAGAAGAGAAAGGTGATGAATGATAAGAGCTCCAGCAGTGGAGACCATGGAGAAAAGAATACTCAATTTCCATCATGAAAGAAATGTGGAAGGAGACACCCAGGAAAGTGTCTCAATGGGACAAAGAAATTCTTTACATGTGGGAAGGAAGGACATAAAGTGAATAATTGTTGAAAAAAACTGAAGAGTACTATGGAAGAAGATAAAAATGGTCCCAAGAATCCATTTATAGTCATTTTCCGTAAATATAGGGGACCAGACCATTACCCGAGTGAATGCCCTATTCTATAGGATATTTTCGTGGTCAAAGAAGGAGCTATGTGGAAATAAATGGTTGGAGAAATATTTAAAAATTGTTAGTGCTCTTTATTGATGGGTTTACTCTGGAATAATTTTCTCTTGTATTTGTAACCCCGCAGTTTTACATGTTAGAATGGTATTTGAGGAATAATTATCTTTTCTCTTGTGGATATAGTTATGAATAACCATTTGGTTTTATATGATCATTGGGTTTGAGGCAATTATAAGTTATTATAATTTGGGATGAAAATACAATGTATGATATAACATTTGGGGTTAAATTATGTTATGGTTATTTTGAGGAATTTATCTCATTTTGATAATGTTATAAAATATAGTTTTTGAAAAGGGACAACACGCAGACCGTGTGACAACCCATCGCGTCAGACAAATCTATAGGAATCGAACCCACAACCAAAGTGCAATTGGGATTTATCGCCTACCACTGGACTACGTGAAGTCCCTGGTTAGTGTGACTATTATTTTTAGTAAAATGATTTTATTGATCAATAATAATTTGATTTGGGATCTTATGTATTATCAAATGAATACACTTAGTATAGGAAAATAATTTGGTAATTAAGTGATAAATGTTATTTTGGAAGTTGTTTGCCTTGTTGTATGGAAAATAGAAAAGTATGGGATTTCATTTGAGGAGTAATGGTGGATTTTTATCTATGTTTTTTTTGTGGATTTATAGTGATTTGGGTTGTTTATGGAAATGATTAGGTTAATTACTTTTAAGTATGCGACTTTAAGAGTAATTAATGTCATTTGGAGGTAAAATTTAACATGGAAGACTACATTCTTATTAGTTTTGAGTTTCAATATTAGTTTGGATTATATTGAAGGATTTTAAGGACAATTTATTATTGAATGGTATTTATTTAACTTTGGGGTATTGATGGTTTAATTTTAGAAATTAAGACTAGTGTTTTTTTCTCTCTAATTTAATATCCATTTTGGATCATCATATATTAAACTAACCATTTTGGTTTTGATTAATCTCTAAAGGCAAGGTAAATATATAGTTTATCCTACGTGGATCGTGTATTTATATAGAAGTTTATTCTAGCTCTTCCATTGTGACCAAGTCTTCTTGAATACTCATTGATCAAAAAAAATGAGTTAGTGGTAAAAATTTATTAAATAATGAAACTCTACTTAAAAAATAATTATATCTCTTTATGTTCTTAGTCAATATCATAAATTAATTCCTCATCCTTATGTAATGTAACTTTAAACAAAAAAATGTTGTCCGTTTACTTTTCCTACTGGGAGACTAAGGACCGTTTGTCCCAACACAAGTTTGTGATTTTCTTATTGTTAACTTTATCCTGATCATGTTGTCTATCCCTCTCCATCAGAACTGAACACTTAGTATATCGTCCATATCCATTTTTTCCAACATGGAATCCTAGTATGGGTTATCTTGGGTAGCCTTTATACCTCTCTTCCTTTCTTTTAAAGTGATAGTTTTATTGACTCTTTTTCTGATGTGGGACATTCCATTATATTCTTAAGCACAATTTTAAAAAATTTTGAGGATGACATTTATTGATGTAGGGAAGAATGTAACACCCCAGGCTTCCACGGTACGTTTCCCTTTGAATAATGTAATGACATGCATTGTACGCAACTTCGAGATTCTAACACACCACAAACAATCAAAATAGCCGTTATGAATAGTAATACCTACTTTTTAAAATTTTAGAAATTTTATCTCTCAAAATGGACTTAATTTTTGGATTTGGAGTATCGAATTTAGCCTAAGGTGAAATTTTGGTACTTTTCGGATAAACTTAATATTTTGATTAATAGTGAAAATTACTAAATTTTAATTAAAAACAACTTTTTTAATCAAAATAATTAATAGTGATAAATTATGAATTTGAGTGGTTTTAAAGTATAATTAGAATATATTTTTACCTTTTTATCGAATGGTGTTCATCAAAATTAATTTCACTTTGAAATTGGACATAAACAATTGTCAATCTTTTGATATATATTGTTTCTTAAAAACATGCTATTTGTTGTGACAACATGAATCAATTATAAAATTAAATAATTTAACATAAATTTTTGGAATTTTGTAAAATAGAAATCATTTTTGAATTCGGAATATCAATTATAGCTTAGGGTGAAATTTTGGCATTGTTCTGAAAAACATCGATTTTTGATGAATAGTGAAACCACTAAGTGGTAGTTAAAAAACTAAATTTTTCATAAAACATAATTTTACTACTTCTGTGAGTGGAATTTCAAAAATCCGAGAGACACGGTTAATATCAAGGAGTAAAATTTGGTTCAATGAGATGAAAATAATTTTTGGTGAATAGTAACGTTTTACTTTTATTTACCACAGTTAAAAGTAAATAGGGTAATTAAGGGTAAAAATGATATTAATATTACCCTAACACATGTCCTAATTATATTTTACAAGTTTATCTCGACGATAAACAACCTTAGGAATAAAATATTATCATTTAGGTCTACTTGGATTAGATTAGGAGATTTATTATTATTTCAATCAAAGAAGAGTTAAAAGATTTAAAATCAATGTTTATTTACTAAAAAATTATTAATATAGGGATAAACATAAGATATATACAATTATAAATATTAATTAGAAAGATAAAAAGATTTCCTACATAATTATATTTTATTTATAATTTTTAGGAATTAAATAATTTAATTTATATATGACACAATGATGATGTAGTAATTACCATAATAGTGAAAAATTAAAATAATTGATATTATAAATCCCCAAATATATATAATTGGAGACTTTTATTGAATTACACTACTTTTATAGGTTAATATGACATATTAGGAATAATTTAATTTACTTTGTTTGAAGTAATCATTCTGATATGAGTTTCAAAAAAATCAATTATTGAATAGTGTCATAATTGACATAAAAGAGTTTTTAAAACAAATATTATATTATTAATTGATATTAAATTCTTAAAAATATAAGGCCAAGAGACTTATATCATGATATATGTATCATTAATGGACCATTTGGGGGTCTCTTGGATGTATTTAGTAAGTTTATTAACCATATAATATAAAAATACAAAGAGACGTTGTAAAAGTGAAACTAATTAACTAAGAGTTACTACGTAAAGATAAGGTTAATATAATGACCCAAACCTGTATAAATTATATTGGTTGAGTGGTTTTAGACCTATCCCCACATTAACCTTTAAATAATATACTTTGGAGCCATTAGAAACTGAATATGAATTTATTATAAAATAATATTTATAGCTTTTCCAAAAGTGCCCCTCACCCCTATTATAAAAGGGCACTCCTCCTCCTCATTACTTCACACCTTCAAAGCCTTTTGGTTCGTCCAACCCCTACCCAAATACTCTCTCAACTTCCCTCAATTCATAATAGAGGCCTTCCTTTATTCATAAATCCAACTTAAGGAGCCCTTTTGATCAAATCAAAAGGAAGAACCCGAAGAAGAGGTAATGTTTTCACCACCCTTTTTCAAGTTCCTTTCTTCTTCCACCTCTTCTTTCTTTGTTATTACCATTATAAAATAATAACTCGAGTATCCTATATAAACTGTGATGTTATTATAAATATGGTACAATCATATTCAGTATTCTATCCATCCTTTGAATAACATTTCACCATACGTGCGTACGTACGGCTTACCGTCTCCACGTCGTGGTGTTATTGTTATTCAATAAATTATTATTTTGATGGGTATAATAATGATGTGTAATTCATGTAAATAATAAATATAACATGATAATTATTCTGTATATATGATATACCATCCAATTATATATTATTTTAATATCAAAAGAATGATATTGTCGCTCGTTTGTACGTATGGACTACCGTCTCCACGAACGTGATGAGATTCATTCTCCATCGTATCCATTCAAGTATAATTCTCATTTGATGATTAAAAATAATGTTTAAGGACTTTATATAATTCTGGATATGAATAATATACAACCTATCCATAACAAACACGGCTTATGTAACGAAGAATATAATGGAAAATGAGTAAGTTAACACCAGAAATAACGATAATACTAAGATATTATTAACAAATCAATGTTAAAAGATCATATATGATATCATATTAATATAAATGATTCTTGAATAATTTAATAACAATTATTTCACCATTATACAGGAAGTTAACCTACCGTCGACCAAGGAAAAAGTACAAAGTAAGGGGTTTCTTATCTCACTTTTAATTCAGTGAGAATTCTATTGTTTACCACTTATTTATTACATGTGGTGTATGTGTACTACCCATGATTGTATTAATTGTGTAATATACTTTAATTTATGGGTATTTACATTATAATTGTATGATCCTTCTTTCATGGGTGTATGTTTCAAAAGTTACCAAATCGATAAGGGAATTTGAAATTTCAATTTCCATTTATTCGGCTTTACGCAAACTTCATTGATTATTTTACTCTGAGATTTTGTGTGGAATCACTATTCATTTTCTTATGTCATAATTTCCACTCCCTTTTCTGTGATATAATTTTGATACACATAATCACTCCATGGATAATTTCTCAAGTCATCGATATGAATTTGATAAGAGTAATTTTAACCCATTCTCCATTTGTTGAGTTAAACATCCCATTCATTGGTGTTGTTTTTACAAGATTATATGTGAATGTCCTTTTATTGTTTTTCACTGAATATCGAATCATATTTAGTGTATTTATATTTTTCACACATAACTATGTCGTTGATTTATCATTAACCTAAGGGTACGGCCTTTATGAGAGATTTCATCTTAATTTACATTCCATTGAGACTTCTTTGTTGATATACACCAAATCACTTTTATGTGGTGTATATAATGTACTTTGACATAGTATATCATGAATCCCTTTATTATCATGATATTAAAATGTTTTTATTACCACAATTATTTGTATTCAAGTGTCTCTATTTTGGTTAGAAACTCTAACTAAAATACCATTTTTAAATGCTTTAAAGACTTATTCTTCTAAATATTTCTCATTAATGTCCATGTTTTAAAAAATGGTTTTAAGGATTTATTTATATAGACATTAAAGTTGTAAAATTAAAACTCCTTTTAAAAAGTTTCAAAGTGGTATGGGACACTTTGATTCAAAAATCTATTTTTAAATGGCTTCTTGACAAATAGTGTGACTTTTAAATGATTTCAAGAAAAGGGGGATATTTCTCTCAAATAGTTTTGATGGTTATATTCATCTATGTCAATATGATTCATTATTATCAATTGAGGTTAATATGATACAATACAATCTTCCATATTGTATCGAATGTGTTATGTTTGACTGTGGATGTGCTATTTTTATACCATTCATGGTTTTTGGTTAAAATATTGACATTTCGTATGCTAGTTTTAATAGAAATGTTTATGTTATGTTTAAACCTGTTCATATGAGGAATGCATTGGACTTAGTAAGTGACGGGTGGAGCCCGCTATAGCTCCTCGATGCATCGGTAGGTCTCATGAGACAAACTAGTGTCTTGGCACAAGGCTTTGGAAAAATCTTATTTGTAGTCTTGGCACGAGGCCTTGGATATGTGGTTATGATAGTCTGGCATTATGCGTTCCATCATTATGAAAGTGGTTATTGATATTTCATGTGATTGTTAGACTATTAGAATATCCATGTGAATAAGTAAATGGAATCATTTCATTTTTTCTTTTCCATATTATGCTGATGTTCAAGTTTAAAACGCTTTTGTTTTAGTTATAAATTGCTTTATGTTTTTATGCTATCTATGAAAGCTTCTTCTATATTTTTATCCTTACTGTGCATCTGAGCTCACCCCTTTCAATGTTTTATTTGTCCCAGGATGTGAAAAAGTAATTTATGAATGACCTGAAGGGATAGTATGAGGGGATATGAAGACAAGATGTTGTTATAGTTTTTTTACCTTATGATGTAATGTAAGACTTATGAATATATCTAGTGTTTCCAAGAATACTAAACTAATCGGTCTTTCAAGACTTGATCCTTTGTGATCATGCCAATGTTATGTAATAATGCACCGACTCTGGGTATCTAGGGTCGGGGCGTTACATATAACCTAGGTGTTAAGTTAGCGGGAATATATATAACTATCTTATGAAAATATTAGGTGAATTCATTAGTTACTAATTATTTATGAGAAATATAAATAAATTATAAATTTTTATTTTTGTAAGAATAAACTCAGGGAATTACTGATAGTAAATGAAATTAATGAAATATTTATTTTATCTAGTCAATAAAATATTATTTATATTCATCCATTATATATTATTATCATTGGGTATGAATAAACCCAATTTTATGTATAAAAATATATATTTTTGAAGACAATTGTTTCCCAACTTTTAATGGAAAACACTTTTGATGTAAAATCTTTACAAATTAATAATTTTTATATGAAAACATGATCGCATCGCGATTCACTGTTTCATTTTCACCCTTACACCACCATGCTAAACTTGTATTATATTGAAAAAAATAAAAATAATAACAAATTTTATTCCATGTTTGAATCATTTATTTTGTGTTTATAATTGTGGAAAGGGTCAATGTCACTTGTTTTGATAAATCCATTGCCTGAGGAGGTGATTTAGAGGCCTGAGAGATGATTTTGAAGGAAAATGGGCCAAAACTACACAGGTTCCATGACCACCTATACACTGTTAGGTAGATTATGAAAATTATGTGCATTTAAACGGGATGAAATTTTGTGTTATGGTCCAAAATTAAATTTTCTACATCTCTTATGAAGAAAAACAAGCCCGATTCATCCATTAATGGTCCCAACCGAAATGATTTGTCGAGGCTACTGAATCTACACGGAGTCAAAAGTTGTGGGCGGTGTTTTATCCATATCTAGATTTGTATGTGTCCAAAATAATCCAAAAATTCGGTGAAGATATCCAAGAAGTGTGAAAATAACTTTAAAGTTTTTTCAAAATCCATTAAATACTCCATGGAGGCCAAAAACATTGTGACAAGTGGTTTTACACAATCTTTGTGCCCATAACCACTTCCCATTTTTTCTATAAAAGAGCACCATGGATACCTCATTTGAAGAGTTTGAACCAGGATCCAAGCTCTTCCATTTTGTAGTCCTACAGGAGTCTCTTCATCATCCTAGATGTTCTAGAGGCCCCTATCCTCATTGGGGGATCATGGATGAATAAGGAGTTCCACCCAAGCCTCCTCCTCTTCTCGATGGTGAGCTAAACAGTGGACGATCATTTCGAGGGAGCTACACAAACTTTGGAGGGAGTTACAACACATGTTATTCTATTAGTTTTGTATAATTTTTCTGTTGAATATTTTACTTATTTTGGATCTTGACATGCTTCTCCCCTGATTATATTTCATTTGACATAATTAAGTGGATCACTTTTTATTTCAACACCGATTGGGTAGAGATTTCAAGTGGGAATCTTGGGTTGTTCCTATTGGAAAACACAATAATATACATAATTTTTTTTTATTATTTAGTATAATTTAGTTCATTTTCATTAATTTTACATTGAATTAAGATGTAAAAAAACATTTTAATCTTTTGTAATGTTTTAACCTGTAAAACTTGTTCTCTCTTTTTGACAACAAGATTAATTTAAAATTAATTACTAAAATTTCAGTATTTTGAATTTTTAAAAATGTATTCCACATTTGGAATCTGTATTTCCAAAATATTTAAATATATTTCTTTAATTTATGGGCATTTGGAATAGTAACTTCATTAATTTTTATTAATAAGGTAAAAGGATAAATCAGGTAATTAAGGGTGACACTAATGCTATAAAATTATCATAACACTTTTCCTAATATCATTTTATGAGTTTTTTAACCTAAATCATACTTTAGTTTAAATGGTATCCTTTGTAAGCCACTTGGAAGATATTAAAACATTTAATTTATTTTATTTATAGAAAAGTTAAATATTTGTAGAGACCCGTATCTTGACGTACATGGACATTACATTACTTTTTCGGAATACTTAGTACATAACAAAAACACACACACAAGGATCGTAATAGTTTAGTGTCTTTGGAAACTCGGAACGTAATCTTCTAATCGTGGTGGAAGATCTTCAACATCTCCCATAAAGATCTTCCTTTTTTATACCTAAAACCTTTCTTTATATCCTGGGGAAAAGAAAACATAAAAGGGTGAGCTCAAATTCTCAGTAAGGGTAAACAAAAGAAAAATCAATCATATCATATTCATAAGAACATAACTTTTGGAAATCTTAACCTGCAAAAGAGCTCATAATATCATAACATGGGATAAATCATAGAAGTGAAAATGAAATCCCAATAATAATAACTTAAAACATGAAAATTTGTGGCATACACACATAATCATAGAGAATCATTTCTTGTTAGTCAAGACTCATTGCCAAGACTATCTTAGTGGACAAAGTCCCTTTCTGAATCGAGTAACCCTCGTTTCAGTCCTGTTTCACTGAACCAGTATAACTTACCATTCCAGCCATGTCTATCTCATGAGATATAAAATCTTTACCCAATGAATTGGAGGGAGATATAGGTCCCACCCATCTTATAATGAATCCTTTCTTATGTGTGCCACATAATCATAAAACATACATCATCGCATAACACATGTAACAAAAATGGGATTCTTGAAACATCATGACATCATAAATCAATTTATATAAGATAAAGGAATTCATAAAAATAATTCCATCACAACATGATCAAATCAATGTAATAATAGGGATAAAAATAGAACCCTTTATTATCTTAGATGGAAAATAATTTTGATAAAACACTTGAACTCCATTCTTGAGGAAAATATCCTTTCTTCTTCAAAAAACATTTTCCTTTCATAATATGTCATACAACTTTAAAATAAAAGAAGTTGATTAAAAATAAACTTGAAAACTTGTAAAGGAAGCTTCTTGGAAATAATTATTTAAAAATCCATTCATGCCATATAAGTTAAAAAAAACATTCTTCGTACTTTTGTCGGAAAAGTCAAGAAGTACCTCGTACGGAAAAACGACAAAAGATTCCTTTTATATTCTTTACTAAAAACTCATCGAAGGGTAAAATTGGATTTAAACTATTTCAAGTGTATGGAAACAATATTACATATTGAGGGAACATGGATGTGGATGATAAAATACACCCCATTAAATACTTACGAATAAACAATCTCGGATAAAAATGAGATTGTGATATTTCCCTTACCTTAGGTCCAACTTTCTTTGTAAGTGTCCGAACCTCCTGTATAATGATTTAAATAATGTTATTGACTTATTAAAGAATCATATTCATTGTTATTATATCATATATGGTTCACTTATGACATTATATTACCTGTTCTTTTGTAAATTCCATGTTAAAGAAGCGTTTTGGGTAAAATCGTTTCATTTATCGTAGGTGTTTTGACTTGTTGTTCTTGACATAATTATTACTTATATCATGATTTACTCACTTCCAGAATATAAAATATGATTTATATATCATATATATTCAGTATATATATATATATATAATAGGTAGATAAATAAAATGAAAAACACCGTTCATGGAGACGGTAGTCCGTACGTACGCATGAACGCTGTTTTCCTTTCCTTATTGTCTTGAAATGGAAGTAAGTAGATGACATACATATGTATATATATACATAAATCCAGTAGCTTTATAATGTCATATATTTGATTATTATTTCTTATATATACATTATAATCATTCTTAAATGGTTAACATGGAGAATGAATCTCATCGCGTCGTGGAGACGGTAGTTCGTACGTACACACGAGCGATGATATCATTTCTATAAATATTTAATTGAATTGGAGTGGATCATACAATATATCAGAATCAATATGATGTTGTAATAACTATGTATAGTTATTCTTTACACCATTATACCCATCCATGTAAGGTGGTGGTGGAAAATAGATTACACCACGGCGTGGAGACGGTATTCCGTACGTACGCATGCGCAGTGATTTCTTTTTCCGTAGGATAGATAGATGGTGAAATAGGGTTGTTTCATACTTATAATAACATATCATTATATGAGTGATACTGATGTTATTACTTCATAATGAAACAACCTAAGAAGAAGAAGTGTAAGAAGAAATAAAGATGAAAGAATTGGTAACGGTAATTACCTCTTCTTTGAAGCGCCTTTTGGAGACCTCTTCTTAGGGAACTAAAATTGGTCTTTGAGGAAGACCGGAACCTCTAGGATGTTGCTAGGGAAGTTTAGAAGAGATTTTGGCAGGGTTCGGCCGAGCTTGAGTGCTCAAATTTGTGTGAGGAGGAGGGGGAGGAGGTGTCCTTTTATAAGGGAGGAGAGGGGCAACTTAGGAATATCTCAAAATATTATTTTATATTAAAGTCAAAATCGGTTTATAATGGTTCCAAAGGGTCTTATTTCGAAGATAAAGTGAGGATGGGTCGAAATCCTATCAACCAATAGGATTTAGACAAGTTTAGGTTATTATTTTAACCTTATCAATTAGATTTAACTCTAAGTTAAATAATTTAACTTTTACCGTGTCTTTTTGTTTTCTTTCACTATATGGTTAATACACTTACTATAACATGCCAAACGAACCCCAAATTGTTTATTATTAAAATATATATCCTTATCTAAGTCATTTGGCCGAACCTTAGATTTTTAGGAATAAAATAACAATTAATAATATAATATTTGATTTAAAAACTATTTTGTGTCAATTTTGACACTATTTGATATATGATTTTTGTGAAAGTCATAACAGAATTATATGTTCGAACCAAGTTGATTCAATCAACAATAATATATCATAGTAACCTAGAAAATTAGTGGAATTCATAAAAAGTCTGAAATTATATTTATTTTTGTGTTTATAACATCAATTATGTCAATATTTCATTAATAAGATAATTACTGCATCATCATTGTGTCAAAAATAAATTAACTTATTTGATGTCTAAAAATTACAAATAAAATACCATCATGTAGTAAATCGTTTTAGCTTTCTAATGAATATTTACAATCGAATTTATCTTATGTATAACCCCATATTAAATATGATTTACTTATTAAACGTTGATTTTAACTATTTTAACCCTTCTTTAAATAAATTAATAATAAATGTCCTAATCTAATCCAAGTGGGCCTAAATGGTCATATTTTATTCCTAAGTTTGTTTTTGGTCGAATTACACTTGTCCAATAGAATTAGGACATGTGTTAGGGTAATATTAATATCATATTTACCCTTAGTTACCCTATTTACTATTAACCGCGGTAAAAAAAAAGTAAAAAGTTACTATTCACCAAAAATTATTTTCATCTCATTGAACCACATTTTACTTACTGACATCAACCGTGTCTCTCGGATTTTTGAAATTCCATTCACAGAAGCAGTAAAATTAAGTTTTATGAAAAATTCAGTTTTTTAACTACCACTTAGTAGTTTCACTATTCATCAAAAATTGATGTTTTTCAGAACAGTGCCAAAATTTCATCCCAAGCTATATTTCATATTCCGAATTCAAAAATGAAGTCTATTTTACCAAATCCATTACATAAAAGTTTCATTAATTAATTTTATAATTAAATCCCGCTGTTAAAACAAATAGCGTGTTTTTAAGAAACAATATCTATCAAAAGATTGACACTTGTTTATGTCTAGTTTAAATGTGAAATTACATCCAATGACCAACATTGTATTAAATTGTAAAAATATATTCTAAATATACTTTAAAACCACTCAAATTAATGATTTATCAATATTAATTATTTCGATTAAAAAATTTGTTTTTAATTATAATTTAGTAATTTTCACTATTCATCAGAATACGAAAGTTATCCGAAAAGTACCAAAATTTCACCTTAGGCTAAATTCGATACTCCGAATCCAAAAATGAAGTCCTTTTTGAGAGCTAAAATTTTTAAAATTTAAAAAGTGGTTATTACTATTCATAACGACTAGTTTTAATAATATTTTAATAGCATATCATTGTTTCGTAAAACTCAGTATTACGTACCACACACGCTATCGAGGAAGGTTGTGATTGCGTCTAATGCAAGGCAAGTCAAGGATGCGTGTTGTGCAAGCTCCTTTTGGTGTAGCGTACAACACAAGACATTAGTGAAATAAAAAAGAATATTTTTCATAAAATCTCGGGCTGTTACATTCTACCCCCCTTAAAATGAATTTCGCCCTCGAAATTTGTCGGGGTTATAAATGGTTTACTATTCGAAAGTTTCTTTAATAGAAACCCACACCGTAAAAAGGAATACCAAAACTTGGCTTTAAAAACCAAAGTATGAAATGTAACGATTACCCAAATAAACTAATCACCGGGTTTCCACATAGGTGAAAATATGGATATGGAAGAGAAATCTAACCACCATGTTCTGATGGAGAGTGGTAGAGAACATGCCTATGGAAAAGCCAGTAATCACAAATCCAAAAATTTGTGACGATCTAAGGTACCATCTGATTCATCAGGTATAAGAGAACTAGGACAACATTTTTGGTTTTCAAGATCATTTCCCTAAAGTTAAATAATTTGAATTAGAATAAATACTTACTTTATTTTGGTACAATCTCACTGTTGTTCGTGCCTTTAACAATTTCCACTTCATCTCTTAAATAAATGAAGTTGAATTTGTTATTCGTGAAGTGTTAGCAGATCATGTGATAGAATGACGGGTCATTCCATCTGTCTCAAAAGGTTAGCAAAATTTATATACATAAGTCGATCTATAGTGGGATTAATCATATATGGTTCCTAAAATGGGCTTATACTTCATATATCATACTGCTTAATATAATAACACTAGTTTCTACTAAACAGGGACTTCCTGTAGGTCAGTGGTAGGCGATAAAGGCCAGTCGCACTTCGGTTGTGGGTTCGATTCCTACAGCCTTGTCCGAAGCGATGGGCTGTCGCCCGTCCTGTAGGTTGTCCTTTTTCTAAAACTATGTTACTATAACATCCCATCAATAATATCGAAAATCTTCTGTCCTTAAACAATACTAACTTATGTCCAACATAATCCAGTCTAATCTTTAGGCTTATACATAATACTGCAGTCCACTCTCATAATATAGTGACAACGATTACCAGAGATTTAATACTGTCGTTGATCCCCACATATCATAAGATATGTCTTGTTGGTCACATTCCAAACATTCAAAGTCCTTAATCGTGTATTCTCTTGAATACCTTAGTGAAAACATGAGTGCAGTTAAAAGTTAACACTTTCCACATACCAAAATCCTCAAAATTCTATATACTCAAACCATGATATCACTTAGTCCTTATATCAATCATGAGCTCATGAATACTATTAAACATTTCATTTTCTCATCTTCATTATGCGCATATCATCTTATTTCCAAAAAATATCTCAATCACTTTGAATACCACATCAATAAATATTGCAATACTCAATGATACAACATTATTTTGGAATCCCATTACATAAACACTTAATCATTCCACCACATCGTTGTCATATTCAACATTGCCAATAGTGATCGCATGTGATTTCCCTTTGTCCTTTGCCTTCAATGGTTGCTCATGTTGATCATCACTAACCCTTGGATTAGGGCAATTATTAGCATAATGTCCCATCTCCTTGCACTTGAAGCATTGAAGTGTTGGTTGTACATTCTCTGCAGTGTTTGCTTTATTCACTTCATTAGAATCCCATTTTCCATTACTTCGACACTCAGCTACTCAATGACCTTCTTTTCCACACTTAAAACATTTTCTAGTCCCTTTAAGACAATCTCCACCATGCTTCTTTCCACACTTTGTGCATAAGGAAACATTCATCTTCTTTTCACCATTATTCTGAGATTTCTCCTTGAACTCCATCTTTTGTTTCTTTTCAAAACCATGAGATGGATATGTAACACCAACTTCCATTTCTACCTTGATAGAACAACACACAATTTCTTCATAGCTACTGAAGTCTCTTATAGCTAATGCCCTTCGAAGACTTGGTTTTAAGCCACTGAAAAATCGATCAACTTTACTTTCAGGTTGGATGATAATTCCAGAAGCATACCTTGAAAGTCTTGTAAAATTTGCTTCATAGGTACCAACAGATTCATCGTCCCTTTGCTTCAGTTCAAGAAACTCTTTCTCCTTCTTTGTTCGAAGAATACGAGGGAAGTACTTACTGAAAAACAAGTTCTTGAACTCGTCCCATTCCATGGGCTCAATTTCATCTCTTGGCCTCATATTCTTGATAAGATTCCACCATTGATCAGCTTCACCTTCCAAACGATATACTGCTAAGATGACTTTATTATGTTCAGAACATTGAAGAACTGAAAATATCTTTTCAGTAGTACTGATCCATTGTTCAGCCACAAGTGGATCAGAAGACCCACTGAAAGAAGGTGGACGTTGCCTCATGAAGGACTCAATAGAATATTGTTCCCTTCTCTTCTCATTTGGAAGTCCAGAATGATTCATAGCTTGTGTAAGTATAGCAATAAGATTTTGCACTCCATATCCCATAACATTTGTTTGTTCAGGAGGGAAATCATTGCATTGTCCATTGCATTGATCAACACGGTTCCTTCGGGTTCCAGCCATCGTCTAAAACCCAAAAAGAATAGTGTGAGAGGCAAAAATCATGCTAGGGAAAACAACATAATAAAGGGGGAGTACCTTCAATATCCAACATCTTAGGTTTAATTCTATGATCGTTAGCGTAATTCTATTAGTATAACCTATACGTATACTTATCCCTAGGGACATCCCTAGACATACCTTAGAAATATCTCTAGGGATCTCACTAACGTTTTCGCATCCTAGTTTCCAAAGGTTGACTAAACCTTTCCTCTGATACCAACTGTAGAGACCCGTATCTTGACGTACATGGACATTACATTACTTTTGCGGAATACTTAGTACATAACAAAAACACACACATAAGGATCGTAATAGTTTAGTGTCTTTGGAAACTCGGAACGTAATCTTCTAATCGTGGTGGAAGATCTTCAACATCTCCCATAAAGATCATCCTTTTTTATACCTAAAACCTTTCTTTATATCCTGGGGAAAAGAAAACATAAAAGGGTGAGCTCAAATGCTCAGTAAGGGTAAACAAAAGAAAAATTAATCATATCATATTCATAAGAACATAACTTTTGGAAATCTTAACCTGCAAAAGAGCTCATAATATCATAACATGGGATAAATCATAGAAGTGAAAATGAAATCCCAATAATAATAACTTAAAACATGAAACTTTGTGGCATACACACATAATCATAGAGAATCATTTCTTGTTAGTCAAGACTCATTTCCAAGACTATCTTAGTGGACAAAGTCCCTTTCTGAATCGAGTAACCCTCGTTTCAGTCCTGTTTCACTGAACCGGTATAACCTACCATTCCAGCCATGTCTATCTAATGAGATATAAAATCTTTACCCAATGCATTGGAGGGAGATATAGGTCCCACCCATCTTATAATGAATCCTTTCTTATGTGTGCCACATAATCATAAAACATACATCATCGCATAACACATGTAACAAAAATGGGATTCTTGAAACATCATGACATCATAAATCAATTTATATAAGATAAAGGAATTCATAAAAATAATTCCATCACAACATGATCAAATCAATGTAATAATAGGGATAAAAATAGAACCCTTTATTATCTTAGATGGAAAATAATTTTGATAAAACACTTGAACTCCATTCTTGAGGAAAATATCCTTTCTTCTTCAAAAAACATTTTCCTTTCATAATATGTCATACAACTTTAAAATAAAAGAAGTTGATTAAAAATAAACATGAAAACTTGTAAAGGAAGATTCTTGGAAATAATGATTTAAAAATCCATTCATGCCGTATAAGTTAAAAAAAACATTCTTCGTACTTTTGTCGGAAAAGTCAAGAAGTACCTCGTACGGAAAAACGACAAAAGATTTCTTTTATATTCTTTACCAAAAAGTCATCGAAGGGTAAAATTGGATTTAAAATATTTCAAGTGTATGGAAACAATATTAAACATTGGGGGAACATGGATGTGGATGATAAAATACACCCCATTAAATACTTACGAATAAACAATCTCGGATAAAAATGAGATTGTGATATTTCCCTTACCTTAGGTCCGACTTGCTTTGTAAGTGTCCGAACCTCCTGTATAATGATTTAAATCATGTTATTGACTTATTACAGAATCATATTCATTGTTATGATATCATATATGGTTCACTTATGACATTATATTACCCGTTCTTTTGTAAATTCCATGTTAAAGAAGCGTTTTGGGTAAAATCGTTTCATTTATCGTAGGTGTTTTGACTTGTTGTTCTTGACATCATTATTACTTATATCATGATTTACTCACTTCCAGAATATAAAATATGATTTATATATCATATATATTCAGTATATATATATATATATAATAGGTAGATAAATAAAATGAAAAACACCGTTCATGGAGACGGTAGTCCGTACGTACGCATGAACGCTGTTTTCCTTTCCTTATTGTCTTGAAATGGAAGTAAGTAGATGACATACATATGTATATATATACATAAATCCAGTAGCTTTATAATGTCATATATTTCATTATTATTTCTTATATATACATTATAATCATTCTTAAATGGTTAACATGGAGAATGAATCTCATCGCGTCGTGGAGACGGTAGTCCGTACGTACGCACGAGCGATGATATCATTTCTATAAATATTTAATTGAATTGGAGTGGATCATACAATATATCAGAATCAATATGATGTTGTAATAACTATGTATAGTTATTCTTTACACCATTATACCCATCCATGTAAGGTGGTGGTGGAAAATAGATTACACCACGGCGTGGAGACGGTATTCCGTACGTACGCACGCGCAGTGATTTCTTTTTCCGTAGGATAGATAGATGGTGAAATAGGGTTGTTTCATACTTATAATAAAATATCAGTATATGAGTGATACTGATGTTATTACTTCATAATGAAACAACCTAAGAAGAATAAGTGGAAGAAGAAATAAAGATGAAATAATTGGTAACGGTAATTACCTCTTCTTTGAAGCGCCTTTTGGAGACCTCTTCTTAGGGAACTAAAATTGGTCTTTGAGGAAGACCAGAACCTCTAGGATGTTGCTAGGGAAGTGGAGAAGAGATTTTGGCAGGGGTTGGCCGAGCTTGAGTGCTCAAATTGGTGTGAGGAGGAGGGGGAGGAGGTGTCCTTTTATAAGGGAGGAGAGGGGCACCTTAGGAATATCTCAAAATATTATTTTATATTAAAGTCAAAATCGGTTTATAATGGTTCCAAAGGGTATTATTTCGAAGATAAAGTGAGGATGGGTCGAAATACTATCAACCAATAGGATTTAGACAAGTTTAGGTTATTATTTTAACCTTATCAATAAGATTTAACTCTAAGTTAAATAATTTAACTTTTACCGTGTCTTTTTGTTTTCTTTCACTATATGGTTAATACACTTACTATAACATGTCAAACGAACCCCAAATTGTTTATTATTAAAATATATATCCTTATATAAGTCATTTGGCCGAACCTTAGATTTTTAGGAATAAAATAACAATTAATAATATAATATTTGATTTAGAAACTATTTTGTGTCAATTTTGACACTATTTGATATATGATTTTTGTGAAAGTCATAACAGAATTATATGTTCAAAACAAGTTGCTTAAATCAACACTAATATATCATAGTAACCTAGAAAATTAGTGGAATTCATAAAAAGTCTCAAATTATATTTATTTTGGTGTTTATAACATCAATTATGTCAATATTCCATTAATAAGATAATTACTGCATCATCATTGTGTCATAAATAAATTAAATTATTTGATGTCTAAAAATTACAAATAAAATACCATCATGTAGTAAATCGTTTTAGATTTCTAATGAATATTTACAATCGAATTGATCTTATGTATAACCCCATATTAAAAATTATTTACTTATTAAACTTTGATTTTAAATATTTTAACCCTTCTTTAAATAAATTAGTAATAAGTGTCCTAATCTAATCCAAGTGGGCCTAAATGGTCATATTTTATTCCTAAGTTTGTTTTTGGTAGAATTACACTTGTCCAATAGAATTAGGACATGTGTTAGGGTAATATTAATATCATATTTACCCTTAGTTACCCTATTTACTATTAACCGCGGTAAAAAAAAGTAATAAGTTACTATTCACCAAAAATTATTTTCATCTCATTGAACCACATTTTACTTACTGACATCAACCGTGTCTCTCGGATTTTTGAAATTCCATTCACAGAAGCGGTAAAATTAAGTTTTATGAAAAATTCAGTTTTTTAACTACCACTTAGTAGTTTCACTATTCATCAAAAATTGATGTTTTTCAGAACAGTGCCAAAATTTCATCCCAAGCTATATTTCATATTCTGAATTCAAAAATGAAGTCTATTTTACCAAATTCATTACATAAAAGTTGCATTAATTAATTTTATAATTAAATCCCGCTGTTAAAACAAATAGCGTGTTTTTAAGAAACAATATCTATCAAAAGATTGACACTTGTTTATGTCTAGTTTAAATGTGAAATTACATCCAATGACCAACATTGTATTAAATTGTAAAAATATATTCTAAATATACTTTAAAACCACTCAAATTAATGATTTATCAATATTAATTATTTCGATTAAAAAAGTTTTTTTTAATTATAATTTAGTAATTTTCACTATTCATCGGAATATGAAAGTTATCCGAAAAGTACCAAAATTTCACCTTAGGCTAAATTCGATACTCCGAATCCAAAAATGAAGTCCATTTTGAGAGCTAAAATTTCTAAAATTTAAAAAGTGGTTATTACTATTCATAACGACTAGTTTTAATAATATTTTAATAGCATATCATTGTTTCGTAAAACTCAGTATTACGTACCACACACGCTATCGAGGAAGGTTGCGATTGCGTCTAATGCAAGGCAAGTCAAGGATGCGTGTTGTGCAAGCTCCTTTTGGTGTAGCGTACAACACAAGACATTAGTGAAATAAAAAAGAATATTTTTCATAAAATCTCGGGCTGTTACAATATTTCTAACTCAACATTTAATAATTAAATAATTTGTAATATATAGTTATACAGAAGATAAATTTGATTATAAATACTCATTTTAAAGATAATTTTTTTATCATGGTGATTAATTTCTAATTTTTAGGAAATAAATAATTTTCTTATAGTTTTATATATTGATAAGGTAGAAAATATTTAATTGATAAAAACCAATAAATTAATTTTTATAAAAAATTATTATAACAATTAAAAGACAAAAATACCTGAACAAGTCTTATTTGTTCAGTATATATCGACCATAATAATCCCATCGTCTTGTTATTGACCATTTGGAGCCATATAAGAAAGATTATGACAATTATAACATTTTATATAAAGTGATTTTAAAGTTGTCACATTCATGTTTAAATTAATATAACATTTTTATTTAGGATTTTATAGAAAATATATTAAAATATCATTATTATTCTGAAATATATTGGATTTATCATTTACATATTTTTTGGATTTTAATTAAAAAATAAGCATTTTAAATAATTACACAAAACTGTTGTAGTAATTATTTTATTAAGGGAAATGTCAAATAAATATTGTTAAATGTATGAAAATAAATATAATTCAACCAATTAATATATTAAATTAATTTTCTAGATTACCTTGACCTTTTAGGAATATAATAAAATAGTTTTTATGAAGTGAACATGTTATCTTAATATTTTTAAAAATCAATGAATTAAATAGTGTCAAAATTGACACTATTGATGATTTATCAAAATAATGGTTTATTAAATTATATAAAAATAAAAAAAACATTTTAAAAATATATAATAATTAATATATAGTATAAAATGTTCAATTTTATTTATCTATACTCTAATTGAACTGAAATAATAAATATTGCAGCCTTTTCATATTGGAATATTTTTTACCCCAGAAAAAAATTAAATAGAAGAAATAAGTGTTAATTAAAATGATACAGATTAAATTGATATAAAAACGTGTCTAAATTTATTTGTTGATGAGATTAAAAACCTATGACTTCTTATATTCTAAATTTGGATATTTTTCGAGCCTTTTTAATGTGGTTTGATTTTATTATAAATTAATATTTTTTGAAGTTTTCAAAAGTGCCCCTTAACTCAATTATAAAAGGGAACATCCTACCTCATTTCAAAATATCTCATTGAGCCTTTAATCTCTTCTATCCCCTTCCCTTTTCTATTCTCAAACTTTCTATTAACATTCTAGAGGTTTTGTTCTTCTTCAAAGTTAAACTCTAGTGCATTAAGAGGAGATTTATAGGGAGAACATTTTAGAAGATATAAACTCCTCTACTGATTCTTTGAAACTTATTTCTTGTTATACATATTATTCATGAGTTTTTTAATTATAAATAAATAAATATTTTCTGAGTTTTATAATTATATTTTGTTATGATTATGAAACAACCATATTCCAACTTCTATCCATCCTACGAAAAACGAAATCACCTCATGTGTGTGCATACGACTTACCGTCTCCACGCCATGGTGTGATTTGTTTTTCACTACTCCCATACTTTTATGGGTATAATGATGTAAATAATATATATATATATATCATTACTATAAGATGATATTTATTCTGAAATATTATACACTATCCAATTTAATACCATTCAACAATTATGGGAATGATATCATTGCTCGTACGTGCGTACATACTATTGTCTCCATGATGTGATATGATTCATTATACATGATCTTTATTAAAGCATGATTTTTTAAAGAAATTTAATTAATAAATGTGATATTTATAATACTAATATAATTTTTTAAATATTATAACAATAACCAAATTATTAGAACTAAAACATATCCAACAAAACATGCATAAGAAAATAAAGAAGTTAATACCCAAAGGGTGAGTAATATTGTAAAAAAAAGCGGATGATAATATGATCAAATATGATATCAAAAAAATTATTATGATTCTAGAATATGTAAATGGAATTATTTAAATTATTAAATATATGTTTTTGATACATAAAAATGATTTTAGAATTATGGTAATGGACAATTTTTCCACCTCATTATTATCCGAGATTGTTTATACTTAAGTATATACTATGGTATATTTATTATCCATATACATGTTTCCAAAATATGTATTCCAAAATATTATTTCTATCATTCTATAGTTTATTAAATAGAATTCTAACTAATTGGTGAATTTTTATTATATGTTATCTTTGGTCATTTTTTGATACAAGATACTTTGGGATTTATTTGAAAAATGTATGTGCATAATGTTTTTTTAACATATACATCATGATGGGTTTTTACATTTTCATAACACCATATTTCCATGAAGATTACATTACATGATTTTGAGGTTATCTTAATGGAAATTCCTTTCTTTTTAAAATTTTTGGGATTTTTAGAAAATAAAATTTCCTTGAAGAAGAGAAGATATTTTCCTTACAAATAAATTGGTAGTGTTCAATAAAAATTATTTTCCTTCTAGGATATAATTATTTAATAATATTATGTTTCCAGTATATTGTACCTATTATTCTTATGGATTTATTATGTTTTTTATGTAATTATACATATAAAATCCATTTGTTTTACATGGATTATGTTATTATGAAATGATGTTTAAGAAACCCATTTTATTCATTGGGTTATACTTTGATGAATGATTTATATTTTTGTGGAATGTGTAATAATTATATCATTATGAGATGGGTGGGGCCTATATTTACCTCCAATGCATTGAGAAAAGATTTTTATCTCATGAGATAGATAGGAATGGAATGGGAAATGATCTCAGTTTAGTAGTAAAGGGCTTGAATGAGGTGTGAGACCTGTTCAGTAATAGACATTTTCCTCTATAATGGTCTCGGAAATGGGCCTTGACTAATAAGAAATAATTTCATTTTCCAATGTGTATACCATAAAATTTCATGTCTTCTGTTATGACTTTTTGGGATTATATTCATTGATTATTATGAACTTTTAATGATTTATCTGATAAGATGGTATCATAATATTTTATATATAGGATAAGATTTTCAAATTGTATGTTATTATGTCGTATGATTATGATTTGATTTATTTATCTATGTTTACCCTTATTGGGCATTTGATCTCACCCATTCTAATTATTCTTTTCCCCTAGTAATGAAAAAGGTTATTAAGTAAGATATGTAAAATGGGGTTGTAGTTATGAAGTAATAAGAAAGAGAAAATATATATGTATTATGAACATATTGTTTATCTTTCCCAGTTTATAAAGACATTATAATTATATAGTCATATCGTGGATTTGTTATATTTTGTAAAAAATATTCTAAAATATTTATGTAATATCTCTGTATGTAAATTATGGGCCATTATAGTTGGAATTAGAGGAAAGGTATAATAAACCTTTGTAAATAAGGATGGTAAAACCCTAGAAATAACCCTAAAGATATGCTGAAGTATAGGTTAAAATCCATGTGTTTTAGAAATGATCATGAATATCCATGTAAAAAACCAAAAATGTCAAAAATTTAAATTTTGTTCTCTATTATTTGGTTTTCCATTATGGTTAGTGTTTCTCATATTATGATTCTTGGTTTTAGTAAATGGTTGGAATCTAGAGGAACCACATTAATGATGAATGTGACAAGAAGTGAAATTATTGTCCTCCAGAGAAACTGATAGTTATGGGAGCTGGAATAAAAAAACTTTTTCTATGCTCACACAACATTCCCTAGCTATAAGTCTTGTATTATTTTCAATCGAACAAAAGAGGTAACAAAACTTTTTTGAGTCCTTTATGAGGTATATTCCACCTTTTTCAGTGGATTTTCTAATCCAATAGTGGCTGAACATTTTATTAGTATCACTGAAAATATATTTTCAGTTATCTAATGTTCAGAAAATGATAAATTCATCGTAGTAGTCTATATTTCGGAAGGTGAAGCTAATCAATGGTGGGATCTTATCAATAATATGAGTCTAAGAGATGAAATTTACTCTATGGAATGGGATCAGTTCAAGAAAAAAAATTCAATAGGTACATTCCTCGTATTCTTCAAAAAAAGATGGATAAGTAGTTCCTTGAATTTATTCAAAAGGATGGTGAATCCATTGGAACCTATGAATCATATTTTACAATACATGCAAGTAATGCTTCGGGAATTATTATCCAACATGAGAGTAAAATTGATCGATTCTTCAGTGGCTTAAAACCTAGTCTATGAAGGGAATTATCCATAAGCGACTTCAATAACTATGAGAAAATAATTCGATGTGCTCATAAGGTTGAAATGAAGAATGGATTAACTCATCAGTCTTATGGGTTTGATAAGAAGAGAAAAATAAAAATCAAGGGAAAATATAAATACCACACTAAAGAAAAGATGAGTTTTCCCTTATGCTCTGTGTTTGGAAAGAAACATGGTGTAAATTTTCTTAAAGGGACTAAACAAATTTTAATTGTGGGGTTGATGTTTATCGTGTAGTTTGATGCCAATGTGATGGGAAAAATAAGTGTAACGATGTGAATAAAGAAAAGGCTACACAGAATGCACCTCATGCACTTCAATGTTACAAGTGCAAGGAAATGAGACATTGTTCTAGTCAATTCTTTAATACAAGGGTTATTGATGATGATCTTTGTCACAAAACTCTTAAGGCCAATGATAGTGAAACTTCACATGTGATCACTATTATTGAAGTGGAGTGTGATAAAGAAGTGGTGAAAGGTACACATACCATTAACTATAAAGTATAAATTTTTTTATTTGATTATGGATCCCCCACTCATTTATTTCTAAAGAATTTTTTAAGGGTATCTCTATATTACCTCAATAATTAGATACTGATTTAGCTATGATAACTCCTAATGGAAAAAAATCACATCAAGAGTTTATCATTCTTATCCAGTTTAAGTTTGTGGGAAATTACTTCATGAATATATTTTTATCCTTCATATATTGTAATTAGATATGATTTCTGTCATGGATTTGATTTCACTACAAGGAGATCATATCAATTTCCAAGGAAGGGAAGTCACATTTCATATTTTGGATCAATATATGATCATATATCGATGCAAGGATAAACATCTAGAATAAAAATCTTCCATATTATAGATCTTTATTTGTATAAATGATGGTTATATATCTATAATGGTTGGGGAGAAACTCACAATTAATAATACACCCATGTTATGGGAGTTTAATTATATATTTCTGAAAGAATTTCTAGGTCTTCTATGAAACTTTCATGTTGATTTTTCAATTGAAATCATACCGAGTGATATTTCTATTTCAAAGAAACCTTATAAAGTTTCTATAATTGAGTTAAAGGAATTGAAGAATAAAATCTAAGAGTATCTTGATAAGGGATTCATATGCCCTAGTGAATCACCTTGGGGAGAACATGTTCGGTTTGTTAATAAGGAATATATATCAATGAGACTCTGCATTTATTATTGAGAACATAACAAGATCACTATTAAGAAAAAATATTATCTTCCCTTCATTGATGTATTATTCAACCAACTACATGGAGATCAATACTTTTATAAGATTGATCTTTGTTCATGATAACATCAATTAAGGGTAATGAATAAAGATATACCAAAGGTGGCATTTCATATAAGGTATGGACCCTATGAATTTATAGTGATTCGTTTTGGTCATATTAATTCCCCTGATATCTTCATGGATTTAATGAATAATTTATTTAGAGACTATATTGATCAGTTTGTGGTTGTCATTATAGAGGATACTCTTGTATATTTTAAAAGAAAGCAAGACCAAGAAAATCACTTGATAGTTATACTAAAAACCCTGATAAAGGAGAAGGTTTGTGAAAAATTTACCAAGTGTGAACTTTGGCTTCATAAAGTTTCATTTTTGGGTCACATGACCTCAAGATAAGGGATATATTTGGATCAAGAAAACAAAAGTTATTGAAATTTGTTTGATACAAACAACGGTAACTAAGATCTGATGTTTTTTTAGTTTGGATGGATACTATCAACATTTTTTTGAAATACATTTCATGATTATCTAATCTACTCACCAAGTTTTCTCTAAAATAATATATGTTCTAATGGATGGAGGAATGTGAAGATAATTTAAAATAGAAAAATAAAAGGTTAGCCTATGCACATGTTATCACAGTTCCTTATAGTGGAGATAGGATTGTGATCTACAATGATGAATCCAAGAATGGTATCGTTTGTGTTCTTGTGAAAAATTATATGGGGATATATTATACCTCATGACAATTTATAATCCCTAACCAAAATTACATAACCCATGATTTGGATTTATCTGCGGTAATATTTTCACGAAAGATATGGAGGCATTATATTTATAATTAATGGTGTGGTATTTATACTGATCTTAAAATTTTAAAGTATATTTTTACACAAAATGAGTTCAATATACATCAAAGAAGATGGTTTAAATTGATTAAATATTATGAATTTTCAATACATTACAATAATTGGATAGAGAAAAAGGTGGTGTATGCTTCGATTCAAATGGACCATGCTATCCTATCCATGATGAGGATCCCAAAAGATCCAATATTTATGGATTTGAAAAGGATGGATCATGAAATTTTAAAGAAAGGGGGGAAATATTATCTTTCTCAAATGAATGTTCAACCATCTATACAAGTTATTATTAAAGATGTGTATAATGGAGATGTAGAGAGACAAAATAAAGTGAGAAATGCTCATGAATTCAACCTTGATTGGGATTGAATAATATAGTTCATGAAATGGGTTTATATTCCTCTAATACTAGAATTAAACAACAAGTTATTGTATGAGTCTCATAGTTCATTATTATCTATTCATTCTAGAAGCACAAAGACGTACAAGGACCTAAAAGAGTATTTATAGTGAGATTTTATGAAAAGATATGTTGTATAATATGTATCTCAGTTCATGGTTTGTTAGAAAGTTAAGGTTGAAAGAAATAAATCTAAGGGAATGTTACAACCATTACCCATACCATAAAAGAAATGGGAAAACATCACTATGTACTTTTTCATCGGAATTCAAATAACATTTAAAGGACATAACACTATACAGCTTATAGTTTATAACCTTATAAATTTATCACATGTCATTTCTATTATAAATTATTTATTTCATGAACATCTTTCTAGGATATATAAAAAGGAAGCAGTAATATTGTATGGAGTACCACTTTCCATTATATCTGATCAGGATCCGAGGATTACCTCGATGTTCTGAAAATGTCTATAGTTGATTCTTGATACAAAGTTATTTTTTAGCACTACTTATCATCCTCAGACCGATGGTCACTCTGATTAGACAATTCAAACTCAAGAATACATGTTGATTGCTTGCTCTATGGATTTCAACGGTAGTTGGGATCACCACTTAGATTTGGTGTAATTTTCATACAACAATAGCTTCCACTCTATTATTTAGATAGCTCCTTATGAATCCTTCTATGGAATGAAGTGAAAAACTCCACCATTTTGGGATGAAGTTAGTGGGGAAATGCTATTATCACCTAGTATTGTAGATTAAATGGAAAAATGGTCAAATATATTCAACAACACATAAGAGTATCTCAGAGTCAACAAAAAAGTTATGATGGTATCCAACGAAAAGTCCTAGAGTTTGAAGTTGGTGACAAGGTGTTTCTACAAATATCTACCCCAAAGAGATTAATGATATTTTCAATAATGGAAAATATAAGCCCTTGGTATATCAGTAATTTTAAAATTTTGGATCATGTTGGGAAGGTAGCTTTCTGATTTTTTATTCAACCAAATCTCTCTCAAGTTCATGATGTGTTCCATGTACCTCTCTTGATGAAGTACATAATGAATTATTCACACGTACTAAACTCAGAAGTTGTACCACTGGAGAAAGATTTTTCCTATGAAGAACAAATGATAATGTTTTGGGATTATAGCGAAAAAGTTCTACGAAACAAGCCCACTCACTTTGTTAATGTTTTATAGAGGAACCACCAATTTGATAAAGTTACGTGGGAACTTGAGAATGTGATGATGTAGAGGTATCATCGTCTTTTTTTAACCAAGTGAATAATTTTAAGGTCTAAATTCAGTTTAAGTTTGGTAGAATATAAAACCCGGATATTTTTATAAAATATTTTCTTTAAATAATTTTAATTATTCAATAGCTTGCATTTCAGGAAATCGTGAGTTTAAAAATACTGAGATATTCCATTATAATAAAATCACCATTATAACCAATTCTTTAGGTTATCATGAATAAATATAACATACTTATGAAAATTTATGCTGAATTCGTTGGCTATCAATTATATATGAAAAATTTAAACCAATTATATAGTTGAATTTTTGTATGAATAAATTGAGTGAATTACTATTATTAAATGAAATTTATGAAATTTATTTTTAATATAACTAATAAAATATTTTTTATATTCATCAAATGGATATTTTTTTCATTGGGTATGAAAAAAACCTTTTTATGTATAAAACCTTTATATTTCAAAAGTGTAATTTTACCACCTTTATATGGAGAACTCCTTTTAAATTAAACCTTGGACACATTAATATTTTTTATATAAAAAATTAAACTCTTCTTTTTTTGTATGATATAAAAATATAATTTGAATTAATTTTTTATATTTTTTTGATAACATTCATGTTTTTATGATTAGTATAAATATATTAAATTTTAATTGAAAACAATTTTTTTCATCGAAATAATTTATATGGTTAGATTATATTATTTAATGGTTTTAAAATATAAAAATAATATATAATTTTTATTCAATATAATTTAGGTCATTGAAATTAATTTTACGTTGAATTCAAATGTAAAAATAAATAAATCTTTTGTAATGTTTCATCATTAAAAACATGTTCTCTCTTTCCAACAACATGATTAATTTTAGCTTAATTACTGAAACATATTTGTTTTGAATTTTGAAAAATGTACTACATATTTGTATTCAGTAGTTACAAATTATGTAAATATATTGATTTTATTTTTGGTAATTTTCAATAGTAACTTCGATAATTTTTATTAATACGGTAAAAGGGTAAATCAAGTAATTAAGGGTAAAACTAATGTTAAACAATTTTCCTAACACATGTCCAAATATCTATGTATGATTGTGTTCTGAACTAAATCAACCTTGGGTCTAAATGATATCTTTTGGAATCCACTTGTATTATATTAAGACATTTAATTTATTTTATTTAAAGAAAAGTTGAATATGTATCACTCAAATTTTAATAACTAAATCATTTTTAATATAAGGTTATATAGTAGATAAATTCAACATTAAATAATAATTTCAAATATAATATGTTTATATTTATCCTGGTAATTTATTTTAAATTTTTAGGAAATAAATAATTACATTATAGGTTTATATATTTATGATGCAAAAATTATTTAGTGGATCAAAAATCAAAAATCTAATTTTTATTAAAAAGATAATTAGCATTAAAAGATAGAAAAAGTTGACCAAATATTATTGTATGAGTATATATCGACCATAATCATCCAGTTTTAGTGTTATTAACCATTTGGATCTATATAGGAAAGAATATAACACTTCTAATATTTTATTTAAGATGATGTTAACATTGTCACATTCATGTTTTAATTAATATAGCATTTTTAATGTAGTATTTAAATATTATATATTCAATTATAATATTATTATTAAATATAAGGGATTTATATTCTTATAGTGTTTTAGTTTTATTTTTTATTCCACAAATAAGAATATTAAATTATTACACAAATCTGTTGTAGTAATTATTTTATTAAGGGAAATATCAAATAAATATTATTTAAAATACTAAAATAAAAATAATATAAACTAATTAATATGTATAATGAGTTTTAATGATTACTCTGACCTTTGTAGATATAGTAAAATAGTTTTTTCTATGTTAACTTGTTATCTAAATTTTTTTAAACAATGAATTGAATAGTGTCCAAATTGACAATATAGATTGTTTATCAATATAATGTTTTATTAAATTATTTAAAAATAAAAATTATTTTAAAAAATATTGAATAATTATCATAAGTTATAAAATGTTAAAAAAAATATTTATGGTCTAATTGACATGAAATAAGTAAATATTTCACCGATTAAATAATGAAATGTTTCTTACCCTAGTTAAAAATGAAATAGAATAACTAAGTGTCAAATAAAAAGATAAGGTTTTAATTGATAAAAGAACTTGTCTAAAATTTATTATTTGATGAAAATAAAACACTATAATATTTCATCATGAAAATTGGGTCATTTTGGAGGTTTTTGTATGTGGTTTTATTGTATTATAAATTAATATGCTTCTTAGTTTCCAAAATTTTCCCTCACCACAATTATAAAAGGACACCTCCTTTCTCATTTGTTTACAACTCTATGAGCCCTAAAGCTCGTTTATCCATTGAAATTTAGCATTATTAACTTTTATAGTAACATTCTAGTGGTTCTGGTCTTATTCAAAGATCAACTCTAGTGCTTTAGAACAAGATTTAGAAGGAGCACATCGAAGAAGAGGTAATCTATTCTACTAATTATTTCAAACTTCTTTCTTATAATACATACTCTTCTGGAGTTGTTTCATTATAAACTAAAAACTGAAGTATTAATTATATAATTTGATGACATTATGTTCATAAAACAACCATATTCCACCTTCTGTCCACCTTATGAAAAATAAAATCACCACATGTGCGTACGTATAGCTTTCCATCTCCACGTTGTGGTTAATCTATTTTTCACCAAACAAATGCTTAGATGGGTTTAATGATTATAATAAAATTTATATATGATTATTATACAATTATATTTATTCTTAAATATTATGCACCATCCGCATCAATATCATTGAATAATTATTGTAATTATCTTGTCGCGTGTGCTTATAAACAGACTACCATTTGCATGATACGATGCGATTAATTCTACATGATCTTCATTAAAGCATGACTATATAAATTAATTGATTCAAAAAAAATTATATATATTCTTTTAATATCATTCTATAAATGGTATAGCTATAACCTATGAAGAGGAACAAGAAGTTATCTGACAAAACATTCGTAAGAAAGGAAGGAAGTTAATACCTGATGGACAAGTAATAATTTTACTAAAAATGTAAGATAATATGCTCATATATGATATAATAAAAATGATTATGACTCCATAATAAGTAAATTAAATTATTTAAATCATTAAACAAGATGTTTGGATTCCTAAAAAGGATATCAGACCTAATGTAATGGATAATTTTGCAACAGGATTGTTATCTAAGATTGTCTATATGTAAGTATATAATGGTGTTTATTTATCATTCATATCCATGTTTCTTAAATATAAATTCCAAAATATTGTTTTTTCCTTTTAAAATTGATTAAATAAAAATTTACCGAATTGGTTAATTTTTATTAAATAGTATCTTTTGTTGTTTTTAATATGATGTACTTTTGGACTTATCTGAAAAAAGTACCAAAATAATGTTCTCTTTTAACTTATAAAAAATGAGAGATTTTTACATTTTCATAACACCACATTTCTATGAATCTTTATTTAAAATATTTCAGGATTATTTTAAAATAAATTATTTTCTTCTAAAATTGTGTTGAATTTCGAGAAAATAATTTTTTTGTAAGAAAAAAGGATATTTTCCTTAATAATTAATTTCAAGTGTTCAATAAACTTTTTTTCTATCTAAGATGAAATTAATTAACAAAGTTATGTTTCTAATATACAATCCCTATTAATCTTATGGTTTTATTTTTTTTATGTAAATATATTTTTGAAATCCATTTTATTACATGGATTATGTTATGAAGGAATGATTTTTAAGAAACCCATTTTATTATTTAGGTTATGCTATGATTGATGATTTTTTTTCTTTTGGGAACATGTTAGTATTATTTAATTAGGGGATTAGTGGGACTTATAACTCCCTCCAATTCATTACGTAATGATTTATATATCATGATATAGACAAAACTAGAAAGGTAAATGATCTCGATTCTGTAATAGAGGGATGGAACGAGGAGTGAGATCGGTTCAGTAATAGACTTTATCCACTATAATGGTATCAACAATGATCCTTGACTAATACGAAATGATTTTATATTATTATGAGTATGCCACAAAATTTCATGTATTATGTTATGACTTTTGGTATTACGTTTACTGATTATTATGAACTTTTTTGATTTATCCCATGGCATAATATCACGATCTTTCATATAAAATATAAGATTATCAAATTTTATGTTCTAATGTGTTATGATTATGATATGATTGATATCACCCTATTTACCCATACTAAGCATCTTATCTCACACTTTATTTCAGTTATTTTCCCCAAGTCATGATGATGGGTATTAAGTAAGATATGACAAAAAGGGGTCTAGTTATGAAGAAATAAGTGGGAGACAATGTACATGTCTTATGAACCATTTGTTTATATTTCCTAGTTTCTAAAGAAACAATAAATATATTTTCCTATCATGGATTTGTAATATTTTTTAATGAATATTCCTCAATTTTGAAGTAATATCTATGTAAGTAAAGTATTGGCTATTATATGTATTGTGAATGGTAACATGGGAACCCAAGTAAGAATCAATGAATGGTTATAACGAAATTATGATATTTGACCTCACATGGGAATACATTAGGCTCTGGCTTGAGCTGAATCTAGTAATAAGATATCATATCACAAAGAATACTTCGGTCTTTGTCATGAGTCAAAGTTGGTCATGAGGAAAATGTGTCCATAGAAACCTAGGAGTTTATGCGGTTACAAAATAGTTTTATAATGTGATAAATGTTTATTTTTCTCATTATACTTATTTCTTTATAAAAATCCATACACTATTATTTATTGGATTTGTTTTAGAAAAGTTTGGTGGTTGACTACTGATTTGTACTCACACCCTACTCCGACTATTTGATCGATACCCAAATAGACTTTTTTGTTGTTGGATGGGTTAAGAGAAAAGGCCTTATGGTAGATGGGTAAGTTGGGATGGAACTTGGATGAGGGAACCAAACATGGTTTGGGACCCACATGGGAGTCTTTAATGTCTTTATTTTGAGTTTTCATTTTATACACTTGAAACATAAATTAAAAAAATGCATGTTTTTTTCTTTAGTTGGATATTATATTTCCCTATATTGATTATCTTGAGATATTGGTATTATTTATGGTTATATATGTTTTCTCATTTTTTTTATTTCTGTCGGCATATTACTCTAATAAAATATGGTATAGTCTCCCCATGATTGACTTATAAGACCCTCACTTCAATTAAGAAGCCTCTGGATTATGAGGAGGCACACTTTAAGTCAAGTGACTGATTATCTCCAGGCATGGGATTATGGAACACATGGTGGGATGTTAGAAGCATTACACTATTTTAATTTGTCTTCCCATAGTTTTATTTTATTCAAACATAACTTTTGTTTCACTGAACTATTTGTCCAATATAGGTGAACCAGACACCAAATGAGAATCTTGAGTATTTAGATCCAAATGGAGATTCAAAAACTACCTAATCTAGTCCCTCTATGTGGTTAAATCCCTACTACAAAAATGGCATATATTAGTGCTAAAAAGGGCTTTAACAGCGCTAAAAAGGAATTGTAAAGATCAGCTCAAATATAGGGGGGGTCCCTTTTATCAGAGCTCCAAAAAGAGCTAATAAAGGCCCCTTTTATCATCGCTAAAAAAAGCTCTAGTAAAGCACCCCTTTATCAGTTCTTTTTTTAGCGCTGATAAAAGGGGCCTTTATCAGCCCTTTTTTTTAATGCTGATAAAGGTCAAAAAAATTAAAAAAATAATTAAAAATTATGTGGGAGTGCTTTTATTAGTGCTTCACATCCTCTTTATCAGTGCTTGGAGGTCTCCCGCACACTGCCCTTCCCACACATCCTCATACGCGCGCACCCCCTTCGCTTCCACCAAAACTCAAACCCAGGACCTCCCCCCTTTCGCGGCTACATCTTTACAACTAATCCATTTCATTTTGTTCTCTATTTAATGATATATCTATATATATATAGTTATATTTATTCATATATTGATATAGATTCATATTAATATAAATATATTTATTCATATATTAGTATATATATATTAATTCATATATTTATATATTTATATATATATATTTAGTTATAAGTTTTTATACGTATATTTATTTTTATTTTAATATATATATAAGATTAGTTTTAAATACATTTATGAAAAAATATGTTTTTTATGTGTGTTTATAAATAAATAAATACATACATACATACATAGATATATACAACACACAAACACACATAGAGACACACACACACACAAATACATATATATTTACGAATACATACATATATATATGTGTATTTGAAAATCCATAGAATGTACTTATATGATTAGTTTTAAATACATTTATGAAAAAAATATGTTTTTGTTGTCTGTTTATAAGTAAATAAATAAATGCATACATATATACATATTTACAACACATAGACACTCACACACACACAAACACAGATATATTTATGAATAAATACATATATATGTGTGTATTTAAAAATCCATAGAATGCTAAAAAGACCATAACTTATAATCTAGAATCCCATTTCAATGCCACAACCAGTCAAATCGAAGAAAATGAAACAATCTTTGATATGATATGTGGTACAGGCGTAACAGACATCTGGATCAGAAGTTATATTTGTTTGAATGTTACCAAATCAGAGTATCCAGACAAAAAAATCAGTTTTGGAGGCCTTCTAGGCATTTTTTGGGCTCAAAAAATATGACTGAGGCTTTTCCTCACTCACTAGTGGGTAGAGCTCATCACAGGCTTCAATTTTATATGATGTAGAGCTCAAACGGACACCCGGATCAAAATTTATGGTCGTTTAAAGTTTTAGTTACATTTTCAACATATTTTAGAACCTTTATTAATTTTTTTTTTTGATTTTTTGTGTCCTCAAATTGTTATTAAATAATTTTTAATCGATAATAATTAGAAAATTATTAATTAATAATATTTTGTTTAAATATTTTAAATCCATTTTCACTAAATTTCATATATATTAAATTTAATAGTCTATTTATATGTATCTATAACATATTTAAAATATATATATTGTATTTATATCAATATAAATATACTTATATAACAAAATATTATTTTTCATGAAAAAATATTTTTTTTTGAAATTTAACATTTATCAGCACTCGGGAAAAGCACTGATAAATCCACCCTTTATCAGTGCTATTAAAAGAAGTGCTGATAAAGGGGTCCCCTTTATTAGCGCTAAAAAAGAACTGATATAGTTGGGGCCTTTATCATCGCTAAAAAAAGCACTGATAAAAGTGAAGCGCATCTCTTGCCTGTTTTTGTAGTATTGAATGATAATGTCATGACATATATGAGGACACCTGGGGAAAAACACCCTAAGGAGTCCATTGATATCCATGGGGTGATCTATATTATGGAGATGAGTTGGTGAGAATGATTCCATTGTCCAGGGATGTTAAAACACTATTACATCTACAAAAAAGGTGGTGTTAGAAAATTCAATTATTGCGAGTGGGGATGTGAAACCACTCATAGAAATAAAAAATATAGTACCAACTACAATATTTAATATGGAACATGAATCCTAAATATAGGTGGTTAATGATGTGCTCCTACAAGGAATTAGTTTCAGCCCTCGATTTCCTAAGGGAAATATTTCTATAGATATTGTTGATTCCTTCCACAAATATGAGCCCACCCCTGATCAAATTTATGATCTGGGGTATGATGTGGATTAGGAGATTCAGGTAAGGTAACACATATTTTAGATAAGTGTATGAAACTTCATCACTAATAAACAGTCAATTGAGTTTTTTAGGTCGTTTGGGAGCCCTCTACCACTCTTTTATTAACTTGGGTATTGGTGATGTGTACTTCCATGAACTCCATTCAATAGATCAATACTTCTATATTGAATTGGTACACTTAGACCAGAAAAAACATATAATTTACCAAAAAATCATCTAACAGTTTAATATTTTGTTATTTTTTCCAAATAATGTCAATTTCTTCGATAGCTTTCATTATAAGAAACATCGATTTTATCTTTCTTTACACACAACACCGAGTTTCAATAAAATATAAAAAACTATTAACATTATTATTTAAAAAATTACATTATTTACTAGCCATTAAACGTGGAATAATTAATTGTAATAACCACATTTTAAATACAAATTATAATTTTTTTATATAAATAAAACATATTGATAAAAAATATGAAATTTTTTGTAACGAATTTATATGTTTCAAAAATACTTTTTATAATATTTTTTTAATTTATTTTTATGAAAAATAATATAACTAAACATTTCCACTTTTAGAAAATTAATTTTATAAAATAAAATTAGAAAATAAAAAACATCGTGTCAACATTATATTAGGGTTAATTTTTTTGATTTTTTATAAAAATATTAATTTTTAAATGAATAGTGAAAATACTTGTTTTTATTGAAAATTTTCTTTTCATTTTAATAATTTATGATGTTTTTTTAAATTGAGTATAAAAGTAAAAAAAATTTAATTATAGATTAATTAATAAAATTTAGTACATTGAAATCTTTTTCATACTGAGTGTTGATATAAAAACTATTTAAATTTTTTAATAATTTCTCATTGGAAAACCACATTCTCAGTGCATCTATGGGTTTTGTTCTAAATTTAATGTCCAATAATTTATATATAATTTTTTAAAAAGTATATGGAATTTTATTGAGACCACATGCTCGTAAGGAACGTGATTCAGAGGCTCAGTGAACCCGGAAGGGAATTTTGAACTTTTTTCAAGGTACATTCAGTAAATGTGCGAGCAGGTTTTATAACATTTGAACCAGTGCTTGGATGGAAAATACGAGGGCACCATTGAACTCAAAATTCCATGATTCACCTTGAAAAGACTTAACTTTGGCCGACAAGGGATGATCAGAATATTTATTTTTAAGAAATTTTGAGGAAAATAATAAAATAACATAAAAAATTATTTTATTTATTTTCTCACCAATGAGAAATGACACGACGATGCTGTAGTGCAGTGACAAGACTCATTAATGGAGCTCATTAATGGCTCATTAACATGCAGTGTAACTATTCTTTAATAATGTGTAACAACATAACGATATGATGTCGTAGTGTAATAGAAACGTTGCGACATATTGCCTTTTTAATAGTTTGATGTGTTGGTGGAATGAGGAATAAATGGTGAGGAATCTATGATGAACCTTCAACAAATTTTCCACCCCAATGAAGAATGATGAATGCTGGTGGGATGCCATCGACATCAACATTCCTTGAAAAACGATAAACTACATCGACCTCTTAAACCCTCAAGGAAGAAGAACTATGGAAATGATTGTCATCATTTTAGGGGTTTGACTTTGGTTTTATGAATTCCACATTATTTTTTGAAATGAAAATTTTGGATTAATCTACGAATAGGTTAATCCACAAATCGGGTATTCTTGTGGGAGGTTTTCATTCTTCGGTTTTCTATTCGGGATTAATTTTATTTTTGGTAGAATTGTAATCCCATGACCTTCCAATATTTTAAACCTTTAATGCATAGGGAACGAGCCGACATGAACAAAGCTTGGGTACCTCAGCACATGCATTCTTCGTGGTCGTATCCTCAAATCGGTGACAAAAATAATATGGGGAAAAGGAAGGAACGACAGTGACCCAAGAGGCCCATAGGCATAGGTGGATCAAGAAACGAACTACTAAAGTTACTCTGGTGGCCTATAAAAGGAAGTACTGGCATCGGCGGTGGTGGCCAGTGGTGGACGCGGCGGCGGACACTGGTGGAGGGAGGCAGAATGCCCATCAACACGTCATGGATATGTGGAGATTCGATGTTGCATGGAGGAGGGGCTTACGTCAGGGCCACTCAGGTGAGCTAGCAGCACGTGGTATTCAACCACGTGGGGGAATTTCTACCGACCAGCATCGCTAGTCACTTTAGTATAGGCCCTAGTCATTTGACAGCGGCTGAGAGGGGGCCTTGCGGTGACCCACGAGGTAGTCGGAGTCCAGACGTAGCATCAAGGCATGTCTCGGCCAGGCATACTGGGCAGGGCCCAGGCCGGACCTATGATACCATGTCAGACCCGTGTTACCGGGCAAGACCGACGCTACTGGGATGGACCCACCCTATTGGTCCAGACCAATCATCCCAACAGGACCAACAAGACAACCCCATGCTGAACCGGACCCAGGTCGGGTCAGTGAACCCAGACCGGTTGGGCCTGGTTTGTCTGATTGTGGTGGATTGGACAAGGACCCAACCGACACTGATTTCACTGAAATGTCAATAACTCGTAGACTGGGGGCCTAATTGATGCACCATCTATGACACGAGGACCCTCATGATGAGGAGGTCTTTTTGAGATACTCTACAAGAGTTTGGGGGTGGGTTGGCGTATGGTGGGGTTGGATCAGACTCGAATCCAACATGGCCTTTTTTTTACTAAAATGCCCATATCATATAGATTGGGAATCCGTTCGACACGATATATATTTCATTTCATCTCTTATGAAGAGACGGTCCTTTGGGTTATTTTATATTGGAATTCGTGGTGGTGGAGGTGCAACCTATGGCTTGGGTAGTATCCATGTGGATCTTTTGTGGCTTGACAGATGATCAGCGACTCATCAGGGATGAGTCCCTCGACAGTACAAAATGATCATCACTATATCCGATGAGCATTCTTATTATGCATTAGATTTTACCTGGTGTGAGTATTCCTTACTTTGTGTCTTTTCATTGTGGTTGATTTCTGTTGTTTCTTCTTAGTGTAATGGGGTCCCCTATTGAGCATTGTGTTACTCACCCCTGCACGGGCTTTGCACGCACTTATTATGTCTTGTGAAAATGACAGACATTTTGATAGAGGACTTGGTGGCCTAGGAGTAGGCAAGGACCTATAGAATTAGGCATACATGATGTTCTACCCCAGCATCCAGTAGCTACACTAATATTACCATCTGGTGGGGTTTTTAGCTTATGTCCACTTAAGTCCCTTGTACATTCCTACATTCATCTCTTTTTAATGGGTTTGTATTCTGGCCCACTTTTTTCAGTTGTACGTATACTAAGCACTTGATTCAGTGTACTTTTTTCCCCTTTCAGTTGGTGGGATGTGGTTGGGTGTGTGTGTGTGTGTGTCTAGGTACTCTGGAAAATTTTTCCCACTTATAGGTCGATTCCTTCGGTTATAGTCGCCAACCCCTAGCCTTCAGAAGGTGGGCTTGGGTTATGTCATGACACGGGCTCTAGGGGGAGGGTTTTTACAAAGTGGTATCAGAGGAGGTCTATTCAACCTGAAATACCGGGATTCTATAGTTTGGTTTTTGGTGTAATAGTGTTGAGTGTCTCAGGTTCAATGTTTAGATCCAGGGAGTCCAGTGTTGGTGCGGAGATCGACATATCCATGCACCAGGACCCTGAATTCTACTTTTCAGTGATAAAGATGAAAATATGGGTTGTATAAAATTATCTTTATGTTATTCAGTATAAGAGTCAGCTCACAAGGTATAGTCTATTGATTATAGTCCATCTTAAGCTATTTCAGGATGCCTCCACATAGACAGCCAGATCAGTTCCCAATACTTTGTCATGAGGACAATCTGCCCTGTGATGAGGCATCTGTTCTGGGACCACTACCATAGATGGCACCACCAAGTGGTATACCAGTGTTACCACCACCTGTTGGTCAGCTAGAACACCCACCTCTAGTGGTTCAGGTGGATTCACTTTCCCAGAACGAGTTTTGGATGACTCTTTTGGCACTTAGTGATGAGGAACATGGTTTGAATGTGTGGCACGGTCATCTAAGGCAATGATCCCCTGATATTTAAGTTTAACAGGACCTACGTATTGTAGGTTCACAATTTAATCCACAAAACATTAGGGTTCCTATGAGGGAATGTGATAGTTTCTATAAGGGAATGATTTTCGATGCTTGTCATGAAAAGGGATATCTCGTGTGAGATTTCCCCACCATTCATGATGCATGGAAGGAGAGTAGATAGTTTCATACTATCGAGGCTTATAACCCCAAAACTATAAGGATGAATCAGGGTATGATGAATGTATTTATAATTTAGCTACTGTATTGATAGACACTTGTACTAGTGATTTCCCTTTCCTGCAACTTCTTCTTTTTTGATACCTAGAGGTTCTGGTTAAGACCATTGACTTTACCCTCACATTTAGGGACTCTTACTGGAGGAGACCCAATGACCACACCCTGGTGCCAACAATCTGACCTGACTCTTAGAGGTGAGAGTATTGGTTGGGATCTATTGGTAGTAGCGTCGAGGCCTTACAACTTCATTCTTTGTATGGAATAGTACCATTCATGCTAGAATTGACTGTATTAGGAAAAGGATGTGGTTCATCCGTGGAGATGGAACTGGATTTCCCTTTATCGGTAGAGGGGAAATTCTTGAAGCTCTTGATGGACTCATAAAAAGGAGGGTGAAGCCAATTATTATTCAGTTGTCTAGTTCAACCCTCAGTGCAGTGAATTTAATGAGTCATCCTGTTCCTTAGTGACAGTAGAGTTTAAGGAAGTCTCCCTTGAAGATGTTCCCTGTTTACCTCTCCATTGAGAGTTAAACTTCTGCTTTGATCCATACCTTAGTACGACACAGATATCTACACCATCAAATTAGATGCCTCTCATGGAGCTTCATGAATTGAGGGTATAGCTATAGGACTTGCAGGAGAAGGGATTCATGAGGCCTAGAATTTCACCGTGGGAAGACCCAGTATTGTTTTCCAAGAAGGAAAACATGAGTTTGAGGTTATGCATGGACTATCGGTTCCTAAACCAGGTGACCGTGAAGATCAAGTATTCACTGTTGAGGATTGATGACCACTTCAATCAGCTAAAGGGAGAGAGGTTGTTCTCGAAGATTGACCTCATATCCAGCTATCACCAACTTTGGGTATAGGATAAAGACATACCAAAGAAAACATTTAGATTCTAGTATGGACACTACGAGTTCTTGGCGATGCCCTTTAGTGTGAACAATGCCCCAGTAGTGTTCATGGGACTCACGATTAAGATCTTCTAGCCTTACCTCATTCATTTCGTGGTGGTCTTTATTGATGAAATCATGGTGTACTCAGCTTCTGAGGATGATCACACTACATACCTGTGGAAAGTCTTGGATACCCTCTGAGAGCACCATTATTATGATAAACTCTTGAAGTGCCAGTTCTCGATATGAGTGGTCCACTTTCTGGGACACATCATCTCAGAGACAGAAATTGTAGTGGACCCAGTGAAGATAGATTTTGTTCTAGCTTGGGAGCCACCCAGGAACATGACTAATTTGTGGAGCTTCCTGGGGATGGCTGGGTACTACCAGATGTTCATTCGTAACCTTTGCAGAGTAGCAACACCCATTTTGGCTATGACACCGAAGGGACAATCCTTCGTATGGAAGGAAGGATACCAGCAGAGTTTCCAGAAGCTAAGGTAGATACTGATGATTGACCCCATATTGAGCCTACCCAAGGAAGGTGTTGGTATGTAGTTTTCTACAACGCATCAGGGAATAGACTGGTTTGTGTCCTGATGCTGGAGTGAGTAGTGATCTCCTACAGCTCAGGGACATTGAGGCATCATGAGAATAACTGCACAACCCATGACCTGGAGTTAGAAGAAGTGGTATTTTCTTTGAATATTTGGCAGCACTACTTGATGGGTGAGCATTTACAGTATACTCCGATCAAGCGAGTCTAAGGTATATCATCTCCCAGAAAGACTTGAACTTGATACAACATCAATTGAAAGAGTTCCTCTAGCACTATAGATTTTAGACGGTCTATAATCCTAGTAAGGGGAACGTGGTAGCAGATGAACTTAAGATGGATGGTTTCCAGATATTGAGTGAGGTAGTAGATCAACTAGACATGATAAATATATCCTTCATGGATGTTGATGGAACCACTTACCTTCAGATGATGATTGTTTGTCCCCCACTCTTACAATGAGTACAGGTGGTCCAGTTGGAGAATATTGACTGCGAGGCCCGACATGCTTAGGTATCCTCGGAACATGCACGAGATGAATTTTTGATAGGTGAGGAGTTTGTCATCATTTTTAGAGGGAGAACCATAGTAACATGGGTGTTTCGGGAGGAGGTGTTGAGGGAGTTCCATACATCCTATTTGGTGGTACATCTAGGATTGGTGAAGATGTATCAGGACTCTGACATTAGTCCTGGTGGCCGTGAATGAAGAAATCAGTGGCCAATTTCATCTCATGATTCCTCACTTGTTAGCAATTGAAGGCTGGGCATTAGGATCTAGCATGCTTGGCATAGCCACTTGAGGTACCAGAGTGGAAATGGGATTGTATTTAAATGGACTTTGTAAAGGGGTTACAATGTATATCCAGAGGCCATGATTCATTATGGGTGATTATTGACTGACTCACTAAGTCGAGTCACTTCCTACCCATATAGTAGTAGGGACTAGTAGAGGGATTGGGACACCTCTACATCCAAGAGATAGTGCGGATCAATGGATTGCCTTTGACGATCGTCTCGAAATGTGATGCATGCTTTATATCTTGGTTGTGGAAGGGATTATAGAAGGCATTTGGAACCCAACTCACTTGAGCACAACTCTTCATCCCCAGACGTATGGTCAGACAGAGTGGTCCATATAGACCTTGGAGGACATGCTTTGTTCTTGCATCATAGATTTTGGTCATAGTTGGGATGACCACCAACCAATGTTGGAGTTTTTATAAAACAAAAACTATCACTCCACCATTGGCATGGAATCGTTTGAGGCCTTTTATGGATAGCCTTACAAATCACCCCTATACTGGACATACCCATGGGAGTCGGCACTCATGGGTGCTGAGTTGGTATGGGCTTCCACTTGGGAGGTGTAGATCATCTGGGAGCAGATGAGGGTTGTACAGAGAAGTAAAAAGTCTTATGACGATAAGAGATGAAGACCCTTGGAGTTTGAGGGGGAGACCATGTTTTCTTTCAGGTCTTGCCCAATGGGGATTGTAACGATTTGTTCGGGGTGGAAAGTTATCTCTAAGGTTCATTGAACCGTTCTAGATTCTTATCAGAGTTGGTGAGGTGGCATAACACCTATATCTTCCTCCATATAAGTACAGAGTGCATGATTTTTTCACGTTCCACAGCTGAGGAGGTACGTGCATGATCCATCGCATGTCATCGATTTGGGTGAGCTTGACATTGATGGTGGGCAGATGTTTTTTCGGAGTTCCCTATGAAGATAGAGGATCGATCGTAGTGGGTCCTTCACGGATGGTCGATTCTTCTGGTGTGCATTTGGTGGTAGTATGAGAACCTCCAGGAGATCACATGAGAGTGGGGGGCCCAGATTCATGCTCAGTACCCCCGTTTATTTTTTTAGATCTTGCTTGGGATTTTTGGGATGTAAAACTTTAAGGGGGGATAATTTAATGTCCTGGAATTTTTATGTTTTTTTTTCAAATTATATGAAATTGTTTTCCAGATCACACGCTCTGATAGCACATGATTCTGAAGCCTATTTATCCAAGAATAGAATTTTGAATTTTTTTTACGAAACATTTTGTAAACGTGTGAGAAGGTTTTTCTAACATTTGAACCAATGCTTGGATCCAAAATCTGAGGGCACCGTTGAACTTAGAATGCTGGGATCCACCTTAAAATGAATTAACATTGGCTATAAAAGTCTGAATAGAAAAGATAATGTTTTTACTTTTCGAGAGAAATAATAAAATAAAATAAAGAGTTATTATTTTCCTTTCTAACTGACAAGAGAAAAAAAATTGACCTTGTGGTGTAGTGAAAAGGAAACGATGAGACACATTAATGGAACTCATTAATTTATTATTAACATGCCACTTAACGACGCTTTAATGATGTGTAACAGTGATATTGTTTCATAAATGAAACAACTTAACGAGGTAACATCGTAGTGTAACTGAAACATTGTGACGTGTTTTATTTTTAATAGTTTTACATGTTGGAGGAATGACAATTAAATGGTGGGGATTTTCTGATGAAACTCTGGTGAATTTTCCTCCCCAATGAAGAATGATGAATGTCAGTGGGACGTCATTGACTTCGACGTACCTCAAAGAATGATGAACGCCATTGAACACATTGAACCCCGAGGATGAAGCACTATGGAAATGAATGTCAATGAGGCAGAGGTTTGATTTTTGTTTTATGAATTCCCCTTTCCTTTTCTAAATGATGAATGCAGATAGACCCATGAACAGCTTAATCTGCAGATCGTGCATTCTTACGGGAGGGTTTTGTTCTTGGGTTTTCTATTCAGGGTTAATTTTATTTTTGGTATAATTATAATCTCTAGAACATCCTCTATTTTAAACCTCTAATGCGGGGAAGTAAGGAGGTCAAACGGGGCATCTAGCCCCGTCCCAGCCAGGCGGACAAACCTGTCTACCCCTGGCGGATCGAGAAGGGTGCGGGCCTCCCCCTTGGGCTAGAACCACACTACTAGGTCGAAAACTCCATACCGAGTCAGGCTAGACCCATGTTGTACCGGACCCAGGTCAGGGAGGTGGACACCAGACCAAGTCGGTCTGGCCCGGTCAGACTGGACCAAGACCCGACTGGCACCTGTTTCACTAAAATGAGATTAACTCACAAACCGAGTGTCCGATTGATGCACCATCAATAGAATGAAGACCCTTGCAATCAGGTGGTTCTTATGGGATACTCTGAGAGAGTTTTGGAAGGTTTTGGCGTATTGATGGGTTTGATCGGACTCTAATTCAACCATGCCTTTTATACTAAAATGCTCATATCATACAGAATGGGCATCCACTCGATGCTTATTCTGGTGTGTTGGAACTCTTATGACAATATGGTCCTTTGGGTTATTCTATGCGGTACTTCATGGTTGTTTAGGTAATGTCGATGGATTGAGAAGCAGCTGTGTGGATCCTTAGTGGCCCTGCAAATGGGCAACAACTGTGTGGATCCTTAGTGGCTGGTCAGATGAGCAGAAGTCATGTGTATACTTAGTGGCCCGACAGAAGAGCAGTAGGAGTGTGGATCCTTAGTGCCCTAGTAGATGAGAAATAGTCATGTGGATCCTTATTTTCCTAGTATAGGATCAATGATTCATTAGGGATGAATCCTTCAACAATATGAAACTTTAATCACTATAGTCGATGAGCCTTCTTCTTATGCTTTAGTTGTACCTGTTGTGTGTTTTCCTTGCTTTGTTGATTTTCTTTATGGTTACTTTGGGTCGTTTCTCCATAGTAGACTGGGTTCCCCTATTGAGTACTGTGTTACTCACCCCTACATGGGATTTCTGTGCACGTGTTATGTCTTGTGCAGACAATAGAAGTTTCAACATAGGACTTTCTGGCCTAGGAGTAGGCGGCACCCAGTAGGATATAGTGGATAGGATGTATAACCTCATATTCAAATAGCTACACTACGCAAACTATAAAGTGGGGTTTTCAGCAGATGGCTACCTGACACCCATGTACTTTCCTATTTTTTGTTATTTTTGTTGGGTTTGTGTTTTGACCCACTTGTTTTCAGTAGTACTTATACTCATCACTTGTTTCAGTATACATGTTTTCCCCTTTTAGTTTGTGGGATGTGGTTATGTGTATGTGTGTGCATATAGGTACTTAGGAAAATTCATCCCACTTGTAGGTTGATACCTTTGGTGTTAGTCGCCAACCCCTAGCCTTCGGAAGGGGGGCTTGGGGTATGTCACAGAACGTGCCCCTAGGGACGGGTCATGACATTAAATTAAATTTCTCTAATTTTGTAAATGTAATTTTAGAACATAGATTAAATATTTTGAATCCTCATAATTTATATTATCTAATAATGTTGAATTAATTTTTTAATATAATGAATAGTTAAAATTGTAAAAATTATTTTCTACGGTAATAGTAAAACTATGTTTACAAAGTTTAAACTAAAAAAATTGAGATAAAAATGTTGGTTTATTTATAAAAACCCATTATATTGAAATATTTATATATTTTAATTTCTACATCTTGAGTAGTGTTTATTTGGGTGCCTTGTTACATGTGAAAAACGTGGGTACCCCACTTTTGTAAATTAAATTACAAGTGTTCCACTCAATTAACTTATAAAAGGACACCCCATGTCCTCCCTTCACTCATCCAAAACTATTAAGTTTAGAAATGACCTACCCAAATATATTTCTTAATTCCCTCATATTATAATATTATCCTTCTTGTTTAAAAAGACAATCTAGGATGGATTTTGGTGCAAACCTAAGGAGGTTACCCAAAGTAGAGGTAACATTCTTCTATCGGAATTTTTATTTTATTTCTTTCTCCACCTCCATAAATTAATATTAAACCATTATTTTATAATAACATCAATATCTTCCATATACTGATATGTTTTAATTTTAATTTAATGACCTACAACCATCTCCAATTCCATCAAATGTGATATGAAATCACCATTCGTGTGTGTGGCAGACTACCGCCTCTTGAGTCGATGTTGTCCATTTTCAATCCCTACATATCACAGTAAGATAAAATTACTAATTAAATATTTATTTAATAAATATTTTATTTTATTATTCTTATGGTGTTGTTATAACACATTTACCTCCTTACTTTCTATTCTGTGGGAATTTCATAACGTTTCTCATGTGTTTTTCGAACTACCGCCTCACTGAGTGATGTGATTAACTCATTATTTACATGGAAGGTAATAATTATGGGTTTAATAAAAATATATTGGTATATAATAAAAAAATTTCTATAATGATAATAAATTATTTAACTTTCTTTCTTTAAATCTGTTAAAAAAATGGAAACAAAGTTCATGTGTACGTACGACCTACAATATCCATGAACGATGTATTTCATTTTCTACCTCTAACTATTACAGATTATTTAAATAAATATATGATGAATATATATGATATATATATCATTTTTAATCATATGGATATTATGGATCCATGATTTAAATAAGATCACAATAATAAATAAAAAATCAAATTCTACATGAAAAAGTAGTTATTGCCCGAAACATGGTTTGAAAATGGAATTGTTAATAAAGGGGTAATAAACAGACATCAGTTTATCATATATGGTATGATATATAAAATTATGGTTTTATAAAATATTTATAATAATTTTATATTTGTTATAAAGTAGTTTTTAATATGCATAGAGGAATTTGATAATTAAGGTAAGGGTTTTTCTTCTCACTTTTTTACTTCTTTGACAGACATTCCATATCCAATAACTATTTATTTTAAATGATGTATATATATTACCTGAATAAATTATATGATGATTTAATTGAAAATTATGGGTATTTACATATCTATTTTATTATATGTCTTTCATGGGGTATAGGGTTCAAATTTTTTCCAATAGGTATGGATTTTTTATCTTATTTTTCTATCTTTGAGAAAAATGTTGTATCCAGAACCTATCTTATTTTATGAGGTGTATATACCACACTGCTGAAATTTTATATCAAGAATATATTTATAACCTTTCTATGATATTTAATTGAAAATTATTTTGAAAATTTTTTATTTCTTAAAATGTAGGTTTCAAAGTGGGAAGGATATTTTCCCCAAGAAATGTTCCTTGTGATTTTTTTTTCAAAATACTTTTCCATCTATTATGGCCTAGTTTGATGTTAATTATGATTTACTAGAAATAAGATCCATGTATAACACTTTTATTTCTCATTTAAATGTTTTATTTATATTATTATAAGATATTTATGAAACCAATTCCTATTCACTGATTTATACCATGATAAAAGTTTTAGGAAGCCTGATTATTTTTCCATGTTATGCCTTGATAAAATGATTTAATAATTATAAATCATTTTTCTTTACCAAATTTTATCTAATTAGGAAATGTTTATCAAACCCCTTTTATTTTAAGTGATATGATATAATTATTTTTTTATGATCTTGTGGTGCACAAATGTATTATTTTAATTATGTATTGAGTTGGAACTATATCTCCCTCTAATTAGTTTGGTATATTTTGATATCTCTTGAGATAAATGAGAAATTAATGTGGAGTGAACCCAATTTAGTATGGTAATTTGTACATTATGATAAACTTGGGAGTGACCATTGACTACTACTATGGTTTAGGGAGTGAATCCATAACACTATAGTATTTTTCAAAAAAGGAATTGAATTATAAAGCACTGATGTTATATACTTATGTGTATTTAATAAATCTATGTCTTATCACAATGTTACAATCACATGGAACAATACCTTTAATTACATTATGATTTCGGTCTTATGAGATGCAATTATTAATTATGTGACTCGTCTTTGTGATCTATTATATCTATGGTATATTTTTCAAATGTTATCCTCATGTTCTCATACTTATATGATCATGATATATGGATATCTCATATATTTAACCTTACTAGGAATCTGATGTCTATATATCTTATTTATTCCTTCCCCAAGTAATGATGAAATGTTTTATGGAGGGTTTTTAAGAGGAGTATTATGTGGGATGATATTTATGGGATATGTTGATGGCATTTCATGAAATAATAATATTGTGTTCCATGTTTCCAAAGGCCCTATACTTTTAAGATCCTCAATAATTTGTTTTAATAATGTAATGAAAATTTATCTACAAAAGAAAAAATATCTATGTATAGGATGTTTGGGTCTTTACTATTGGTATGAGAGGATTGGTTTAGTTTTTATTTTGAAAATATGATGAGAAAACTTTATTGATATCCCTAAGTATATTTCTAAGGATATATCTAGTGATATGTATATGGAAACATATTATGATGAATCAAAGTGTATGAAATTTATTAAATTTATTGTAAAGTATATAATGAGTATTATCTAAGAAATTGTGTCACTTTCTAGATACTAACTATGGTGTGAATCTATAATAGAGTTACTTAGGTATAATAACTCTGAAAATGGTGTGTTGATTAAGAATAGATCATCACTTGGTTCTTGAAAATAGGCCTTTCTACACATTTTTTGAACCTCCCGGGGCATATTCATTGGAAATTCAAAAACATTTTATGAAACATCATAGAGGATTTTAATAATGTCCATAAATGAATTAGGTTACACCTAAGGTTTCATATACTAAAAATAATGTGTCATGATTTAGAAATCCAACAGGGGATTTTTTATGATTATGTGGTTCCCCACTATGATATTTGTTTCTTATAATATATTTTTTGGGTTTAGTTAATTACAGGAACCGTAAGGAATGGGGTTAACATTTAATGTGATAGAAAATGTGTCGGTGACAAACCAAATGGGATGATGACTAGAGTCAAGGATATTGTGATTATGATAAATCAGTTATCATGATATATAATTAACAAAATCATATTAACCAACTCTTAGACACACCAAAGAAGATAAGGATAGATTTTATTGAGATTTCATGTGGTAGAGACCCTAGAGGAAAGAATATTCAATTCTCTATATGCCGACAATGTGGAAAGAATCACCCAAGTGAACGTATAATAGGAAAAGAAATTTGTTTTGAGTGTGTAAAATGACATAAATAAGTAATTTCCATGGAAAATAGAAATTTTGTCTAATGAAATTGATGAGAATAATGGTATCCCTAAGGTATCATCAATAGTTGATTGATTAAAATCTGGAATCTACGGGAATTATGAAAATCAATGTCTGATGGGGAAAGCTCATGTAGAGAATTATAAAGGTCGTACAAGAAATGGTTATACTGCTGATGACGATGAAACCATGAATTAAATATGAAAGTTATGGGTTTTAAAATAATATCAGTTATGTTAAACATGATAAGCATGATTAAATTCAGGTTGATTAATGTCATGGCATGATTCATATTTCATATAGTAGAAAACAGTTATTAAGGGAAAATATGATGAATCATAGTTAATACTTTACTAATAAAGTAGAATGATTAGAGTGGATATACATTGAAATTAAATAATTTTGAAATATATAAGGATTTAGGAATATAATTCTTTCATTAAGGATTTTCAAGAATATTTCGAATGGTACAGATGAACTAGGAATGTGATTTAATGTAAAGGCAATATATTATTTAATACAATGAATAAAGGAAAATAGCCATTAATATGTTCCAAAGTTCAGATAATGATGTTGGGATAAATAGAATATGGATATGAACAAAATAGATTGGATAGTATTGATGACCTTGGAAATGATTAATGATTTCTGGAAATAGTGTCTTATTTTATCAATCACGGAGTTCAAAACATTATTGTATTTATGGAATATATTTAATTATATGTGGTTTTATTCAAGTATTGATTAATTATGTGTGTTTTTTTTAATATTTTTAAGCTAATTCATGATATTTAAATTTTTCAAGAGAATATATGATCAATGCATTCACCTATTTTGTATGTGATATTAATATCTATTTAATGTTTTTGGGGTATTAATTATAAATCAATCCTTCAAATTTAGTGAACTTATTTATATGTTTTTTATTTCTATTTTGTAAGACATGGAAGATCCTTAAGGTTAATTATTAATTAAATTAATTACATTAAACTTTGGATATTAGTTGATAATATGTACTAAAAATTTAATTTTTTTATAATTACTAGTGAATGAAGGTATGAATTTTCCTTATTTAAAAGATATTATGATATATTAGTTCTTCAAGACTAAAAAATATTATTCAATTTATAAATTATAGATGAAATATAAATTGACTGAAGTTAAACTAAAGGATGGGATCGTGCATATAAACTGGAATGAAATAAAGTCAGTATATCATCTCATGAAAATTATTCAACATTAAGAAATAGATATTGGAATAAAATATTATACATTTACTTTCTTTTTTTATGAATGAATTTTCTTCTCAGTTATCAATCTTATATGGCTTTGTGTTTCTTAACTCTATCTTGAAATGTTCTCTATCTCTTTCAATATGTATTTTGGTGTCAGTTTTCACGGCAATGTCCATGTTTCTACATCCCATCAATGTTGTCATATATAGAAACCTAGTTATGTATTATGTTAGATTCCCATCATATATTACTTTCTCACTTTTTTTCAAAAGGAATGTTTATTAATCCTTTATATGATGTGGGTTTCCAAAAAAGGGATTTTTAAATATTAAACCCCTGATTACTAAGCACAAGTTTTAATTACAAGGTTAAAATTTATTTAAAAATGGTAGAATGTATCACCTTTTGATTATATGAAATTTATTTCTCCCCAATAATTTTGATTTCATTGATATCTTTCATTATATGTAACATTTATTTTATCTTGTGTTACATGTAACACCGAGTTTTAACTAGAGATGATAAACACTTAATATTATTAGTTATACAAGACCACTATAACCTTTTAATTAAAATTGTATTAATGAATAGGAATAATAAAATTTTAAATATTTATTATAATTTATTTATATATATAGTATATATTGATGAAACAATACTTAATTTTAGGAAAAGTCTTTATATTTTTTGTAAATAGTATTTTCTCAAAGAAATATTTTATTATTTATTTATGTGAACAATAATAGTATTAATTTTTGAAAAATTTATAAATTTAATTGGATAGAATAATATTTACATTTTAAATCAATTCCAAATTATATTATGGTGAATTTTAGGGTTTTTTTGGAAATGATTAATTTTTCATTGAATAGTGAAAAATACAAGTTTTTTATTGAAAACGACCATTTCCTTTAAAGAATTCATAGGTATATTTTGGTTCTAAAATGTGTTATAAATTAATATTAGTTAAATAAAATATTAATTAATCTATTTTATGTCATTTTAATCATTTTAATTTTTAATTTTTATATAGAAACTTTTTAATCTTGTGATCATTTTCTCTTTGGGAAACCTCTTTGTCGTAGCGTTTGTGAGTTTTATTTTAAATTTTATTTTTAAAATTATGGAAATTTAATTGTTAAAAATGTTTCCCATATTTTTTATATTCATAATATATTATTATATAAGATGTTAAACTAATATTTTTACCATAATAAATAGTAAAAACTATTAAATTTATTTACCACGGCTAAGGGAAAAAATTGTTTATCAGGGGTTAATCTAAATATATATTGGTTAAAATCACCCAAAACTTGTCAAATACCCATTTTATAGATATATTTAAAGATTAAAATTTATAAGGATCTATAATTTTAAATTTTGGACCCTTTTGACATTTTAAAAACATGGGTACACGTTTTTAATTCCAAAACATACAATTGTACTGCAGATATCATTTAAAAAAGGAAACCCCTTATACTCTCATCATAAAACATACAAAACCATTTGTATCGACTGATACCTAACATATTCTCTTTCCTAACTCCCTACTCTCATTCTAGAAGACATATATTTGTCATAAATTCAACATAAGAAGGGTTTTAGTTAAAACCTATGAAGGTTTCCCGAGGAAGATGTAACATTCTTCCATGAGAATTTTTATCTTATTTCATCCACCACATACTTAAATTATTCTTAAAACATGATTATATAATAAAATAAATATCTTAAATTTATTAATATTTTATATGGTATGGTAATGACCAACTACCACCTCCAATTCAATCAAATGTGATACAAAATCATCATTAATATGTGTGGTGGACTACCACCTTTCAAACTGATATTATTCATTTTCCATTACCATCACCTATATTTATCACAAAAAGAACATATATTAATTTCATTTTACTCTATTTATGCACTATATATTATAAAATAATTTATTAAATAAAAATTCATTTATTTCTAATTTTTTCTGAAAACCCTTTTTCTTCAATATCCATGTTTTCTAGAGTACATTCAAAAATGTTTAAAATTTCCTTAAATGATTTATTAAATAATATAAACACATCTACTCATTTTATAAAAATTAAAAGGAATTTTAATTTCTATTTTAAAACATACCTATTTTTATTTTACTAAAAATTTTAATGGAATATTTTTAATGTGTATGAAATTTTCTTCTATCATGGCCACTCAATGATTTAAATATTCATTTATAAGTTAATTTTTTTTAAATTAATTTATTTCAAAAATGGTTTAGGAAGATTTTTTTTTAAAAAGTGATCTTAAAAGAAATGTTTTTTTCCTCAAGAAATTATTCAAATTATTTTTAACTATTTCTTTATAGGATTTTATGCTTATTTTAAAAGAAAATGATTTTCAAAATATTTTATGTCATAAAAAGGGTATTTCAATGTGGGAAGGATATTTTCCTCTAGAAATGTTCCATGTTATTATTCATTCGAAATAAGTTTCTATCTAAAATGACATCCTTTGATGTTACTTATTCTTTACTAGGGGTATGATTGAAGGACACAATTATTATTGTTTTTCTGAATGGTTTATTCTTATGATGATCATATTTTTATAAAAAAAATTATCTTAAATTAGTTATACCATGTTAAAATTATTATGAAACTTAATTCTTTTTCATAGGTTATTCTTTGATGAAATGATAAAATATTTATTAAACCTATTTATTTTCTAAAGGTAATGTTATAATTAAATGTTTCTAAATCCCATTTTACTTTCATTTATTATATTATGATTAATGTTTTATGATCTTATTACAGGCATATTTATGATTTTCATTTTGTTATTTGTGGTACATATATCCCATTGTAATGAATTTAGTAGATATTGATATCTCAGGAGATGAAAAGGACCAGAATGATAAGTGAACCCAGTTCAGCAATGGACTTTGTCCACTATGATTTTCCTGGGAGCTAGCCTTGAGAACTATAATAGTATTTGGAGTGAATCAATTATAGTATGCTAGATTTTAAGTGAGCCTTGAATAATAATGATTTGATATTTGATGCTTATTTGTATGCCAAAAATCTATTCCTTATGAAAGTATTATGTTCTCATGGATCATGTATATTAATTCCATTATAATTCATGTATTATTAACTACCATGATTTATTCCATGATTTAATTTACTATTTATTATATGTAGGGTATGGTTTTCAAATTTTATTATTATGTTAGCATACCCTTATGCTCATGATATGCTGATATCTCCCTTATTTAACCTTACTGAGCATCTAATCTCACCCTTTTGTATATTACCATTTTCCATGTTGTGGGAATTGTTTTATGTAGGGGATGTCTCTATAAATTATTATGCTATAAGATATTTAATGGATATGTGTAAGATCATTGAGGAAATTAGAAGGTTTTGTTCCATATTTCCAAAGGAACTATATCATTACAATCGTTACTAATATGTTTGTTTAATGTAATGAATATTAATATAAAATGATGTAGTATCTATGTATGAGAAGTTTGGTTCTTTTAAATTCCTTATTAATAGGTTTTGTCTCTGTCCAATTACCTAAGAAAGCATTTTTACAGATAGTGGAGCATGTGAGTCAGCAGTAATTTTTCCTTTCTCTCTAACAGGAGATGGTCCATAATATAGTGGCTCAACTAGAACTGTCTTGGGATAAACTATCATAGATGATGTACACAATAAGATAATATGATATTGGATAAGGTAGGATCCATTTTCAAATAGATAAATTGTTCTGTTGATAAATTGAATAGTTCTTGGAATTGGATATTATTTTGGGAATTGTAAAATTGACTCAGTAGAGGCTTTTAAAGATCGAGTTGTCCATATAACATGCCAAGTCATTGGGGACTTGTCTTCCTTAAGGTACAGCCTATGCATTATATATGGCCAACCCCGTTACTAGTATTATATTTTTATGAAAAAATTTCATTTTATCTTAATTCCCTTTGTCTTTTGAATCTATGTAATATTAACATGAAAACCATCTATAAATCACTAATCCCACATTAGTCATAATTAATGTGATAAACAACAGAACAAAGGAATACAAATTACTAATATGTGAGTGTTAGAAGTGGGATAAAAGGGTTTGGATCATAATGTTAAATCATAGAGCAGGGAGTTCTAAGACATTGGGAATTGGGATTGTGAGATTATAAGGGTTTGATACTCCCTCAATGGTTTTTGTCAATGAATGGTAGATGGTGGGTTAAGGATAACTATTGATCATTCTTAATCATGGGTTATACAACAATTCTAGTAACTATATCTCATTTGAGGCATGTACTATGGACAATAGGAAACAATATTTTGTTCATGTACCATAACCATTGTTGATTCTATTAAGATAGGATAGAGATACATCCTCTAGAGTAGATGACCAATATAGTAGTTGAGCCTACTTTGGCCTTGCACTATCAATGTAGTAGAGCCCATTTGGATGTGAAATATGTATTTAAATCCAAATAAATGGGAGAAAAGGAGGGTTAGTGAAGTATAGAGATATTAAAGAAGTTTCTAAGATACCTTAAGGCACACCATTGTTATTAAGATAAATCGATGGGGTATATCAAATTGATAGAAATTAGAAAATATAAAAGGAAAAAAAATCTACATGGTGAAATACATGAGGGATAGGCTCAAAAATTCTTAAAAGAGGTTATTGGTGGTCCCCCCCCCCAGCTTTTTTGATATATGGTTGTACAATTTTATTCAAGGGGAATTCATCTTAGGATCATGAAACTAGGACGATGAATACCTGAGAGTGATGGTTAATGTAAATAAAACCTGATGTTAATGGTAAGATAATAGGTGTATACAAAGATACCACAATAAATATCACTAATGGGGATTAATTTCTTGATTGGTCCTAAGATAGAAGGTTTTTACGATGCTATGTATCTCATTCATGACAATAAAGTTACACAAAGTTCTATATGGTATTGTGGTATGTGACTAACAAGGAAAAGGTAAGTCTACTTAGGTGATGGATAGAGTATCACACAATTTTACATCATGTGATATGGACATAAAATATATAGTTTAGGATATCGATGAAAGGATTTTGGGTGCATGGATTGATGTAATATCATGAGGATGTAAAATAGGCGAAACAGAAAAAAAAGTTGGCTCTATGTTTTACCAGAACTAATTGGTTTAGTGAGCACATTTAGGTTCTTTCTAGGCCATAATACCATGATTTCTATGATTTTTTCCTTTTCTATTTGTTCATTTTCTTTTTCCCATGTCATAGGGGTGACATAGTGACTAAAAGAGTATCTTTTTCTTAGGATTCCGTTTTTTGGTTTTGGAACTAACATTCATTTCATCCTCTTACCTTGTGTAGTTTATGGTCATTATAGTTGGACTATGATGAAAAGGGGGGAAGCCCATGTGGTATAAAGAGTATTATAAAACCAACATTAATTGAGTACATGTGAGGCCTAATTCCACACATAAATCCCCATGAGTAGAGAACACAATGTTTAAGTCCATAATGTGTAGACCACTTCTATCTAAGTTCAATAATTACATAGTCTACAAGGAGGAACTCAAGTTTGATAATAGAATTAGAATCAATAAAACAAGGAATGAAACATAGTATAATTAATGGATGAGATGGATATATGGTATCGAGGAATATTTATGTTTCCTATAAAATGGGAATTAATCCACATTTAGTTTTATAGGATGTATGGTTTTTCACCAATACTGAAATAGGGAAGCATCATATCAAGTGAGATCTAATGTCGTCATATAGTTCTTAGTAACGTGATAAGTACTACAAAGTGTAGTTTAACATCATGAAACTAGGACAAGGGAAAGGGGAACATCACTCCTTCCAACATAAATAGTAATGTTGACCTGATGTGAATAAAGGGAAAAGGGAGTAGGATGAATACATTTTAAGGTTATAATTCTTAGACCATAGGATATAACCAGTTTAAATTCATGGATCTTAGACCCAAAAAAAGAAGGAGGGGGTAATTTGGAAATGTTCATGTGGTCTGAATGACATTATGATCATGATTCAAATAGAGGTCCACAAAGGCATGATCCAAACAAATGTCTCTATTATTAACCACATATATTTTATATTTATTTTTCTCTAACACATTATGAATTATTATGTGAGAATGTTTAGGTTTATCAATCATGTTATAGAAGTTCCACCAAGATTCCTAATCCCAGAAGATCGATGGTTGATGTGATAAACAATAAATATTGTGAAACCTCCCAGATAAAATGAGATAATAGAGGGGGTATATAAAAACTGATTCAATAATGTTATCAAGAGACTATCTTTATTCATCAGTTCATGAAAATTCTTGAGCATGTCACACTGAGGGTAATGAAACTTATAAATAATAAAGGAAGTTGGTTGGGAAGAAAATATTGACTTTTAATATATGAATCAAAAAAATTTCCAACTATTATGTTAAAAATGACTACTAACCATGTTCAAAAAATGTGGTCTATAACCACAATGGACAAGGCTGTAGTTGACTAGAATTTGAATCAACCATTGACCATGAGGGGATTATCAGATCCTGGGGGATTATTAAGATCCAAATTTTGGAAGGATAAAAGTTTGAATGAGAACATAATGTGGTTTCTGGGGATAGTTCATTACTTTATGAGATATGAAACTATGTGTTTTGAAAAATTTAATGGTTGTGTAATTGAGAAATATTTTAACCCATTTTTTAGGGTGACTGATCTAAAGTAGTTCTATGGTTTTGAAAGACCTATGATATCAAATTTGGGAATGTTTACTTATCCCATGAAATTGGGAATCAATCTAAAAATTGATCTGGAAAGTGGTATTTTAGGTGAATGAATTTGAAAGAAGAGGTCCTCTCATGTGGGGGCTTTATCATCATGAATTTTGACATCATGTAAAGAGAAAAGGATCCATCCAATTTAATGTATTCTAGAAAGTATGTTGAAAATAAAATTTAACAACATATATTGAGGTAAAAGTGTCATAAAATTTAATTTATTATGACTACTATTTTGTACTGTAGTTTAATAGCCTACAACCAATATGTGGATATGGGATATGAAATATACCATTTGATAAACCTATAATTGGTGGTAGTTATGATTCACTTCCCATCCACGGTGACCAATGTGTATTCACCATTTTAGTAGACCATATCAATTAAAAAATTCTTCCCCCATTTGGGCTCCATTTATGGTGTATGATTTCCATGTATCATTTTATTCCAGAATGAAAATACCATATCACCATGAATAATGGATTAGAGTAGAACCCTTTAATGAATTCCCAAGCTACCAGGTTTTATAGTCTTTAGGGCTATAAAGCACATAGAGTTTACTCTCATCAAGGGAATCTAATTTGGGAAAAAAAATCATCTCTCTTGTTTGGAATTTTATTATTATAGAAAACTAGTAAGAGAAATGGTTACTGAAACATTAAAGGTAATACCACCACTTCCCAATATAACTAGGAGTACAGGGTCACATGGGGAGGATTTTAGGTCATCATCCCATACGACAATAGGAAATTTGGGAGATTGTCATGCCATATATTTTACTTTTTAACCATCATCTTCAACATGATGTTAGAGTGGGTTTTAGTGAATACTACAATCTATCCATTTTATAATGTATGATTGAAGATTGTATGAATAGAATAAATTCTATACTTTATATACAACTTATCTATAATTTTATCTCAAATTTTGCTATTATTTTGTAAGAGTATTGTTTTAGGAATCATGGATTGATGGATGATGTGGTACTTTATAGACTTGATCACAGATGGGGTCTTTAATTCCTTAAGGGTGATGTCTTCCTCCCATTTTGAGAAGGATTTAGTATTAGTAAAAATGAACATATACAATTGTGATTTTTCTAGTAGATATGGCATTTCCACTTCATGTCCCAATGTAGAAAAGGGTTGGAATTACATGGTGGTATAGATAATCTATGGTGGCTAGTCCATTATGTTGTGTTGGATCTAGCATGAAAGTCATTTCTTGCTGAATTCGATGCACTCACAAACCATGGGAGGGGGTAACCCAATCATTGGATATGGTGGGAGAGCTTCAACCCCACTTTATGGACCCCACATGACCAAGAATGGAATTCCTGCTGGATCTTAGTGACCTCTATCCCTTATTTTTTAATGGATGAAGATTCTATAAATGGTATTCTTATAGACAACCTATACTATATTGGGGCCATCCTAGAGTGTAAAATTCACTATATGCTAGTGGTTTTTCTCATTCATAGATCAAATTATTAGGAAACTCTCATTCTAGAGGCACCTGATGAAAGGAATCATTTTTTTACATGTCTCCTCTATTGTAGTGGAATTTCTAGATTCTTCTAAGGAAAAGATAGTGTAAATCTAGTTAACTTGATAGTTCACCTCATTTGAATTGTTCAGGGAAATGACTCTCTTATTAACCATATGAATGAGTACACCATCTTGGTTGGGCTCTATGGGGGATGTGTCTAGGATTTACAAGGCACATTATTGGTTATTCTAGGATTTTAGAACACGATTCTTTCATGGTTTGGATAGAAATGGGGCCATCAGGTCACGAGTGCACTCAAATAAGGGGACTAGCTCTTTTTTTCAGACCACATAGTAACTGTTGATAATCTTGAGGACCATCTCCAAATATTTCTTCAAATGTATCCATATGACTTTAATCTAGAGACCTAGTTCAAGGCCTAGGATCATGAAATGGTACGCATACTCATTAATGGTACACCCTTCTGAAAAAATAAATTCATACAATATTAGGTCTTGTGAGAGAGAGATGAAGACAATCCTAGGGTCATCCTTTTTGAGTTTATGTTTATTGTGTATTCTCTTGACTGGGATATTGGAGGCATCATTGAAGTGAATCTCTTGGTGTGGCACAACCTGATCGATAGAGATGATGGATTCATATAGGAATTTCACATCTAAGGGAATCTACATAGATGTCAAATGAGAAGTCAATAAATTTTGCTAATACATGTCATTTTTTAAGAATGAAACTCATGTTGAAAAACATTAATGTTACTTCCCACCATTCAAATTTTCTATTTCTCATGGAGTGGTTGTGAATAAAATCAAGCTTGTCTATATTGGCCACCTTTTGTACCTAATAATTCTTCTGATAGTTCCTAAATTTATAAACTATGAATAAAAAGTCCAGATAAATTGACTTTATGGTATATAATATAGTTTAATTATCAAGGTGCATGTTATTGGGAAAATATATCTATTCTACGACCCTTTATTATTATTATGAGTTAGTAGGGAATCGAGGTTTTATTAATGGGTAATGACATGAAGGACATGATTCTTCCCAAGGATGGGTGGAATTAGGTCTAAAGGATTTAGAATATACTTCATAATGTCCTAGAATACAACCTAACATTCCTATTTCAATAGATAAGTTATTATCATCTTCCTAACCATTGATAAGGGATTACATTTTTTGTTCATTTTGTTGAGTAATTTCTGTATGTAGTCTAGATTACCCTAGATACCTCGAAAACTCATGATGATTCTGAAAAGGTGGAATTCAATTGATGCCATTTTACGTGACAATAATTCTGAGGAACATCATAGAGGTGACCACAAATGTACCCTTTATGAGGTTCATTTTTAGGGGATAGGAACATGGTAGGTCAAACACTATCTAATGGTCCTTGAGATGGTCCTACATTTGGGGATATTGTACCACTGAATCCTACACATAAAATTTAATGAGAGCCTCAATGTGTGGCTTGAAGATGAAATTAATGTAACACTTAGTATTTTCTTTGACATTGTTTCAACACCAAATGACATCACTCAATAAAAAAGGGTTCATAGAGGCACCTTGAAATCAGTGGATTTTTTATAATTAGGGCCATCCATATTTTATAATATACAAAAGACCCATACATTTATGTCATATCATGTAAGTAATTTTTTTTAATCAATATATTTTTCAATGTCATGAGAAAATCACCCTTTATCAATGTTGAATAAGGTCCCAGATTTCAATGCAAACTTCAATCTATCCGATTTTCATCATGTCTAGGATGATGATAGCCAAATACATGATATATTGGAATTTCATAACAATGTTATGAGTTTATCAAATTTGTCCTAACCATGGAACTGTGGTAGGGATTAGTCATTTTGGGATCCCACATGATCCCATGGTGGCTAATTGGGAGGCCAAGGTGGTGGAAACCAACTTGGAGATAAATACATGGAATTTCATCATAGTTCTAGGTGAACATATCATGGATTTATTTGTGAAATATTCCTATAATTTATATTATAATAGGGTAATGACTACACTAATCATTTTTGGTATTAGATATTCTTCAGAGTGGATATTCTCATGTTTCATGTAGTTGCTAGTGGTGCAGGCCAATAACCCAAAGGTAGATGGGGTTTCATCCAAACCATCATTATCAATGGAGACATTATGATCAAAGTAAGAACCAAACCCTATGATTGATCAAGAAAATGAATTAGTGTTATAATTTTCTTCGACAGGGGAAGAATCATTAGTGATGGGTTCCTTCTATATGAAGACTATAGTGAAAAAATATGATTTCCCAATCCCATGTGATTTCAGGAACTATGATATACCATTGATGTACAAATAATGATGATGGTATGAATTCCATTAGTTTAAACTTGATATTTTAAAGACACAATTTCATCATGATTTAATGACCATGTAGGAGACGTCCAAGTATACGTCGAGAGTGGGTGGTTCTGGTCTCAATGGTGCCTTCCCTTTATAATTTTAGGTAAACTGAAATCATTCATTCTTATTGGGGATGATGAAATGGTTCCCAAGGTATGGCGTTATTATTTCCAACTAATGGATCGGTAGGATGAAGTTGTGTTTCAAATGTACCAATATATTTACTAAGGGAATATTTAGGAAATTTGGGGCATTAATGCGTTCAACCATGTTGATCATCATTTTATTACCCAAACTTTTATAATTACCTATATCAAAATATTGATCTTCACATGATCTTAAGGGGGACACATCTACATGAAGTATCCCTAAATGATAATTAAGAGAGTATTTGAGGTAATGATGATATAAAGTGGGGACTATCACATGAAGATGAAGCCAAGGCCTCCCTATAAAGGAATTATATGTAGTGTTCAATTTGACAGCCATTAACTCTGTGCTTTACACTGTGTAAAACAAATAGGCCTCAAATTGGAGAATATCACATGATTTTTTTAACTTTTTTGTATCCCATGATTTTTGAGGATGAATGTCATCAAATCTTCTTTAGTGGGCCCTAATATTTAGAGTTTTCTGGTTACGATAAGATTGATCCTAAATCAAGTGTCTACTACGAAATGACTAATTTCTGTGACATTAATCTTGAAAGATTCATAAAGTAGTTGCATTCTCCCTTAGATGGTGGTACCCTCGTCATAATAGGAGAAATATATGGTGGATTAACACTTTTCCAATTCATCATCCTCTAAAGGGTAGTCCTCAATGGAAGATACCTCATTCTAAAACTACATTTGATTCTTTAGATCCTCAATGAATTACTTACGTAATTCCATTTATGGGAGGACTACATCAAGGATAAAGATCCATGCGGTCATACTATTGAGGTATTTTATTACAACATAGGTTTGATAAAGGGGATACTCTTACCCCCCAAAGGCATATCATTATGTCAATGCAAAGTAGGTGTTATTAGCTGAGGTTCTAGGGTCTAGATATTATATATAGTTTTCCACTATTAGTTATATGACATTGGATAAGGAATAAGAGAATAGGATCGGGCCTTAAATAGTTGTGGTTGAGTTCTAGGTTGTTATGACTAATCAATATGATCTACTCATCGAGCAGGTTACAGATGTATGCCTGAGGATGCAGCTTTAAAGGATTGTTTTTGCTGATCATGGAGTAACATATATTTTTTTAATACAATTCAAATGAAATATCCTTTTTTAAGAACTCAATAGAATTTTTTTCCTACTATCATGAATTCTACCCTTCCCTTGTTGGCCTCATACAAATGTTCCTGAATAGGAAAGGTTGCACACTTCACTTGGGGGTACTATGTAATGATCCACCATCCTCATAGTGTTTAATGAGGTCTGATTCTTCTTTTTTTTAGTGGAGTATTCCAGGACCATAATAATCATCAGGCCTTCTCCAAATTTTGGAGGAATAAAATCAATGAGTGTGTTGAATCATTTAATAAATGGTGGTGGATCTTTAATTCCACATCTATAGCTATGTCTATTCTTATAATACATCTAAGGTATTGACATCGATGAGGTAGATGGACGAGTAATGGTGACCATGGGAGGTGATGGGTTTTTGAACTACGCTTCAATTATTCCATGGGGATTAGATACTAACTTATAATCTAACCCGTCATCAAACATTTTTGTAATGTTTCCCTGAAACTATTTTTATTCACTAATTTCTTTAAAATCACCATCAAGGGTGATACATATCTCAGTTACATTGGAATATAACCCAAATTAACAAGACTAATTTATACCAAGTTCTAAATCCAATATTTGTTGATTAATCACTTTTGATATTGGTCCCATGGATCCTATGATATGGTAATTATTTGGGGATTTTTGTGAACCCATACCCTTGTGGTCTCATAGTCATTCAAAAATTTCAAAGGTTCTATTCCATAGTATAGATGACGTAACCAAGTACATCCTCATTTGGGACTGATTAGACCATGATCCTTCATTCTAAAAAGGATCATTGGGCCCATGGAACTACTAAAAGTCTTGGGAATCATTATCATGGTGATTCTATGGTTTATGAGGCCTATTTGAGAGAGGTTCTTGACGTTGGACCAGCTAAGGGTCCTGGGTTTGTAGAGTTATACCCATCTCTTCTTCTATAGGCTTCCACATTGGGATTGGGTAGGTATAGGTAAAGAACCCTGCTGGGTCCACTATAAGGATTCTTCCAAATGATCATCCACCTTGGTGATTTCAAGAATTATTACTCTATACCTTAGGGATATGAGTATAGGAACAAGATAATATCTTATAATCTAAACACATCCCCAATAACTATTCCTAGGAAAGTTTCACATTGAGAAAATAATTTACTACCTTCCATATGGAAATGAAGTTAGTGACATGCTCATAATCCCTCTATTATCATTTGGAGAGGTTAGTGATCTATGTTTTGTTCATGGTAGAGATGAAATTTTAGTGTAATTTTCTATATAGATCTTCCCAACATTTAACGTATCCCAGGGCTAAATGAATGTAAAAGTAAAATTTTGGTCCCACCATGGTCTACCAAAAATAAAAATTGTTTCTTTCTTCCATATTATTTGGGGTTTCCAACATCAAGCCACATTGAGAGGTGAATGGGGACATATGTTTCAATGGTTCCCCTATACCATTAAACAGGTTGAATATCATATTAATGAATTCTATGGGTTGATGAATGTATTCTTTCTAAATCACATATGGGTTCCATTAATATATTTTCTGGTCTCATTGTGTACCAAAGGACTCTAGATGGGTGGTTAGAGAATGGATAACATCTTTGGCACGAGGGTTGGTATTCATCATTCTTTGACCAACCATATGTATTGAGAATCATAGTGATCATTGTATAGAGGCCCTAAGACACACAGGGAGATGAGAGGTAGAAAAATGAATTGTATAGTTGTTTATATATCCATTGAGAAGAACCACCTACTTATATCTTTAGTGTATGCATGGGACTTCTCACCTTAGTCCTAAGAGGTTGACCAGGGAAGATTGGTTTCTCGGCCATGCGAAAGGCATGACCCCCTCAAACATCTTCCACACTAGCCACTATTCATTGAGGAACTTGAGGGCGGTCCTTTTATAATCCCAAAGATCCTATAGAAAAGAATCCACTCTAAAATGTTCTTCAGTTTCTTGCATTAACTCATATAGGCCAATGGGATGAACTACCCCTCACCTTTTTTGAGGTGTGTATGTGAGGGTAAAAAATTGTCAGTATGAATCCCAAGTCCCAACATATACTCTACTGATAAGTTTTTGAACCTATCAGAATTTCTATCAGGTAGTTCATATCTATTCATTGATAATTTTCTCTATAATACTCACTATCATGAGCTTAATTTCTATAATCCTCTCTATGATTGATCATGACAATATTAAGAGCAGAAATGGTTGGAGGAAAACCTTTACTGTAGATGGCCAACTCAGCCTAACAAGCATGTTGTCTTCATGGAAGAGGGATAAACTATATGGTAGTATACTATAGCTAACCCCATATCTATTAATAGTTTAATTACTTTTTCATGATCCATATAAGCACAACGAGGATCCATACATAGTTTTCCCCTAAGCTTTGACAGAGCCCGTATGATTTGGGGCACTAGGACATTGTGAGTTTTGTGATGTCAACTTTATAGCATTGTTGATGGATATCTTAAAGGTGTTCTGGGATACCTAAATAGGTTATCTAGTAGTCCAAATGGCGTTTTATCATCCACCACAAGTTTATATGTATATAAAATTCTTTCTCCTCTACAAGAGACTCTAGGATGGAAATGTATGGGGTTACGAGTGGCCAAAACACAATAGGTTACTAGTCAGTGGCCAAAATCACCTACAATATTTACTCCCCCTTTTTATTATCTATAGGGTAATCATGATATTTATCATCCTAGTCCCTTATAGATTATGGACATGAAACTATGGGAGGTAGTGATTAAAACTTTTTGTGTTCTTAATTTTTTTGTTGTTAATTTTTGTGTAGAGGAGGCATCATATGGTATAATCTCTAAAAGAATGAGGGAGTTTCCTTTGGATGGTTAATATTGCTTAAAAAACATGGCCATGTATAATAAATAATACAAAAAGTAATAATATTTATAATTTTCATCACACACATGAGTCTGAATGGTGTGTTCTACTTCATCCATGGGTGATAAGTTAGACTCTAATGCCTTCACTACTTCCACAATGGAGGTGGAGAGGAAGAAAGATGATGGTGGGAAGGATGGATACATAGAGAGACCCTGAAATGGATATGATATTTCTTCTAAATGCATTACATTTTTTGTGGAACTTAGGATATTATGGACCTTGACCATAGGGATAGTAATTCAAAAACATTGGGCTCCTCCCCTAGCTTTAGTGGGATATGTTGAGAAATTTCCATCACATAGTTTCTTGTCTATGACTCTAAAAAGTCAACAGTGATACAAAGTTTCCATCAAACCTATCCTTTATGTTAATTTTGGAGTTCTCCATGTGTGATTCCATGAATGTGATAGGGATTTATTATATACAGGATATGGTCGACGCCTTTGGTATGAATCCCATGATATATTTTTATCATTCTACCCTAAGAAGGATCTCTGGGCATGAGAATTATTTGGCATATTGAGGATCTCTGTATTAGATGATGGTGTTTTTGGTAGCACCTTTTTGGTGAAATTAATCATAATGGGGTATTCCCTAATGAGTTAGATGGTGGTTACCTTGGTAGGGACAGTTAATGTATCCCACCTAGTGGGAAGATGGGGTCTTGATCCCAACTAGGTGATAATATTTCCCCATATGGTGGTGAAAATAGAAGTAGGTGTGTTAGTGGTAGAATGGGATAATAGATCCATTGGAGAAACCTTGTTCAAAGAAATTTTGATTTATTTCCCATGACGTGGGCTCCACAACTTCCGGCCCATGTCTAGTTGAGTGTGGATGGTATCAACTTACTCACTAACCTTCGGGGTTGTCTAACATTGTCTACAAAACTGGGTAGTTGGATCCTTCCATGGGGACCCCTGGGACATCTTAGTAGTAGGTTAGAATAGTAAATACTATCCAGTCATGGTGTGTAAGAGCTAATTGTTGTAATGTATTGAGGATAGACTCTGGAAATGCTTCACCTTCATGATGGGGGGTGTCGATTTACCCATATGCAGCCCCTCTGGGTAAAGGCATCGATATAGAGATGTAACTTCCATGTGTTTTTGGGATATATACATGGGTGGGAAGACCCATTACTATTTATAGTGTCGAAAAAGGACATTGATCAACCACTTTTGAATATTCTCAAAGGTATAGATAGGGATAGGGTTAAGAGAAGCTATCAGACTGGTTTCTAACATTTTAGATGTGTAGTTGTTAGGGATCATCATACCATCAGTCCTCATTCTCCAAAACCTAATGGAGGTAGCCTATCAAACACAGTAACCAACTTATGTACCACGTGACATATATAGTCATCAGTCATTATTATTCTACAGCATGAAATTACCAACATTCCAAATGAAACCCATCCTATCATAAGTTAAGGATAAGGTATTCATATTAGTGACTCATAGAACCAGTGATACCCAACATTCCACTTCTTGTCCAATATGAATGATAAGATATTAACATAAAGTTCCCCATTTTGTTTTTTGGTTCTTCCACCAGGGTCCACATTCATGTTTATGGGTTCTTGTTTCTTTGGTTGATCAAAGTCCTAGTTTCCCAAAAGTCTCACTTTCCCAAGGCTGGTAGCCTCTACCACCATGTATATTATTTTCAACTCATTGATCATAACATTATTATGGGATTTAATTTTTTCTTTCCATGGATTCCTCTTTATAGTTCATCACTTTTTCATGGTCTCACTCACAGTTTTAAGACATGTTTTTTAATCTCATTCCTTGTGAAATATTCTAGTGGAAATTAGTTAATTGTGTAGTTTTCTTCCATGAAGGGGTTGATATATATGTTAGGATCTAATAAGGATGTCGGGTATATTTTTAATCTATAAAAGTCTTACTCAAATTGAATTTTATGGAATCTCATACTTGTGACATAAGTCATATTAGTTGAAAACCCTGAGGAATCTCATGATCATTTTTGGGAAACTTTTTTTTATAGAATAATTAATCCAAGGCTCTTTGCCTCATGCATATTTTGTTTTTCCCATAGGGAGAATAAGATTTGATATGTGACACATATATTACATGTCATCAAAGAAACTTATTCTCATCCCATAAGTCTTCATAGACTCATCACCTAAGGCATCTTATGCTCATAACCTGAGGTAGAATTTCGGTCTAGTAACCTGAGTAAGGGGAAAGTGATTATATGGTCTTTAAATAAACTTATTAGCCTCTTTACCTAAGTCTCCATAGTTTCTTCACCTACGTATAATAATTTTATACATCTATTAGGGTAATAGGATTAATTTCTTTTGGTTATAATTATAATGATCCAGTCTTTATATACAAAGAAATTACAATTCTTTTTTCAAAATACTTGAAACGTTACAAAAACAGACACCCAAAGGTTGTATTAGTTTAGTTCCTTTGAAATCATGGAAGCATACAAACTGGTATAGGAGTGAGATGCATTATATCCAAATAGTTTATTCATTACTAGCACCCTTCTTACACACAACATACTCAATCGAAAACTTCATAACCTAGGGAAGGAAACATAAAAAAGGGGTGATCTCAGATGATTTGTAAGGGTAAACAAGGGATACATATAAGAAAAAAAAATGATCATAGGGTTATGAGAACATGATAATAACATTAGAAGATCATAACCTACATATCAAAGATCATAAAAATAAATCATCGATTAAATATTTTCAGTTCATAAGACATGAATCATAAAAAAAATAAGGAAATAAGAAACATAATCCATGAAATCATTATATAAGAATAAGAATTGGAATTATGGTGGAATACACATAATCATATAAAAGCCCATTGTCATGGTGACATACTATGGAATTTTTAACATGTCATGCTTTGGTTAATCAACCATATACCTACTTTAGGCTTGGGATTCCCTACCGTGTATAATATTGTTTTGGGCTTGGTAAGTCCTGATGTGTAACCTCTTGTTCCGGGCATGGGATGTCCTCCAGTGCACCCTCTAATTTTGGGCTTGGGATTCCCTCTCATATATGATTTGTTCTCAAAAAATATTTATCATTACCCAATTAATTAGAGAGAGATATAGGTCCCACCTATTTTTAATTAATTCATAAATACATGAACGACATAAAAATAAAAAATAATATCATCAACCATGAAATGAAATAGGTTTCATTAATATAAAATCACACCTTAATATGTGAAAAAGGAAACATGTTTCAGATTCATTTAACCAAAGCATAACCTATGAAAATAAATGGGATTCATAGAAATATAACCCATGAAAGAGTAATATATTTCGTAACCATAATTCCTTAAAAGTTATATCAATGAAATAACGAATATGAATAGAAACATTAAATTATTTCTCAAAAAGTAATGAGTAACACCAAGAGATGTTATCTTAGAGAGGAAATAATTTTTAATGTTTATTTAAAAACACTTCAGGAGGAAATTATCCTTTCTACTTTAATAAATTCTTATTATGACATAAAACCTTTTAAAAACCATTCTCATGAAAATAAACTCAAAAAAATATAATGGAAGAAATGAAAACATTTTCATATCATTTTTCCTTAGAAAACATGTATTTGAGATTTAAAACCTTTTGAAAACTAATTTTCCATGAAAATTTATAAAAGAAGATTAAAATTTTTAAAAAACATTTCTTTCAAAATATAGGTTATAACCATTTTCATAAATATTACGCTTTTTAACATGAAAATATAGCATCAAGGAGTTAACTGTGGGTAAATTTGTACATGTCATATGAGGTAAAAAACATTATATTTTCACAGTAAAAAGAATATAACAATGCCTTATTTAGGAAGATACTAGAATATTACATTGAAAATATTGGTAAAACAAAAAAAGGATAAATATTTCTCTTAATGATCATAGCATATTAGTATAAGATTCATGGAAACCCTTTTTAGAAAACATTGTTTTTGAAAAACCACATATTTTTTAATGAAGAGAGGTTAAGGTTAGGCTTTCATAAAAACACTTAATTAACAATTATATGTACAAAAGAGTGAAAATATTGTACCAAAACATGATAATATCATGAATAACCATAGTAGAATAAAATTAATGTGATTTATTAATATATGGATCATAATATTTCTTCAAAGGAATAATAAATAGAAACAATCTCAATAAGTGATGATATTTTCTCAATAAACACTTACCACTTAGTAAATTTTAAACACACTCCCCATTTAATAAATTGAAATTACATGAAGCATTAAATAAAATTAAAATAAAGGGATTCAAAATATAATATTTAAATGGAATTATATATACCTCATCGAAAAATATAGGTGCATAACATGGCATGTGTCTCGTTAAAGGGAAATTGAGACAAAATTACTTTATCGATTTGGTAAATTTGGAAACATAAACCCCATGAAAGAAATATCATATAATGGATATGTAAATACCCATAAATTTAAGTATAATAATCATATAATACATCCATGTTCTGTATATACATCACACAAAAGGAATGGGTGTTGAATGAATCATTTATCTCATGGAAATAAAAAATTACATGAAGTTACCTTACATTGTGTCTTGACTCTCGTTGTATTCATTCAAACATTATTTATAATAAATATAAGTTTACTGTAAATATATCACATAACCATATTATTAAATCCAACACCATTTATTTTTTGATTATGAATTTAAATATTTTCTTGTTAATAATTATATTTTACGGTTTTTCTTTGGGTAAAATCTTCTTGTCCTTCGCAGGTGCCTTAATTTGTTATATAATTGGTCCTTGTGATTTAAATAATGTAAAACATGATATAAATATAATTTATATTTATTATATTGTTATTATAAAAATATATATAATATATAATTATGAAATAGAATACACCGTTCATGGAGACGATATGTCATACGTACGCATAAAAGCTATTTCCATTTAATTATCGTGTTGAAAGAAAGAAAGAAAAGTAAACATATGTTTATATATGTATATATATCATTATAATTATATCATAATTATATCATATATATCATATATATATATAATATATGTTCACTAAACCCATCCTTAATACACTCCATGTAGTGTGTGAACAAATCATATCACTTTGAGGGGCGGTAGTCCACACTTCCTCAAACGAAAATATCGTATTTAAACGAGATGAAAAGAATAAAGATATGTCGTAAATAAAAACTAAAAAATCATAAACAAATTATAAATATCATATATATAATACATAAATACTTTTTCCATTATAATTTCCTCCATGAGGGTTGGTAAAAGAAAAATGAACAATCATTATTTCTTAATGTAGTAGTTCTTGGTACAGGTAATTAGTATGTTCTTCACAAATTTGATGATTTTTTTTTGTAAGTTTAGTTTGAACCATTAGATTAATAACATCCTATTATATTTATGATAATATTATTTTTATAAAATCATGGTATAAATAGTGTAGTGGTTGTGGATAAAGAAAATAAAAGAAACGATCTTGAGGAAGGGTGTTACCTCTTAATCAGGTAACTCATGTTGGTTTGAAGCAAAGGGATTCCTTGGAAGCCTTTATTACCAACATTAGGAAAAATGGAGGAATTTAAGTATGTTCAGAGACTATTGTTTTATAGTTTGGACATGCCAATGTGACTTTATAGGACTGAGGAATGGGTAGAGTGCTTTTCTTTTTATAGTGGAGGGAGAGTGGAACTCTTGTAAATACTTAAAGGTATTCAATAATGGGAGGTCTCAATTACCTAATGTTCATAAAAAATGCAAAACAAAATAATTGATTAATGTAAAATTATGGTCCAAAAAAATATACACCACACAAAAATATGTTCATTTTTATAATTTGGTTCCTTAACGTCTAAGATTCCCCAATTTTACTTTTTTTTGTTTTTATTAAAGAAACTTGTTTTTCAACCTAAGTAATTTTACCATTAAGACTAAAATAAAGTGATATATATTATATATTATAAATAAAACAAATAATAAAAATTATACCTTATGTTTCAAATAAAAATCTCATTTTTTTGGAAATTATGTTTTCAAATAAGCCCCTGTGACACGGAAAACACTACTTAAACACGGACCGTGATGAAAATGTTATTACAATATATGGGTCAATATGTTAATTATAATAGATAAATTAGTCCAATAATATTTCATATTTAATACTTTTTAAAACTTGAAAATTTCTTGATAGATTGTAGAATTTTTTAAAAAATTTAAATCATATAAAAGAATATCATTTATTATAAAATACTGATAATGTTAATTTGAACATTATTTTTCTAATTTTAATTTGAAAATATAAAAATAACAGTGGAATTGAAATATATTATGTTTATATATTTTTAAAATGATATAATACTATTAAAAAATAATTAGATACAATAATTCAATCAATTAACATCCCTTTTAATATTTATAGTATCATTTATTTTAGTAAGTTATTAACTAAATAATCATTATGTTGGAATTTCAGAAATATTTTATTTAAAGAAATCATCTCTAAAAATTATTGTTAAATTATTATGATAAAAATAACACATTTATATTTCAATATAATATGTGTAACCTAAAATATTATTTTTTCTACATATATAAGAGTTTTATAAATGTAAAAGGTAAGGAAGGTTCCTAATTTTGTTGTTTTCCTTAATTAAACTTTTATATAAGGAAATTAAATTTAATAATATACCAAAAATATTTAAAATTATAATAAATAGGGTATATGGTCTAATTATTGAATACAATGGATTTTGGACAATTTTACATGACATTTTGGTCGCTAAGATTAATTTTTAGTCCCTAATTAAGATTAATCATACCAAAATCACATTGATTAATTTTTATCACATTCACTAATGATTTTTTGTCAAAATTTAAGTTAAAATTTTATAGAAAATATATAATACTGATTGAAACCTTCCATTTCGATTTTCAAAATTCAAATAATAGAATTGGTAAACATAAGTTTAACACTAATTGTAACACCCCAATCTTCCACGGTACCCTTCACTTTGAATAATAAAATAGTGTTTATTGTATGCAACATCGAGTTCTAACACACCACAACCAATCAAACTAGTCGTTATGAACAGTTATACCTACTTTTTGAAATTTTATAAATTTTATCATCCAAAATGGTCTTTATTTTTTGGATTTGGAATATCGAAATTAGCTTAGGGTGAATGTTTGGTATTTTTCTAAAAACATTCAATTTTTGATGAATAGTGAAAACACTGAGTTATAGTTTAAAGCTGAATTTTTTTAAATAATTATTTATTTTATTTAAATTTGTTTTAGGTTAAAATGGATACATAATACCTATATAAGTTTAATTTAATTAATTGGTATCATTTTATAATAATTTTAGATATACAAAAATTTTATTGAACGTTTTACCATCTTTTACCCACCTCCTAAGAGCATTTTGAATTTTTTATATAACATAATTTTACTGCTTCCGTGAGTTGAATTTAAAAAATATGAGAGACACGGTTTATATCAGTAAGTAAAATGTGGTTCAATAAGATGAAAATAATTTTTTGTGAGTAGTAACCTTTTTCTTTTATTTATCATGGTTAAAAGTAAATAGGGTAATTTAGGGTAAAAATTATATAATTATTACCCTAACACATGTCCTAATTCTATTGGATAAGTGTAATTAAACCAAAATCAGCCTTTGGAATAAAATATGATCCTTTAGGTCCACTTATATTAGATAATGACATTTATTAATATTTTATTTAAAGAAGAGTTAAAAGAGTTAAAATCAAAGATTAATAACTAAAACATTTTTAGTATAGGGGTATACATAAGATAAAATCGACTATAAATATTCATTAGAAAGATAAAATGATTTAATACATAATGGTATTTTATTTATAATTTTTAGACATTAAATAATAATATTTATTTACGACACAATGATGATGCAGTAATTACAGTATTAATGAATGATTAAAATAATTGATATTATATTCCTAAAAATATAAGTTTCAGGAAAAAGAATTATATAATGATAGGTGTATCATTAATGAACAACTTGGGGTTCTATTGGAAGTTTATAGTACGTTTATTAACCATAGAATATAAAAATACAAAGAGAGATGGTAAATGTCAAACAATTTAACTAAGAGTAAAATCTCAAAGATAATGTTAATATAGTGACCCAAACCTGTCTAAATCCTATAGATTGAGTGGTTTTAAACACATACCCACCTTATTCTTTAATTAATTAATTTTGGAGCCATTATAAATAGAATAGTATTTTATTATAAAATAATATTTCTAGCTTTTCCTAAGGTGCCTCTCACCCCTCTTATAAAAGGGAACTCCCCCTTCCCTAAAATACACACCTTCAAAGACTTTTTTCTTGGCCAACCCCTACCCAAATACCATCTTAACTGTCCTAAATTAATCCTAGAGTCCTTAATTTAGTCATAAATCCAACCTAAGGAGCCCTTTTGATCAAATCAAAATGAAAAAACCCGAAGAAGAGGTAAATATTTCATCACCTCTTTCAATTTCCTTTCTTCTTACACATCCTCTTTCTTTGTTGTTTACATTATAAAATAATAACTACAATATCTTCTATATACTATGATGTTATTATAAATATGGTACAACCATATTCATTATTCTATTCATCCTTTGAATTACATGTCACCATACGTGCGTATGTACGACTTACCGTCTCCACATCATGGTGTGGCTGTTATTCAATACATTATTATTTGGATGGGTATAATAATGATGTATAATTGATATAAATAATAAATATATCATTATAATGATTCTGTATACATGATATATCATCCAATTATATATTGTTTTAATATCAAAAGAATGATATTTTCCCTCGTCCGTATGTACGGATTACTGTCTCCATGAACGCGATGCGATTTATTCCCTATCATATCCATTCAAGACTAATTTTCATTTGAAGATTAAAAATAATGTTTAACGACTTAATATCATTATGAATATTAATAAGATACATCATATCCTCAAAAAACATTCCTTACATTACAAATCATATAAAGGAAAACGAATCAGTTAACACCCAAAACGATGATAATACAAAAATTTTATTAACAAAGAAATATTAAAAGATCATATATGATATCATATTAATGTATATGATTCTTGTATAATTTAATAACAATTATATAACAATTATACAGGAGGTTAACCTACCCTCAACCAAGGAAAAGTAAAAGTTAAGGGTCAATTTCACAAACTCTTCATTATTCGAGGTTAATTATACGTAATTATCTACTAGGACCTCTTTATCATCCACATACATGTTTCTTTAAAATGTATTTCAAAACATTATTAATATTTTATAGATAATGTTTTAAAGTCATTTATACCTTCTTTGACTTTTTATTAGATGTGTATAATGGAATCTTTCCATCGTTTTCCAAACAAGGTCCTTTATAACCTTTTTGACAAAATTTAGCTAAGAATGTATTTTTTTAACTTATACGGTGGGTGTGGATATTTTCTGCCTTTATAACATCATCGAAGATTCCCTTACAAGCTTATGAGAATATTTACAAATTAAATATTTTCTTTTAAATGATTTCAAAATAGAAAGAGGCCTTTCTTTCAAATAGTTTCATTTAATCTATGTCAACATCCTTTGATAGATTTTTAACTTTTTTGAAGTTGATTTATTATGATACAAATATTCCATATTATATTGAAGGTTTTGAGATATTTTTGACTGTGGATGTGTTATTTTTATACCATTCATGGTTTATAGATAAAGTATTGACATTTTTTATGCTAGTTTTAATATGAATGTTTATGTTATGTTTAAACCTTTTCATATGAGGAATGCATTGGACTTAGTAAGTTATGGGTGGAGCCCGATATAGCTCCTCGATGCATCAGTTGGTCTCATGAGACAAACTAGTGTCTCTTAACAATGCCTTGACAAAATCTTATTAGTATTCTTGTAACAAGTCCTTGACTATGTGGTTATGAAAGTCTGGCATTACGCATTCCATCATTATAAATGTGTCTATTGATATTGCATGTGATTATTGGACTAGTAGAATATTCATGTGAGTAATTAAATGGAATTATTTTGATTTATATTTTCTATATTATGATTATGTTTATGTTGAAATGGATTTTGTTTTAGTTTTATACTTTTCTTAAATGTTTATTCTTATTTATTAATGTTTCTGCTATATTTTTATCCTCACTGAGCATCTGAGCTCATCCCTTTCAGTGTTTTATTTTTCCTAGGATTCAAAGAAGTATATTATGACTAACCTGTAGGGATAGTCTATGGGATCTCAGTGTTTTCTGTGGAAACAATTTTGTTGTAGTTTTCCATTTTATGATGTAATGTAAACATTATGAATGTATCTAGTACTTCCAAGGCTAATAAACTAATCGGCCTTTTGAGAATTGATCTTTTCTGATCATTCCAATGATATTTAATAATGCACCAACTCTTGGCTTTTGGGGTTGGGTCATTATAGATGGTATCCGAGGAATTTTAGTACAAACCTTGGAAACTAGATTTAGAAAAACTCTTATTAGAGCACATAGCCCTAAGATAGACTTTGAGGATTATTATAGAAGAACTTTCTAGAATTTTGGTATTGTAGATATTTTGTGTGATTTCCAATCAAAACATTCATGTCTGGATATGAGGAAGTAGAGGCTGCTGTAGCACAAATGTACCTAGGGGTAAAACCCAAAAACACCGCTTTGAGCTGGACTCGAACGGGAACTGGTGTACGACAATGGGCCTTGATGCACTCTTGGTTATGACACTTCCGGGGGATATGCTTTGGATAATTCTCATTTTCTTTACAGACCATTATGAAGGGTTTATGAATATATACTTCCTTAAAGAAAATATTTTTTTATGACTATGGATTATATCCAAAAATATTTAATTTATGTTAAGTGTTTTTTACAAGTTTAGAATTATATATTTCGATTCATTACCTAATCTAGTTTATGACATTATTTAAAAATGGCACCTAGTGGAAGGAATGTAAACAATATAAATAGACGCACTCCATGTAGGGATTTCCCTCCTACTCAAGATAATTATAGTGTAGTTAGTGAAGAAACCGGTACTGATAAGCTTATCACTATACTGGGACAACTCACGCAGGTTATGAATAATAACCTTACCCGTATGGAGCACCCTGATCCGCAGTGTGGAGGATCAATGTTAGATCGCTTCATGAGCCAATAACCACCAACATTAATTGGGGGTACAAATCCAATAGTATCTGAGTAATGGATAAATTCTTTAAGGAAAATATTCCACGCCTTGGGGAGTAGTGAAAGGGAAAAAATAGTCATGTAAGTTTACCGCCTCACTGGAGATTTTGATCAATGGTGGTCATTGATTCAAAACACAAAGGAAGATGGTGAATTATCAAATATGGAATGGAGGGAGTTTAAAGAAATTTTAGTAGAAAAAAACTTTCCTCATGACCATCGAACAGATATGGAAAGAAAATTTCTGAGTTTAAGGCAAAAGGAGGATGAGAATGTCGCAAAGTATGAAGCTAACTTTACAAGGTTAGTGAGGCATGCTGCATATTATATAAGTAACCCAAGAAGTAAGATTGGTCTTTTAATTAATGGGTTGAAACCATTTCTTTGTCGAGAATTAGTCTCACAATCCTTCTTTTCATACGAAGATATTGTCTCATGTGATATGAAGACCGAAAACGAATTCTCTAAGTCTTATAACTTTAAAGCGAAGCAAGAGAAGAAGAGATATGATGAACACTATAGAAATGGAAATAAGGGGAAGAAAGTAAAAGTTGAATATCAATCCTACAGTAAATGTGGGAAGAAACACCCTGGTACTTTCCTGAAGGGAATGGGAGTTTGTTACAAGTGTGGTGCAAAAGGCCACCAAGCTTGTGATTACAAGGGGAAGAAAGAGGTCGTCGATGTTGACTACTAAAATTGTAGAGAAAGGGAGAATTATGCAAATAAATTTCATATGTTTCAGGGGAACATACCTCAGAAAAGGCCAAGGGATCAAGTCCGGGATTATTCTATCACTACTGCTGAGTTTGGAGCTCTGAAAGACAGAGTGGAAGCTAATTTAATGGTTTCCTCATGTTTAGATAATACATTATTTGATTCTGGATAATCGAATTGTTTCATATATTATCAGTTTTCTAAGAATATTAGACATTTCCAATTTGATTTAATAGGGGAGATGTCAGTCAAAACTCTTAAGGGTAGTATTATTGTAACAATGTTTTGTGAATCAGTCCCTATTAAGGAATATAAACATTATTTATCTACTGATCTCATCGTGATACCCATGTTTTAATTTGATATAATCCTCAGTATTGATTGGAATTCGGACCATGATGTGAAAATTTATTGTAAGAAGGAGGTTACAATTTTCAATGATGATAAGGAGTACCTTATCTTTAAATCAGAAACGTCGCTATCTGATTATTATCTCGATCCACCCCCAGTATCTCAACTAAATTAAATTATTGGGGGGGAAGATAATGAAATAACTATGGGTGAGGAAAAGAGTGTTCAAATATAATATGTACCTATTGTGCAATAATATGTTGATTTTTTCCAGAATATTCACCTGGACATCCTCCAGAATGAGAAATTGAATTTTCCATTGATTTAATTCCTGGTTCAAGGCCCATATCGAAGACACATTATAGAATGGCCACTGTGAAATTAGTAGAACTAATGAAATAACTAGAAGAATTGAGTAGTAAGGGATTTATTAACCCTAGTGTTTCTCCATGGGGATCCCCTTTCCTTTTTGTTAAGAAGAAAGATGGATCTATGAGGTTGTGCATTTACTAAAGGGAGATCAATGCTATAAGAATACAGGAAAAGTATCCCCTACCTCGCATTGATGATTTATTTAACTAACTGCATGGAGCTCAATACTTTTCAAAGATTAACCTTTGATCTGGATATCATCACTTGTGTGTGAAGAAGGAAGAAATTCTGAAAACAGCATTTCAAACCAGGTACAAGAATTATGAGTTTACAGTAATGCCTTTTGGATTGACTAATGCACCCTTTGTATTCATGCATCTAATTAACAGAGTTTTCAAGGAATAACTTGATGACTTTGTAGTGTTATTTATTGATGATATATTGGTATTCTATAAAAGCTATGAAGATCATAAAAATCACATGCACATTATCCTAAAGATAAGATTAGTCAGTGATCCTATATTGACTCTACCATCGGCGAATGATGGGTTAGTTATTTATAGTGATGCTTCATAGAAATGACTTGGTTGTGTCATTTTGAAGAATGATAGGGTTATTACCCATGAATCACATTAGCTAAAAATTCATTAGAAAAACTATCTTACTCCTGATCTTGAGTTAGAAGCTATAATATTTTCTTTAAAGATATGGAGACATTATCTTTATGGTGGAAAATGTGATATTTATACTGATCAAAAGAGTTTGATGTATATTTTCTAACAAAAAGAACTCAACATAAGGAAAAGGAGATGTCTTGAAATACTCAAGGATTATGATTTCACTATACACTACCTCCCGGGGAAGGCAAATAAGGTGGAAGATGCTTTGAGAAGAAAGGATCATGGAGTTCAGAATAAGATGATAGTTGAAAAGGATCCTATTTACATGGATATAGTAAAGATGGATATGATAATAACCATGGAAGGTGAAAAATCAATGCCTTTTCAAATTGTTGCCAAACCATATTTACTAGAAATGATAAAGATTTCTCAGACTGATGATGAAGAGTTAAAAAAGAAGATTAAAGCTGTGAATGAGGGGAGATTGAGTGACTTTGTGTATGAAGAAGGAATTTTGAAATTTGGGAAGAGAATTTGTGTTCCTGATATACCTTATCTAAAAAAAGAATTGTTGGATGATTCTCATAGTTCCAATTTCTCTATAAACTTTGGTAGTACTAAGATGTATAGAGATTTGAAGGAATATTTTTGGCGGGACAACATGAAGAGGGAGATTGTTGATTTTGTGTCAAGATGTATGGTTTGTCAACAAGTGAAAGCTGTAAGGAAACAGCCTGGAGGAGTCATGCAACCTCTTCCCATACCTAAGTGCAAATGGGATAATATTACGATGGACTTTGTTACGGGACTACCAAAGAAATTTAGAAGGAATGATGAAATATGGGTCATTGTTGATCGTCGTACCAAGCTAGCATGTTTTCTTACTATAAGAGAAGATTTACCACTTGAACGTTTATCAAGACTATATATTAATGATGTTGTAAGACTTCAGGGAGTACCAATATCAATTTTTTTTATCATGATACATGTTTTACATTATGATTCTTGAAAAGACTTCAGAAATCCTAGGATACTGAACTTAGTTTGAGCACTGCCTACCACCCTCAAACTGATGGAAAATCATAATGGACTATTCAAACCTTATAAGTCATGTTGAGATCATGCTAAATTGAATTTAAAGGTATGTGGGATCAATATTTACCTTTGTTAGAATTTTCTTATAAGAATAGCTTCCATTCAAGTATTCAGATGGAACCATATGAAGCGTTATATAGAAAGGGATGTCGCACGCCAACCTGTTGGGATGATGTTGGTGAAAGAAAATTTGTTAGACCAAAACTTGTGGAGGAAACAATGAAAAAGGTGAAAGTAATCCAAACCCACATCAAAGCAGCTCAAAGTAGGCAGAAGAGCTCTGCCGATAACCGAAGGAAGGATTTGGAATTTTAGGTTGGAGATCATGTTTTATTTAAGTTATCTCCATGGAAGGGTGCTATATGTTTTGGTAAAAAGGTAAAATTAAGTCCCATGTACATCAGACCTTTCGAAATTATAGAACTAATTGGGGTTGTAGCTTACCGTTTAACAATTCTTCCAAATCTCTCCAAAGTTCAAGATGTGTTCCAAGAATCACTGTTCAGAAAATACATGCCTGACCCAACGCATGCACTCACCTATGAGGAATTAGAACTGGAACCTGATCTGTCTTATTGTGAAGAGACTGTTAAGGTTCTTGATTCAAGAGAACAAGTGTTGAGAAATCAGATGACTCGTCTGGTAAAAGTTATATGGAGAAACCATAAGATGAAAGAGGCAACATGGAAACCTGAGGAACATATAATGAAGAACCACCCGAGTATTTTTATGCAGAAATTTTCTAGAAATTTTGAGGATGAAATTATTTTAAGTAGAGGATAATGTAACACCCCAAACTTCCATGATATGCTTCTCTATGAATAATACAATAGCGTGTGTTGTACGCAACTTCGAGTTCTAACACACCACAACCAATCAAACTAGACATTAAAATAGTAATACTGACTTTTTGAAATTTTATATATTTTATCATTAAAAATGGACATCATTTTTGGATTCAGAATATCAAAATTAGATTAGGATGAATTTTGGGTATTTTTCTAAAAACTTTCAATTTTTGATGAATAGTTAAAAAATTTAGTTATAGTTTAAAACAATTTTTTTTTAAAATAATTATTTATTTTATTTAAATTTTTTAGGTAAAATTAGATACATAATACCTATATAAGTTCAATGTAATTCATTGGAGTCAGTTTATAATAATTTTAGATATATACAAATTTTATCAAGCTTTTTACCGCCTTTTACCCACCTCCTAGGAGCATTTGAAAATTTACATAAAACATAATTTTACCATTTCTGTGAGTTGAATTTTAAAAATCTGAGAGACACGATTGATATCAGTAAGTAAAATGTGGTTCAATAAGATGAATATAATTTTTGGTGAATAGTAACTTTTTACTTTTATTTACCACAGTTAAAAGTAAATAGGGTAATTAAGGGTAAAAATGATTTTATTATTACCCTAACACATGTCCTAATTCTATTTGATAAGTGTAATTCAACCAAAAATATCCTTAGTAATAAAATATGATGTTTTAAGTCCACTAGTATTAGATAAGGACATTCATTTTTATTTTATTTAAAGAAGAGTTAAAAGAGTTAAAATCAAAATATAATAACTAAAACATTTAAATATAGGTTTATACATAAGATAAATTCGACTATAAATATTCATTAGAAATATAAAATGATTTCCTACATAATGGTATTTTATTTATATATTTTTAGATATTAAATAATTAAATTTATTTATGAAACAATAATGATGCTGTGATTACTGTATTAATGAAAGATTAAAATAATTGATATTACAAATATAAAAATAACTGTAATTTGAGACTTTATATGAATTAAACTAATTTTATAGGTTAATATGACATGTTAGGGTTGTTTAGATGAATTATTTTCGAATTAATAATGTTGTTATGAATTTATCAAAACAAAATACCAAATAGTGTCAAAATTGTCATAAAAGAGTTTTTAAAAAAAAATATTATTAATTGATATTATATTCCTAAAATTATACGGTTCATCCAAAAAGATTATATAAATATAGGTGTAATTTATTAACCTCTTGGGGTTATCTTTTAATTTTATAGTAGGTTTATTAACCATATAATATAAAAAAACAAATGGACATGGTAAATGTCAAACTATTTAACTAAGAGTTAAATCTAAAAGATAAAGTTAATATAGTGACCCAAACCTATCTAAAACCTATTGGTTGAGTGGTTTTAGAACCATCACCTTAGCCTTTAAATAATTCATTTTTGATCCATTAGAAACTGAAAATTATTTTATTATAAAATTATATTTCTAGCTTTTCTTAAGGTGCCCCTCACCCCTCTTATAAAAGGGCACTCCCCTTCCCTCAAATTCACACCATAAAATCCTTTTGGCATGGCCAAATCCTACCCAAATACTATCTCTAATATCCTAAATTCATCCTAAGTGCCTTCCTTTAGTCATAAAGCCAACCTAAGTGTCCCTTTTGATCAAATCAAAAGGAAGAACCCGGAGAAGAGCTAAATATTTCATCACCTCTTTCAAGTTCCTTTCTTCTTCCATATTCTCTTTATTTTTTGTTTCCATTATAAAATATTAACTCCAGTATCTTCTATATAATTTTATGTTATTATAAATATGGTACAACCATATTCATTATTCTATCCATCCTTTGAATGACATGTCACCATACGTGTGTACGTACGGCTTACCATCTTTACATCGTGGTGTAGTTGTTATTCGATACATTATTATTTGGATGGGTATAATAATGATTTATAATTGATGTAAATAATGAATATAACCTGATAATTATTCTGTATATATGATTTACCATCCAATTATATATTATTTTAATATCAAAATAATGATATTGTCGCTCATGCGTACGTACGGATTACCGTCTCCACGAATGTGATGAGATTCATTCCCCATCATATCCATTCAAGAATAATTTTCATTAGATGAATAAAAATAATGTTTAATGAATTAATATCATTCTGAGTATGAATAATATAAATCATATCCACAAAAAAAATTACTTACATAAAAAATCATATAATGTAAAATGAATCAGTTAACACCCAAAACGATGATAATACTAAAATATTATTAACAAAGCAATATTAAAAGATCATATATGATATCAGATTAATGTATATGATTATTTTATAATTTAATAAAAATTATTTCACCATTATACAATGGTTTATACTACCCTCGACCAAGGATATGTACAAGGTAAGGGTTAATTTCCCAATCTCTTCATTATCCGAGGTTATTTATACGTAATTATCTAATGGGACCTCTTTTTCATCCACATCCATGTTTTTTAAAAATGTATTTAAAAACAATATTACTATTTTATAGACTATGGGTTAATGTAATTTATACCCTTTTTTGACTTTTTATAATAAGTTTATAGAGGAATCTTTCTTTCATTTTCCAAACAAGGTCCAGAATAACCTTTTCGAAAAAATTAAGGTAACAATGTCTTTTTTAACTTATACGGCAGGTGCGGCTAGTTTTTGCTATTATGACATCGTTGAACCTTCCCTTACAATATTTTAAGAATATTTACAAAATAAATGTTTTCTTTTAAATTATTTTGAAATAGAAAGACATATTTCTTTCAAATAGTTTCATTTCATCTATGTCAACATCCTTTGATAAATTTTCAACTTGTTTGAAGTTGAATTAATATGATACAAATATTTCATATTGTATTGAAGGTTTTGTGGTATGTTTGAATATGGACGTGTTATTTTTTGACCATTCATGGTTTATGGATAAAGTATTGACATTTCGTATGCTAGTTTCAATAATAATGTTTATGTTATATTTTAACCTTTTCATATGAGGAATGCATTGGACTTAGTATGTAACGGGTGGATCCTGCTATAGCTCATCGATGCATCGGTAATTCCCATGAGACAAACTAGTGTCTTCGCACAAGGCCTTGTCAAAATATTATTAGTAGTCTTGGCACAAGGCCACAACTATGTGGTTATGAAAGTTTGGAATTATGCATTCCATCATTATGAAAGTTTCTATTGATATTTCATGTGATTATTAGACTAGAAGAATATCCATGTGAGTAAGTAAATGGCATTATATTGATTTATATTTTCCATATAATGATGAATTTTATGTTGAAGGGGATTTTTTTAGTTTTATACATTTCCTTAAATGTTTATGCTTATTTGTGAAATCTTCTGCTATATTGTTATCCTTACTAAGAATCTGATCTCATCCCTTTCTGTGTTTTATTTTTCCCAGGATGCGAAGAAGTATATTATGACTGATTGTAAGGATAGTCTTTGGGATCTCAGTGTTGTCTTGGAATCAATGTTATTATGGTTTTCCAATTTATGATGTAATGTAAACCTTATGAATGTATCTATTACTTCCAAGGATACTCAACTAATTTGTCTTTTGAGACATTATATTTTGTGATCATGCCAATGATACGTAGTAATGCACCGAATCTGGGCTTCTAGGGTCGGGGAGTTACACTAATCCAACAAGTGTGGCGAGAAAGGGGGTTTTTAAAGTAAAAACATTCAATACTTCAATAATTTTTTATAAGCAATTTGCATATAAAAATGATTCCAATTATCTAAATTGATTTAATATATTTATAGTTGATCTATTTTTACATGAAAAACTAAATTAAAATTTCAATTAATATTAATAATTATTTAAATTTGAAGGAAGGTTTTCACTAAAATACTGTATTTTTCACTATTCATCAAAAAATGATGTTTGTGTGAAGAATACCAAAAAATAAACCTAATATATTGTTGAAATTATGAATTCAAAAATTTATTTTATCTTAAAAATTCAATTTCAATAAGCTTCTAAAATTATTTTTATCATTTTTCATACAGGGATATAAAAATTTACTCATTTGAGAAAAAAAGTATTTTTAAACACATTAAGACATTACAAAAAATTATATTTTTTATAATAATTATATTTCATTTAATTAAAACCATTGTAAAGAATATTTATAAAATATTTATTACTATTCATATTATAATGTTATTTTTCTAGTCTATAATTATCTCATTTAAATAATTCTAACAATAAAATGATGTTTCAAAGAAACTCAATGTTGCATGTAACATATACTAAGTCAGAGTTGTGTGTAGCATAATACAAGTTAGTTTCATGTGAAATGAATGTTTGACTTAGTGAAATTGACGACATCAATGATAGTTAATTCATTCAAAAAAATTTTTCACAAAATCTTAGGGTGTTACATTCTACCCCTCTTAAATTGAATTTCTCCCTCAAAATTCATATAGTTTATTAAAGGTTTAATACCTGAAAGTTTAATTTATAGACACCCACAATGTAATAATGAATAATAAAACATCCCTTAAAAAGATATATTTAGAACCATAATGGTTAACCAAAGTCACTTTTAATGAGATTACCATATAGGATAACATAGGTGGGAAGTGAAAACGTTAACATGGAAGAGAAATATTACCCTGATGTTCTGATGGGGAGTGATAGAGAACAATTTCTGAAGAAAGTTAACAATCACAAATCCATAAATCTATGATGACCTAAGGGACCTTCATATTCATCGGAAATGAAGGTACTAGAATATTTTGTTTTAATTGAAGATCCTTTTTCCTAAAGTAGAATAATTTTCATCAAAAGATATACTTTCATGATTCCTGTACAACGTCACCCATTATTGTTCATTGATCAACTTCACCTCTTTCTTTGAAAAGGATAGTTAATTTTTTATTCCTAATGTACTAACAAATCATGAGACCCATGATATTCCATCCAATTATTAATCATCAAAAAAAGTTGTTTCAACTATCTATCCATTATGTATAAATCCTCATATGCAGAGATAACACTTTAAAATTACTAAATTCATCTAAATATTAACTTAAATGTTTTATAAAGGGTTAAACTTATAGCCCTTTTGGAAGATGAAAATTCAATGCTTTATAAATTAATCAGTTAAATCATCTTAACATTGACTTCCCATATATCTCAAGACATATCTAGGTTGGCACATTCCAAATATGGGAATACCTTTATCATATATTCTCTTTAATCATTGTAAAAATCTGAATTACCAAAATTCCTTATTGAAAACATGCATATTTCCTTATTCTAAATTATATTGGATATATTATTTAATTAAAAATGATGTAAAATTCATCCTTGATGACATAGAACAATTTTTCAATAATAAGTTCTAGGGTAATTTATATTATCTAATTAACTTATTCATATTCAGTGTATCTTGCTCCAAACATAAATATCTCAAAATCAAGGATTAATTAAGTGTTACCTCCCCTAATTCAAAATAACACCATCCTTTGAAATCACTTTTCTATGTCTTCATCTCCATTCAAAATCTCAATTTCAATTTATCATGAAATCTTGTATTAAAAATTCTTATATATTTCATGATTCGTATTACATAATCTCTAAATTTCTAAGTAAAATTACTTCATTCATCTAACATTATTCATAAACAATTAATCACGATTCATCAACTAATTCTTTAATTTTTTTTCTTATAATATGAAATTTGAATGATTTCTTATGTTTCATTAATGTAAATATAATAATGCTTTTTATGTTTAATGTAAACAATATTGTAAAAATATCACATTTTTTTAAGATTCATTTGTATTCTCTTTATCTTTAGAAATATATCCAATAATCACAACACCTTCTTGATTCTCTTTTTGATATTTCCACTTGATAAAAAGATTCATATAATTCCCATAATTCTCAAATACAAAACATTAAATTGTAACCATGTTACTTATAGTTCTCTCCATTGACTAAAACAAAAATGCATAGTGTAAGAGCTCACATGTTACTATAATCCTGAATCCCTTCCGCCCGGGAGCATGGATCTTGTCATTGGGGGTGCTCTCAGACTCCATTACTTTAGACCCCCATGACTACCCTCTTGTGTCGTGTGAATCACCCTTCCTGTATGTTTCTTTTGGTATAATAAAAAAACATTTTTGTTCATAGTGTAAGAAACATTTATCATATTAAGATTCCATATAATCATGAAAATTGCTTATAGGATGCCTAAGTGATATCTCTTACTTCCTTAATCTATGAAAACTTATGTTTATACTATATTATTCATATTTATCCTATATTTAAATCCTTCTTGATGATTCCTAAATAATTTGTGAATTCCAAAAGAATATCCCCCAGGAGTATCAAAGCAGGTCTGCAGCAATCCCCATTTATCATGTACCGTATTTCCCAGAGTCTAGCTTGAGACATATTGTCATAGTTGTTACCCCTAGGTAAATATGTGTCAAATCCACATCCATGTGTTGTATCCAGATTGGGATGTGTTTCATGGAAACCACTCACTCTATCTTTTACCAAAATTCAAGTACATTTTCCTAAATTTTAACTCATACTTATACTAAACCTTAGAGACATCCCTTCACATATCATTATAAATATACCTAAGGATATCACTGAATTTTACTCATCCTAACTAGAAAATGATTATTGAACCTTCTCTCTGATATTAACTATAATAACCTAGTCTTTGTATACATATAAATTACATAACTTTTTAGGACTACTTACAACATTAGAAAAAAATTCCCAAATACCGTATTAGTTTATTGCCTTTGGAAACATGGAAACATAAACACTGGTACAAGAGTGATCTAAATTATCACCCATTGGGTTCTTCATGACTATTAACCTTATTATACATATCATTCTTAATAAATATCTTCATAACCTGAGGAAGTAAACATAAAAAATTGGTGATCCTAGATGCTCTGTAAGGGTAAACAAGGGAGATATATAAGCATAAATATGAGAATAGGGGTATGATAACATAATCATGACATTATAAGATAGTACTATTCATACCAATTATTAAAAACATAAATCATGGAATAAATATGTTCAGTTAATAAGACATTAATCATAAGGAAATAAACAATGGGATCCATGAAATCATAATATAAGAATGAGACTTGGAATTGTGGCAGACACATAATAATATACAAACCCTATGTTAAGGTGGACTACCAAGGCCTTTATAACATCTTATTCTTGGTTGAATCACTCATGTACCTACTTTGGTCTTGGGATTCCATCTTATATACCCTCAAGTTTTAGGCATGAGATTTCCTCCTATGTACCCCCTTTTTGTGGTATGGGGTTTCCTCCCATGTACCCTCTTGTTTTGTGCTTGGGAAGCCCTCCCATGCACCCTCTAAGCTCATATAAAATTTATCATTACCCAATTCTTAAGAGTGAGAAATAGGTCTCACCCATATCATGGTGAAATCGTACATACATGTGCCAAAAAATTTTAAAAAACCATATCATAACCCATGAAATGAAATGGGTTTCATAAACATGAAATCAAAACTTAACCTATGGAAAATAAAATAGGTTTCATATTCAATTCATCAAAGTATATCCCGTGAAAAGAATAGTGTTTCAAAGACATATAATGTGTGAAAGGAAACAGATTTCTTAAAAATAATTACACAAAACATAAATCATTTAGAGAAAGACTATGAAAGGAAAAATTGAATCATTTACCCATAATATCATGAGTAACACAGACAGATGTTATCTTAGATGGGAAACAATTTTTAAATATATTTTACAAAACACTTCATTAGGATATTAACCTCTCCCAATTGAAAATCATCATAAAATATAAAACCTTTTGAAAACCATTTTCATGAAAATAAACATGAAAGGAATGAGTAACACGAAAACATGTAATTTTGGATGGGAAGTAATTTTTAAAGATGTTTTAAAAAACCTCATGAGGATATTAATCATTATCCTTTAAAAAATATTTCTTCAAACATAAAAACTTTTGAAACCCATTTTCATTAATGTAAAATTAAAAAAATACAAGGGAAGCATGGAAAACCTGTTGAAAGACCTTTTCTATGGAAAAAAGTGTATTGGAACTTGAAAAACTTTTGAAAACTATTTTCCCATGAAATAATATAAAATAAGATTTAAACAAATTTCAAAAAAATTCTTTGAAAATATATTCTAGAAAAATATTATTAAAAATTAACCCTTTAAACCTGAGAAGAAAGCTTCAAATAGTTGACAGTTGGTAAATCCATACATGTCATATGAGGTAACAAAATAACATTCCTTTGACATAGTAAAAAGGGTAGAAAATGCCTCATTTGGAAAGAGAGAAAAAGATTCCCATTAAAACACTGTAAAATGAAAAATGGGAAAAATTATTTTAATGATCATAGGATAGTAGTAGATTATTCTTAGAAACCCTTTTTAGAAAACATTTCTTTTTAAAGAACATATATTTCCTTCTAAAGAGAGGGTAAAGTCCATATTTCTTAAAAAAATATCTATATTATGTAGAAAAGAGTGGAAAATGTAACAAAATCAGTAATATATCACGAATAAATTTAGGATTATAAAATTCATGAGAGTTCTTAATATATGTATCATAATATTTTATCAAAGGATGAATAAACATAAACAATCTCCAAAATAGATTATATTGTTTCAATAAACTCATACCACTTGGTAAATTTAAACCACTCTAGCCACATAATAAAATGGAATTAAATGAATATTAAAATATCATCAAAAGAATTATGTTCATGACATAACATTTACAAGGCATTATATACAACTCATGGAAAATATAGGTGTATAATATGGCATGTTTATCGAAGAAAGAAAATTCTGACAACATTACTTTACAGATTTGGAATCCTTGGAAACATAAAATCATAAAATAAATTTCATAAAATGGATATATAAAAACCCATAAATTTAAGTATAATAATGATATTATAAATCCATAGTCAGTATACATACCACACAAATGGAATAGGTGATTAATGAATAATGCATCTCACAGAAATAAAAAGTGAGATGAGGTTCCTTATCCTTGTGTCTTGACTCTCATTGTACTCATTGAAAACTCATGTGTAATTAATATAAGTTTACTATACATATATCACAGAACCATACTTATATATCTAACACCATATATGGTTTTATGGTGACTTTATATTACCCATTTGTTAATAATTCTAGGTTAATGTTTCACTTTAGGTAATATCTGTTTTTTTCACATGTGCCCTAATTTGTTAAATCTTTGGTCCTTATGATTTTATGAATGTAAAAATGATATAAATATCATTTATTTTCAGTATATTTTTATTATAATAATTTATATAATATATTAGTATAAACTAGGATACACTGTTCATGGAGACTGTAGGCCATACGTATTAAAGAATGTTATTTCCATTTAATTCTATTTTTAGATGAAATAAAGTAAAATAAATATATGTATATATACATATATATATCATTATTAAAGTGTTACTATTATATTATATATATCATATATGTTCACTAAACGCATCCAAAATACATTCCATATAGTGTGTGACAGAATAATATAACTTTAAGTGGATAATAGTCCACACTTCCTCAAACCAAATTATCATATTTACAAAATATGGAATGAATAAAATTATTTTCTATATAAAAAATTAAAAATTCATAAATTAATTATAAATATCATATATATCATATATTCATATAGTTATCAACATAATTTCTTCCATGAGAGGCAGTAAAAAAATGAATAGTCATCATTTTGTGAGGCGATAGTTTTCTGTACACATAAACAATATGTTCATTACCCATTTAACAGATGTGTGTGTAAGAGTATGATGAAAAATTAAAACAAAAAATCCTAGTATATTGAGGATTCTGGTGTTGTAACACAGTCATTCATTATGGAGATTGGAGGTGGTAGGGAAAGAAAATAAATAAAGGATCTTGAGGGAGGGTGTTACGTCTTAATCAGTAGCTCCTTTTGGTTTGCACAAAAGGGATTACATAGAAGGATATTTTCCAAAATTTAGGATTTAGGGAGGAATTGAGGGTTGTTTTGAGACTATTTGGTAAGATTTTGGATGTGGAAAAGTGGCTTGAGAGGAGTGAGGAAGGGCTAGAGTGCTTTCTTTTTTATAGTCGAGGGGGAGTGGCACACTTTTAAATAACGAATGGTATTAAATAATGGGCAGTCTCCTTTACCTAATGTGCATCCAAAATGGAAAAATATAGGATTAATATAAATTTTCAATAAAAAAAAATCTACACCACACAAAAATATGTTAAATCTAATAATATGGTTCCTTAACATCTATGATTCCCCAATTTTATTATTTTGGTTATTATTAAAGTATCTAGTTTTCTAACCTAAGTAATTTAAAATTTTTGAATAACATAAAGTAAGATTTATTATATTATATACATAAAATAAATTATAAATATTATACTTACCTTATAAAATAAAAAACTCTTGTGTTTTGGAAATTAATTTTTAAAACAAGCGCTTCTGACGTAAAAAATACTACTTAAACCCAGACCATGCTAACAAAGTTTTTACAATATATAGTTCATTATGTTAATTATAGAATATAAATTTCTAAAATAATAGACCATATTTAATTTTTTTCACATAAAAATAACTTTTAATAATATGGTATTTGTATTACTTTTAAATCATTTAATATAATATCATTTATTACAACATAACAATAATGCTAATTTTGATATTATTTATTTATTTTTAATTTTACAATTTTAAACTAATAATAAAATTAAAATCCATTATGTTTAAATATTTTTAACATGATATATTAATCTTCAAAAATAATTAAAGATAATAATTCAATAAATTCAATTCACTTTTAATATTTATAGTATAAATTATTTTAGTTAATTATTAACTAAATAATCACCACATTGGCTTTTCTTAGGAATTTTATATCACTAAATCATCTCCAAAAACTATTGTTAAATTATTATGATTACAATAACCCATTTAACTTTTGAAATTATATTTATAATCTAAAATATGATCTTTTTTACATATTCTAATGTTTTATATATGTGTTAGTTAAGGAAAGTTCTCTTCTTTTATTTTACCTTTCTTAACCATTTATATAGGTAACTTCCATTTAATAATATATCAATAACCCATAAAATTCTTAAAAGAGTATATATGCTAAAATATTTGATGATAATGGATTTTGGAAAAGTTTCCATGTCATTTTAGTGCTTAAGATTATGGTTTAGTCCCTAATTAAGCTAAATCTTACCTTAAGCACTATGATTAATTTTAATCAGTTTCACTAATATTTTTGGTAAAAAAGTAATTTTATATTATTATAATAAAAATATAATACTTATTATAAAATTTTATATATTTTTTTGAATTCAAATCACAGAAGTGAGAAAAATACATTTAATGCTAATCAAGTAGACATGGTAATAAAGGTGAGGTTTAAAAGTAAAAATGTTTAAAAGTTGAATAAGTTTTTATAACAAATTTCCATATAAAAAATATTCCAATGGCCTATATTTAATTAATATATTTATAATTGATCCATTATGAGTTTAAAACCAAATTAAAATAAAAATTATTATTAATTATTTTTTTTTAAAAGGACATTTTTATCTAAAACACTCTATTTTCACTATGCATCAAAAAATAAACAATCTCAAAAAAAATCACAACAATTCAACCTTAAATAATTTTAAAATTCTGAATAAAAAATTGATGTTTATTTTATCAAATTCAATATCTACATTTTTCTAAAATGAATTTTATTTTTTCAAAAAAGGATATGAAAAATAGTTCATTTGAGAAAATAGTATTTTTAAACAAATAAAGACTTTAAAAATTATATTATTTATAATCTATATGTTTTGGTTATATAGAACCATTATAAAAAATTATTTGAAATGCGGTTATTTATTTTCATATTAAAATGATAATTAGTAATGTTATAGCTATCTCATTTAAATAATTCTAATAATAAAATGATTTTCATAGAATCTTGGTGTTGCATGTAACATTCGTCAAGTCAGTGTTGTGTGTAGAACATGACAAGTTGGTGTCATGTGAAATTAATATTTGACTTAGTGAGATTAAAGACATATATGAAATTCAATTCATTCAAAAAACTATTTTAAAAAATCTCAGGGTGTTACAATGATTCCCATATATTCCCTTCACATACTGGGCCAAGTATAGGTTAGTATTCCATGATGATACTAATGTCTATTAGGAACCTCTAATTTTTATGGTTAGATGTTTATTATAATCCTCAAATATGATCAATATTTTGAGTAACTACTGTAAAGGGGATATGAATTTGTGGTAAGGTTGGCATTGATCCTTAAAAAGGCATCCTACATACCCTCTTTGGAGATATAGATGAAAACCTACATAGTTAGACATCATAGTTTAATGTTGGGTGACTGTACCAGTCCATGCTGTTTTACATCATAAGTTAATAATTCTATTGTTCAATTTAACATTTTTAAACTTTGAAATTGGTTTGGGTATTAGAGATGGTTTTTCCCCTTCTAGTTAGGGTGGTATGATAGAAGGCTAAAATGATCCTACTTATATTCACTGAGGGGAATGAATGATGGTTTACCTTGAAAATGCTGCTACTATGGCTTACACATCCACATTGTTAGTTATTTTAGTTTGTAAAAGTCATATACAGTGATTGTTTTAGGCCGTATGTGGGGGGTCCTAGTTTTTATAGTTCATTATTTTGTGAATAAGTCAATTATTGTTTTGTTTTCAATTCATAGAAAAAAGTTATTGGGTATGTGTGTCCTTAGTAACAATCGTACATATGGTCAAGGAATGTGTAAATATGATATGGGTACAAATAAGAGCCCTAAAAAGTTAACTTTTGCGATGTTATTTATTCTAAAATGAGGTTCATGAATGATCCTAGGGAATTGGTTTTTGTGAAGGCCAGTATGTTTATGAAGTTGAGGATTCAATGCGACATGAGTACCGCATAAAACTGTTGTTTCTTGGTACCCATGTAATAGTTTTTGATAAGGAATTTAGTCTCGTGAAACCTTTATAGGTTTTAATCGTATTCCTATGGAATAAAGGGTGCACTTTTTTATAAGTATATCATGAAATTCATCTCTATAATTAATTTTTAATCTGAAGGACCTTTGAGGGGGAATACATTAAGAATCACTACCTATAAGAATCCATGTTTTCTAGGGCATGTGATGGTTAGAGTTTCAGAATTTGAGAGATCTGGTCAAAAGTCGAATTTTTTTGGGGTCCCTTGAAATGGGTAGTGAAAATGATATTTTAAGGTTCCATAGAGGCTATAAGATACACTATGTATAGTATTAATATCGTTGAACAAGTTGGATTTTAATAGTGCATCGACACCTTTTTGCGATACTATAGGGCTTAGAAAATGATAACACCTTCTTGAATCTATTATCTTGCATTGTTTTGTTTTCTCATGTTAGACTCAAATTTCCATGATTGGTCATTTTGATACTCACCATCTCCAATAACATGTTTTTTGTTCGACATAAACAAAAGATATCTCGAAGACATTCCCAATATTTTTTTAAATCTGCTTAATCAAGGAAATCCAAATAAACATTTTATGGAAATATCAAAAATTTATATGTTAACATCTTTCACATTAAATTTATAATTAATTTAAATTAAAACTTATTAATAATGAGTAAATTCATATTATTTTTCTATTCATTGTACACTCTTATTGTGACAAAATTTTGTAAGAGAGTAGAAGATATGAATATTCTAATTGTATACGCATATCCTCTATGAGCCTCTGAACAAATACCATGGTATTATGGTTTCTAATGTTAAGGACCTATTTATTTAGATTGTTCATCATTTATCACAACATGGAATTTTATTTCTTATTCACTCTTGTTCTTGAGAATTGGAGAGGATGGTTTTTCTTCTATGTTATAGAGATAATTATATAGTCTCTCCATTATTATTAATAACTTCATCTCTAAAATTATGTAATTCTGATTTTATACATATAATTAAATAATTAATAATTATGCACGATCCCTTTACCTAATTTTTTCATCTTGGTTAACCCCATGCTAGTAAAAATAATATTAATTTTATTAATATTAATTTTCACAAGATATGTTAAAATTTTAGGTAAATATATCATATATAATATGCCATTAACTTAACCAATCAATTGACCTCAAAATTTATCAATCATTGATAATAATATTTTTCTTTTAATAAATAAAAATATTAGTTTTCCAATTAATAAATAAATATTATATTGACTAAATCTAATAAAAAATTAATTATTTTAAATATTTATTTAATTGAATAACTATTTATTTTAATATATTTATAAAACTACTGATTAAACAAATATTAAGTTATTACCAGATAATAATAAACAAGGGATAATATTCAACTCACATGATCAAAAACTAAATATATGGGGATCAAATTTTTGAGATCAATATAATTTGAGACAGAAATAAAATTTATTCTAAATGGATAAAATCAATAGTATTTAATGAGATTCTATATACACAAATTATCTGAATGTCTAAACCTCTTCATCGGTCTCATTTTTTGAATTATTCTAAAGTCCAAGAATATTATCTAACAACAAATAAAATCACCTATAGAGAAAAAACTATGATTCATGGAAAAAACCATCCCACAAATGCTACTATGTGATATAACCACTCTGACATGATATATCATCAAGATTTATACATCCTTGTGTCGTCATCCTATATTCTTGTTTTTTGTTAAATTTTCATTTATGAAATTCACTCCTCAATGAAGTATGATGGACATTGATTTAATAAGAAAATTTCATTTCAATCAAAGGTCCATATATATATATTCCTCTATTTACATAGTAGGGACAAATATTTTCTTAAAATATTTAATCAAGTTTGTATCACTTGTGAAGAAACCAACATAAGAAACCTCACCATTATCATATGTCATCATATTTTTAATCCATACTTAAAAGTATTGGATTCTTGATTTACATCAATAACAATCTCAATTATATATAATAATAAACAATTCCTTATAATTGAATATCCAATGGAACATAAATCATATTTAATTCTAATTAGTGGTTATGTCATCATATAACCTTTCCTACAATTGTTTATAAAGTGAGAAATTCATGAGAAGACATCTCAAAGTATTAAGGGCCTAAGGAACCTGATTGTCAAATCATCCTCTCTATCCAACCATAAAGTTGTTGTCTAAATCATTTCAAATTTATCAAGGTATATTTTCATGGAATTTCCATGTTCTCATTATATTGGTGAACTATTATAACCTTGCATTATGATAGATACTCTAAAGAAAATATCACATTAATTCCATATAGAAGAAAAATCAATACGTGAAATGTTATTTTACTAATATTTTGGTAGTATAATAAAAAAATTAAATTGTTCTAGGGATTAAACTCCAATATTTTTATCATATAAGCTATATCTAATTTCTATTAATATAATAACAAGGTTTTGGGATGTTTTTGAAATTTTATTAAAGTGATAAAAAATATGGTGTATGATCAAAATATTTTTGAATGAAAATGGATCTGGCTAAATGAAATTGTGACATTTATTGATGGTTTATGAAGTATTAATTGTTCAAATATATATTGGTTAAGTTTAAATTTTTGGTTTGGAATATTTACTATTATATTATTTCCATTAATGGAACGATTTAATGGAGGGGTATGAGCCTTTCCTTGAAATGAACATGGTGGGAGTGCCCCATGGTAGAGAGTATGTTTCGCCATTTTTTAAAGGTTAATTGGTGTGAAAGTTATGGAATAAAATCATAGTATGTATTTTAATCCTAGTTTAGTGAATTTTGGTCCAATACCTTATTACTACTTAGTTTATGGGGGATATATAGTCTTTTACTCATTCAAGGGCAGGTGGAATTATTTTTTTATATAGAAATTGGATAAAAAAATGAGTGTGTGAAGAATTTGACACACAAATGTAGAATTTTATACAATTATTTTATTATAATTATAGTCGATATTCTAAAATTGGATTCTATTAACAAGATCAATGTCATAGGGAAATATCCATCCATGGAACAATTGACACTGTAATGTATCTAGTACCCAAGTGATTATAGAATTCCTCAATGCCACTAGGTTTCCTAGAAGACTCCAACCTCATATAATAAATTCAACATTGATGGATTATGAAAATAGGGTATCATGAGAGGGGGTATAATCATATAGGATATGGGGGACCGAGGTTGAATGCCTTCAATTCCTATTAGAGTCATTCCAACTCACTCATAGAAGAAGTAAGAGAAATTTTCACTGTGCTACACCTATGAAAACTATTGAAAATTAACAAAACTATACTAGAAAAATCCCTATATATAATATTATATTTACATTATGGTTATCACCCCTCACCTTGGACCATAATATTCCAAATTAGATCTTTTAATGTGATTCTAAATCCCCAACAATAGATTAGGCACATATTGATTGAAGGGAACAAACCTATTGAGAGCTTCACTAGAAAGAGTTTTTTGGATGAATCTCCCATAATTTAATCTAATATTGAGTCCTTTACCCTTGATTGTAATCCAATTCTTAGTTGGGATTCTATTGGGGTTGAATAGTATAGCCCTCCATAATTATAGGGTGGTTTCCACATACTTAATAAAGTCTATTATGATAGTTTAGGGAGTTGTTAATACAAGAGTTTTGATGTTTTTGGGATAGAAATAATATATAGAGACTAGGAGAACTATTTTATATTATTGGAATGGTGTTAAAACATTATTTTTTGAGTAATTTTGATCATACAATCATGTATTTCTAGGATTATCTAAATAAAGTTGATGAAACACTGTAACAAAATTATTTGATAAAGGAAATGAAAGAGTAGTGAAATGTTTTTTTTAAAGGATGGGGTCTAAGGCTCAATTTATTATTTAAATCAAAGACCTCTATAGACTGGGTAGAGGGTGACCCATTACATAGCCCGAAGGCCCAAGGCCATGTGGCTTGAATACAAGGCTTGAAATCCCATTTTTTGGCCCAAAGGACCCATCAGTGAACAATACTACTACAGTACCTTCACCGCTATAGTTTCTACTACAGTACCTCCATCGCTACAGTTTCACACGTGCAATAGTTTTGGTGTTGCTACAATATTTCTACAGTGCCAGTGTTGCTACAGTACCCCCTAGAAATTCTCCCTTGCCTGGATTTGATCCTAGGTCTTTTGGATGTCAAGCGGGAGCCTGTACCACTAGGGTACGTGATCATTGGAAAAGAGTAGTGAAATGTAATTTGTAATAATGTCAATTTATAATTTATGTAATTTTCTATAGAAAAAAATTTATTTGTACATTTTTTTTACAATAGATGATTAATAAAAAATGAGTAACAACATGAAAAAAATATTTTCTTGTTTTTAAGGTTATCTCTCAAATTGAGGGAACAAAAAATAAAAAGAATTTTTATTTTGTTACATGTATTGAAATGATTTATATTTTCCTTATTATTTGTGTTCAAATAAATTTTAATGAATTTAAAGTGGTTTTGATGTTAGTTTTCTTGAATGGATATGTTGATAATTTGGTTAGGATTGAATAATTGTAAGGATTTATACATAGCAATGATGGAATTAAAAAAATTAATTATAAAGAAACATATTTGTTATTATTAAAAAGATCTTCCCATATCATAGTTAAAGTAATAAGAAAATAATTACCTCATTAATTTCATAAAAATGAATTTTTATTACTATTTCTATGTCAATGGAGATGACCCAAACTCACTCATTTCAATTTCATATATTGATTAATTATTTTACCAGATACAAAGAAAATACATTGGAGAACATTTCTTCCCATGTAAATATTTGTTTTAAATTGTAATGACTATTGGAATGAAATTATTTTTGAGTTTCCTTGTTTTGAACATAAAAATTTACATTTTTCCCATGAAAATATTTCCCATGTGTTATTAAAAAGATTTGGAACAAAAGATTATGGAGATGATTCCAATCCTCTTTTACATGAAACAATGTTGTCTATAGAAAACTAAGGAAGTAGTGTGGATGAAATGGTGTTTTAATGGATAATTAAACTAATAATTTATTTTATCTCATCTATACTATATATTGGGTTTGATGTTATAATTTTAATCAAATTACAAAATTAATATTAAGGAGTTTTATATTATGGGTGAAAAATATATTATTTATTATATCAAGGGAATATATGATTTTTTTGCCACCCTAAATATAAAAATATATACAATATAAGAAGAATATAGTTTATATATGTGGAGTCATCATAATCAATAACTAAAATGATGTGGATGAAGAGAAAACATGAAGAAATGAGGGTGAAATCCCCATATCCACTGATAATTGTGTGTCATAACCAAAGTGAAATTTGTTTTTCAAAGAATCTAGTGTAAAATTCATATTCAAAATATTTTCAAGGATATTTTAAAAATGGTGAGATAAATTTTGAATATGTTTGGGAAAATATAAATTAATAGATACCATTTCATAGCCCATAATGAAAGAATCATTCTTATAATTTACGGTGTTGTTGGGAGTTCATTGTCTATAAAAATCCATATGAGTTCAATAAGTTATTTATATTCCTTAAATAAATTTAATATTTTAAAAATTAGGATAATAAATTTGTTGGTAATCATTCAAATGGGGATAATTTATATTTACATTAGAAGATGAAAAGGTCGGATTATTAGGTTATGGGATTTTTTCATACAGGGGGAGACATTAAATCACATTGGTGTTTCTTGAAAACTTTGTTAGAAAACTATTATGTATCCTATAAATAAAAATGAGAAAATTGGATATCCTTATAACACTAATGAAAACCCATGAAGTGAATTAAGAAAATTGAGAGTATTGAAGACCACAATCGAAACATAGTCAATATTATATTGATCTTTACAATAAAGGTTGTCAAAATATCATAAAGAATATTTTATCTAATAGTTTAGTTTTTAGATATATCTCACTACATGAAATTTCATTGAGTACTTTATTTATATGATCAATCAAGATTTTTCTAGGTAATTCCAAATTATATTTATTATTAATATTAATATGGATCGATTGATATTTTATTTGAGGTGAATGTGATATAAAGGAATATATATATTTTTATGTATAAAAACCCATACCATTTCATCCACCAAATATTTTGTGGTTTGTTTCATAGGAACACAACCTATTAAGAGTTAATGAAAAATTTCCATGATACATATTTTGATTTTTGATAAATATTTTTGGTGTTCATGGGATAAAAAATAATGTTTAGGTATATACCAATTTTTTATTGAAAATATTGAATTTATAATTTTTTTAGTTTTTCATTTAAATGGAATTTTTTATGGTGAAATTGATGAATAATTACTATTATATGAAATTATAATGAGGTTTTTATCATGTCATCATTATGAGAAAATGTTTATAGCAGCAGTTCTAATTTAAAAAAAATCTTCGACCACTCGTCGCAGTATGAAAGTTCTTGAATTATTATTTTTGAGGGAGTTCAAGTTGGGGAAATAATGTCATAAATATATCTGAAACTAATTATCTTGGATAATGATATGACCATTGAAGGAAAACTAGACTAGTTTATTTAAAAGTATGTGATATTTTCTTCCATATTTTTTGAAAATATCATGGACTAGAATAAAAACAAATGTGGTAAACCCTAACTATGTATTGTTTTCTCAAGTAGTATATAAATATTATGTTTTTATTTCTTATTTTTGAATAAAAATGGATATTTTTAGACTAAATATCCAAGTAAAATACTAAATATAAATTAGCCAATTTTTCGGTGATGGATAATGGTGCACACTCTGTCTAACTCTAGAGGCACCATAAGAGGATTTTAAAATATTTATACATTATATTTTTACATTTTTTTATCTTATTATATTTATGTTTAGAATTATATTTTATCTTAAAATCATCTATTCCTATTGATAATAATATATGTAGGTATAAAGTGGGATTTGAACCACTATAAACCAAGGACATAACTATTTGATAAAAAGAGTTATCAAACATTCTAAAAACCACTTATTTTTTGTTAATTATATTTATATTTCATAATCCTTGTTCTCTTTATAAACTGAAGATTCCATTATCTAATATTCATATAAAAACTACATAAAATAAATATATTTTTTGGTCTCACTAATTCTAGGACACTTTAAGTGATTGTCCATATTCTTTCCTTGGGTTCTTAAATGTAAACCATTAAATTCATTTTAACCCAATAAGTAAAAAAAATATGTGAGTTTTTATTAGGAAATCATAAACAATGTGTATAAAATTTCATGAGATAATTATAGTATTGGAATTAATTTATTTACCAAAATAAATGCATAATTAAAGATATAATAAATAACATTAGCCTCATTAAGTTAATGAATTATCTTTAATGAAATGATTAATCATAGAAACTAATTCACTTTAAAACCATGGAAAGAAAATAATTTTTTTCATCATAAATTTTTTCTAGAAATTATTAAGGTTAAATGCATTAATTTTCTCTTACCTTGATTCTAGTTTTTTGATCCCTTTAGATAAACATATTTTTAATGTTCAACTCGAGGTTAATTTACTATAATAAACTAAATAAAACCACAAAATGGTTTCTTTATTCTTTAAAGGGAATATTTAATCCATTTATCATGGTTTCCTTATTTATTGTATGAAATCTTATGACATAAAAAAATATCAAATAATATAGAAGGTATTTTCTTACATGGAATTCTCTAGAAGTAAACTCTTTCACATTATTCACACTATTCCCTTATACAAACAAGTCTAATCAAGTTATTTAATCCTTCCTCTATAAAACATTATCACCATTAAATTCATTATCTCCATATTTTTATATTTTATTATGTGTGAAATTGTTTTTGATTATAGTATTCTTCATTAAAAACTAAAAATATAAAGCTAAATGTATATATCTATAAAATCATCTTTATTCAATATATATGTCATACAATGTTTCAATAATGATAAATTTTACATGTATAATTACTCAATGTTTTAAAATGTTCAAAAATAAATAATTAAATTATAAAAGTATTTAAAAATGAATTATGCTGGATAAAGTGTTATGGCGCTTGTATTGTATTTGTCGTTTTGTAGAATAATATTACAATCAGTTCACACTCTATGTAAAATTTATTATATAGAATTAATTATCATAATTTTCATCATTATTGCACTACTGACATTGTCCTTATTTTACAACTCACACCATCATCTTATTATAATAACAACTTCAGTTATCACATTTAATTGATTATTTATTATACAAGATTCATTCACATAGTTTACATTCCAATACTATATTATTGAATAATTGGAATTCATGGTTGATTTTTATTCTTTGAGTGACACCCAAAATTTTTACTAGAAATTTCACTATCTAAAATTTCAAGTTAAATAATTTCTTTTACACTCTTACTATATTTCTACATAGTTTTCAAAAATGTATCAAATACTAAATAACAATTTCAATATAAATGATAATAAAAAATATAGAAACAAGTGATATTTCAATATTACTAAATATGATAAATTAATAGTGTGTGTTGGAAAGAATAATTTATTTACTTTCAATGCAGGGTCACTTTTAGGTGGCTTTGCATCTGAAATTGAGGCACTTCAAGATCTCTCTTCACAGGTGGTCCAAGAGTATTCCTCGTATGGACCAAGAGCTGGAGCCACTTAATCGAGAAATTGATCGCCTTGAGGATACCATTGTGGAGGCATGGGATGAGACGGCCTTTGGGGAGCTTTCTGAGAAGAAAGGTGTGTTAGCTGTTTTGATCCTTTCATAGGAACAGAGGGTGAGAGAGACCTCGAGAATCAAGTGGCTTTAAGAGGGTGACAAAAAATACATCTTTTTTCCATGCAAGCTTAAGGGAGAGGTGACGACTTGTTACTCCGAATCTGGAGCTCGATGACGGCACCTTCACGGATGACCGAGATGTGGTTGGTGGGCTCGCGGTGGCTCACTTCAAGGATCTACTGGGTGGTGTGAACCCAAACCTGAGCCAGGGTTATCCTTAGGGGGATGAGGAGTTCTGGGGGGGATTGTGTCCCAAGTCTCTATTCAGGACAACGAAATGCTGGAGGGTATCCCAGAGGAGGAGGAGATCCATACGGATATGGTTAACCTCAATCATGAAAGTGCAGCAGGCCATGACAGTTTTTCTGGATCCTTCTATAGGATCTTGTGGGAGGTGGTCAAGGGGGATGTTGTCAATTCCATTACGTATTTCTTTCCGATGAGGTAGTTTACCTCGGATTGTAGCTGCCACAACGCTGGAGCTCTTACCAATGTTCTGGGACCCATCCTATCTCCTTCAATACTTTCCATTGAGTATGTGTAACTTCCCCTACAAAATATTGGCGAGTATCATCAACAGGTGGCTATCAGGCATTCTACCTCGATGGATTTCATTAGAGGAGCATGGGTTTGTAAAGGACCGCTCGATTTAGGGAGCTATAGCGTTGGCATAGGAGATGTTGAAAGACATTACCACAAAGGTGTGTGGTTACAACATGGCGATCAAGATGGATATGAAATAGCATACTACATAGTTGAATGGGGATTTATTAATAGGGTCTTGAATAGGTTGGGCTTTTCCAGTTGGGCGGTTGATCTCATTTTCAGGTGTTTTTATTCTGCTTGGTTATCTGTTTAATTTATGGGGAGAACACATGGTTTCTTCAAGTCGGTGCAAGGTCTACGTTAGGGATACCCTCTTTCCCTGAGTATTTTTATTCTCATGCAGGATACCCTGAGCAGGATGATTAACAGAGGACTTTCAAACACGTATGTTCAACCATAAAGGAGGAAGTCAAACCTATCATCTATTTCGCACCTGATGTTTGCAGATGATACCATTATCATTAGTAACGGGGGGTGGAAATTGGTGCATGCTATTACAAATATTCTTGAAATGTACTGTCACTGGAGTGGTCGGATCATCAACAGGGAGAAGAGTGATTTTTATGTGTCCTAGACATGCACTGAGAGCAGGGCGGATTCTATGGGCACATGGTTGGGAATGAAGCGGGGGTTGTTTCCCTTTTAGTATCTTGGGGCTCCAGTGTCAGTAGGGATAATGCAGATAAGGGATCTTGACCAGGTGGTTAGTCGTTTCTCGGGGCAGATTATGAATTAGAAAAAACATGTTTTTATCGTTTGGTGGCCGGATATCGCTAGTGAATAGTGTCCATTTGGCCAATCCGGTACATGCGCTCTCGATGACCAATGTACAGAAGGGGGTCGTTAAGTCCATTGACAAGCTATTGTATTTCTTTATCTGGGATGAAGCTTCGTAGGGGTCACGAAATTGGGTCTCTTGGGGGAGGATGGCACAGCCTATTCGGGAGGGTGGGATTAATGTGAAAAGTTTAAATGCCATGATCTATTGTATGAATGCGATGTCGGATTGGGAGGTGGTTGAAGAACTCTCTCTGTGGGGGAGCCTTATGTATCGCAGGTACATGGATAGTGAAGGGTTTATGCAGGTGAGTGGGACATCTCTATGGGTGGTGGTCAACAACATTGTTCCATCCATGTTTCAGCTCTCTTGGTGGATTGTCAGGGAGGGGAGCATCTCGTTCTAGCATCACAACTGGTCGGATAGCCCCCACGGTTTCCTTGGTTGCCCAGCTCCCATCATCACATTCAAGAAGGTGGTGAAATACCCTATATTTTTCAGAGCCATTCTGGATGCAGGGCAGCGTTAGGTCTTCGATTCTATTCTTATCATCTCGGACAGCGATCAATGTGTCTTCACTCTTGCTCCTATAGGGAAATTTAGATCAAAATATTTCTATAGGATTAGTGTCTCCCAAGGGAAACAATAGGGATGGATCGGCTGTATTTGGTGCAATACGATCCCAACTAAGTTCAACTTTATTTTGTGGAGGATCCAGAATGGCATGCTGCTGTCTGATGAAAATATCAAGCATCTCAGGGTTAGTATGGATTCTCATTGTCACTGTTGTGTTGATTTTCGGGAGGAGTCTCTTCCTCACATTTGTTATGAAGGGGAATGGGATCGCATGGTGTGGGGATTTTTTGGAGGTTATTTCGTGTTGTCTTTCCAGGCGGAGGGTATCGAGGGCCTGTTGTCGAGTTTGTTCCAGGGGGTCGAGGGTGTAGGAAGAGATATGGTGGCACGAGCTATAGTTTTTAATGTTGTTTGTTGGGTGTTGTGGCAGGCCAGGAACCGTGCTAGGTATGAAGAGGCACTATCTATGGGTCGGTTCATAAACGCCAAGGCTAGGTTCATTCTGGCGGACTGTTCAACTCTTGCAGGTAACTGGAAGTAGGTACCAGTGTTGCGGGTGTTGTTCGCTACTAGGGGCATGGGTCAGTCGTTGGACCTCGGGAGGGAGGGCAATTGGGCGTGGTGGTGTCCTCCAGGAGTTGTCTTGAAGCTTAATGTGGATGGGTCCTGTCTTCAGGGAGTGATGCGAGGGGGCGGTGTGGTCCGGGATAAGGCTGGAAGTGTGCTTCTGGCTTACACTGCGAATTATGGGGCTGGGAGTTTTCTACAGGCTGAGGCGAGAGCAATTCTTACAGGTCTCTCCATGTGTAGTTAGTGAGGCTTTTATTTATCTCAGGTGGAGATGGATTCTCGGGTTATTCATGATGTGGTCCAAGGTATTGGTACTAGTCCTTGGTCTATAATTTATACGATTAGTGAATACAAATCCTTACTGGCCAGAAACACTAGCGTGACCCACACTTGGAGGGAGGGGAACAAAGTGGCGGATCACATGGCTTCACTCACATGAGATGATGTCTCGGTAATTTGTTTTTATCATGATGTTTATGCCAGAGGGGGTGAATTTGATTCACTGTGATGCCCTTGGACTTCATTATTTTCAGGCCCGATAGTGTTGTATTTTGTGTTGCAAGCAGTTGTGAATAAAAATTGAAATGATGATGATGATGATGATATAAAATTGTAAAATAAAATAATTTATTAATGATAAACTCGCCAATAGATAATTATAATCTTTTCAATGAAAAATATTTTGAAAGATTATATTATATCTTTGATACAAGATAGTCTCCACTTTTAATAAATATATATCAAAATATTTACTACTCATTCTGAAATTAAAATTAAAGGATTACATAAATTAATAGACTTTATCATTTAAATGATAGTATAATTTAATATAATAAATAAACATTCTTACCAAATATCCGTATTGAAGTTAAAATTATTAAGAAAGACTATTCTATTTAAAATGAAACTCTCCCTCTATATAAAAATCAATAAAGAGAATTATGAAAAAATTTAACATATTATAAGCAAAGAGTAGTATTATAAATGGAAAATATCTCAAAAAAGAACAAGTAAATTAATAAAATTAACTGAAAGTTAATATCCTCCTTAAGCAGTAAATTCTCTTACATAAAAAGAATATAAAAAATAAATCCCACAACACATGAAATTTTAATTTGATAGAAAATAATAAATATTCTAATAGTGAAATGAACATAATTGAATTGTTAAATCTAATTATATATAGAATATATAAAAAATATATTCAAATAATTTAAGTTAGATATGAGATTTATTAAAATCTATAACAATATATATTATACCATGGAATTTTATCATGATATGTAAATATAAATAACATGATTAAAAGATAAAATTGATTAAAGACAACAATAAAATGATCAAACAATATTAGTATTCCAAAATTCCAAAATGAAAAAAATATGTTGGGTATATAAAAGTTAATGGGTATAAAAATATTTGAGATCAATCCATAGCTAATAAAAATTATATAACACATAATAACATTTTAATTTAAAACTCCTTGTGAAGTGAATGACTTCATGAAACACAAGGTCTGCATGAATCTAAAAATAATCATATTATAATTTATAATACATTCCCCCATATAAATAAATAAACTTTGGATTAGAGAATTACATTTGGTATTACAAAAATTTATTTTATAGACTCAAAATCAACTCTAATGAAATTAATGAATCAATATATAATAGTCTTTTTTAAGGTTTTAAAAATCCAGAATCTTCTCAATGTTTTCTTTAATCTTGTAAATTTTTCTAGTTTAATATTCAACACCTAATTTTATATCATACAAGTATAGATATCATATAATATGATATCTATAATATATAAAAATCCATTTCCATGATTATTTTTTCATTCCATTATCTTTCAAATATCATTCCTAAAAAACTCTTGAGTTTTTTTAACATTTTCATATATAACTATTAGTATTATCATCGAATTATAAGATTTATCATATAAAATTTTAAAATTTTAACTATTTGATGCACTAAGAGATGTTTCTATATCATTATAGTGAGAGGAAGATATGCATGATACATCCACAAATATATTCATAAAGAATACATATTAAATTTTTTTACCTTAGTTGTTTCTTATATAGATAGACCCTTTATATAGTATAATAATTAATTATGGGAAATATTTTATACTTAATATAGGGATTATTTTTCTTCTTCATTAGATAGTTGGGCTTCATGTGTCTTGTTTTATTGCAAACAGAACATGCATGTTTAAAATTTAATTTTCTTTTAAATTTTGTCACTTATGTAACATCTTCATTTGTATATATTTACTTTATAGATCATTCCATATATCTTCACAAAATTTTTAATTTCCTCATCCCCGTTAGTTATCAAACATGTTTTATACAAAATAGAAGAGGTAAAGAATTAAAATCAATACACTTATTTTTCATATTTTTATGATCATTTATATTTTCCCATTTGATTTTATATTTTTTTATATTCTCATTCAATTGATATTTAGTAAATTCGTGGTTTTATTGATATCTACTTTAACATAAGAACATTTGTTTTGAAGTGATTTAAATAGTTAGTTAACTAATAATTATTTATTCATTGTTTCTACTTTAACATACATTCAACTATCATACATAGTGAATTAATGCAACATCTCAAAATATGTATCAATTTTAAGAATTCTAAAATCCTGATATCCTACTCTAAACATTCCTTGTTTTTTTATTAGTGCCTTATTTGTACCATAATGAGTAAATTTTCTCCAAAAAAGTATAATTAAAATTTAAATCATTTGTACAAATTAAAAAATATAAGATAATTCAATCATTATAATTTGAAACACATTTATAAACATCATTACAAATAAGTGTATCAGCATCACAATTTAGTTGTTTGATAAAATTCACGTTAATAATCCATTATTTGATACCCTTGTTCTTCATGTAAGAAACAATAAGGGTTTTGAGTAGAATTATTCACAATTAGAATGTGGTGACCTCACAATATATACTCATTTTGTATCAACATGACTGTCCCTCATAAAAAATGAATCCACACCATTAGATTAATAATATTATATATCCTACCATTAGTAAAAATTATTCTAATATATATATATATAAAGAGGTATGGACAATAAAAAAAGAACCCACTTTGATACAAATATTTTTGTCCCAATACGATGATAGAAAATAAAATAATATATGAATTATTAATTTTTGGAAAATGTACAACATTCACAAAAAATAAGAGTAAAAAATATGAAATTTAATAATTAAAAGGCTATATAAATTAAATACAAATGGATTGGATTTGTAGTTACTGTAAATGTGGTAGTATGAAAAAAATATATGAATATTTTTAAACATGATTACACAAGGATTTTATAGTGCTCTTGATAAATGAATCTTAGTCTACTATTTTCACTATTAAACATAGATATAAATTTATAAGCACTATATTCCATAATATTGAAGGGTGTCGAAAAATTTATATTAAAAAATATTTTCTCCCTGGGAGTAACAATACAAACTAATTTTTTATATTGTAAATATATAATATCTATTCCTATATTATATAAATGGTACGAATAAACCTCTAAATGCCTATTAAATAGATGAGACATAACCTATATAAGTGTTTTTTGACCTGTTAAACATTGCCAATGTGTTCTATTTTTTACTAAATAATAAATTAGTGTTAAAAATTAATACATTAATATAGTAATTCATAAATTAATTTATAATAAATATAAAAATGTATGTAAATTGATAATGTATCCTTATTCAAATGATTAATCAGGACAACAATTGATCTAATAAACCATCAAAAATATTTTAAAATGATTACAATCATTTTTATTATATTTTAGTAATAAAAAATGAATGTTAGATGTTTCATATTATACTAAACTTTCTTCTGGTGGATCAGATTCTTTACATAATCATTTCTCAAAAAAATGATTTCAATTAATATAATGTAATAACATAATCATTCATGAAGATTACTTATTAATTTTTTAAAACATTTAATTTAATTATTATAGTTTATTTATGTATATTTTTAGTGATTATAATTAAAATAGTTTATAATAGAAATATGAAAAACATTTATGACCCTGAAATTTTAAAATTTTCATATTTTTTCTCATATATAAATGTATCATTATTCTATTCACTTCATTATAATATATAATTATATATTTATTATATTATATGAATCTAGTAGACTACACCACATTATGCATGGTGTTTTTTGAATATCTTCTTCTTCTATAATAACTGTAAATTAAAAAATCCACATTGATAACTCAAAAAAAAATTCTATTTGACATAAATAATATATATTGATTTTTTAGTGATAAAGTATGAAAGTTAAAAATTATTTTAATTAGTAAAACAACCATAATGAAAATATTGGAAAAAATCATTATGATATAGTACCATATTAGTTAATGATTAACCCTACAATCATTTTTTTGTATTACTTAAAAGAATTAAATTACCTTAATTTCCATATAACATTAAACTATATTTAAAAACCTTAATTTTTTTGGTCTCTGTATTATCATACTAGTGTTTTAATGAATAGTTTTCACTCAATGTCATCATATCAATTTGAAAAAAAACATCAATTCCCCCTTTGGGTTAACTTCTTAATTAGCAGATCACATTTTTATTCAGTGGTGAATATCCAATACTATATAGTAACTTACCAACATTCATAGTGGATAGTGATTTATTACTCTATAATCTAGTATCATAATACTGGTCAAACAACATCCATTCATAGTTTAATGGCATATTTTTCGTGGTTATTGAAACTCTAAGTCATTAGTCTAGATATCTCAATCATAAATAATTATTTTATGATAGATAATGATATTCTATGTTAAACCCATGTATCAAATAGCTAAAAAAATATCTTTTATACTATTATTATACATCACACATAGTAATCTAGTAGTTTTTAAATATATACTAGGGTTTTATATTTCAGATTTACAATTACAAAAAAAACGTATTATCGTTTTTAATGATATAAAAAATAACAAAATTATAATAAATTAGCAAAAATTCAAAATAAATAATCATAGAGAATGTATAAATAAAATATAAAAATTTCCAAATGTTTTAATTTAAATTTAAAATAATAATAAAAAATATAAAAAATATAAATATAGTAAATATAAAATAATAAATTTATTTGTTTTAGAGATACCAAATGACTTATAACGATACCCTAAGAATTTTTATGACCTCACCATTATAACCACAATTTTGGTATCGTTGAATATAGCTAGACTGAATGATGTATATCTAGTAGTGTTAATTTCTTATTTGGAATATATTGTTGAATATTAATTCATTTGAATAGAATATTAATTCAACATGCTGTTTGAAAAAACATTCAATTATTTCATTACATATCCATATAAAAATAGTGGTTGATCAATCAAATGTATGTGATTTCAAAAACTCTTGTTCAAGATAAGTGATGTTATTTGATATGTTCTAGTTCAATCCGCCATGATAGTCCCAAGATTCCCCTTTACTATGAAATTATTTTTTTCAATAATTTTGATCCATTTTATGGGTTTACTACTACCCTTTATAATTATATCTTGACTTATATAATTAAAAAATGTAGTTGTTTATTTTATCTATGTAGATATATAGATTGTAATAGGAAAAAATGTAATTTATATTCCTATTTGTGTCAATGTAATCTCCAAAAAACCCTTTTCTTGAGTATTTATGGTTCAAGGTTTAGGAAGATCCTCTACTGAGGAAAATTATAGTTGATAGGATAAAATTTTATTTCTTACCTAACTCGACGATCTATATTCAAAATATAGAGAATTATAAAAAATATCTTGGTTTGACTAAAAATCTAATGACAATATTTGAAATTAAAATTTCTTAATTATAAATTAGAAAATATTGGATAAAAATTTAATATAAAAAATAGTGGTTAAGAATGATAGAGATTTTGAATCTAAAGATACAGAGTAGGTAGATAGCCACATTATTGGGGATAAATTTTTTAATAACCCTGATGAATTTATTTACAATATAGTTTATGATGGAGTGGATTAATTTACAATTATGGAACACAATATTTTTAAACTGGGTGTTTTCTGAGCCATATATGATATTTATGATGGTAAGATATATACCTTAACTTCTATTAATGGTTGGGTCATATACCATCAATTTTATTGATACTCGGAAATCTTGGAGAGTGAATTTTCTATCCCCTTATTATATTGGTTAAAGTTAATAAGTGAATATCGATAAGAATAAAATTAATGTTGGCATAAATTTTTGAGCAGATTTTATAATAATAGCTATGAATACTTGACCAATATTAAAACATTTTCTTTGGATTGTTTTACATTTTCTGATTTTATATATAAGCTAAATAGTATTTTATTTTCATGATATTGATAATTGATCTGAGAAACCATCACACAACCTTAGGAATAAAAGATTTAGTGTCTTAGATATTAGATGAATAAACATATTAATTTAAACCCCTTCAAAAAATTATCCATAAGGGAATTACACTTGACTTTTTTCTAAACATATTACATGATATAATCATCTACATATAATGGGATATATAAATATATGAATACTATGAAAAAAAATAGTAAATGAGAAATTACAATATATAAGATCATAAACATGAATTAGAACATGATGAAGAGGAGAAATGTACTATTAAAAAATTATAAAATCATATATGATAGTTATAAAATAGTAATGAGAATAATAAGATCAAAACAATATCATTAAAGAAGCATAAAATTACTGAATTATATCAAAATACATTTCATTAATCATAAAACATGTCAGCATGACATATGAGTGTGGAATAATTTAAATATAATGTGTGAAATGAAAACATTAAAAATCATGAGAGTTAAATTAATATTGGAAATGAAGCATAACTTTATAAAAAACATTAGAGTATGATAAGACTATAAGAATAGGAAATCATTTTTTAGAAAACTAAAAGTGGGTATGCTTTTGTGAATTACTTATTTATTTATAAGCCTAGAAATTAACGAAAACTCATTATACCTATATCTATGTGAGAAAAATAATTATTTCCATGCATAACCAGATAATGATACATAAACATAAACAATTAAATTTATATGAGATTATGGACACTCCTCGTCATCATCAATACATTTGTGTGCCACATAAAATATTATTTTGAAAAACCAACGGAAAAAAATGGGTTTCAAAAATATATTAAAAACATCGCATAACATGAATAGAAAAAATAATATTATGTAAAAAATAATTTTTTTAAAAGGAATAATATAATAATAAAATATAGATAATGATTAAAAATCACTACAAACGATATACATCTTGAAGTGAAAATAGAATAGAAGATATATTTTTCTCAAAAAAAATTAAAAAATATTATAAAACATTATATAAAAATTACATTCAACAAATAAAATTAGAATATAAGGATATTAATTATGAAAATTAATCTTTTTAAAGGAGAAAATTATGCTAATAAATTAAGTGTGATAAAGAATGAAATTAAATTCCATGTAGTATGATTTTTATATCAGTTAAAAAAACTCTACATAATATTGAATGAATTTTATTTCATAAGATATGTAAAAAAAAAATTTAAATATATTAAATATATAAAATTATTTTATTTTATTAAAGAAAAATCTTTCCATAGATAAAACATGGTCATTGAAAAGAATATTCATTTGTAAGCATGAGATTCATTCATACAAACATTATACTTTTATTTAGTAAATTTTTTTATCAAATAAGTGGTTATTGATGATGATAAGTAATATACATAGAGATAAATAATAAATACCACATAAAATATAGAAATGGAAAGATAAATGAAATCAAATATATTTTATTAATTTAAGAAAGAGTATTACTCCATGAATAATAAATTGAGTCGAAGAAACCATTAGGTTATTAGTAACATATCATTCAAAGGAAAATTAGTGGAAGGGTGTGAAATGTAAATTAAAATATTACTAAATGGAAGATATTTTAATATTTTAATGTAATATGGTAGTAAATACACAATATTTAATAAACTATGGTACATAATATCAAACATTTTCCATTGATATGAAAATGATACAAGAAAACACTTACCTTGAATTTCCTCTTTATTGATCGAACTATAACCTACTATATAAAATACATAGCCATCATTATTACCTATTTATTGTCCTTAATTATATATATTAAATTATATATAGTTATTTTATAACCATTTTGGGAATATATATTAATTAATTATATATTATCTTCACCATCAAGAGTTAATTATTTTTTATTATTTTGAATGGATTTATAATATCAATAATGATATCCACTCACTAAAATAAATCTTACCATTCATAGAAAATTGAATTTTCATGAATAAATATTTTTCATTTTTTAATAAATTTATTTTTTCATCCCATATGTTATTTAGTTATATTTTAGGAAAATTTAATCTATATTAGATTATTTGTATAATTTTATTGATCAAAGATAATATTTTAATAATAAGTTCATAACATAATATAAATTTTATATAATCATAAAAACAATTATGTATACGATTATAAAATTATAATTATATTAGAATTTAAATTCCAATAGTCATCCCTGATAGTGTTTTATAGAATTAGGCTAGTAGGTGTTCAGAATGACCTAAACATGAATATTGAGAAATTATATGGGTGAGTATGGATAATAAATTATTTATTTTGAGAAAATATTATTGTAAAATATTAATGATATTATTTATATTTTAGTTCTTTGAATAATTTTTAAATTTGTTTTTTAAATAATTATAATTAATAGTAAAAATGAAAAAATTTACTTTGGGAAAGAGATAGTCTGTATAATGCATGGTTAAAGTTTTTATTTCACAACTAATGAGAGTGAATGAATGTGGATTATATTTTTTCTTTAAAAAATCAAAATTATATTATATATTCAAGATTTATTCTTCAATTATCTCTTTATAACCAGTGCAAGTGTGTGGTGGTAAAAAACAAAAGATGTTACACTATAGTGGTTGTAGTCCGCACAAACACATGATAATAATTCTTTTGCTTGTATAGGATGGTGGAATGGAATATAAATTGATTATTATATTAATATAATAAAAAATAAGTATAGTAATAAAACTTATTTAATTATATTTTGATGTTAATGATAGGTTTTCTTGTGAAAAAAATAATCAAAGGATAGAGATTAAATAATACTCAATGTAGGACCATAGACATTCTCTTGATAGTATCTATAGAAATGAAGGGAATAGGATAACTAATTGAAACTAGAGTATTATGAACATGATCTAGGATTTTAGGATCATTAAAATGGTAGTGTTTAATACATAAGTTTTATTTAATGGGTTTGACATGAATGGTTATATGTGTTCCACTTTTATAAGTGAAGAATAAGGGACTTTTCCAAATACTTTGTATTCCACACTAATAGATTCAAACTATTTATTGGTAAATGGTTAAAAAAGAGAGAAATAATGGATTTTGGGGTAATAAAATGTTATATATCCTTAAAAATATATTTTCACACATTGTTTAAGTGAATTTATATTTTATATTTACATTTTAACATTTTTTACCATGGTAACATATTTTTAACCATGTAATTTATATTTTAAAAAAATATATGGAAACCCATCATAAAAAATTTTGATTTACTAAATATAAGTTATATATATATAATTTTGTTACATTTATAAATAATGTACAATTATTTTTAATATTAGAACTATTTATATATAGATAAATAGTTTTTAATTGAAAAATGTTTTTTTACTATTATGTTTTTTTAATATTATTTAGAAATAGAAAACAATTAAAAATGTATTAGTATAATTATAAATATTTTAAATGTATTCTTACCACTATAATTTAAAATAAATTGGTTAAACGGGTTAAATAAAAATTATATAATATTACAAAAACACTTCTTCAAAAATAATAGTTTATTTAATTCTCGTGGCCATTAAGATTAATATTTGCAATAATAATTCTATTATGAAAAATGAAATTGAAATTATTAAATAAGTATAAATTTTTTATAAATATTATTAAATCTATTTTTTTAGATTTAATTTCTTTAAGTGATGAAATATAATTTTTAATATTTTTGAATAAAAAATGTTTTTAAAGTAAAATAATACTTTATTTTCCAAAACATTAAACATAGGTTTCATAAATTCAAAATAGTATTTTGAAAAGATTTATTTTATTAATAAATATATATTTTTATTTAAAAATGTATTAAATAGTATTAAGATATACTTTTATTATGATAATTTCATGAAAGTGATGGTAGTAGCAAAATCAATACTTTTCCCTATTCACAAAAAAATGATTCTTTTAGAAAACATACCATAAATTTATCTATGGATAATTTGTATAATAGTAAATTATAAATATAATTAATTTTATTAAATCAAAATTTATAAAATTATAAAATTTTATTTTAGTTGAAAATACAATATATAATGAAAAATTCTTTTGTTGAAAATTGACATTATAAAAATATTACGTGTTTTTAATCCTATTATGTATGATTTTAAAATTTATTATAATATTTTAATATAAAATATTTTTATTATTCCTAATTTTTATTAAAAATATTTATCTAATATGTCAGTTCTAACTATATTTTGGTGTTGTATTTGGAGAAAGCTATCAAACATAAAAATGATTTTGATAAATATATTCCAAAAATCAAAAAGCGTAAAATTATCCCCACTTAACTAAATTGAATTATTATTTTTTAGTATCCCGGAACAAAAAAATATATACTAGGGTATCTAAAATATAAATATGAAATTATTTATAATATCTATAGATATATCATCCTTACATACTCGTTAAAATATGATTCTAATCGAAACAACTTTCAAACTAAGAGTGAGTTTTTATCAAACAAATTAATCTAAAAGTATATTGTTAGAAATATACACTACCCACATTGGATAATTTCTGTATAAATGGTGGTAATAATAATTATTTAATTTATGGATTATAATAGGTTGATATGAAAAGTGATCTCTTAATTCTAAAAACTAATTTGATTAAGTGGAGAGAACCAATCCATTATTTTTATATAAAGAATATTTTTAATATTTTCCCTAATATCATAAAAAAAATTAATGGATAAAATATTCATATAACTAGATTTTTTCATTGATATTGGAGTAATTTGTGGGATGATTTAATAATCCTAAAAAACCTCCTAGGATATCTATTGTGCCTACAATAGATTCGAAAACCCACAAATCTAAAGTGGATGTTCAGTTTTCCTTTTACATTTTTTTTCAAGACATAATCTTAGTAGTAGGATTATACCATGGGTCATGGAGGTTGTTGTTTTCCTATTAGGCCCAGTAGATTCGGGTTAGTGAATTGATTTTTATAATTCCCAAACTCCACTCATTAGATACTTTGATGTGTGGATGGTGTATTAGCTCAAACTTTTATACCTTCCAATGTATTGTATACCCTATTTATCTCTCTTAAATAATGACCATCTATATGTCCAATGATTCTAAAATTGAATCATTCATTATTCATTTTAGACAACACCTTGGATTATTATTTTAACCTTTTTTTGACATTTAGGAAGTGTTATATTATATCATTCTCCATCTTTGTTTCCTAAAACTTCATAATACTCCAACCTTAACATATTTAGTGTATTTGAAAAATAAACTATGTTTATAATGTTAATCATAATTCATAATATCTTTCTTGTCATAATCAATAGGGTTATAACTCTAGATCATATCTAATTAGGTTTCTTATTAGAAGAATTTATAAATTATTTGTTATAGCCCTTATTAACTTTATTCATTCAAGCTACACAAATTACTAACACTAGACTTGGTTTTCATGAGTGATGATCAAGTAAAATAATAATATAATTATTGTAAATTTTCATATGAAAACATATCCTAAAAATGTATTACTCTTGGAAACCATCAAATAAAATTTCAATCCAACCTAAATCACTCTCAGATTAATATAGAATTATTTAAGATGGGTTCTGTCATACTTTTTAATTTAATTCCTTAAAATAATAATCCATCTATAATTTGTTTTAAAGACATTGTGACTAACCAGAACATATCCCTTGAGAGAGTCAAAAAAGATGTATAGTTAGGCCTTTTTGTCATAAAAAATATGATAATTGGGTTAAAACCCAAAAAAACATTTTTAGTGTTATTACCCCTATGTAAAACTATCATAGAGCCTAATTCTACATGTATTATCAAGAAAGAGATTTAATTGTTGGTATAACCACATAATATCCAATTTAATATAATTTCAGTATATTATCTGATACATATACATATCCCTTAGGCTTATCACTAGAGTTTAGAAAATGTTTTATAAACTAATATCTAAAATAACTGAACTAATCTCCAAAAATAACTACACCATCTATTGATAAAAAATAAATACAAAAAATATAAACATTAAAATGATAATAAATTAATTTCATGAGTTATATAATTAATGTAAAAAATAATTTCATTACCTAAGGACCAAATGGAATAGTGTCTTAGATAATAGAAACATAAACCACCCAGATTAATAAACATTCAATCATTAAATTGTAATTGTGCTCCTATATTCCCTTTTTTAGATATAACACATGATATAATTATCTTTATTTCACGGGGTATTTAAACATAATAAATTGATGATCTCAAATTATCTATAAGGGAAATCATGTCACTATGTATAAGATTATAAACATGAATGGGGACATTACAAAGAGAATGAATATTTTTATAAAAGATAATAATAATGTAGATCATAATCCTAAAACATTATAATGTAACCTACTATTATAAAAATATTTTTAATAAATAGTAAATTTTATGGAATGGATCAAAATACATATCAAGTATTATAAAACATGTGGTCATGATATAAGAATTAGAAAAACATTATTAATAAGGCATAAAATAAAAACATATAATATAATGATAATGATATCCATCTAGTTAATAAGTAATAATGTGATAAATATCATAGAAATTTGGAACAACCATAATCATAGAGATTTTTTTGATAAATCTCATTATTCCCATTCCTATGTGAAAAAACTCATTATGTCCTGGCCATAAAATGTGGCCAAACTCATTATGCCCGCACATATGTAAACAAACACATTATGTCCATGATTAACTATCTCATAAGATATGAACATATTACAATAAATTTGTGGGTGATATAGAAAATCAATTACCATGATGCATACATATTCTTGAAACTTAATATTATATTATAAATAACTAATTTAAAATTAATGGGTTTTATAAACTTTTCAAAAACATCACATAAAAAACTAGCACCCCGTGAGACAATGAGAGTTTTTTTAAACTAGATGGTAATACAGATATATTTAATGAATATATATGATATGATTAACAAAATTATACCTCTAAAATAAATATATCACATGTAAATTCTTAATTTCCATTCTATGGGGATATAATAACGATGTTTGTGTTTGTGGTGGATTACCGCCATGCGAAGCGTTGTGATTCATTTTTCCCTAATGCTTTTAATGGAAGCTAATAAGGTAAAATTAAACTAATATGTGTGAAATTTATGACCTAAAAATTATTTTTTATTGGTAATATATTATTTAACATTTATGCACTTTATCCATTGAGAAAATGGAAACAACATTCATGTGATGTACAACCTGTTTTCTTCATGAACGATGTATATCATTTTTCATCTCTTACTTTTATGGATTACTCTAATTATGTATGTACTAAAATTATATTGTATTTATTTAATGGTTGAAATTATATATATTATGGAACCATGATTAAAGTATGATGAATGAAAATGAAAAATCAAAATATTCACAAAAATAATATAGTTTTTACTCAAAACATGATTTCAATGGAATTATTGGCGGATGGGAAATAAGAGGTCACAATTAAATAATATATGGTGTGATGTATAAGTATATTTATTTAATATATTCATAATATATTTATATTTATTATACAATATTTTTTAATGTGTACGATGAAATATGAGACTTAAGGAAATATATTTCCATCTCATTTTTTTACTTCTTTGAGAGACATGCCATTTTCAGAAACTATTCCTTTTCTGTTTTTTATATAATTCCTATAAATTTATTTTTTAATTAATATCCTTAAAATATTGGGGATTTAGAAATCCATTTCAGGATATTTCTTTCAAGGGTTTTATAGTGCAAATGTAAACAAAGAGGCAAGGGATTCTTGTCTCAATTTGCAATCTTCTAGACATATATTAGGATATAAACTTATCATATTTTATATGGTGCATATACAACCCGTTTTACATGTAATATAATGAATATATTTATTCTAATTATATTTTATATTTCATTTAATTATTTTCTTCATGGGTATTATGATTCAATGTTTCCAAAGTTATACTGTTTTTGTAATACAATCTCATTGTTTATCAAAAAAAAAATTTCATGCTTCCAATGATAAAATATTATGATCCATATTTTAAGAAACTCGTGAATTATATTCTCATTTATCCACATCATGACAATACATGTTTTAAATTCAATTTCTTTTGCCTATTTACTCATGATTTGAATGTATTTTTTAAAATAAAAAATCAACTTTATTTCTCTCTTTGGTTGAAAACCCATTTGTCTTTAAAACTATGTTTTCTAAGAAACATTTCAATTATTTTACATAACTCAAATGATTTATCTAATAATGTTTTAAATTTTTTTATATTTTTTGAAATTTTTTGAAAGGAATCTTCATATCATTTTCTAAATAATGCATTTTTGGATTTAAAAAAGTGAGATAAATAATTATTTTAATATATACAGCATGAATGATCTTCCATTCATCATGTAAATTATTTTCTTAGAATCTTAGTTCATAGCTTGTAAAATAAAATTTCCAAAGTAAATGATTTTTAAATGTTTTGTGTGTTTTAAAAAATAGTATCTCTATGAAATTCTTTTCAAGAAATATTTTAATTGATTTTTCAAGATTATTTAACATGTTTAAAATGTTATTTCAAAAGAATTGGATTTTTTTTTATGATTTATGTTTTAAAAATTGTTTATCAATGTGAAATGGCTATTTTCCTCCAAACAATTTTTGACTTATCTTTAAAAATAATTTTCCATATAAGATAACATGCTTTGATGTTATTTATTCTTTAATAAGGATATTGTATAAGGATTCCATTATTATTATTTATTTGAATGGTTTGTATTTATAATTAAAATATGTTTATGTGAACCATTTATCTTCTATGGGTTATACCATGATAAAATACTTATGAAACCCGCTTCTTTTTCTATAAGTTATGCTATGTTGGAAATATTAAATTATAATGAAACCTATTTTTTTAGAGGTTGTGTGATGATGATGTTTTTTTGAAACCCATTTATTTTTTTAATATAATAAATGTTTTATGATCTTGTGGAACATGTGTATATGATTTTCATTATATCCTGGGAGACACCAATATCTCTCTCCAATTAATTAGATAATGATTAATATATCATGAGATAAATAGGACTAGAATGGGGGTTAATGTAGTTAGGTAAATAAATATTTCTACAATGATGGTGTTGGTTATGAACCATGACTACTACAATGTATTAAGAAGTGAATGAATTTTACTATGACTGTTTTTTCAATGTCCCTTTAATATTATGTTAATGATATTATATTCACATGTTTATTAAAAAAATGTATTATTTCAATATTATATTCCCATGAAATATTCTATTTTATTTAATTATGATTCAGATCTTATGAACTTCAATTAATTCTTCCATGACTCAAGTTTATGATCTATTACATATGAAGTGTATGGTTATGAAATTTTATTCTCATGTTCTCATAACCTTATTCTCATGATATGTTGATATCTCCATTATTGACCCAAACTAAGTATCTCATCTCACTCTATATTATGTGCCCTTTATATAGGTTATAAATAAAGGATTTAAGTAGTGTATGTCTAAAAAGAGTTATATGTGGGATGATATTTATGAGACAATATGAAGAACTTTCATGAAATATGAATATTGGGTTCCATGTTTCAAAGGAACTATACCTTTATGATCCTCAGTTGTTTGTTTTTATAATTTAATTAATATTCATCTAGAATAATGTAATATATATGTATGAGAAGTTTTAGTTATTATAGTTGGTATCATAGGATATGTTTAGAAAACCTTAAGAAACTATGTTGAGAGAACATTAGTGAGATCCCAAGAGAAATTTATAATGATATTTCTATGGATACATATAAGGATGAGTTAAAGTATATGAAATAGTACTGTAATTGTTTTATAGTATAGAGTGAGTTATTTATAAGAAATTAAATCCTTTATTTATACTACAAGTGGATGTGTCTCTGGGAAAAAGGCACTTATGGTAAATAGCTCCAAATGGCATTCATTTAGCTAAAATATATGGTAACTTAGTGCATGAAAAGGGGTAGTATTTCACACCTAGTTTGACATTCCTGATGAATATTCATTGTATATTCACAGTGTATTTCTCAACAATAATGAATTATTTGAATAATTTTCATGAATGACCTAAGTTAATCCTATTGTTTCATATTTTAAAAATAATGTGTCACGATTTAGATATTGTATAATTGTTTCATGATTTTTCAGATCCCCAAAATGATTATTATTTCTTATATTATTATTTTTTGTTTTAGTGAATTGAAATAACTAAAAGAAGCTAGGTTAATGTTGAATGTGATAGAAAATGTTCTGACTAGAAATAAAATGTTATGATGAATCTATTAAAGGATATTATGATCAATCCTAATCAGTTAGCATGATATATGATAAAAAAAATGATCCTTAACTAACAATTAAACTCACAAAAAAGAGACGTATTGAGTTCTTTGAGAGTTAGGGTGGTAGAAATGATGGAAGAATGAATATTTAGTTTTCTATTTTTCAACAATGTGGTAAGAGGTACACAAGTTAATGTATCATTTGAATAATAATATTTTCGACTATGGAAAATAAAGACATAATGAAAGTAATTGATGAGGAAAGATGAAAAGTATTATTAATTCAATTGATTCAAATAATGATGTCCCTAACGTATAATTGACGGTTAAATGTTTTAAATATAGAAATTAGGGGTATTATGAAAATAAATTTACATGGGGGATAAATTATGAAGAGAATTAGAAAGGTGGTATGAGTAATGGTTATATTGCTAATGATTAAGTGACAACAGGCGACATATGAAAGGTATTAATTGTTTCAACATTAATTGTTATGTTAGATGTCAGAATGTTGATTAAATTTAGGTTTATTGATTTTAAGACATGATTCATATTTTATATTTGTAGGAAAAGTAAAAATATCAAAGTTTTTTTGTATTTAAATTCAATAATTCTGAAATATATAAGGACTGTTCAGTATAATTTTTTTTGTTAAGGATTTTCAATAATATCTTTTATGGAACATATTACCTAAAAAATATATTTAATGAAAATGTATTTTTTTTAGGGAAAAAATTATTAAAGGAAGATATACCTTAATAAATTTTTGATGTTTAGATAATGATAAGTTTACAATGGTAATTATGTCGCCTTATTAATAATTTTTTGGATTTAAACTTTAGTCACACAAGGAAGAGCCTTAAGTTTAACTATTCATGGAATGTATTATTTATATCTTTGGATTTTATTGGAAATCCTTTGATAAAAAGTTTATTTTTGATAATAACAAGAGAAATAAGTAATAAATTATCTTTATTTCATGGATTTTATTATAAATTAGTTCTTAAAACATAAAAAAATCATCTTCATTTCTTTATATAAGATATGAAGTGGAAATCGATTAAAGAACAACCAATGGATGAGATTTTATATATGTAATGGAATGAAATAAAGTTAGTATAACATCTAATGAAAATTATTCTATTTTATAAAATAGATCTTGAAAAAAAATTACAAAGTTATTATCATTTATGATGAATTAATTTTATTTTTAACTGTCAAAGATATATGTCTTTTTGGTCATTAACATTCTCTATCAGTCTCCATCAATTTTTGGGTGTTAGATTTATATTATTTTTCTACATTTTCACTTTCCATCCATGTTATCCTATATGGTAACCTAATTTTTTGTTATTTTAAATGGCCTTCAAAAATCAATTTCTCTCATTTCAAGAGGATTTTTTTCTAACCCTTTTTATAATGTGGGTTTTCAACAAAGGTATTTTCAATTATTAAACCCGTAATTACTGAGAATAGGTAAAAATTATGAGGAATTATTTTATAAAAGTGTTTTATAATGTAAAAACATGAGATTTTATGAAATAGTTTTTCGTAAAAATTTATTTTCTTTGATAGCTTCTGTCACACTCAATAAAGACTTTTCCTTTTGTTACACACAACAATAGGTTTAAGTGAACCATGAATAAATAATTTTAGTATTATTTAAAAATTACCATTTTTAAATAGAAATTAAACAAAGAGTAATTAATAGGAATTAAACCAATTTTAATATTATGAATATTAATTTTATATAAATAAATGGCAGTTATAAAAAAATAATATTTTCCCAAAAAAATTGTTCTTTATTTATTTTTTAAAACATTAATAAAATTAATTCTATAAAATTTTAGTAATTAAATTTAATAAAATATGAATCATTTATGAAATAATAATTTCAAAAATAGAATAGGGAGATGTTTTGGTTTTTTCAGAAAAAGATTAATTTTTCCATGAATAGTGAAAACTACATGTTTTTATTAATGATTTTCATTTCATTTAATGAATTTATATGGTAGATTTTTGTTTTAATATGGATTTGAAAGAAAATTTAGAAAAAAAATATATCAATTAGGCCAATTTATTTCATTTTAATCCTTTTTATATTGAATTATTCTATAAATCTTTTTTAGCTTTAAAAATGTTTTTACTTTAGAAAATCACATTCTCGCTGCGTCTGCAAATTTAATTTTATATTAAATTATACTTCTTGTGTGAATGTAATTTAGAAAAATAAACACTATATTTATAATTAGAATACTTTATATTATATAATAAGTTCAAATTAATTTCATACTATAATGAATAGTAAAAATTGCAAAAAATATTTTCCGCAGTTAAGGTAAAAATGGGTTTATTGGGGGTTAAAACAAAACTGGATTAAATATTACACAAAACATATCCAAAACGAATTTAATTGATTAATAGTGACATTATTGTGTCTAATTATCTATATTTAACCATTTTGGATTCTTTTGATATGCGAAAAATGTTGGTACACCATTTTCTTTTCATACCATACAAGTGCTCCACTCACCTCACTTATAAATGGATACACATTCTCCTCTCCTCTTTAAACTTCCAAAACTATTTTTTTCATCACATATTGTATAAAACATCTTAATTGGTTCTATATTTTCATCCTATAATCTTTTTATACATAACACAATCATAAGAAGTATTTTTGTGAAAACCTAAGGAGGTTACTATAAGAAGAGGAACAGTTTTTCAACAATTATTTTTATGTTATTTCATCCTCCACCTCCATAAATTTAAATTAATCCATTTTTTTATAATAAAATTAGTATATTAAATACATTTATATGTTATTTAGTTATTTTAATAATTTAAATCCTTCTCCTATTCAATAAAATGGGATACAAAATCATTAGTTTTTATGTATCGCAGACTACCACATCAAAAACCGATGTTATATATTTTCCATCCCCACTTTTCAAGGCGAGATATAAAAATGGCTTTAATTTTTAAATATTATATATATTAATTTATTATAATATTTAATTATATTAATATATATAACTTATTATCTTTAATCCAATTGGAGGACAATAATGTCGCTCGTGTGTACGACGTACAACCTTCTCACAAATTGATATGATGTGTTCTATAATTTTGTTTTACCAGGATGTTAATAAAGGCAAATTAAATTAATATATATGATATTTGTAACATAAAATTACTTTTAAAATAAATAAATCACTTATACCTTCTAACTTTCCATTTCATGGGGGTTTGGATAACTTCATTGGTTTTAATGGATGATTATCGCCTCACGAAGTGATATGATTAATTTTCCACTAAACCATTTAATGGAATATAATAAGGTTAAATTTAATGAATATATTTCATATATATTACTTAACAATTATTAATTAATTATAATACGTTATTTAACTTTCTTTCACTTCATCCTTCTAGAAAATGGAAAGAGCATTCATGTGATTGTATGACCTACCATCACCATGAATGGTGTATTTCATTTTATATCTCTAACATTTAAGGATTAAGATAAAAATATATATATAATGAAAATATATTATATTTATATAATTTTTAAAATTCTGGATATGATGGAACCATGAGAAAAGTAAGTGTACAAAAAAAATTAAGTCAACACATATACCAAAAATAATATAGTTATTACCCGAAACACGATTTTAAGAAGCAACTATTGATAAATTGTCTATAAAAGGACCTAAGTAAATCATATGTGTTGTGATATATATTGTTATTTTAATATATTCATAATAAAATTATATTTATTATATAGTATGTTCTAATATTTATGAAGGAATTCTAGACTTATGGTAATGGATTTCAATCTCACTTTTTTACCTATATGAGACACCTGATATATTAACCACCAATTTATTTTTTGTGAGCTATATAATTCCCATGAATTAATTTTATAACTATTATGCTAAAAATTATGAGAATTTTTGTATCAAATTTAAGATCCTTATTTTAGGGAGTTTATAGATCAAAAGATACCAAAGTTGTAAGGTATTTTTGTCTCAATTTTCATTTTTGCGACATTTGTTTTGTTATTAACCTAAATTATTTTATGAGGTGTATATATTTCCCCACTAACTTGAAATATGATGAATTTATTTAATATAGTTATATTTCATATTTACTTGAATTTTATTTCACATGGGGTTTATAATTCAATGTTACAAAATTGGTAATGGTTTTATGACGCAATATCATTATTTATGAGGATTATTTATGTTTATACTTTCAATAATGAAATATTATTATCCATATCTCAAGAAACTCATGAATCATATTCTTTTTTGGTTATGTCGTGAGCATACATATTTTCCTTTATTTTTCCACTCTTAATGTACTCATGTTTTTAAAGGAATTTTTTAAGAAAAAAAACCTTATTTCTCTCTTCGGTTGAAAACACATTTATCTTCTAAAAGAGTGTTTTATGAAAATATTTTAAAAAATGGTTTTAATATTATCCAAATGACTTATTAAAGACTTTAGTTCCCATATTTAATTTTTTAAAGTTTTTTATATGAATATTTATGAATTTTTTCAAAATAAGACTCATTTTATTTTACCAATAAATTTAATGAGATATTTGTTTTAACATGTAAGATAAGAATGAAATTTCCAATGTCATAAAAAATTATATTACATAAATATTCCATTCTAGGTTTTAAATGTTTTTTCTGAAAGGGTTTGATTTTGAAACTATATTATGTTTAAAAAAATTAAAATTGGAAAGGATATTTTCCTAATGAAATGTTTTAAATGATTTTTTATGATTAATTTATATGTTTCAAAGGTTATTTTCAATTAAAATGATTTTGAATATTTTTTATGTTTTAAAAATATTTTTCCAATATAGAAAGGATATTTTCATCCAAAAATGCTCCATGTGATATTTTATAATTATTTTCCATCTAATATTAAATCCTTTGATGTTAATTATTATTTACTAAGGATATGATCCCAGGATACCATTGTTATTCTTTTATTGAATGGGTTTTTATGATGTCTTTTTATAAAACCTATTCACTTACATGTTTTATACGGTAATAAAAATTTTATGATACCTGCTTATTATTTCATGGGTTATGGTATGATGAAATAATGAAATTATATTGAAAATAGCTTCTTTTCCATTGGCTATGTTATGTTTAAATATTTATTAAAACCACTTTTTTGGATTTGATATCATGAATTTTATATTATCTTGTATCACATATGTGTGTGATTTTAATAATTTTGTAAGTAAGAACTATATCTCACTGCAATACATTGGGTAAGATTTATATATCATGAGATTAATATTACTAGAATTGGGGGTGAACCTAGTTCAATATTGGGCTTAGTTCACTACGATAGTCTTGGGAATGAACCTTTAAAAATATGATTGGTTGGGGAGTAAACTAATTCAGAAATGATATTTTTTTTAATGAGGCTTGACCAATATGGATATGATATTCTATGATTTTCTTCATACCAAAAATCTATGTATTATGCTAATTTTATGTTCTCATGGATCATGTACTTTGGTTACATTATGACTAATGTCTTAAAAAATTCCATGATTTATTACATGACAAAATTTTATTATCTATTATATGTAGGGTATGTTTTTCAAATTTTAATCTCAAGATATCATACCCTTATGTTAATATATGTTAAAATCTCCCATATTTACCCTTACTAAGCATCTGATCTCACCCTTTCTTATCTTTCATTTCCCCAAGTTGGGAAGAAATGTTTATCAGTAGTGTATGTCTAAGAAGTTTACTATGTGGGAACATATATATGACATATGTTTAAGATCATTCATGAAATTATAATATTGTGTTATATTTTTACATAGTCATTATACCTTTATGATACTTAGACATGTGTTTGTTTAATGGAATAAATATTCACCTAAAAAGATGAAATATCCTTGTATAAGAAATATGGTTATTTAAATTTCCACAAAATATGATTCACACAGGTTCTCCAAGGTGTCACATGGTTTGAAAACCAATGCTCAAACCATGAAAACCCTTTTATTATACCCCATTGTAGCACCCTCACATGGTTAGCCACACAGTTAAAAAAATAGTAATATAATCATGTACCTTGGTATATCTTCCGAAAAACAAAAAATCTATACCACCAAAACTAGGAAATCTAATGATAAACTAAACATAATGTAAAAAATCAAAATAATATATACCAGTGACCCGACTAGTGTCCCAGAGAGAGTGAAGGAACTATTTGGGATTAGTACCATGGAATAAATGAACAAATTTTTTATTTGATCAATAATGCAATGAAAGAATCATAAATATGACATAAATCTTATTTAGATCATTACTGATTAAAAAATAATTTTTTTGGAGATAGAGTAATTATTTTATTTTTTCCGTGGATCGGGTATCTTAAACATGGAAAATATAGTGTGCTAATACTTCTATTTTTGAGTTTTTTAAATAATTTTATTAATTATTGAAGATTATTTCCATATTTAACTCCATAATTATTATAGTGTGATTCATAACTTTTTTTCACATTTTTCTTGTAAGGATATGAGGAAAAACCCCTCAATTTCTGATATATTAGGGTAAATCTAATCTAGTGGAAATTATTATTTTTTTGAAAAGTTTTATTCCAAGAAATCAAAAGGAAGATATAATATTGAGATGAAGGTCTGTTTCTTTGGTTCATTTTTTATGTAAATATGACCAGGATATATAGAATACATGGGGAAAATCTCAAATATACTATCAATGGTAAGATTTTTTTCAGATGATTGTGTTTAGTGGACTTTAAATGGAATAAAGACTTATGGTATTGGAAATCTAAAATCCACATTTTCTTAATTTATATATCATTTTCATTTAAATTTATTTTCTCTTTAAAATATATGTTTTAATTATTTTTGGGATACATCAGTATCAAGATATAAAATTAAAAAAAATTATGTATCCTAAAAGTTTTAATCATTTTCTTCTTATAATATTGTTGATGACCCGCTGTATGTCTAGTTAAAGCATTCATTCTAACCATCTAGACCTGAGAAATGTTGTGAAGTTTAAGATCGCATCCTAATAATGGTGTTTTATACAAAAATTGAAATGTTTTAATGTTTTAATTTTATTTTATATTCAATTAATTCTATAAAACACCCTTTAATTCATTTCCTAACTTACATGTTTATCATTAGAGGATTTTAAAACTTTTCATTCAATAATAAATTATTTTCGTACTCTATTTGGATGATTTTATTTTGGATCTAAATGAAGTTATGTATGATCTATTATATCATTCATTAATAATCTTTTATCTACATAAACCTCCATCTCAGATCCTATTTTAGATTTTTTTTAAAGAAGTATCATTATGTTTAGATTTATTTTATGAAATCCATAAAAAGTCTTGGTGAACTATCATATAGTAATTTTTTTATTTCAATAGATCTACTATTTTAAAAAATTTATTTAAGGAAAGTGGAATATATATTTTCACATTACTATGGCTAATTTTTATTATTTTTGTTTTTATTTTATTTTATATAAATATTTATTTTTTTAAGTCGATCAATAGATGAAGTTTAGCAAAATATTACGAAATTTATGAATTCAAAATATAAAATAATTATTAATGACCATTTTAAAGTCATTATTTATTTTCCATAAACTGACTGTTAATTATAATAGTTATTTTAGACTATTTAAAATATTTTTTTTTGTAAAATAATCCAATTTTTTGATTTTTTTATTATAATTTAAAATTTTGATAAATCAGTAATGGATTAATTTATAATGAATATATGTTAGAATTTAAATAGTATAGTGATTTGAAATTAATTGTTATTGTTTTGACCATGTAATGATTTAAAATTATGTATATGTTTTTTGAATTATGAATATAAAAATGAATTAGAAATTAAATATTGATAAATAGTCCTTCCACGATTTTAGTAAATTCTATATTTATATGGATAGTCTTCGTACTTACCCTATGGTTTGTATAATTTTATAACTAAGATAAGAAAATAAAACTCTACAACTATTTTTGAGGATGATACATTAATTCTTCACATGGAGGGGTGAGACTGTATTTTCTTTAAAATGATTATTCATTTAATATTGGACTAATGTAATTTGAAAAAATTACCTTCTTTTATTCTTTTGATAATTCTTCTGTTTTTTTTGATAATTGTATTAATTTAATATAAAAATTCATTTCCATAAATTATTATTATAATATAAGTTATCCATGTTGAATTTACCTATGAAAGGAAATTATCATGTGGGTTAGTTTATATTAAGGTTTTTATAAATTTTCTTTCATTTAATGAATAATTTATTTTCAAGAAACTATTTTTATTTTAAAAACAATTATTAAAACTTGAAATTGAAAGAAAAATATTACATATTACTTTCATGGGAAACCGAGGATTAATTTAGGGATATCCTAAAAAAGATATATTTTTATCACTATCTATATAAATAAATTTATGTGCATATAGATATTATTAAAAATTATTCTTGAAAAGCGAATGAATATTTTTTGATTCATGATAATCCATAAAAGTTATAGAGGAAGGAGTTCATAATGGAAATCCTATTTCTATCCAATAGAGGAGTCAAAAAATTTTATATGATGGATGCCATATTAATATTTAATTACCTCTATTATTATTCTTTCTCCTAAACACACAATCTTGGAGTTATCAATGATTTATTATTTGTTTATTAAAAAAATTATTTTATAATTTACATTTAGTTAAAAATAATATTTATATGAAAATGTTATGATTTTATTTTAGGCGATAATATTCTATAGACCCTTTAAAATAGTTTATATCCTTTTTAAACTGGTTAAAATTCATGAGTAATTGTTTCATTCTAGATTGGGAATGAGTCTAAGATATTAGGTTATGGAATTGCACCTCCTCAACAATTATTTAGATTTTGAATTGAAATTGCAATTAAATTAATAAATAATGAATTTTTAATTTGAAATTATATATTATGTAAAATATATTGAATTAAATGAAATAATAAAATTAAAATTTTCATTTTTCTCCATATTCATTAAAATATTATGATTTTGGAATATTTAATAGTAATAATTTTTTACGAAGGAAAATTTCATTAATAAATATTTGTGGATTCGGTAGAAAGATTTTATCTAAAATATTGTCAAGTTAATCCATGGTAGATGATTCTATAGTAACAACTTCAACTTTAGAAAATAATATTTCAGATAATTACTTCTAGTAAAAACCAAAAAAATGTGTTTCCTTTCAAGAATTTGTATTCCCCCTTTTAAAAAATTAAAACAAATTAGAGTATAATTGGATGTGATGTTATTATTTATGTTCGATCATCCCCAATGTCTATTTTAAGATATAGAACATCTTTATGTATAAATTAATGTTAAATATATTAAATATATTACCATAATTTCCTATTAAATTAAGAGTCATTTAACGTTTTCTTCATGATCATAAGGAAAGTATTGGGTTTGCAATGTCCCTAATATTTTCATTATGAAAATTTTTCTTTACAATATTTATGCATGTAATATTTAGGAATATTATATATTATAAAAATCAATCACCCTATAACAAAATTGAATTATTTTTTCATCAATATAAAATATTATATAAAAATGAAAAATACATTTTAAAAAGAAAAAAAATTATATTTGGATTAAAAAATATTGAAATTACATAACTAGAATTTGGAGTTCTTTTATTTTATTGTCTTCTTAAAATTTCACAGTCACAAAACGAATTAAACAATAAAAAAAACTAAAAATATGATTAAAATTTTATAAAGGATATTTATAACCTTGATATATAATTTTTTTTGTGATTAAATAATAAAAAACAGGTATTTATAGGAAGTATTGAAGAAATATGATCATCATAATAGTAATAAAGAACATTATTGTAGCACCCTGAGATTTTAAAAGAATAAAATTTTATTCAATAATATGTATGAAATGGAACACCAAGATTACAATAAAATATAATTCCTTGATTATATTATGATATATTTATTTAATGCCTTTGATGGATTTAAATACATGAAATATTTAGTTTAGCTTGTGTTGTAGGCAATGTCGAGTTTAAATAAAACAAGACATATTATTAAAATATTAATATTTAATATGATAGTTATCACCTAATTCAAAAATGAGAGGTTATTAATATTTATAAATAAATTATGAAAATTATTTTTATCTATTAATTAGTAATAAAATAAGAATTATTTAGAAGAAAAATAAATGTTTTCTAAAAAATGTATTTTTTTAAGACAGATTAGTCATTCTTTGAATACATAATTAAAAATTAATTTTTCAAAATTTTAGAAAATTTATTTTATATAATATAAATAAAATTGTATCATTATACTAAAATTATCTAATTTTTAATTTTTTTTTTGAAAACATTCATTTTTTTATGAACAAATGAAAAATTATAATTTTTAAATTAGAATTTCATTTCCATTTAAATAATTTAGAAGGATAAATTACATTTTCAAATGGTATTGAAGTAAAAATAGTTCAATATTACATCCATTAATCCAATTTAAGTCATTGGAATGGTTTTTATATTGAATTTATATATAAAAACATTTTAAAAATTAAGACATTTTCTATTTTAAAACTTGTATTTTCATTATTTCAGTACGATTAATTTTAAAATATAATTTTAAATTTACATGAATTTAATTTAAAAATGGATTTCGTATTTAGAATCATAATAATTTATTGTTTCCAAAAACATTACCTTAATTTTTTACCAAAAAGAATAGTGAACACAATAAAAGTTAATTACAACAGTTTGGGAAAAATAGCTTTATATGGGGATAAATTAAAAAGATAAGGTAGAAAATGAACAATAAACCTATATAAAAATTATTTTGTGGACATATTTGTGTAATTAAAAATATAAGTTAAATAATTTTACTCTCTGGTACCTTTTTTCATATGAAAAATTTGGTATATCTCAATTTTTTTCAAAGATACCTAGTGTGCCCCCCCCCCACTTATAAAGGGCTACCCACTCTTCTCTCTTATTAACACATTCAAACTTATTTTTATGGGAAAAAACTGGCCAAATAAATTCCCAAGTTCCCTTCCCTTCTATAAGAATAATTGTTTTTCAGATTAGATCATATATAGAAAGGCTTCAGTGGAAACCTAAGGAGGATACCCGAAGAAGAGGAAATGTTCCTCAAGGATCGTCTTTTTTTATTTCTTTATCATTATCATTAAATTATTATAAATCAATGATTATATAATAAAATAAAAATATTAAATATATAGGAATTTTTTTTATAATAATCTAATTAACTAAAACCATATCCACTTCCATCAAATGGGTTAAAAAATCATCATTCGTCTGTACGGTGGACTATTGCCTTGCAAATCGATGCCAATCATTATTCCATTACATAATTTCACAGTTAGTTATGATTTTTTATCTAAATTTTATATATGATATTTATAAAACGTTATACCAACTGATTAATTATATTATTATTTTCTTCCATTCAATAGGAGATACGGTAATGTCACTCATGTGTACGATGAACTACTGCCTCGCAAACTGATTGACTCTTATTTCAATAATACGTCACATAGAAGGTTACTAGAAAAAAGACAATGATTATATGTGATATAAATAAAATTGTTATGATATATAGGACATATTTATCCTTATATGAAGACAATATATATCATTTTCTTTCTTACCTTTTTACACACTTAAAGATGATATCATGATTCATGTACTTGTGGACAACCTCCTTCACGAAGACAAATGACTCTCTTTTCATCACCACACCTCATAGATGATATTTTTATATGTATATAATATGGTAAATATTATATTATTATCATTATTTAAAGATAAAACATTACTTAGCACCTTTCTGTAGTGATCGATGAAAAATTGAAACATTGCTCACATGTACGTACGACATACCATCTCTATGATCTTAACATACATAATTTTTCATAACCATAGTTAATTATTGATTTTAAATGTATAATTGATTTAAAAATATGATAATTATTTTGTTATTATTATTTTTGATGATATAAAAATATAAAGTACAAATGAAATGAAACTATCATGTAAAATCACGCTTGAGAAAACAGGTAAATTGACACCCAAAAGAAAACAAATAATGGAATATTATTAACTAATAAATGATAATATATTATAAAATGATCATATAAGATATTAAAATATTAATATTGTTTTGTTATAACATAATAAAATTTTTACAACCAATATCCAAGAGGTTAAATTATGATCAAATTACATGAATTATAAGTTAAGGGATTTCATTTCAATTTACTTCCCATTGATGATTATTTGATATTATTTACAAATTCAGTTTTATGTGTTGTATATAATACCCATTTTTCAAGTAATATCGTGATTAATTAATAATTCATGTTATTTATGGTTTTAATTTTATGTATTTCATACAATGGGATTTGAAATGAAAATTACCAAGTTGTAAAAGTTATTAAACAATCTTATTTTTTTGTGATTTGAGACTTTGTCTTCAAAAAATAACATTCTTATGATGATTTTTAATTAGAAATTGTATTTATCCTAATTAAATATTTTCATGTTTAATGGTTATGATTATTTACTAAATAATATGCCATTTTTACATATGGTGTTTACTTTTAGGGTTATTTTATTAACTACGGAAATATGTATAAATAAATATCATTTAAGCCATAATGATACATGATGATAAAGAATAATACCATTTAACATGATAGTATGAGGAATTATTTGTATATTAATGACATGGTATAGGGACCATTTATATAAATCCACTTGATGCATCGGTAGTCTCATGAGATTAACCAATTAGACAAATTAGATTGATTTTCATCCAATATGTTTTAAACCAACATATGAGAGATCTTGATGATAATGGTATCATGTTCTAGGGAAACATGACCTCCAATAATTAATATTTTACTTCATAGTGATTCATTTAATAATAACTATGATATTTTTTATGTGTTTTTATCTATATAAGCTTTTAATTTTCATATTATTGCTTAAAAAGAATCTATTCTCAGTTAATTAGCATTTAATGTTGAAGCTGAAATATCTTATCATCATAGTAAAGTTATTTAAATGGAATTTCTTCTCATTTATTTACCTTTATATGTTGATTGTTTTTTATTGATTCATGATCACTTCAACTGTACTTAACCCTTACTAAGATATAAAACTCAAACTTATTTTATTTCCTTTCCTTAGATTATAAAGATGAATACTTTAAATGAGTTTTAAAAGATACCTGGAATTTTATTCTTTTATGTAATATGTTTTATTTTCTATCCAAATATAAAATGGGTATCATGTATGTATCTGGTTATATAAAACTAATATTTTGATATTTACTTTTGGATTCATCCAATTGTATCTATGATAATGAAATAAATTAAGTTACCTGACCTGGGCTTCTGGGAATGGGGTCATTATAATTGGTATCAGAGTAAGATTAGTAAAAAACATAAAAGCAGGATTTAGTAAAACATAGATTAGAGAACAGAACCCTATAATACACATTGAGGATATGTATATTACAATATACTAATATTTTGTAAAGTATATATTATGTAGTTTTTCCTTTCAATATATCCATATGAATATAGTAAATGCGGATGAGGTTCTTGCATGGAGGTACCTAGGGGTAAAAAATCTAAAAAGGATGCATTGATTTGGACCTAATCATCCCCTTGTACAAGAAAATGGGTCTTTCCCCTCACTTGGTATGACACTCTTGGGAGATATTCCTAATATATTTCAAATATTATTTAAAAAACCTTATATAAACATTCAAAAATAAAGATTTTCCCAAAGAAACCAGTGTTTATGATTTTTAGATTAAAAACTCATATATTTTAATGTATTCTAAGTACTACATCATATTTTAAATTATACATACTCATTTAAAATTTCTAATTTAATGATCTAATCTAATTTTTTTTTCTATAAATAGACCCTATAAGTATGAAGGGTATCAATACTTGTGGATAATATAAATTTTTATATATTAATTAAGCCAAGACAGCTGGTACTAAAATTGAGAAAATTATGGTCATATTGGGGCATCATAATTAGGTTATGAAAAATAACATTTCCTAGAAGGAGAAACCAATTCCACAATAGGGTTCTTTGATATTGGATCACATAATTCGACATAGGCCCACATAATTTAGTGGGACTACATATCCAATGATAACTCCGAAATTAGTTAAATTTCTAGAGAAGATATTTATGGCATAGGGATGTGGTGAAAAGTAAACATGAAGTGTTTTTTAAGAAGATTTTGATCAATCGTTGTAATTTATTTATTATACGAGGGAGGAAGAGGAAATAAAACTCATGGAATGGATTTCTTTTACTAATAAATGATTCTAAAAATAGTTTCCTCATGAGAAAAGAAGTGATATAAAGAGAATGTTCATTAGATTAATGAAAAATGGTGAAGAATGTATTTCAGAGTATAAATCTAACTTTATACGTTTAGTTAGGTATTATACAGATTATATAAGAAACATGGAGTATAATATTGACCATTTTTTTGAAATTCTTAAGACAGGTCTTCGAATGGTGTTGGCCACTCAAACTTTTTCTTTATAAAATGAAATAGTTGTATGTTCTATCAAGGTAAAGAAATAATTCTCTAAGTATTTTTGATCCAAATAGAATCTAGGGAATATTATGATGGAATGAAAAAATGGATAAATTGAAAAATTTATAGAATGATTTGCATACATGAGATAACTGGGGAAAGAATCCACCTAAGAAATTCTTGAAGGGATTGTGAGTTTGTTATAAGTGTGGAAAAGGGTTACTTGGAAAAATAATGAAAAGGGAATAAAGAAAAAACTTCTATTTATTGTTTCAATTGTAAGGATATATGGAACTATTCAAATTAATTCCATATTCATTATGGTAATATATCTTAGACCAAGATGAATGATCGAGGTCATTCTTATTCTATTGATATAACTGAAGTGGAATCATTATTGTTACCATGTATTTGGAAACATGAAATAAGTAGTAAAAGTAAATTTTTTAGGATATTATGGTTATAATAATTATGGAATATATAAGTATTGTACAATAGTAATATTTCATAAAGTGTTCGAAATAATGTGTTGAATGGGACCAAGAAATTGATTCATTGGAAAGTTAAAAATTCTGGAAAACACTTGATTGAGGGAAAAGTAACCATTAATATGTTCTTAATGTTAGTATAATGATGTTTTGATATAGATATTATAGATATGGATAAAATAAATTTTATAAAATTTAAAACCTTGGAATTAATTAATCATTTTCATCAAAGGGATTTTTTTCTTACTAGAGTTGCAACACTTTCTGATTTGATGAATATGTCTCTAAATCTAGGTTTTACATTACGAATAAGGAATCATGGATATTTTCAAAAAGTTTTTTTCGAATTGCAGGTTATTACATACTTCAAGAGATTTCGTGACAAATGTATTCACATGTTTTGATTGTTATGATTAATAGATACTTCATGTTATTTGAGGGATTTATTATTAGTTCATTTTCAAAATTTAGTGACATCATTTCTAAAGATATGGAACTTAAAAAAATTTAAGGGTTATAAGGTGAAGCATTTTTTAAATGGTTTATGTTTAACATTGGATTCATTTTTAAAGATTAACTTATCACTTCACTATATATATATTTACTCATATTTAATAATTTTTTCTAAACATGTTGTTTTTAGAGAATAGTTATTGATAAACGAAAAAGTATTTTACTATTTCATGAACAATAAGATCTATTAAAACTAAATTCTAGCGCTTTAGTCATAATAGATTATTTTTTGGATTCTCATGACTTAGAGTAAGATATGAATTGAAATTTTATTGAATCACAACCAAATTATGAAATTTTTATTATGAAAAAGAATGATTTCAATAAAGTATATTTTTTATATTCTCAGTTTAGATGGAAAAGAATGTCCTCATATTTAGGAAAAAATCTTGAGATAAACTGTTATCATATAACTATTATTTTTTATAACAAAAGTGACATTTTCCATGCCTCTTGGGTTTATGGATTGGTGGTTATTAACCTTCCCTGGATCACCCACTTTCCGATGATCATCATTCTATATCACTCTCCATTAGTATTTTGGTGTTATTTTTCTCTTCTTTGTCCATGTTTTGACTTTCCACCTATGTTCTCATATTTTGGGAACATATTATGTGTTATCCTAGATTAATTTCATAAATTACCTTCTCCTTTCCAAGATGATATTTTATTAACCCTTTTTATGATATGGGTTTCCATGAAGCAATTTTCAAATGAAAAACCCTTTAATATCGATATAATGTTTCAATTGTAAGAATGAAATTTTTATAAGGTGTAGAGAATCAACAACCATGAGATTTTAATAGATTATAATTAAATTCAATAGAATATATAACTCACAATACTACAATTAGAAGAAAATATAACACCTTGATACTTTATAATATATTTATTTAATGTCTTAAATGGCTTGCATTACATGAAACACTGAGTTTAGCTTATGTAACACGCAACACCATGTATAAATAAAACGTGACATATTATTAAAATATTAATATTTAAAATGATACTTATCTACTAGAGGATAAATTGGAATGTATGAATAGTATTAACTAAATTACAAAAATTATGGTTATATATTGATTAGTAATAAAATAATAATCATTTATATGAAAAATAAATATAATCTAAAAAATTATACTTTTTATAAATGATGGATTAGTTGTGATTTTCAGAAATAATCTAAAATTAAATTTTAAAACATTAATAAAATTTATTTGAAAAAATATACTTAAATTTTGAAGTCATCATACCAAAATTATCTTATTTAGGATTTCATGGATTTTTCTAAAAAAGGTTCATTTTTTATGAATATTGAAAAATAGTGAACTTTATCAAAAAATTGCATGTTTTGACAAATATATAATGATAAATTATATTTTGAATTTATTCTAAATTAAAATTTACTAAATTAGAATCAATTAATCTAATTTAGAGAATTTGAATAATTTGAATAATTTTCATTTTTATTTTTGATATAAAATATTTTTAAACATTCATACATTTTTCCCTTTAAAACCCCTCATTCTCATTATGTCTATAAGGATAATTTTAAATTAGGTTTTTTCACTTATGTGAATTGAATTTGAAAAAATTTATTTTATATTTAGAATAATAATAATTAATAATTTCTAATCATGTCAAAATAATTTTTGACCAAAATGAATATTGAATACAGTAGAACTTAATTACCATGGTTAAGATAAAAAATGTGTTTATTGGGGGTTACAATAAAACTAAAATATTAAAAATGACCTATAAACATCTATAAAAACTATTTTGTGGTCATATTTCAAAGATTAAACCTCTAAGGTTTCTGAATGGACCATTTTTTACTCTTTTGGAATATGGAAAACTTGGGTAGGCTTAATGTTTTTAAAAATACTAAGTGTGTCATCTCTCCCACAAATAAAAGGACTCCCCCTTGACCGTGTTGTAATGAATAATCAAATTTAATATGTTTAGAAATATGAATTATAGTATATGGATGACCCTATGTCATCTCTCAATGATATTGGAAGATTTAAATTTTTATTTTTTAATAGAAGTACTAAAAGAGGGGGGTGTTTAAAAGTGTTTAAAAAAATGACATGACTTAATTAATGATTTTAATAGTTGAAAATGATGGAATTGATTTTTAAATTATAATTTAAGGAGGTTATTTCTAGTTAAATACAAATCTTGGATAGTTCATTGTTCTGGAAATTTAAAATGGTTTAATGGAATCCTTTGGTTGAGGGTTGTTAAGATCCTTATTTTACTATTGTCTCTTAAAACAATACATAAAGAACAATGTAACATCCTATGTAACTATAGAATAATACATTTCCATATATATAAATATTCATGAATTAGATAATATTTTTTATTGAAAGGGGATGTTATGTTTGCCAGCATACCTAACATGCAACAATGGATTTCTCTAAAATCTTATGTTGCACACAATACTTAGATATATAGAAAAATAATACAGTATTAATATAATTATTTTAAATTGAAGTTATAGCCTATTATCTGTATTTTAAGTAATGAATATAACTAACTATATTATGTTTACAAATTTTATTAAATGATTTTACTTTATTTTAATAAATTTTAGAGTCTTAAGATGAGAATAAATCCATGTTTATACATGAATATTTTAATACTTTTTAAAGTTAGTTTTACCACTATTTAATGGTGGACCATTTTTAAATCTATTTTTTAAATTTTATATATTTTATTTGAAAAAATAATAATCTTTTTTGGGAGCGTGACATAAAAATTTTATTTGGATGATTTTTTTTTAATGTTCATTTTTAATGGATAGTGAAAAATATTTCATTTTAATTCAAAAACTGCCTTTTTGTCTAATTTATTTATATTACTAGATTATCATTTTACATATTTTTAAGGTAAAATTTAAAAAAAATATATCAATTAATCCAATTTAATTCATTGGATACAATTTAAAATTATGATTAAAAATAAAAACAATGTGAACTTTTGAATGTTTTACTCTAAAAACCTCTTTTCTGGATCCATCAATAGGATTAGTGTTAAACCTAATATGACCAATTATATGAACTGAATTTTCAAAATCATACATACATCTATGTAATAAGTATGAAAACGTTTTTCCAATATGATAAAAATAATTTTATGTGAATAGTAAATTTAGTATTTTATTTACCACAGTTAAAGTTAAATCAGGTAAATAAGGGTAAACCAATATTATAATAATTTAAAACAACCCTAAAAATTGTCATAATCTTGTTGGATGAGTTATGTAAAAATAATAGAATACGTTGGCTGAAATTATTTTTCCTTTGGAAGCCACTTGTTTGTGTTTAGGACATTAATGCCATTTTATTTCAAGTAAAAAAGAAAAACATGATAAACTTGCCTCTTATTACTAAAACGATTTCATATGCTGTAATATAAGAGATCTACCCAACTATAAATAGTCATTATAAATATAAAAAAAATATTACATACTTCATTGTAATTTATTTATAATTTTTATGAAATAATGAAATAAATTTAATTATGTTACATTGATGATGCAGTAATAGAGATATTAAAGGAATATTAAAATAAATGGTAATAATAATATTAAAAGAAATATAATTGGAAATATTTGATTCCTTATATTAATTTTCTAGGTGAATATTAAATTTTAAAAGTCTATTAAAAGGTTTTTTTAGTATTTATATCTCTATTTGTATTTTATTTAAATTCAAAAAAATCAATAGTGTCAAAATTGACAAAATTGATATTTTATAAAATTAATAATTTATTAAATTATATAATAACCCTATAAAAAATAAATTAAATAGTGGCTATAATAAGGACTAATAGTTCATAATGTTTCCAATTGTGTGGAATTTATCCCATGTAATTAAATTGTATAGCCTCTTAATATTTAAAATGTTGTTACCAGAATTAAACATAAAAGAGAAAAATTAAGGGTAAACCAAAAAGATAAGTTTTAAAATAAAACCAATACATGATAAACAAAATTTATGAGATTATTTCGAATTATCCTCATCTTTTATTCTACATAACTTAATATGGATTCATTTTTATTTACAAATTAATTTATATTAATTTAATATTTTAACAGTTTCGAATGGCGCCCCTCCCCTATCCTATTAAAAGGTACCCATTATTCTCTAATATACACACTTCAAAAACCATTTGGTTCATACAATATCTACCCAAACCCCTTCCTTGAATCCCTCCACATGTTATTGAGGCCATATTTTAGGCATAACACCCATCTTAGATGTGTTAAGGTATTCTTCAAATGTGATCAACTGAAGAAGAGGTGTCATTTTCTTTAAGTATTTATATTTTATTTATTCTTCCACTTCCTTAGAATCTTCTTCATCTGAGATGAAATTATAACTCCAATATCCTCAATATTCTAATATGTTATTATTTTAATATCATCACCTAAATCCATCTCCAATTTCATTAAATGGGAATGGAATTAATCGTTCATGTGTACGTGTAAACTATCACCTCTACGAACCGATCTAATTTGTTTTCCATAGCCATATCTCACGACTGGTTATCAAAATGGAATCACTTTTCATATTTAATATCAATTAAGTATTAATCATTATAATATAATAATATATCAATTATTTTCTTACTTTCCATGCACATAAAAATGATAACATCGTTCATGTGTACGTGTGATGTATCACCTCCACAAAGTGATGCGACTCGTTTTTATTCATTGTATCTCTCATATGATATATATATATATTGAAATGATTATTATGATTTTAATTATATTATAAAAATTATGTAAAGATAAAATATTAATTACCTTACTTCCATAATGATCAGTTAAAAATGAAATCATTACTCATGCGTATGTACGACATACTATCTCCATGGTTATAATGTTGTCCATTTTTCATACAATAAATTAATGGTTTTCATTAAAAAGAATAAATGATATACAAAACAGATTATTATGTCATGAATTTTATTCTATATATGATGTACTTATAAACACATGGACTAGTTACATCAAACCATGTTCATATTCGACTCGAGTTCCAAATAACGACTGAACATCCAATATGAACTTAAATAATTATATAATTCTTATAACATGATAATAAGTGGTATATATGGAATAATAAACTTTAATAAGGTTATCAAGAAAGTATAAATTTACAAATGTTCATTATTCATTAATATAATGATTGTATGTGGTTATCCATACTCAAGGTAAGGGACTTCATCTCAATCTCCTTTCATTGAGGCATATTTTCAAGTTATACACAAACTTCATTTCCTATGGTATATAATAAAACCACTTTGACTATTAATTTAATTAAATGGTTTTTAAAATTAATCTTTTTATACAATTAATTTTACCAAACAACAAAATGAATATTTTCTAATGTTTACAGTGGAAATGAATTTTTTGTTGCAATGACCTTTATTTTATATTTGGATTCCTCTATAAGACGTAATATTTTAAAAAGAAACCTAAATAACATATTCAATTATCTGGTATTTTTTTATTTAAAATGGTTTTTAGAATGTATTTATTGTGTAAATATCATGAAATGATATCTTGTGATTTCAATGTGAAAAGGTTATTTTTCTTTTATGCTTGTTAATGTGTTATGATTATGTTATGGTTATTGGGAATTATTATGTTTACAGGTGGTTCCATGATAAACTGAGGGTGGGTGAGCGCATGATAGCTCTCTAATTCTTTGTGTAATGAGATAGAGTTAAACAATTGGGTTTCTCTTAAGTGGTTTAGGGAATATACTATGAGGGGTATTCCAAATGTAACCATAGAGGTTACTCCATATGTAGTTTTGAATGTAACAATGTATGTATGATATGGATGTAATAAATTACCTTTATGATTTATTATTTCTATGAGTTTTTCAAGAATCATATTATTTCACAAGGTATGTTAAATATCTTCGGTTTTATGGGTGAAAAGTATGATTTCATTGGTTTATAAGTATTAATGGACTAATGTTTATTTTCATTATCTTATTTCTCTTACCAAGATTTTTGTGCTCATCCAAAGTTTTTAAAAAGTTTTCCTAGGGTGTGAGAATGGGTAATATAAAGGTGGATATAAAGAGGAATTATAAGATTATTTTTACTAAGAAAAAAATCATATATGGTTTTAAGGAGTTTTATAATACGAAAAAATAGATAGTGAGTAGAGTTGTTTAATTTTTAATATTTTGAGTTGTTATGTAATAGTTATGGCCTAATTTTCTAAAACTCTAAACCTAAAAAGATCCTCAATGTGAATAAACTGTAAATTATGGACATAACTCAAGATTATGTAATTTTTATAGCTAGGGCATTATAGTTGTTATCAGATGTTGGTTTAGATAACTTTAGGGGTTAGGATATTGTTTATAGAATATCTATAAATGATTTTTTACTTTATGTTAAAATTGAAATAATTTAGAATTTAAATATTACCATGTTGATTCATCTATGATATGTTTGTTTAGATTTGTTTTCTACAGGGGATACTGGGTATCCCTATTGGGACGATATCAGGAGGAAAACAAATTTTCAAATCAAAAACTTGAGATGGTCAGAATCAAAACTAAATAGTTTGTGGAAGTGATGGCGTAATTGACTCATGCTATAAATGGCAGTGGTATACATCCATGAGATCTTCCATATCAACCACAGAGGAACATGCCAGTAGTGGAGCATTTCATGAGGTAACATCCCCTATGATTGAGAGGATCATTTGACCTCATACAAGCTTAAGGGTGTATTAAAGAACTAGAAAAGTTTTTTGATGTAATGGGGTGTTCAAACAACCAAAATGTTAGTCTTTCTATTTACCATTTTTAAGTTGAAGACAATTAGTGGTGGTAGATGGTTAATAACATCAATGATAGTGAGGATATTCATGCTCTTTATTGGTATAAATTAAAAAATATCATTCTAGAGAAAAACATTCTTAAGGAGGTTTGACTTAGGATGGAATAATAATTCATGGAATTGAGGAAGTAGGATGACAAAATGGATACTTATGAAGAAAAATTCACTCAAATAGAAAGGTATGCTCCAAATTTCATCTGAGATCTTGATAGAAAAATCAATCATTTTTACTCAAGATTAAATCCAAAGTATTAAAGGGAATTGTCATCTTATGATTTCAAAAGTTATGAAAAACTCTTTCGATGTGTGGAGATGGTGTAAATGGATTTTTCTGATGATCATGTGTTATTTGAAAAATAGTAGAATAATAGGTCAAGGAGTCAAGTGGAAGGGAATAATTCATCAAAAAGGTTGATGGTAAGAAAATTAAGTTTACATTTTGTGAGAATTTTGGTAAAAAAATATACTATAGAATGTCTCCTAAATTATTGTAAATTCTTTTTATGTGGTAATGTTGGGTATAAGGATCATTACTGCACTAAGAAAGATCAAGGTAGGGGAAAGAAAAATCTGATTTATAGTTAATGAAATTTTTTAAATGTAATGAGATGGTTCAATTTTAAAATGTTTCTCTGATAAATAATTCAAATGATTGGAAGAAGCAAGTCTATAAGCAGAAAGTTTTCGTGAAATCCATTGTAACCACTTAAAAAGTTGTTGGGACATCAAATGAAGTGGTATCAGGTATATTTTTTTCTATTCAGATTCTGTCAATGTGTTTTTTCATTCATGCTCCTAAAATTCTTTAATTTTTAAGAAATTTTCAAGTAAATTAGAATCTCCACCACAAGAAATGAATCCATAACACACTGTAAAAACAAATAAGGGAAATGTTGAAGAAAAAATAAAATATAAGAATCTTATTATTCTTATATGTGGAAACAATTTACTTGAAAAAAAATTATTTTTCCTCTAGTTGAGTTTGAAATTATTTTGGGTATAGATTGATGTTATGTTTACCATGCTCGGATTGACTGTATAACTAAATAGGTTTCTTTTTAGAAAGAGTTTCATTTTGAGTAAAATAATGAACCCTTAACTTTTATAATATATCCAGAAGCTAAGAAACTATTAAAAATGGAAATTAATGTTATCTTTCCAATATTATTTAAAACAAAGGAACTATTCAGATTAATAATATGCTAGTGATAAATGAGTACCTTTATTTTTTTTCAGAAGAGATGCATGGTATTATACCAGATCAATAAGTTTAATTTACTATTGACTTAGTTCCTAATGTTAAGCCAATTTAAAAACCCCCTTATCGAATGGATAAAGTTGAACTATTAAAGCTAAAGAAGCAATCTCATGATTTATTAGCTAAGGGTTTCCTTTAACCTAGCATATCATTATAGGGTGCCCTTTTCTTGTTTGTTAAAAAAGTAAAATGGTTCAATGAGTATTTGCATTAATTATAGATCCTTGAATAACATCACTATTATAAACAAGTATCATTTTCATCATATCGATGATTTTTTTATAAGGTCCTGGTAGCATAATATTTTTTAAAGGTTTACATGAGGTTTAGGTATCATCAGTTTAAAGTTAATGAACTATACATTCCATAGATTGTGTTTCATTCTAGATATGGCCATTATAAATTTGTATTTATGCCTTTTAGGTTAAATAATACACATATTGTATTCATGGATATTATGAATAAAATTATTTGTGAGTTCATGGATAAGGTTTTGGTTGTGTTTATTTATGACATTTACGTATATTCTAAAAGTAAATAGGGGAATGAAAGTAATATAAGGGTTTTTTTTAAACTATAAAATAAAATAATTTTTTTGGTAAATTCAGTAAGTTTGAGTGTTGGTTATAAAATATTTCATTCCATGGTCACATGTTTTCTAAAGAAGAAATAACTATTGATCCTTCTAAAACTAAAGTTGTTGAAGAATGACCAAGACACACAAATACAACCAATATTTTCATTTTTCTTGGTTTCTCTGGTTATTATTAGAGGTTTTTATGATCAATTTTCTCAGTTATTTATCCTAATAACTAAGTTAACTTGAAAAGGTTTTAATTTTATATGGAAAAAATAAAGTGATGATTTTTTTCATGAATTGAAAATAAGATTATTGAATACTCTATTTTTACCACTACCTTCAATAAATGACGAATGTTTTATCTACTTTGATTCTTAGTTGAAAGGACTTGGTTGTGTCATAATAAAGAATTGTTAGGTAATTGCTAATTCTTCACATTAGTTGAAAACACATGAGTAAAATTACCCTATATGTGATTTAGAAATAACTATTGTTGTTTTGACATTAAAAATACGGAAGCATCATTTTTATGGTGTAAACTGTGAAATATATGAAGATTCAAAAAATTAAGTATATATTCACAAAGAAAGAATTTAACATGAGACAAAGAAGATGGTTGAAACTAATCAAGGATTAAGATTCCATGATTCCTTACCATCCATGAAAATTAAATAAGTTGGATGATTCTTTGAGTCGGAAACATAATGTTACATTAACCATGTTAGGTTTGGAACATGATCCTTTGGTTATAGACATGATAAAAATGGTCATGGAATTTGTTAGTGTTGGAAATTCCTATGTTTTGTTTTCCGTTTCAACAAAATTATCTCTACCGAATAGAATTAAGTAGGTTATAAGGAAGATAATGAATTGCAGCAAAAGGGAGAGTTTTTTTTAGAAAGCTAAGTTGCCTGAATTTAACATCAATAGATATTTTTTTTTGATTTGGGAAGACATTATGTGTTTCTTGAGATTCACAGTTGAATATAGAGTTGTTATGAGAATATCATAGTTCTCTAGTTTCAATTCATCCTGGAAACACTAATATATATATGAGAATTTGAGAGTATTACTGGTGGTATGGAATGAAAAGGGATATTTTTGAATTTTTTATGAAGTGTTTGACTTGTCGGCAGGTTAAATTAGAGCGGCAGTTACCAAAGGGGGTGCTTTATCCTTTTCCTGTTCCAGAGTGGAAATAGGAAAATATATCCATTGATTTTGTAGTGGGATTAGCAATGACTACTTGAGGTAACAATGCGATCTAGGTTATTGTTGATCGATTGATTAAATCTTCTCATTTTCTTCCCATTCATGATACTCTATCTCTAGATCAACCTAATTAGTTATATCTTAGATAGATAATTAGGTTACATGGAGTCACTCTGTCCATTGTATCTAATTGTGATCCTAGGTTCACTTTTAACTTTTGGAAAGGCCTTGAGAATTCATTAGGAACAGAATTAAATTTTTGTACATCTTTTCATCCTCAATCAGATGGGAATACATAATGAACAATTCAGACATTGGAGGAATGCTACGTGCTTGTTCAATGGATTAACACGGGAATTTGGGACAAACATCATTCTTTGGCTGAGTTTTTTTTATAACAATGGTTTTCATTATAGTATATATATGGAACCACTCGAGGAATTATATGGAAAGAAATTTCAAACTCTAGATTTTTGGGATGAAGGAGGTGAAAGAAAGTTGATAAGACAAGAATTGGTAAAATAGATGGTAAACATGATTAGTTGATTCAGAAGAACAGGAGGATAGATCAGAGGAGGAAAAAAAGTTATGCAGATAACTAGAGGAAGGATCTTTTATCCCAGGTATGTGATCATTTCTTTCTCAAATATTCACCATAGAAAAGTGTTAGGTTTTTTAATAAGAAGGGTAAATAGAGTCTTTGGTTCATTGGACCCTATGAAATCCTAGATAAAGTTGGATTAGTTTTCTACCATGTATATTTTCTCCACATTTATCCCAGGTACACAATGTTTTTCATGTTTTAATGTTAAGAAATTATATTCTAGATCTAACTAATTATTTGAGTCCAAAAATGGTTCAGCTGGAAAAGAATCTTTCTTATGAACAACAATGAATCCAAATTCTTGACTGCAGAGAGAAATTTTTTTAGAATAAGGTGATTCATCAGGTTAAGGATTTATGAAAAACCTATATGGATGAATAGGAAACATGAGAATCTGAAAATTCTATTATTGGGAAATACCCACACTTATTTGATAAGTGAATAAAATTGCGAGCATGTAATTTTCAAAAGGGGGAAAGATGTAACATCCTAAGTAATTATAAAATAAGTCATTTTCATATCTATTAATATTTATGAATTAGATAATGATTTTACTTTAAATGGGATCATATTTCTTATTTCTTACCTGAAACACAACAATGGGTTTCTCTGAAATCTTATTTTTCATAGAAGACTGAGATTTACCGAGAAATAATATATTATTAATGTAATTATTTTAAATGGTAGTTATCGCATAGCCATTATATTGGAGGAAATGAACATAACTAACAATATTAAGTTTACAAAAGTTTATTAAATGTTTTTACCTTCTTCTAATTAACTTTATAGGCTTAAAATGAGAATAAATCTACTTTTAAGCATAAACACTCTAATATTGTTTAGGTAGTTTTACCACCTTTTGATGGAGAACCCTTTTTAAACATAGTTTTTTTTAACTTTTATATGTCATATTTAAAAAATAAATATATTATTTTCAATAGGGGCACCAAAATTTACTTTGGTTTAATTTTTTTTTCTGATAATATTCATTTTTTAATGAATAGTGAAAAATACTACATTTTAATTCAAAACTTCCTTTTCATCTAATTTATTTATATTTTTATATTATAAATATACATTGTTTGAAAGTATAATTATATGATTTTTATATCAATTAATCCACTTTAATTCATTGGATACAATTTCAAATTATGATTGAATAAAAAATAATGTGAGCTTTTGGATGTTTTACTTAAAAAACTTGTTTTCTTGATCTATCAATGGGATTAGAGTTAATAATAATTTAACCACTTATTTATAATAAATTTTAAAAATATATATGCAAGGTTTTACATTTTATTACAAATTTGGTCCAATAAGATCAAAATATATTTCATTGAATAGTAGCTTTAGTATTTTATTTACCACAGTTAAAGGTAAATATGGTAACTAAGGTAAAAATAATAAAATAATAATATAAAACTACACCAAATCTTGTTCTAAAATTTTTATATTAGTTAGGTGTAACCTATAAAGCACTAGGGTTAAAATTGTGTCCTTTTATGCCACTTAAGTGTGATTATGACATTTATAACATTTTATTTAATGTAAAAATTAAAAATTTCATAAAAAAGTCTCTTATTACTAAAAAAATTTAATATGTGTTATATAAGAGATATATTTGACTAAAAATAGTGATTATAATGAAAAACCTATTACCTACATCATGGTAATTTATTTTTAATTTTTAGAAAATAAATAAGTAATTTTAATTATGACACAATGATGATGCAATAATAGATTTGTTAAAGGAAGAATCAAATAAATGATACTAATAATTTTAAAATAAACATAATTTAAAATATTTGATTCCATCCATGAATTATCAAGGTTACTATGAAATTTTATATTTCTTTTAAATGGTATTTTTCTTTTTCATCTCCCTTTTTTCATTTTCTATAAATTCAATAAAATGAATAGTGTCAAAAATTGACATAATTGATGTTTTAAAAAAATTAAAAATTATTAAATTGTTTAAAAATCCTAAAAAAATTAAAATTAAAAAATTTACATAATAGTATTTAAATCCTCATAATGTTTGCAATTATTAGAATAGGCCCCACAAAATTGTTATTTATTTTCACTTAATATTAAAAATGTTGTTGCCACAATTAAAATTAAAAGAGAAAAATTGAGGGTAAATAAAAAATAAGGTTTAAAATAAAATAAATACATGCCAAAAATTATTGTATGAGATTATTTAGAACTATAATCATTTTATATTTGACATTACTCAATTTAATGTCATTTAGATGAGAAAAAAATATTTTATATTAATTTAATATTTTTAGAGATTCCAACACTGTCACTTCCCCTCCTATAAAAAGGTACCCACTCTTCTCTAATACACACACTTCAAGATCCATTTGGTTCGGCCAAGATATAACCCAACCCATTCCTAGAATCCCTACCCACATTATTGAGGTTTTATTTTAGGCATAACACCCTTCTTAATGGTGTTAAGGTGTTCTTCAAAGGTGACCAACCGAAGAAGAGGTATCATTTTCATTAAGCATTTCTATTTTATTTATTATTCCACTTCTTTTAAATATCATTCTACTATATTTAAATAATAAATCTAGTATCGTAAATATAATTTTATTTTTTTATATTAATATCATGACATAAATCCATCTCCACTTCCATTAAATTGGAATGTAATTAGTCGTTTGTGCGTACGTGCGAACAATCACCTCCACGAACTGATCTAATTCGTTTCCCATAGCCATATCTCACGACTGGTTATAATAATGAAATGAATTCTCAAATGTTATATTCATGACATATTAATCATTATAATATAATAATATATCAATTTTTTCTTACTTTCCATGTATATAAAAATGATAACCTCATTTGTGCGTACATGTGAACTATCATCTCCACGAAGCAATGTGACTCATTTTTATTCATTATATCGCTTGTATGATATATATATATATATATATATTATTACGATTTTAAATATATTATGATCATTCTAGAAATATAAAATAATAATTACCATATTTCCATAATAATAAATAAAAAATGGAAACGTTACTCATGCCTATGTACGACATATCGTCTCCATGATTATAACATAGTTTGTTTTTTATACCACAAATAAATAGTTTGATTTAAAAAGTATAATTTATTTATAAAATTTATTTTTATTTCATGAATTTTATTTTTTTTTCATGATGGACTTATAACCACATGGACTACTGACATCAAACCATGTTCATTTTCAACTCTAGTACTAAATATCAACTGAAAATTTTATATAAACTTATATAATAATTGAATTCTTAAAACATGGTAATAAGTGATATAAAAGGAATAATAAACTTGAAAATAGTTCTCAAGTAAGTATAAATTAACCTATTTTTATTTTTAGTAATATAAATATTATACGTGATGAGTCATACTGAGTGTAAAGGACTTCATCACTATCTACTTTTATTGAAGAATATTTTGATGTTATGAACCACATTCGTTTTATACAGTGTATAAAAAACCACTTTGACTTTGAATTTAATTTAATAGATTTCAAAAGTAACCATTTTATATAATGAGTTTTACTAAATTACAAAAGGAATGTTTTTAACGTATACTATGATAACGACTTTTCTACCACCGTGACTTTTATTTTATATTTCGGTTCCTCTTCAAGATATAATATTTTAAAAGAAAACCAAATACCATATTACCTTTTCAAGTATTTTGGTTGTTAAAATGGTTTTAATAATTTATTGATTATGTAAATATCTTAAAATGATATTTTTTATTATAATGTGTAAATGTTGTTTTTTTCTTTATACTTGTTAATGTGTTATGATTATGTTATGGTTCTTGGGATTTGCTTATGTTTATGGGTTGTTTTGTGATAAAACAGGGGTGGGTGAGCCCATTATATCTCTCCATTATATTGGGTAATGATACATATTAAAATGATAAGGTTTCTCCTAAGTTATTGATATAATATATTGTGATGGGTATTCCAAACGTATCCATGAAGGTTAATCAATTTGTTGATATGAAATCTAAAATGTAAGTATGATATGGATTCCACAAGTTACTTTTTTTATTTATGATTTCTATTTTTTAGGACTATATTTATTTCATGTGTTTTTTATAGAGATTATGTTTTATGGGTGAAAAGTATGATTTTGTGGTTTTATAAATATCTGTGGATTTACATTTTCTTTCTTTATCTTATTTAAATCACTTAGCTTTCTGTTCTTACCCACATTTTTTAAATTGTTTCCATAGGGTGTAAGGATGGGTAAGAGAAAGGTGGATGTCAAGATAAATGATAAGAATGTTTTTATCAGGAAAAATAAATAACTGTTAATTTTAAGTCGTTTTATTTTTAATAAAATGGATAGTGATTATAAGTGTTTACATTGTAATATTTTGATTAGTTATGTAATAGTTATGGCCTAATTATCTAAAATTATAAACCAAATAAGATCCTCAATGTGAATTAACTATAAATTTTTACCTAATGCATGATTATGTAATGTTTAAGGATATGTAATTATATCAAACCCATGACAGAACAATCATGTTGTCAAGGTTTTGACCTCAATCTAAGAGTAGAGGCTTCCAAAGAATAATTATGTCTCGTGCTTGTATGAGAAAACTAGGATTCTTTTCTTTTCCAATCAGAACAACCCAAGATTCCAAATTAAATCTCAAACCAATTGGAATTGAAATGAAAAAAACACTTAGTTAAACTAAAACATTGAATTTATAGGAGAAACATGTGAAGATAAAACACAAGAGAAGTATTTTAGGGATAAATTACACAAAACCATTAGAATAAAAGGTGTTGGAACTCCATCCCATGTGTGAGTATCTCCCTCTAAATGATGGTCCACTATTTCACTCACCATAAAGAGGAGAAGGAGTCATGTGTTTACCTTCGACATCATCCTTGACCCCCATATGAGTATAGGGGTAGATGGAATATCAAGGATTAGGAGAGGACATATTTGGGTCTCAAACATGGCATAAATATTCTCTTGGTTTGAGCATGCAATTGGGGGTTGAACATTCCATTTTAAAAGCAAAGTGGATGGTGGTTTTGACCACCCAGATTTCAAGAAACCAATTGGTCCATGGTTTTGGTTGGTAATGATATATTATCTCTACTAGGAAAAAATTAAAAATTAGTTAAGACCCCACCTGAATTGTAAAGATCTGGAAATTTCAAGAAAATGTTATTCTTAAATTCATTGGAATTTTACAAGTACGCATTTTCTGACGGCTCCTGATTCAGAGGCCCAGTGTGCCCAGAATAATTTTCTAAAGTTTAGCTTGGGTAGGTTCAGTGAACGAATGAGATGGTTTTTCTATCTTTTGAACCGGTGCTCGGTATTGAAATGTGAGGGCACCGATGAACTCACAACAACGATTTTTTCTTAAGGAGACCTTCAGCTCGATCACAGTCGTGTTGGGGTGAAAGTAGGTTTTTCAGTGTTTCATGGAAAAAAATAAAATAAACCTATTATTTTATTTTATTTTTTGGTTTTTAAAACTCCTTTGGTGTGGGTACCATCCAACACTTGAAAATCCTCATTAGTGAGGAGCATTAAATATGTGGTTATAAAAGAGGTGTAACCACCCATTTAATGATATTTAATTATGTTAAACACTTAAATCAAGTTAATGTGGTTGGGGGTTGGGTTGTGTTGGGGGAGAAAGAGCATTCATGGGAAAGAAGAGAGTTCTGTGAAATGCTTGTTGATGAAGGATGGTTCTCCAATATTGGGCCTCCCAAGATATTCGACGAAGAGAAATCCTTCAACGGAGATCGGAACTCGACAATTCTCTGATGCTCAAGCTCGGATATGAAGTGTGAGGTGGATGCAAAGATTGATGTCAAATCCATCATCTTTCAGCAACATCATAAAAATAATGAATTGAGGTAGGGGTTTTGAATTCCATCAGTATATGTTCTATGTCGTTGGAATTATGCTTTGATAACCAAATGGCATTACCGTAAGATGGGGGATTTTGGACCGCACCAACACAGTTGAATCTTCCCTATTTTGATCTTGTTTTTGGTTGATGATGGAAGTGGGCAGCGGTGACCGACAATGAGCTATCCACGAAGAAGGGGTCGGCGGCGCAAAGGTTGTCGGGTTGTCAAGAGGCCGCGGCCAAGGTTGGTCGCGGCGGAGGGGCGCGGCGCCATTGCGCCGCACCGGTGGTGTTGGTCTGTGTCTAGGGTGGGCCATGGAAGGAGGGGTGTAGTGCCGCACTGAATAAAATCTGTGTCCTATGGCCGTGGTGAACAGGGGAGGGCGGTCGGCTAAGCCAGCTGCTGGTGTGCGCTAAGGCGGAACCCAACGGCTTCTGCTGAGAAGAATCGGCGTTTTCCAGTTCCGTTACGGGAGACAGGAGTTCGAATCTTCCCCCCTTGATTGATTAGGGTGGACCCCGTAGGGCACCACTGCCTCCTGGTCAATCTGACCAGGCGAGCTTCACCGCCCCAGCCACGCGGCTGGGCCAACGCGTCACGCAGACCGGGTCGCCACGCCACGCGGACCGGGCCACCGCGCTACGCTAACCTGGCCACCGCGCCATGAAGGAGGGACGGCGTGCCACATGGGCAAGGCCGGTGCCCTGGGCCGGTCCACACCATACTAGGCGGGACTCGGACCTGGGTCGGGTCTACCTAGTTCGGGCCGACCTAGGGTGGGTTGGGCCGGGTCAGACCGGGCCCAGACACCCCTTAGACCATTTTCGGTTAATCTCCCATAAATTGAGCTACGGGCCTCCAATCGACACACCGTTAGTTGTGTAGGATTTCTAGGATTGAGACGGTCATTTTGGTATATTACACTCAAGATTTTGGCGAATTTGGGGTATGTCCAGGTTGGTTTGAACTCAAAACCAACAGGGCCCTCGAAGCGGAAATGCTTATAACTTAAGGACCAGATGTCCGATTGATGTGTCGTCAACTACGTTGGTTTACTTTTGATGAGACGGTCCTTTTGGTGTACTCCCCATGGAATTCAGATGATATTGGAGTATGGCTAGGTGTGGAATGAGTCTATTTCCAACCAGGCCCCTAGAACGGAAAAGCCAATATCTCTCAGACCGAGCGTCTAATTGACACGCCGTCTATCTCGTTAGGTTCCTTTTGACGAGACAACACTTCGGGATACATGAACTCTGGATTTCGTGATAGTTGATGTATCGACCCCTTGTCTCAAGGAACGTACCCTCTCGGAATCAAGTGTGTTGTGTGCGGGAACCCTAGAGCTGGCTACAATTGTGATGACGAGTGTACTTGGATCCTCCATGGGTTCTCTAGCAATAAGGACTGTACATGGATCCTCTGTGGGTTCGACATCGATGACGACTATACTTGGATCCTCCATGGCTTCGGCAGCGATGACGACTGTACTTGGATCCTCCTTCGGTTTGGTCGGGATGACGACTGTATTTGGATCCTCTGTGGGTTCGGTAGCGATGAAGACTGTACTTGGATCCTACGTGGGTTTGGTAGCGACGACTTCTATACTAGGATCTTACGTGGGTTCGATTGAGGATATTATTCAGAGGCTACATCTAATCATCTCCACCCCTCTTCGAAGTAGAATACATATGTGAGCTGAGTCTTGACTTTCAATCATTATCATTGATGTGATTGACTTCTCTCTTGTGTGGACTGGGTTGTGATTGGGCTCGAGAGTTAGAGATGAACTGGAATTGATGGATTAGTTATATGTATGGTCATACAACTAAGTAGAGTTAGTTGATAATTCGTGATTGTATCCTTACTTTTTGGTTTATCCTTCGTGGATTCTAAGAGACCTACGGGGGTCTCGTGGTCCCTACTTAGTATCGTATACTCACCCCTGCACGGGCTATGCCCGCACTACATTGTGTTGGATGTAGATGACGGACAACACTGACTGAGGTGGACGCTTGTGGAGCTGGAAGGTACCCTGAGGTGGAGGCTTGTGGAGCTGGACGGTACCCAGAGGTGGACCACTTCGTGGGATGTACACGGAGCGGATAGCCAGACCCAAGGAGCTGAGGAGATCATCTATACCCACCATTCATGTGGGATATCCCGAGGACGACTCAGTGGTTGCAACTTTACTTTACTGCTGTTGTATTTTCTTTTCAGTTGTACTGTACATTCAGCTGAGTTTGTATACTGGCCCATTTACTTTTCAGCACTTACTCTTGTTCTCAGTTTTACTTAGTGCCTACTTCACCTGCGTACTCTGTTGTGGTTGTTTACTTTTATAAAGGCAATGTCTTCCCTTTTATCAGGATTTACGCCTTTGATGCTAGTCGCCAGCCCCTGGCCTATGGAAGTTGGGCTTGGGGTAGTCACAGCACGAGCCCCGAGGATGGGTCGTGAGAAATTGGTATCAGAGGAGTCAGTTCTTCCGTAGAACTCAGGACTCTGATAATTTCTTCTCTATGAAGTAGTAGTCTTAAGAGTATTGACTATGGTTTTCGGTCCATGGAGTCCAATTATGGTGTGGTGGCCAACGTATCCATACATCAGGACCCTGACCTCTGAATTCCGACTCAGTGCACAAAAACACTGATTCGTGTGTGTTTCAAGAGTTTCCTTTGTGGTCTCTTTGAGTCAGCTCACCAGGAATAACTTATTGACCATGGAGCACCTGTTCCTTATCAGGATTCCACTGCGAAGATAGCCAACTGGGGTTCCCGAGAGAGAGTATACGATGACGGCCCACTGAGCGACGAGGCTCCGGTGCAAGGCCTTCTTACTATGTTGGCACCTTCAGGTGGTGTACAAGCAGCTCCACCACCCGTTAGGCAGCAGATGCCACAAGCCATACTAGAAGACGTTGCACGCCGACAGAGCAAGTTGCACGAGTTCCAACATCATAGGCCTCTAAGGTAACGAGACGGGACAGATTCCTAGGCAGTAGAGGACTGGCTGGAGGTGATTGCTAGAGTTTTTCACCTAGTTGAGACACCAGTAGAGCAGATGGTGGACTTAGATACTAGTACCTTTCAGTGAGTGACCATAAAGATGGTCTGTATAGTGATGAGGCTTCAGTACGTAGACTGATCTCTGAGATGGTAACTTCAGGTGGTATACCAGCAACACCACCACCTGTTGGTCAGCAGACACTACCAACGGTACTGGTAGAGGACACTTATGGGCTTAGTGTCTTACATGTGCATTAGCACTAGATATCCCTCAAGTTCTGAGGCAAGAATGACCCACAGGCGGTTGAGGACTGGCTTGAGGAGGTGGCTGAGAGTTTTCTATAGCTTATACAGCTTCGGCAGTACGATGTGTCGGTAGGTGATTATTCATCGAGGCGTACCGATTGTACCAGGTACTCGATGAATACAAAACAATCAATGCTTTGGGTCTCGGACTACCGAGCGTGGTGTGTTTAAAGCATATCCGAGCCAGCACTTTTCCTCTATGCATTCCTACTTGTGCGAGGGTTCTAAAGAGAACCTTTGTGGTTGAATGTTTTCTGGCTGAACGAATACAGCTAGTGAATGTTAGCAGTGGGAAAGCAGGGAACTGGCGCCAGTATCAGAGACTTGGGCATGTAAAATGTTTCAAGAAGAGGAAGTGTTAAGGACAGATAAATCTGCAGAGCAGCAGACATGGAAGCACAGCTAGGAGAGAAGCATGAAGTGGTGTACATTTCGACATGTTACAACCACCCGTCTTTATATTCCCCACTAGGCTTAGGGAACTGGAGGGAAGAGGAAGAGAATAGCTACATGCGGTCAAGGAGTGTGATTCAAGGGCTCTAGGAATGATTTGAGGTATAGTATGTGTCTACTACTAGCAGTCATACCAATAGAAATAGATGCCAATCATTCCTACCTTCCACGAATCTTGTTCTAGACCTAGATTTTCTGGATAAACCGTTGACTTGACCCTCACGTCTAGTGATACCTTTGAGAGGAGACTCGATAATCATACTTACGCTGATCGTGTGATTTGACCCTTGAGGTGAGAGTTTCGGTTGGAACATCTTGGTGGCAGCATCGAGGCCTTACGACGTTAGTTTGGGTATGGACTTGGCAATCACAGTGCATAAACAGATTGACGGTATTAGGAAAAAAGTTTGTGGTTTATCTAAAACATTGGGATGGGGTTTTTTTTGGTCGGTGAAAGGGAAAACCCAGGCAGCAAAGGATGGAATCCTACATAAGAGGGTGCATACGATCACTCAAGAGTCGGCCAGACTTACCTTTGTGCCAGAATTCTCCAGAGTTACAGCACCACTATCAGCTTTGATGAAGAAGGGGGGAACCCTTCATGTGGTCAGATAAATGTCAGGAGAGCTTTTAGGAGCTGAGGTAGATATTGACCAGTGCGCTCATCTTGAGGATACCGTAGGAGGGAATTGGGTACATAGTTTACTGAGACGCATCAGGGACCAAAAATAGGTGTGTCTTGATGTAGGATTGAGAAGTGATCACCTATGCTTCATGGTTGTTGAGACAACACGAGCCCAACTACGCTACCCATGACCTGCTGTTAGTAGAAATGGTCTTCCATTTGAATATGTGGCAGCACTATCCTTTGGTCGACCGCTTTACAGTCTACTCTGACCACTAGAGTCCCAGGTACATCTTCTCACAGAAGGACCTGAACCTAAGACAGCAGTGATGGCTCAAGTTCCTCCAGAACTTTTACTTCAAGATAGACTATACTCTTGGGAGGGGGAACGTAGTAGCAGATGCTCTCAACAAGAGATCGGGCATTCAGCTACTAGGAGAGGGGACGGAGCACCTAGCCACGTTACATATATCCTTTGTGGATAGAGATGGAGCAGCCTCTCGATAGTCTCTCACAGTCACTCCTCTACTACTTCAGCGGGTCCAGGTGGCACAGCATGGAGACGTTGACTGTGAGACATGTCGTGCTCAGATATCCTTAGGGAAGACACCTGATGGATTTTATGAAGGAGGGGAGAACATCATCCTCTTCAGGGGATGTACCATGGTACCAATTGCATTACAGAAGGAAGTGATGAGGGAGTTTCACACTACCCCTCTAGTGGTACATCTAGGAGTGGTGAAGATTTACCCGGACATCAGATGAAAGCACTGGTGGCTGGGTATAAAGAAGGTTGTAGCAGAGTTAGTTTCACGATGCCTCACTTGTAAGTAAGTGAAGGCGGAGCACCAGGTACCAGCAGGCTTGGTACAACCCTTAGAGGTCTTGGAGTGGAAGTGGGATGGGATATCCATGGATTTTGTGACAGGGTTTCCACGTACATCTAGGGGACACGACTCTATTTGGGTGATCTTATACTGACTCACCAAGTCGGCCCACTTCCTACCTATCAGTGAGCAGGGATCACTAGAGAGATTAGGACGCCCCTATATTAAAGAGATCATATGGCTTCATGGTGTGCCATCGACTATCGTTTCCAATCAATATTATCATTTCACTTCCTGGCTATAGAAGGGGTAACAGGAGGCCTTTGGGACACAACTTCTCTTCAGCACCATCTTCCATCCTCAGACGGATGGTCAGACTGAGAGGACCATTCAGACTCTCGAGGACATACTCCGTGCATGCATCCTTGACTTTGGTCACAGCTGGATGGATCACCTACCCTTGGTGGAGTTTGCGTACAACAACATCTACCACTCCACCATTGGTATGAAACCATACGAGGCATTGTATGGACAACCATTCAGATCTCCTCTATGTTGGACTGACCCTAGGGAGTCAGCACTTATAAGGCCAGAGATGGTTCAGACTACGAGGGAGAAGGTGCAAATCATCAAAGAGCGGATGAAGACTATGCAGAGCAGACAGAAGTCCTATGCTGATAGGATACGGAGACCACTGGAGTTTGAGGATGGAGACCACATCTTCTTATGGGTCTCACTTCGATGGGGTCTAGGTATATTTGACCAGGGTACCAAGTTATCTCCGCGTTTCATCGAACCTTTCTAGGTCCTCAGCAGAGTTGGCGAGGTGGCTTACCGCCTGGCCCTTCCACCTCAGTTGCACCGGGTGCACGTCGTCTTCCACATATCTTAGCTGAGGAGGCACGTGCACGACCCTTCCCACATCATCAACCATAGAGAGCTGGAAATTGATGACGGGGCGACATTCACGGAGGTCCCACTGGAGATCAAGGATCGACAAGAGTGGGTCCTACATGGATGGTCAATTCCTCTAGTGTGCATTCGCTGGCAGCACAAGAACCTCCAGGAGAGCACATGGGAGCAGGAGGCTCAGATGCATGCTCAGTACCATCTTTTTTCCCAAGTTTATTTTGTAGCTTTACGAGGAAGTAAAGCCCTGATTTGGGGGTAATGTAAAGACTCGAAAATTTCAAGGAATGGTCTTTATTAAATTATTTGGAATTTTACAAGTACGCAGTTTCTGATGGAACCTGATTCTGAGGCTCGGTGTGCCCGGAATAATTTTGTGAAATTTAACTCAGGTACGTTCAGTGAACGAATGAGCAGGTTTTTCTATCTTTTGAATTAGTGCTCGGAATTAAAATATGAGGGCACCGATAAACTCACAACACCGGTTTTCACTTAAGGAGACCTTTGGCTTGATCGCAGTCGAGTCGGGGTGAAAGTAGGTTTTCCAGGGTTTTGTGGATAAAAATAAAATAAACCTATTATTTTATTTTTATTTTATTTTTGTTTTTTGAAACTCCTTTGGTGTGGGGACCACTCGACACTTGAAACTCCTCATTAGTGAGGAGCATTAAATGTGTGGTTACACAAGAGGTGTAACCACCCATTTAATGATATTTAATTATGTTAAACACTTAACTAAACATAATGTGGATGGGGGTTGGGTTGTGTTGGGGGAGAAAGAGAATTCGTGGGAATGGAGAGAGTTCTGTGAAAGGCTTGTTGATGAAGGACGGTTCTCCAATGACGGGCCTCCCATGATGTTCGACGAAGAACAATCCTTCAATGGAGATCATATCTCGACGAGTCTCCAATGCTCAAGCTCAGATATGAAGTGCGAGGCAGACACAAAGATCAAAGCCAACTCCATCCTCTTTCCGCATCGTCGTCAACAAACAACAAATTGAGGTAGGGATTTTGAATTCCCTCTGTATCCGTTCTACGTTGTTGGAATTATGATTTGATAACAAATGGTATTACTGTAACATGGGGGATTTCAGACTGCACCAACACGGCCGAATCTTCCCTATTTTGATCTTGTTTTTGGTTGATGATGGGAGTGGGCAGTAGCGACCGATAATGAGCCAGCCGCGAAGAAGGGTGCAGCGGCGCAAAGGCCGTAGGGTCGTCAAGAGGCCACGGCCAAGGTGGACCGTGGCGGAGGGGAGCGGTTGTCGTCGCGCCGCACTGGTGGTGTTGGTCCATGGCCAGGGCAGGCCATGGAAAAAGGGCCGGCGCACGGCGCCATCGTGCCACACCGGATAGAATCTACGGCCTATAGCCGCGGTGAACAGGGGAGGGCGGCCGGCAGAGCCGACCGCCGATGTGCCCCAGGGCGGAACCCAGCGGGATCCGTGGAGAGGAACCTGCGTTTGCTGGTTCCGTTACGGGAGACAGGGGGCACAAATATTCCCCCCTTGATTGATTAGGGCGGGCCCCGCATGGCACCACCGCCACCTAGTCACACTGATCAGGTGGGCTTCACCACCCCAGCCACGCGGTTGGGCCACCGCGGGTCGGGCCGCCACGCAACGTGGGTCGGGTCGCCGCGCCTTGTAGGTCGGGCCGGCGCCCTAGGTCAGGCTAGAATCCTAGGTCGGGCCACACCGTACTGGGCTGGACTCGGACCCAGGTCGGTTCGACCCAGTTCAGGCCGACCCAGGGTAGATTGGGCTAGGTCGGACCGGGCCAAGACCCCCCTCCTCATACCATTTTCGGTTAATCACCCATAACTTGAGATAAGGACCTCCGATCGATGCACATTCAGTTGATTAGGATTTATCGGATCGAGTCGGTCATTCTTGTATATTACACTCTAGGGTTTGGTGAAGTTTGGGTATGTACAGGTTGGTTCAAACTCGAAAACAACCGGGCCCTCGGAGCGGAACTGCTTATAACTTAAGGATCGAACGTCCAATTGACGTGTCGTCAACTACGTTGGATTAATTTTGATGAGAAGGTCCTTTGGGTATACTCCATGTGGAATTCAGATGATATTGGAGTATGGATGGGTTTGAAACGTGCGTATTTCCAACCGGGCCCTTAGAACGGAGAAGCCAATATCTCTCAGACGGGGCGTCCGATTGACGCGTCGTCTGTCGCGTTAGGTTTCTTTTGACGGGACAGAACTTCAGGATACATAAAATCTGGACTTCGTGATAGTTTATGTATTGATCCCTTGGTTCTAGGAGCAGACCCTCCCAAAATCGAGTGTGCTGTGTGCGGGAACCCTAGAGCTGGCTGCAACTGCGATGACGACTGTACTTGGATCCTCCGTGGGTTCGGCATCGATGAACACTGTACTTGGATCCTCCCTGGGTTCGGCAGCGATGATGACTGTACTTGGATCCTCCATGGGTTTGGCAGCGATGACGATTGTACTTGGATCCTCCATGGGTTCGGTAGTGATGATGACTGTACTTGGATCCTCTGTGGGTTCGGCAGCGATAACGACTGTACTTGGATCCTATGTGTGTTCGGCAGCGACGACTTCTGTATTAGGATCCTACCTAGGTTCGACAAAGGAGATGATTCAGAAGATACATCTAATCATCTCCACCCCTCTTCAAAAGTAGAATACTTGCGTGAGATGAGTCTTGATTTTCAATCATTATCATTGATGTGATTGACTTCTCTCCTGTGTTGACTGGGTTGTGCTTGGGCTTGATAGTTGAAGCCGAACATGAATGGATGGCTTAGGTGTATGTATGGTCATATACCTAAGTAGAGTCATTTGATACATCGTGATTGTATCCTTCCTTTTTGTTTTATCCTTCATGGATTCTAAGAGACCTTTGGGGGTCTTGGGGTCCCTACTGAGTATCGTATACTTACCCCTGCACGGGCTATGCCCACACTACATTGTGTGGGATGTAGACGACGGATAGCACTGACTGAGGTGGAGGCTTATGGAGCTGGATGGTACCCCGAGGTCGAGGTTTGTGGAGCTGGAAAGTACCCGGAGGTGGACCCCTTGGTGGGACATACATGGAGTGGATAACCAAACCTGAGAATTTTAGGAGATCATCTCTACCCACCCTTCAGGTGGGATATCCAGAGGACAACTCAGTGGTTGCTGCTTCACTTTACTATCGTTGTACTTTCTTTTCAGTTTTACGGTACTTCCAGCTGGGTTTGTATACTGGCCCATTTACTTTTCAGTACTTACTCTTGTTCTCAGTTTTACTTAGTGCCTACTTCACTTGCGTACTCTGTTGTGGTTTTTTACCTTTATAAAGGCAATTCCATCCCTTTTATCAGGATTTACGCATTTGGTGCTAGTCGCAGCCCCTGGCCTATGGAATGCGGGCTTGGGGTAGTCAAGGCACGGGCTCTAAGGACGGGTCATGAAATATATATCCCCACAAAACTTTTTTCATTCGTTGGAAAAATATAGGCTTATATAGATGAAATATAGAACCCAATCTTTGACTTTGAGTATATTATTTTTCATGGGTAGATCGGTTTCGTTGGGACCCTTAATGGATGAATTAGGCTTGGGAGTCTTCAAAAGATTTGTATCCCACATGAATCTAGATCAGATAAATAAATATAAGCCTAATTGGATGAACATATTAGTTGTATTCTGTGTTTGAGTCCACATGTGTTCTTAATATCCTATGAATTTTGGCCCACATTCCTTGAATTCCATCATGGGCTCTCTAAATCACCTCCACGTATAATTAAATCATAAAAAATTGAACATGACATTTTTAAAAATCATAAAAAAAATAAATATATAAAAAATTGTGTTGAATTTATTATTATGTTTGGAATTTATAATAAACAATAAGTTTAATATAAAGGTGTAAGGATGAAATAAAACATTGAATCATGGTGTGATCACACCCCCACACCAAAACATTTTCACTCATAAGAAAAGTAACATTTCCAAAAATAATGCATGGGTATATTCCAATATTCATAATGATTTAACATTGAGATTTTAATTCTTCATATCAATATGAAGAATGAAAAATCTAAACCAAGGATTTGTTCTCAGTAATCATAGGAAAAGATGTCTCATAAATTGTATTATAATGAAATTAAAATATATTCATGATACCATTCAGAGAAAATAATTCAAAATTCAACCATGTCAATCACTCTCCATGTGTGTTTGTGACAACCATTTCATGATATTATTTCCACTTTCAATATAGTACAGATCAGTTATTTAAGAATTTTTCTTTTTTACATGATTTTTTCCACTGAACCTTCCCTACATCCTTTATACTAAAATTTCATGACACACTTACGTAAGAATTCAAAGAATTAAAAACATAAGGTCATGACCTTGATATCCACATATTTTTTTACATTTTATTACTCCCCTCAATATTTATTTGTTTTTTTGTCTTTTATTAATTTTATTATTTTTTAGGGGAATGCAATAGTGGGATAATAGGTACACAAACATATGTTAGTTTTTTTCATTAATGAAATAGATTGTATAAGGAACAAACATATAGAAAAAATCATTTTATATATTAGAGAAAAAATATCCTAACTTATACTTAATTTCTATTAAGTAATAAATATTCACACTACATAGTTGGGTGCAAAGATATGTTCATATATTAAGTGACATGGTTTTCCAAAAAAATAGTCACACAAAGGGTATAAAATTTATCAAAGGTTTCATAGAGATAAAACATTTTATATCATCGAAAAACAACAATTTTAATAGAAATTCACACATTAATATTAAATGCTTTCCAAAACACACATTCCATCAATGAAAAAAAATTAAACCACTTGAAATAGGGATATTTCACATGAAATTTAAATAATTTCAAAGATTATTTGGGTATAAAAATGAACATTCATACATAAAAGTGAGGGGGTATGGGTCGGGTAAAATACTTTTCATTAAGAGAAAAAGATAAAAAAAATAAAGGTGATGGGAATTCCCAGATAACCCAAGAATGTTCCCAGGAAATAGGGGGAGATAAAAATACTATTCAACAAGAAAAAAATAGAAAAATATGAATGATGATGAAAATTCACAACTGAACTAGGAATGTGCGCCCCCACCACAATGCAAAAAAAGAGAGAGAAAAATAAAGATGATAAAACATACTAACTATACCAATAATCTACCCACCCCTCACACCTAGAGTGCTTATTTCCCTCACTGAAATAAAAATATTGTGGGATGTATGGATAAAGCATAGTGTGTTTTATTAGTATGTTTCTTCTTAAACTTGGATTTCCTCAATAGGGGTCTTTGTAATAGCCTTATGAATGTGCCTCAACTGCTACCCATTGAACATTAAGGCTTGTTTTCTTTCATCATTTTAAATGTAAACAACACCTAATGAATAAACATTAGTAATATTGTTTATTACAATCAGTGGGAATGATGCTTACCTATATGAAACGTGATCCTTCCCTCAAAAATAAGTAAATTTTTCCAATGTGTAATTGAATATGAGGGATGAGATGATCATGGAAATCCTTTGATCACTACTTATAAATATGGGAGTTCTCAAATGAATATCTATGTATTTACTCTAGATCCTAAATATAAAACATCTTCTATATACCTACAGTAGAATAATTGTAATTTAATTTTTTAATGGATTCATAGTACAGGTTATCTATCTCAATAAGGTAGTCATAAATATTAAAAAAAACAATCCAATATGGTGAAATTTCAATGGGCGTTTTGAATTGAGTATGGAAATCCAAAAATGAATCATCGAGTCTAAAACTCCAATATTTTCAATTGGGATGAACCATTTTTTTGAATTTTTTTACCTCTCTATTTACAACTCGGTTTGACCATTGGTTTATGGGTGATATGAAGTAGAAACTTGATGCTCAACCCCATACTAATGCAAAATTGATATCATTGTTCTGTTATAGAAATGAGAACCCTTTCCACTGATGATGAACCTAAGTAATCCAACCTTAAACAAATTTATTTCTAAAAATCCCACAACTTTCCGAAATCCTATGTTCTTATGTCTTATGCCTCTATATATTTTGACACATAATAACCTACTAGAGGAATGAAAAAGTTTCAAAATTACATAGAAAATTCCCCCATAAAGTCAATAACCCAAACATAAAAAATGGAATAAATTAGAAGTGGTTGTTGTGGAATTTATTTTCTCAGAGATACATTTCCCATCCTTTTAAAATGAAAAAAATGGAAAAAATTATTGGCATCCTGAAATAGTGGCATCCAACATATGCCATATTCAAGGACCTTGTGAGCAGTCCATTGGGGACTAAAGTGGTCCCCATAATCAAGAGTGTGGCAAAACCTAAGGAAAACCTCAAACTATATATTTATAATAAAACACCAATGTTCTTGATCACTACATGTGTTCCAAAGGTATGGTTGATCCCAAATGTACCAACGAGACTCATTTTTTAGAAGATCAACTTGGTTTTTTAATCAGCTGGAATGTTAGATACTACCAAATTATTTACAATTTTATCATAACAAGGAATAATATCTTATACTGGGTACAATTTGTCTTGAGGGATAATTTTATTTATGGAGATATAGGGGGTGAATCAATGAATTGGTATAAAAGGATCCTAATGATATGGTCAGCCTCTACATTCTCTGCTCATTTTTAATCCCTAATTTCAAAATTATTTTCATAAAGGAGGAGTATACAGTGAATGATATGTGGTTTGGATTATGGTATCTTAAAGAGATAACAATGCACTGTATAGTCTAATAACATAATCACTTGGGACCCTAAAATGTATTACCTGAATTATCCAGTGAACAAAATGGTAAGAAATTATTTTTTAGTTGTGGTGTATTTTTCTTGGGTAGGTTCCATTGTGTGTGAGGATTAGAAAATGACATGTGGAGTGTGATCAACCCATTATGATAATAATTCCTTGAATATAAGTTTAGAGGAATCATATAAGATCTCAAATAGTAAATCTCATTTAGTTCGTTGGATTACTGGGGGTGATGTGAGAATCCAGTTCAGTTTTTTAAAAGAATCAGCACAATTTTTATAAAAAACAAATTATTATTTTTTTGGAGTAAGAGGGATATTGGGAGTGCAATATTACTAAAGACATGAATGTAACGATGATAAAATCGAACATTCCCTAAGAAGGAACTCATATACAACAAAATTTTGGGGAATAATAAAGAATAAATGACATCCACTTTTGATATATCTACTTGGATACCATCCCTATAAAGGGAATGGTAAAGTACTATATCTTATCACACCATAAAATAGAATTTATCATAATTTAATACAATATTATTTTCAATAATATGATGTTGGATAGAACCAAGACTACTGAAACAATTATCAAAAGTGGATTAATAAATAGTTAAATCATCTATGAATACATTCATGAAATTCAACATGTAATCTGAAAAAATACTAACCATGAATTTTTGGAAATTACATAAATCATTGCATAGAAAAAATGGAATCCTTATATTGGAAAATGATCCAAAGGGTCAAGTAAGGGTTTTCATTTCTTGATCATCTGGGGAAATATGGATCTAAATGTATCTTTAATACCAATTGAGGAAACATTGGTGGGAATTCCCCAATAGGATATCTAGAATCTAGTCAATGAACAAACATGAGAAATAGTCATTCATAGTGTCTTGATTAATAGATGGTAATCTATAGAGACATATCAATTATTCTCCACATGGGTTGTAACCCATTCATTGTTTTCATTTATAGATATAATAATATTAGTTTTTAATGTAACTACCTACACTATACAAAACCATTGGCTATATGAAATTAGGTAAATAATTCCAATAGCTAATAATTTTGTAACATCATTTTTAATAAATTTTGGAGGTCTTTTTTCATTTGATGTTGTTCCTACATTACTAGTTTAGCCTCATCATTTTACAATATATGATGCATGAAAATTCATGAGTGAATACCTGGAATGTCATCATGTTTCCATATCGGTGTTTGTTTATACTCCCTCCAAAGGCCAAGCAGTCAAAATTCAGGCACTGGAGTGAGTGAACTTGATGTTATGATAGGAATATTGTTTTAATTAGAATGATATAAATATTTAAAAATTTAGGTAGTGGTTTAAGTTCTAATTAATGGGGATTTTGGATTAATGGGATTGAATTTCAAAGTGATTGGTTAATGATCTCATCTAAAAACTCAATGGTAACATCCTTATATGATTAATATGATTTTAAAAGCATAGTAGTGTCATCGATGGTCAAGGGAACCTCAATGATCAAGAAATCATCAATTAACAAACATTCATGACATTTTTCTATACCACTAAAACATTTAATGCATGATTAATGTCATAGAATATTTATCAATAATGATATTTCAAAAAGGTTTTTAGGTGAAATATGAGTTGTTTTTTTAGGTGAATAGAGTACATCAATATAATTAAATAAAAGTGATTAATGTTATTATGAGGGTGATTCAGGGCATCGAGGTTACTAAAGTGGACAATGTCACCACCAAACTCCATAAGTTATGTATCATTATTGACATTAATTATGGTTTTGGTAGTTTTCAAGAAATTACTCTCCAATATAATTAGGTAATTTCTATTCATTATATCATTTTCCTTTATGATCATATAAAAAACATTCAGAAAATTTAAAATTTTCTCCCTCACAAGGACGTCCTCTAACAGACAAGCATGGTGTGGGGTACTTCAATTTTCTAGTTGAACAAAAATTCCATTGGGATTCAATTCTTGAAACACATAATGAAGAGAAATTCGATAGAGGCATCAAATTTATAGAAGTAGTGAAATCAATCATATCCTTGTAAAATAAATACCCCTACTATGCAAGGAATAAATAATTTTCTAGAATCATTTAATTCAGTGGGAAGTGACAGTTCTGTCAATACAGAAACATTCTTCTCTAGCTCAAATTTTTATCAACTCAAAGTATCCTTCGATGTGTACAGATATCCTTTAGAAACATATTGATTAATGGAATTTTTTACATGAAATCAATCAAGGTGATGTTAACCAGAACATTTTTAAATGTTTATAAAATTTATATATCAAGTTTCTTTTCTTTTTATATACTCATTTGGGTGTCCCTTTTGGAAAATTGAAGTGGAATAGTTCGGTTATGTAGTTCGTCAAATGAAATTATCTTTCCTTTGGTGGATATTATATTAGTAAAAGTTTTTTCCTCACTTAGACCATTATAAGTCATTGGGGTAGTAGATTATTTTAGTAGGGGATAACTCTAATAGAGGGTTAATTTTGATTTTTTTTTATGTTCAACTTTGAATGGTGAAGTCACTGACATTTCCTCTATCCCTATAGTCAACTAGTTGTTTGGAAGGTATTTTAACTAACCCATGACTTTGGATTTCCCCCACAGAGTTTTAAAGTTTTCTTAATTTGTTTAGGTCTTTTATAGATTCTAGGGTGGTTTTCTAGAATCGAATATTACTTTTAACCATTTGTTTCATCATGTATACTAGGATTTGATAAGGTTTTGGAAGGGTTTTTTGGAATGTCCTTTGTTGTGGTTGATGATTTTTGGGTGGTTGTGGTTCAAGACTAATCTTCCATGGTTTGTTCCATGGGTTTTGAGGTTGGATTGAATATACTCTTTAATATCATCTTGTTCACTTTCCACCTAGGGTTTCATGGATTTTATTGTTCATGAAAAATAGCTGGGTTATAGGGGTGGTTTGGAAAGATTTCATCACAACTTATATAAAGTTATCTAGTTTAAGTGAATTAGTTAGAGTAATGTGTTTTGGAAGAATAGATATGATAATGAATGGGAGGAGGAGATTATGATTTCCCTTGGGAAGGGACAATTGTTAGAGAATCGTACATACCTCTTCAAAAATCATATCCACATTCTACTTGAATTAAAAACATTTCTCCTTATGGAAACCTCAAATGGGTATACTAGACCTTAACAAGAATTGTTGAGTATTCTATGACATGTTGTCAACGAGGTTTCTTGAAACAGTTCAGTTATTTTCAACAAGTTCACCAACCTACAACATCATCAATAATTTTATTATAAATAAGAATTAAACCTTCAAAAAAAATTATTAAAAGTTTTTCACATATTTGGTGGTGTGGAAACCTTGATCATAACCTCTAAAATTGTTCGAAGTATTCATGAATTTTTTTTCCGATGTGATTTCCTTATACCTTGAATTTCTTTCCTTGTAGTTTTAGTTTGAGAGGTTGGGAAGTAGTTCACATGAAAAATTCATTTCATATCTACAAAGCCTCTAATTGGGAAATTAACACAATATAATAATATTTTTCATTGTTTTCTAAAGAGAATGTGAATGTGCAATTTTTTACTCATTTATTATCCATATTTGAAGGTTTTAATGTTAAAAAAATGGTGTTAAATTATTTTAAGTGATTATGTGGGTATTATTCAATGGTTCCTTTTAATATTGTTATTAAGTTGATTAAACCATATTTTAGTTCAAAATTCAGTTTTTCTCTTTGTATTTGAATATATGTGGGATCGATTTCTACATTAGTTCAGATAAGCTATTTTAAGGTTCTATTTTTTAGATATATTATGAATGTTTATTTTAGTATTAATTTTGGTTTGAGAATAAGTACAATGATCAAGAATATTTATCAAATTTTTTTGTGTCCTCCTTCAATGGATCGTTTGGTGCTTCTCAGTGTCGATGACACAAGATCCTATGTAGTTCATGTTTGAAAGGTAATAGAAACTTTAATTAATATAGAATAATAAATGAGGTATAAAAAATGATTAATTTAGTAATTCAATTAAAATAATGATACAACAAAATATTCCCAAAAATATTTTAACAATACACAATTTTTTTATAAGAAATGTGCACTAGAAACAAAAGAGATCCCCAAAAATGGGGTCATAATTTTACTACGTTGTCATGACATATCAAACAGATTGTGTTTTTAATGTTGAATTATATTCTAGGGAATACACTAGGTCATATCTCAAGGATAATCATAGTATTAAAGTTCACGTGTTTAATAAAAAAGAAAAAAATTAAGGTGGTTTTGAAAATATTTTAAAAAATGAATTAGCTAAAGAGTTTAATAGTTAAAAAATGATGGTGGTGGTCTTAGAATTATGAGAGAAAGTGGTCATTTTATGTTCACTAAAAATATTTGATAGTTCATTTTTAAAATAATTTAAAAGGGTTAAATGGAACCCTTTGGTATAGGGTTGTCAAGATCTTAATTCCCCTATTTCATCTTAAAACGATCGATAATGAACTTACCCTTGACAAAAAAATCATGTTGTCAAGAATTGGACCTCAAGATTCGAGTTAAGGATCCCATACAATACTGATGTCTCATGTATTTATAAGATAAATAGGATTACTTTGTTGTCCAATGGGAATAATCAATGATTCCCACTTAAATATCAACCCAATTAGTATTGAAATTAAAAATATTTCAATTAATTTACCTAAGAAATTCATTGAGAGGAGAAGCATGTTAAATTAAAACCTAAGTGAGATATTTCATAGAAAAAAACTAGTAGAATATTAGTTGTATGAACTCCCTTCCAAGTTTGTGTATCTCCCTTGAACTTATCATCCACCGTTTAACTCCCCATTGAGAGGAGGAAGTGGCTTGCATGGAATATCTCTATTATCCTTGACCAACCCAATGAGGATAAGGGTCTCTAGAAATTATTTAATTAGGAGGTTACTCTTTCGGGTATCCAAAAGTAGAGATCTTTTCTCCCTGATCGATCTTGAAAACGGATTCCCAAGGTGATGTTTTATAGGAAAATTTGAATGTGGGTTTGAGTAACCAAATTTTGAAAAAACTACATGTCCCATGGTTTTGGGTGGCCATTCAATATTACCTCACTTTGGAAAACATTTAAAAGATGTTTCCCCACCTCTTGAATATCTCAACTAGAATAGTTAGAATCATTTTAGAAACTACAGCCCGAGATATGGATGAAATACAAAACCCAACTTTTAACTTTGATCAAACTTCTTTTCTTAGGCATATAGGTTATATTGGGCCCCTTAATTGAATAATTGGGCTTGTGTGTCTTCAGATTTTTTTTATTCAACAAGATTTTGGACTAGTTGAAGTTTTTTGGGACACAATTGGATTTATAGGATAGTTTCATTGTGAATTTGAGTTCACATGATTACACGGAATCCTGCACAGTTTGGCCTACTTCACTTTAATTACATCATGGGATCTCAAAATCACATCCTCCTATAATGAAATAATCTAAATAAGTAAAATTAAATTCTTTTAAATTATTAAAATAAAAAAAATTAAAAAATAATGTAAAATATTTTATTATTTGTTTAATTTATAATACAAAATTAGTTTAATATTGTGGGGTAAGTGTGAAATAAAATAGTGAATCATGGTGTGATCCCTGCCCTCATCTATTATTCAAAACGTAAAAACTATTTGGTTTGGAAAATACATACCCAAAAAAATTGATTAAATCCCTCCCCTCATCTTAGAATACTTTTTTTGCCTATAAATCTAACCTAGGAATTCTTCGGTGAAAACCTAAGGAAGATACATGAAGAAGAGGCGATCTTCTTCAACAAGAATCTTTATTCTATTTTGTTCTCCACCACCTTCAATTATTGTTAAACCATGATGATATAATAAGATTAGTATGTTACATATATAGGGATTGTTTTATGATATGGTAATGACCTATAACCATATACACTCTCATCAAATGGGTTATGAAATCACTATTTTTCTGTACGACAGACTACCTCCTCACAAACAAAATTCATTCATTATTCCATTACCACCTTTCATGGTTGGTATGATGAAGGATATAAAGTTTATACACAATATTAATAAAATATTTATACCTATGGAGTCATTATATAATATATATCTTTTTACCCTCCATTATGTAAGAGATATGATAACATCTCTCATTTGTACAGTGGATTATAGGCTCGTGATGTGATGTGAATTTTTATTCAGTAACACTTCACATGGATGGTGATAAGGATTAGGCTAATGACTATATGTGATATAAATTAGATTATTATGATATTAATGATATATTTATCAGTATATAATATAATATATATCATATTATTTATTCCATTTTTACTCACTTAAAGATAATTACATCATTCGTGTACATTTGGACTACTACCTTCATGAAGTGATGTGACTCTCTTTTCATCACCACGTCAGATCGATGATATATATAAGTATATAATATGGTATGTATGGATTACCATATCCATGATAGTGACACACTTCATTTTTTGTAACCATCATTCATGATGAGTTTTGAAATTATAATTGATGTACAAAAATGATAAATATGTCATTATTATTGTTATGGGGGTGATATAACTATATAATATACACATGAATCAAATATTTCATGAAAAATTACACCTAAGAAATCATGGGAATTTACATAAGAAATAATTAAAATAATGAAATATTATTATTGTTCAAGTTATAAGATGATGTAAAATAATCATATATGATATTATAAATACTAATATGGTTCTTTTATAAGTTAATAAATTTTTCAAAATAACTATATAGGAATTTAAATAAAATCCAACCAAAATAAAGTGTAATGTTAGGGTTTTGGCCTCAATTTAAATTCCATTTAGACTTATTTCTTATAAATAACCAATTCACATCTATGTGTTGTATACATTGAAAAATTAACATTAAATATCCTGATTTAATAATAACTCGTGGAATTTTATGTTTCAATTTGAGTTATTTCGTCTAAGGGGGTTTGATAAGAAAATTACCATGTGGTAAATGCTATTGAATAATATCATTTTTTAGTTAGATTGATAACTTTCTCTTCAAACAATTACTTTATTGTGATAATTTTTAAATGAAAATTACATTTATCTTAAATAATAATTTATTGTGTAATGGATATGATTAATTCAAAAACCGTATACCATTTTTACATATGGTTTTTACTTTGATAGTTATCTGATTAATTGAGGAAATATTGATAAAACGTTATCCTTTAATAAATATAGATATTTGAGGATAAGGAACATTGTTTATGAAATATATAAATTATTTGATATATAAGGAATTCTTGGAAAATGCATGACATGGGCTGGGGACTATTTATAGAAATTCCCTTGATGCATCGGTAATCTCATGAGATGAATCGGTTGGTCGAATCAGATGGTTTTTCACCCAGTATGTTTAAAACTATATTATAAAATTTGATGATGGTAAAGGTATCCTACACCAGGAAAACATGGCATCTGATAATTAAGTATTACCTTCAATAATGATTCAGTTATTAATATAAATGACATTTTCGCTATGACATTATATGTGGATGCATTTAATTATCAGCTTATTGATTCAATAGAATTTTTTTATATGTTATTTATATTTACATATTGATTATCCATTATCTTATCATGATATTCAAGCTAGTTAAATAACATATTTTCTTAGTTATTTACTTTTTGATTTTATTATTCTTTATTGATTCATGAAAACTTCCATTGTACATAACCCTAAAATAAAATTTTAGCTAACACTTATTTTTTTTCTTTCCTTAAGTGATGAAGATGAACCGATTAAATGGGTTTTCAAGGATACTGAGAATTTTATTCTATTATATACATTTTTTTTATTTTCTATTCCCAATGTAAAATGGGTATCATGTATACATCAAGTTCTCCAAAAAACACTAAATTGATCAGTCCATCAAGATTCAATCCATTTAATCTATGAAAATATAATAAAGTCACTGAATCTGGGCATCCTGAGGTTGAGGTCATTACAATTAGAATAGTAATAAGACCATTATAACAGTAACACGCTGTTAGAATTTTAAAAAATCTATTGAATAAGTAAAATGACAAGAAATATTTGCATTTAATTTAATAATTAAATACCAATAGAATAAGTTTATATATTAAATATTCAAATTAGATAAATCAATTAAATAATATGTGTATATTTGTAATAAGTAATCCTCAATTTATTTCATAAAATCCAAAAATTATAAGTTAATATTTCAATATTAAAATTAAAAATCCATTTATTTACTTTTATAAAGTGAATAATATTTTAAATAAAATATATAGACATTATTCAATAGTGCTTATTTGTATTTTTATTAAAAACATGAATTTTTAGTGAATAGTAAAAATACAGTTATATATATAGGGTGTGCTTGGTAAAATAGTATTTACCGAATAATGAAAAAATAAAATATATAATTTCAATTTTAATGAAAATTAATTTGTTATAAAATTTAAAAAAATCTATTTCCAAACCTTTAAAATAAACTTTATTCCCAAGATGATAATTTATCTCATATAAAATCAATTTTCCAATTTTTTTATTAAGTCTAAACCAATAAATTTGGTGGTGGAAGGGATTAAATAACAAAAGAGACATATTTTTAATCATATATTATTCATAGTCCCAAATAATACCAATATTCCATGTCTTAGTCTTGAAATAATTTTTCATATGTTAATTTAATCAAAAATATCTCTCCCATAAAAGTATAAATATACCCACTAACCCCCTTGGGAAATATCTTCCAAAATTAATCATATTACCTAATCAATACAAAATATCCTTCTATTAATACTCTTATTAGAATTATATATATATGTATATATATATACACATTCGTACCCTAATATAATATTTGAAGGCATTATAGACTTATAAAAAGGATAAATCATCAATTAAAATGAAATATTCCATACTCTTCCTTTTATTTTTCATACTTTTATATTTTTATACACAATTACACTTCTTTTATAATCATAGTAAAATTAATTTTTAGTATATGAGCTTGATAAAAATGTTATTATTCTACTAAAGAGTCTTTTAAAATTATTTATAATATATATTTTCTATCTCACTCTTTTTGAAACATCCTATAAATAGGTTATTTAACACCCAATGATAATGTTATAATTTATTATTTATCACCACTTTCATGGTTTACATCCTATAAATGGTTGGTTTAACTACTTATGAGGATGTTGTAAATTATATTTTCCACAAGACCTTTATAGTTTTTTAGTGTGAAATATATTTATGATAGACATATTAACTAATTTTCAACTATCTAGAGTCAATATATTCAATTTAAAAATCCTTAAAAAATAATATTTTAAATATAATAATTTAAATACATAATTGGTTGCACTATTTTATCATCAAAAAAATAATAATAAATAAATTAAAATTTTTATAATTTCTTAATTGTAATTTAAGTAAATGTAATTTACTTCAGTATTAATTTTTTTAATAAAAATGAGTTAGCTCTATATAAGGTCTAAATGCGATGAAAAATAATAAGACCTCTCTAAAGGGGCACGCAAAATCCATCATTTCCAGTTTAATTTATAATCAATCTTTCTCTCTCACTCTATATCACAATATTAGTTTCTTATTAATTTTACATTTTTATTTTCATACCTTATAATGGCCTTAAAATTCATTTTCCATTTCCATCTATTGAGGATATAAATGTCATATTTTGGATACTTCTTATGTTTTTTATTCTCATATTAAAATATTATACACATTTTTTTGTTAGTTATTCATTCAAAAATTTATTTTTTTTGTATTCGGTTTTTATTTTTGGAACCTCCATGTTAATTTATTGATTTATTCTTTATGATAGTTTTTATGAATCCCATTTAATTATCATGGGTTTGTTTCATTTTTATTATTGATAAATCTCCCTTTTCTTGGTGGTGTACGTGATTTTGAAAAAATATTGATTTGAAGTGTGGTACATGAATTAAATATCTATGAAATTACTAATTTCAATAACTATATCTCATGAGATCATCTGGCTTATAAATGGGGAATTTATCATTTTTTATAATTTTATATGTTAACATAATGCAATTAGTTTTTTTAATATTCGTTTATGTCTCAGTAATGAAACTTGAATAATGATGTTTTATTATTATGTATGTTCCACGTTTCATGTATCCTTTAAATTATTTATATATTCTTAAAATTATGATTATATATATATATATATATTATGTGATATCTATTATTATGATCAGGCATGCACTCATTTTGATTCATGTCTAATTTGCATTCCTGTTATTCCTCCCCTTAATGGTATTTTGAACTCAAAAACTCACCTATGTATATCCCTAGATTATTTAAGGGTTTTTTAGAGTCTAATAAAAGTGATTAGAACATGTAGATGCAATTTAAAACCCAAATCCAAGGATCTACGTACATTATAAATTAACAATTGTGTATAAAACTAAAAATGAATAACATCTTTAAATATGTCCTTCCTTATAGAGAAGTTCCACTAAATAAAATATTGATCACATAATTTGATGAATTTGAGAGAGATCACAAAGTGGGAGAACATAATTATAACAGTATAGTGAATATATGAGCTATGATGCATCATCCAACAATTAGATGGGATTGATATTCTCTAGAGGTTATTATAGTACCTCAATATGTAAATGGGGATGTGGAAAGAGATTCAGGTTCGTGGAGTTTTAAAAATAATTCTAATCACATTCTACACAACTATGCTATCGTTTCATGGTAGTAGGTTAAATAGGAAAGTAAGGAATCTCCTTAATTTTTGTCTCTGTTATTCATTAATTTAAATAAATTAATAAATTATATGTCTATTTTATGAATATATATATATAAGTTCATCAAATTCATTTACTACCAAATGTTTCATCAAATTAAATGAAACATTAAATGATATTTGTGGGGATGATCAAACTTTTGAAAAATAATTATTTTTATAAGCAACATAAATGATTTACCCACAATACAATAAAATGTAAATTTATAAGAAAAATGATTCACCTAATATATATATATATATATATATATATAACACATATTTATATACATTATCATGGATTTAGGGTATATCTACTTCAATCTATAATTTACAATAAATCCTAATATAATTTTTTTTGTTTCACCTAATATTGTATTGTATAAAATATCTTGTGAAACCATATCCAAAACTCATATTTTATATCATCCAAAATACATTTGTAAATCGATCATTATATTCACCTTATATTACATCATATATAATACATTGTGAGTTCTCATCAAAAGAAATATAGGATTAACTCTAAAACACTTTTACAATTTCTCACCAAGTCAAACTCAATCCCCATTCATGAAAATCAAAAAGTGTGACCCTAAGAGACTTTATACTGTTAACAAAAAATATAAATCTCTAAATCCATATATATGAGCAAAGAGTATCCTCTATCAAAGCATAAATGATAATAACGTTATAATGGGATATATTGTGATGTCCATAATGAACACATATCTCTATACATGTGTCCACCAGTCAAAATCATATGAAAATATGTATTCTCATTTTTTATCATTTTCAAAGCATCAAGTTTCCATCGAACAAGGAGAATTTAAATCCCATATAGAAAACTCATCTATTCATTATTTTTAGAGTATATACTGGTATGATTAATGAGTATATCACTTGTCATTAATCATTAAGGATAATCACATCAAATGTACATTATCCAAATAGATATACAATATTTGGGTGAATTTTCACACTCCTATAGTCTATCTAAATTGAGGAACCTGATGTCATAGTATTCATATGAGAGATAAAGTCTTGTCTTCTTCAAGCTCCATCCAATGACAAGATCAATATTATACCCAACCACCCCTATATTAGTTATGTCAATATGTACACTTTTGTAAATAAGTTATCAATGAATGATGGTTTTAATGATAGGTATCTCACCAACCATAGGTTGTTAGGGCTCAAATATTTTCCATGTACCCTTAGTATACCATAGGATTCATTATGACGATCATGTGGTTACCAAGTGGTCCATCCAATGCATAAAAAGAAACTTACTCCATATCTTATGAGTCATGGGCATATTCTATATCTCTCTATAAGAATGGAACTCATGTTACCATTAACATTTTTTCATAACCTATAATATTATATGATGACCATCAATTATGTATACACGTGCATTCATACATTTAGAGGTCAATTATCATCACCCTTCATGATATATATATATATAGAAGAATTTATGTTATAACATAAAATAATGATAAACTCTATGTTTCATTTCAATTAGATACATTTTAATATTTCTAATCTTGTAAATAATATTTATCAAATCCAAATAAACACTTGTTTAACATATCATATAGGATAAACTACCAGATCAGCCATATGTTTCCTATACTTTTTTGATTTTGTTAACACGCTACATAATATTTAATCCCTATCACATCTCTATGTATATTTTTGATAAAAAAAACTCCCACAATATCCTCAATAAAAAATATATATATAAAGAAATTGATTTTTAATTATAGTTAGATTAAGGAATCGTATTCCTAATTGGATCAAATTACTGAATATATTCAAAACCTTCAACTTCATAATGTCAAATGTTACAATGTAAACTTTTGTTTTCTATGTAAAAATAGTTCTAGGTTCATCGCTATCATAACCTATTATATCAAAAAAATTCCTTGAAATAGTTTAACCAATTGTATTATTTTTTTACCAATCCTCCTAAACACTTCTAGGATAAAGTGATAATAAAATTAATATTATAACTAGTGTAACTACATACATTTATTTTTGTTTCTATATCCGAAATTATTTTAGGATAAAAACTATAATTTATCTTTCATTTGGATAGGTATAATCCTTTAATAAATAGTTACATTAATTTTTAATGATAACTAAATGTAACTCTAGGTATTATTTATTTGTCTTTATAGATCTTAAAATCATCTAATATACTGATTGAAAAACATTATAATCTTAGGCTGGTATAATTATAGTTGATATAGTGATATTAAATTTTGAAAGGCTAATTAAATTTAATAGCTTATATTTTTCTTTACCATCACATATCCCAAACATTTTATGACATTAACTAGAAAGAACACTAACATTATATTGTTGTTAAAATTTATTTGTAAATTTTAAACATATCTAATCCAAGCATACTCCCACTAGACTCTTAGATGATATATTATAATTAGAATATCTCTCTAAGATTCTCAAACCCTTTTATGTTAAGATATACTATTAAGTTCCTTTTTTATGATTATTAAAAAAAATATGGTTTCCATATCACATATAGTATTTCAGGTTTGTGAAACATTTTTATTTGGAAATAATAATTTATTAAAGTAGACCACTTGTGGGTGGCGGGAACATATTTCCACATATTTTGAAAAAACAATCTATAAATAATTTTAATCATAATAAAAGAATTTATCATTACATTCTTCTGAGAAAATGATGTATAAAGATGATGAATCATAAAACATGTATATTCAATAAATAATATCATGTTTTTTATAAAAAATAATTGTTATAAAATAACATCCATTATAATGTAATAGAAATTATATGATGAAACATATCTTCTACATAGATTCATATGAGCTTAAAACTATTTTTTTATATTTAGATTTAACAACTCTTTTATTCAAGAATATAAACCACATGTTTAGATAATTCTTTTTATGAATTTTAAGTCCAATATATTTATAATAGTTATAAAATATATATTAAGTATCAAATACCCTTCAATATATAATATTTTATTTCAATAAAATTTATATCTGACATAGATATTCCATGGAGTTTGACAAAATCTATGAGGTATAACTTTGATAATCCAATCATATAGAAATATTTTTATTCCTAAAAACTCCCAATTTCAATGACCATCATTGTCTTCTTGGTGAAATAATGATGAAATTTTCAACTAAATTTTATTATTCTGGTTTTATTTTTTTACCCATATATATTATCTATTTAGTTCCAGAAACCAAACATCATATGACTAGTTCAACCATTCTCCACACTTTGAGAATAGTGGGTAAAAGTTTATTTAAATCATTAAATTTTTTAGAAAATTTTCATAAATTTCAATATGATGAATTAACTATATGGGAAAAGTCATTTTTATCTAAATCCTTTGAAACCATGAATTAATCACTCGATGCATCTGTAATTATCTTGATTCAATTTTGGAATAATTTCAACACTTCTCTACTGAGGAAAGAACTATTTTTCCATATAGAATTTTAATTAATAAAGGTTATTAAATTACCAATATTTATGAAGAAATTTTATTTAGTTATTAGTAACAGAATTATATTACAATAATTTTGTCCTTGTCTAGATTGATATCAATGTTTAATGTGATGACGATGATGATATTATCTGTCAAAAAGTCTTTTATACAATGTGTATCGTATACTTTTAAAGATTTAATAAGGTATTTTATTAAACGGGATCCAACTAAAATGATGGTCTTTTTAAATTACATCATACCCATTAGTAGGTAAAGATCCATATTTCTATATAAAAATGACCCATCTATGGTGTGATACTCACCCCTTAGTTATTTAGGTATGGAATTGTCTAAATAAAATCATATGTGTCTCTTGAATAGTTGAGAATATTATCCTTTTTTCAATATCGTAATGATAATCCAAACACTATTCCTTTTTAATCCCTCCCCATGGGGTTTCCCAGCTAGCATTCTGTAAAAAAACATAAAAAATGATCTAATCAAAATACAATATAGGGGAACCCTTATTTGGCATGAAACAACCAAAGGATTGTCTAGTATGTCCGATTAATATTTTGATTATAGAAGTTAATATTTGATAACCTCTCTTTGGTGAGAAACTACATAGTATGATGATTAAGGTCTTGAAAATTTCCACTCTATAAGGTATCTGACGCTTAGTATTTGATAGTGACTTAACCTCACCATAACATCTCATCTTATTCCATTTCATGTATGCATGATTCTAGTACTTTTTTAATCTTATTGCATCCACCAAACCAATATGTTTAAACCATATAGATGGGTATCTCTTAACACAATCAAAATGTTTGTGTTACTCACCCAAAAAGAGAATCGAAACATATTCATAAATATCTAGATGCATAATATTAAAAATGTATAACAATAAAAAAGGTAAAGGAAAATAATTACATGAAATAGAAAATATCCACCTTATTAAGAATAGAGATATTGATAGAAAATTCCATTCAATTTCCAAGATAAGGCATAATCCTCTAGGTAAGTAGGTTGTTTGACCCCAACTCCCTCTACCCAGGGATACTTTACTGAACAGAGAATACAATCAATCATAAATATCATCACCTAATATGTAGAAACTATATTCAATAACTCAATTCAAGATAATATCTTCAGTTATAAATATATGTGATGGTATATGAAAAAATAAATTCATTATAAATCATAGCATGTCATATAATGATATATTTAAAATTAGTTTGACAATTAAACTAAATCATACCAAATATTAAAATTTCTTAAAAAGATTACTAATGACTAATTTAGATGTGAATTAAGTTTTAAATAAACAATTCAAATATTTAATCATGAGATATAAATTCATGAACAACCCATAAATAAAATTTAATTATAGATGTTTTATAATTATTGTTTTATCGTTATATGCATTATATAATTTTTGATATAGATATTTTATATTCATTCCATTATAAACTCAATCATAATTATAATTGTATGAAATTTTTGTTATAAATATCTTATATTTTATGACCTATAAAAAATTTATAATTCTAACTATAATATCACTTAACTAATAATAATTTAATACTTAATAATATCAATAATCAATACACTTTCATTATGGCCTAAATAATTTACAAATAAGGCCTCATTTATTTTGAACAATTCAAAATAATTAATTATGAACAATTCAAAATTTAAATATAATCATAATATAAAAAACATTATCAACAATTAATAATGATTAATAAATAAATACTTATATTTATATATCATAATATGTTCCATATAATTTGGTTAAAAATCATTTTGAATATTAACATAAAATATTTGGGAATGTTCTTTTGATAAACATTTATTTCAACATTATTTTTTAAATTAATTTATTTATAATCCTTTTATAAATTAAGATATCTCAAAATAACTTTTATAATAATTATTAAACATTTTTTAAACACAATAAATAATTTTAAATGTTAAAAAATATATTTTTAACAATTTTAAAACAATTCTGAATACCCATACACCTAGGGATATTCACATGTAAGGGTAAATAAATCTACCCTTACACAGGCCATCTAAAATCCCTTATAAAAAGGTAAGTCACTAATTACCTTTACACAACTTAAATATAACATGCTCTGTAAAGGTAAAATGAATTTTTACTTTATGGGTCTCATTCAACATAATGTTGATGTGGTTATTACCTTTATGTGAATGTTTCACATATGGATATGTCTCAATTTTCCTTTACAAAGCCTTCATACAATCCTGTATAAGGGGAACACCTTCATGAAAACCATTTTCATAATGGTAAAAAGTATATACAATTATGAAATACTTCTTTATAAGGGTGTGACCATTACCCAAACATCACTATGTAATGGTAATACAATGTGACCCTTATATAGACTGATCTCTGAAAGGGTAAAGAGAGATTTCCCTTACATATTAAATTATTCATAAGTGCAAATAATTGAATATATTTATGCATCCCATATGTGCAAGGGAAAATATTTTTCTATATTTTTGTAAAGAATCATAAATATTTCTTTATTTCTTTATTTCTTCTTCATTTCAATGAATCATTTCATAAATAATAATCATGAAATTCAATGATACCACCGAATGGTTTTTTTAGAGACTAATAAAAATTATTAAAACATGAAAAAGTGATTTAAAATCCTAATATAAAGATAAATACGAAAGATAATATAAAAAATTCATATGAAAAATGTAATAAAGAAAAAATATAATTCTAGTGTACCTTACACAAAAAATCCAATATATCAAATATCTACCCCAATATATTATGTGTTTGACAAATTGGAAAAATAAGATTCCAAACTCTGTCACATCCATGTCCTTACTTTCAGGTATTTTCTCTACTATTCTTGGCCTATATTTTATCCCTTGGCTCCCCCCTTGAATTTTGGAATGAAATGGAAATTTTTTAGTGGACAAAACAAAGCACAAGATTAGGCTACACAGTTTACTAAATTGTGTGGACAAACCATGCACAGTGTCCAATTCATAAGAAAATTATTATTCTCATTTTTTCCTTCCAGAATTAAATCAAATTATTTTATTTCTTCCCCATTGAACAATTTCATCCCTATAAATCCTCCAATATCCCCAAGCTCTCTTGGAATACATTTTTAAGGGGGTTTTGGTGGGGAAACTTCAAGATTCTTCAAGTAATTGATTATTTCATTTTTTTGTTCCCTATCTCTTGGGTTTTTCCATCCTTCTTAAAGTTAAAAAATTCTTTCAACTAGGGTTCTATACATATGGTTTAATATTGAGTTAATTGGTCTAGTCTTCTTGATTAGTGTTTTTTTTTCACTTGCTTGTGGTGCGGTTGTGGTGTAGGTGAATTTTCACAAATATTTTTAAAGTTTTTGACATTCTAGGTAGGTGGTTCCATGTGTAATCATTATTTGATGAATTTATCTTTCTTTATTAACCTATTTAGCATGTTTCTCATCTTTTTGTTTTGTTATTAAAACCCATTTTTGGTAGCATTTATTAAGTGTTAATTATTAAAGTTTCATTTTAACATGGAATTGGGTGTCTTTCATATGTATTCCATGTTGAATAATTTGGGGTTGTTTTATGATTCTTGAAACTAATTTATTTAATGGTGTTACAGATTCTAATTCAGGTTTGGTATGGTATTGTTGGGTGTTTTCCTTAAAATATGATTTTTGAATGAAGTTTTCATGCAAATCCTTGTAACACCTCTTTAAGTTGTTTTATAAGAAATTTATTTGGTTTAATGAACTATATTAAGGGTACATAACATGTTTAGGGTACTATTTTGTGTGTGTAAGATTTAGAAAAAAACCTTTCGTTGTGAAAATGGTATTTTATAACATATGGAACTTGATTGAGGAAATATTTGAATCCATATTATCTAGGTGGGTAAACTAGGACTAGTATGCTTGTGATTTGGAAGTAGCCTTATCCCGGTTTCACTTAGCAAGATTGAAGATGATAACACTAACGAAATAATTATTATTTATTAGAGGCCACTAGGTTATGGGTGTGTTCCCTACTAGTGTCTTGTGCATGATAATTTAGTTATTTGTAGTTTCCATACCACAGCTCACCAAGATACAATATACCAAGTGTCCCATTATTAGCTGGTGTATAGGGGTATTTTTGTGACTAGTGCTCATTGGTTATATAGTACTTACTATCGGCATACAATGTGGTTGGTTGGTAATTTCAGTAACATATTTTTTCATTTAGAATTATTTATTCTTTAAAGTTTCCCTCTTGAAAACTATTATTATTTAAAGTTTCATCCATTTAAAATTGTCACAATCATTTTCTATTTATAAAATCATGTAACCTTTTTTCTTATAATGTTTATAGGAGGGAATATTTTCTTCAGTTTCATCATATTGGGCTTAGTCTCACACCCTACTTAGAGCTTTGGGTGTAAAGTAGACATGTTAATGTTTGACACAGGTAAGGGAAAGGTCCTAGGAGATGGTGGTCTGGGTTGTTAGCTTCCTTTCTCAGTGCGGTGTTGTAGAGATATATTGATGGAGATTCCCCTTTCTCTGTGGTGACTTTTGAGTTAGACATGATTCTCTTTTTTAGTTGTGTCCCTCTTAGAATTTTCTAAAAACTATGTATTTAAATTTTGAATTTTGTTTAAGGATTGTTTGGTTATGAATTTTTAGATTCAATTTTTTTATTATTATTGGTTGTTGAATGTTTCTAAACTTGGCTAAATTCTACCCAAACCATTGTTTATGATACCCGAGAACTTTTGCCAGTCCGTGGGGGTATGGAATGCCCTTCGAGCCTTACCATGGATCGGGTAAGGCATTAGTTTGGTTAGAGACCTGTATTTATTTCATGAACAATTGGTATCAGAGCATGTTAATCTCTTTGGGTCATATTATTTAGAATGAGTCTTGTTAGATAGGAGCTATGACTTTTGGGGTTTAGAGTTCTGGATGCAACTAGGGGTCATAGGTTGCACCTCTCATGATTGAACTCGAGTCGACATGCGATATAATATTTTTCTTTGACTTCTATTCATGGTGGGACATGAGGGCTACAGAATGCATTTGGACATTGGGTGGGGGTGAAATAATTGGTTATTTCATTATTTTTGTTGAGTTTTATTTACATCTATTTGATGTTGTTGCAGAATGTTTTTAGAACTGTCGTACTAATCATTTCTTTTATGACTATTTCATTTGGTAGAAACATGCCTCCCCAGAAATCTCCTATGCACCCATGAGAGGAATCCAAATAGTTTTCTCCATCACCTATTGATTAGATACTCGTGGAAGCTGTGATTTGGGTTGTCTAGGATCTAGTACATGGAGAAGGTCATGATCTTACTTTTGCTAGAGAAGACAGGTATGGTCCTAGAAAAGATAAAGCTCAGGATTTTCTCAAGAACAATCCACTTACATTTTAGGGATGTTTTGAGACAAATAAAGTAGAAGAGTTTCACGAGAAGATCAAGAGGATGTTTGAGTTTCTTTATACCCCTAAAGAATTTAGTGTTAAATGTGCTTCGTTCTTACTAGAGGGTCCTAGTCGAAGGTGGTGGGAGTCAGTGCTTTATGCTGGGAAGCATCAGAATATGAGATGGAAAGATTTCATGACCATATTCAACAAGAGTTATTTTCCCAAGGACCTGGCCTATGCTAGATCTTAGAAAAAATTGGATCTTTCCCAGGGATATTAGTCAGTGATGGAATATGCTAACCATTTTTTTGAGCTAGTATGTTATACACCTGGGGTTGTTTCTAATGAATCTATGAAATCTATAATGTTTAATAAGGGTATGTGACTAGAAATTTACTCTCAATTCATCTTGTTCAAGATGTTAACTTATACTGAGTTGGTTAACCATTCTTACATGGCCGAGATAGATCAAAAAAGAATGTTTGGGTTTTCTAGAGTGGTGTCTATTGTGAGAAGTGGAAACTCCTTAGAGAAAAAGAGGAAGTGGGATGAGTAGGGGAATGAGGGAGGTGGTAGTTCAGGCCATCATTCTTTGTAGTCTTCATTTATGTATTCTGATGAAGGGTATGTGGCATGACATCAGTGCATGAAGGTTGGGCACATCTGACCTGCATGTACCTCCCCACCAAGGCCTTGTTATTGATTTAGTGTTATTGGGAACATACAATGGTTTTGTAGAGTAATGAACCCATAACAGATTAAGGAATGATATGTGGCTTCCAGGGGAGTTTCAATTCATTCAGAGCTAACTAAGACTATAAGATCTTGGTTTAGTGGTCGTAGTGGCAGGAACAAATCAACTTTGAGGTAGATCCATTTTAGGGTTGATCCATAGGCGAGCAGTCATTCTCAGGAAGACTCTATGAATCTTCATACTATGGACCTGGATCAAGTGGGATAGGATGCATGGAATTCAATATTTCATGGTACCATTTTTATTAAATCTTCTATTATAGTCTATCTCTTTTGTACTGGTGCCTCTGTTTATTTTTTCTCTACCCATCTTGTGAATCTTCAGAATTTTCCATTCTATTTTTTTCATTCGTGATGGATTTGGTGAGGTCATTGGGTAATAAGAAGGATCAAGATCATAGGTTCCCATCATTTTCTCTCTCCATGTCATGATTTGAGAAGTAATAGGATCTCTTGGTCTTGGATATGGACCTTTTTGATGTAATCCATGACATGTATTGGCTAGTTCACTTTCAAGAGTATATCGATTGATATAGGTGACGGGTGAATTTCATGTCACCTGATGGGAGTCCTCTGGTTATTCTTAGGGAATGGGATCCTCGGTCAGGTCATGTGGCACCTCCACTCCTAGTGTTGGGAAATATTGTCTTTTATTTATCATCGTTCTCTCTAGAGGATTATTTTAGTGCTCTTGAGGCTGGATTACCTCTTGCGGTGGATTAGTTCCTATAGGTATTTCTTGAGGATTTTTTAGGCTTCCCCCCCTCCCCAGAGCAGGATGTGGAGTTATCAATTGATTTGACCCCGGGAACACAACTGACATCACTTCCCCCGTATCATATGTCCCACACCAAGTTGAGGGAATTAAAGATACAGCTAGATTATTTGGAATCTAAAGGAATCATTCTACTAGGAATCTCTCCTTGGTTTTCTCCTATCCTTTTTTCAAAGAGGGATAACAGGTCCCTCCAGTTTTTCATTGATTACCGGAAGCTGAATAAGGTAACCATTAAGAACAAGTATCATTTTCCCTAAATTGATGACTTTTATATTAGATGAAGGGGTAAATGTTGTTTTACAAAATATATTTTCTTTTAGGTTACTACCAATTTAAGGTGAGAGAGGTTTATATCTAGAAAAAATCTTTCCAAATCAGGTACGACCACTTTGAGTATTTGGTTATGCCTTTCAAATTAACCAATTATCTAGTGTTTTTATGGAACACATGAATAGGTTGTTACAATAGTATCTCAACTATTTCATCATGGTATTCATGGAAGAAATCTGGGTTTACTCGGGATCCAGGGAAGATAATGAACATCATTTATGGGTCCTTTCAGACACTCTACAAGATAATCGTCGTTATAAAATGTTGTCCAAGTGCACCTTCTAGATCAGGTAAGTGAATGTTTTTGGGCATTTAATCTCGAAACAGGGGTTTTTAGTAGACCCATGAATATCAGTGTAGTTATGACATAGGAGCATCTAAAGAATGTTTTCAAGATCAGGAGTTTCCTTGGCCCTGCAGATTATTACCGGCAGCTTGTTAGGTATTTCTCTCAGATTACATTACCCATGACCTCTCTTACATGGAAAGGGGTGAAGTTTGAATGGATCCTAAAATGTCAGGAATCCATTAAGGAACTAAATAAGATTTTGAATACCGCCCCCATGCTGATCTTCCATGAATATGGAAAGTGATATGTGGTGTATTGTGATGCTTCCGGTATGGGTCTTGGGTGTGTGCTTATGTAGGCTAACCATGTGGTGGCATATGGTTCTCAGCAACTTCAAAAACATGAAAACAATTACCAAACCCATGACTTGGAGTTAGCAGTGGTGATGTGTTCTTTGAAGACATTGTGGTACTACCTTCTTAGGGAGAAGTATTTGGTTTAGTCTAATTATAAGAGCTTACCCTCAATATTCTCATAGAAAGATCTTAATCTAAGGCAGCATTGTTGGATCGAGTATTTATAGGTATTCGACTTTGATATCATCTATACCCTGGGTAAGGGTAATTTGGTTGATTACCCCTTGAGGAGAAAAGTATAATTTTAGGATTTGGGGAAGCCTAGTGATTAGTGGACACAAATGGGGTGCTTTTCTCAAATGCATTTGGAGACTATGGATCATAGTGGAGGTTTGTTCTTGGAGGGCATTAGGTTTAACCTCTTTCTTTTAGATTTGATTCATAGGGAGAAACTTAGTGATGAGTTTTTTCAGTGGTCTATGCAGTTTCTTCATCTTAGGGAGACATATTCTAATTGGACTTTATCTCTTCAGGGCATCATGTGCTTCAATGGCCGTTCAGTGGTGCCATTGTCTATGAGGAATGTGGTGATCTAGGATAGCCACCAAAATCTGTGGTTCATTCAATTTAGAGAAATGAAAATGTATTATGTTGTATGTATGATGTTATGGTGGTCATTTATGAGACGATACATAGTTGATTTCGTGTCAAGCATCTATACATGTTAGCAGGTAAAATTATAGAATCAAAGTCCCTTTGGTTTGTTTTAGTCGTTACCCATTCCTACTTTTAAGTGGGATGAGGTCACCATGGATTTCATTGTTATCATAACTCATAAACCTCAGGGTAAGAATGCTATTTGGGTAGTGACCAATCATCTGACCAAATGATCCCACTTTATTCTGATCAGAGATACATCTAAAGTGGATGAGTTGGGCTGATTGTATATTCAAGAGGTGGTAAGGATTAATGGTGTGCCATCATAAGCTATATCAGATAGAGACCCCTATTTACTTATCGGTTTTTTGAAGGCCTCCAAAAGGACTTGGGGTTGCAAATTAAGATGAGCATGACATACCATCCTCAAATGGATGGTCAGACATAGCGGGAAAATTAGGTACTGAAGGACATGATTCATGCATGTGTTTTGGATTTTAGATGATATTGGGAATGCCATTTGGGATTGGTTGAATTTTCTTATAATAACAGTTACAATCCTCTATTCGAGTGGATCATTTTGAGGTGCTTTATGGCTAGCCTTGTTAGTCCCCCCTGTGTTTAGATGAGGTAGGTGACACCTCACTATTGGGGCCAAGCCTTGTGCCATAGACATCTGAGAAAGTAAAGTTGATCAAACAGCAGTTATTAATAGATCACAGTCACTACAAATCTTATATTGATTAGATGCATTGAGATCTTGAGTTTTCTGTGGGTGATCAGATATTCTAGAAGGTGGCCCCTTGTTTGGGCCATCAACGTTTGGGAACATAGGGAAAGGTAACGATGTGGTATGTCGGACCTTTTAAGATCACCAAGTGGATTGGAAAGGTGGAATAGATGTTATATTTTCCTTCTTAGTTGACATTTATTCATGACTTTTTCCATGTCTCCCAATTGAATAAGTACAACCCAGATCTGTCCTATGTGTTTAATTGGGAAGAGTTAGAAATGGAGCTCGATTTATCAAAGTTTGAATGGCCAGTGATAATAGTGGATTCCCAAGAGAAGGTACTTCAGGGAAATTCTATTCCATTGGTCTGGGTCCTTTGGAATCATGTGGATGATTTAAATGAGACTTGGGAGTGGAATTCATGGGTTGAGCAAGAGTACGCATTCTTGTTTTCCGATCATTCTTCGAGTTGACTTTTCAGGGAATAAAGTTTTCATGGTGGGGATAATTGTCACATTTGTGTCCTTATTTTCAATTTTTTCTTTTATTATTGGTATATCCTTTCCCCCTAGGACCCCCTTTAATTTTGGAAAAAATGGGAATTTTTGGGTGGACAAAACTGGGCGCAGGTTTCTACCGCACAGTTTACTAAACTGTGCAGACAAACCATGCATAGTGTCCAGGTAATAAAAAAATATTATTCTCATTTTTTCATAACAAAATTAAACCTAATTAACCCCTTTATTCACTCATTTGAAAATTTCATCCATATAAGTCTTCCAATCTTCCTCAAGCTCCCTAGGAATACATTTTTGAAGGGGTTTTTTATGGGGAAACCTCATGATTCTTCAAGTAAGTGAGTCTTTATTTGTATTCTTCATTTTCACTATGGTTCATTCCCTCCTTATTGATGTTATAAAATTCCATCAACTAGGGTTCCATCCTTAGTGTATAATATTATGTTTATTGGTTCGATATTCTTGATTAGGTTTCGTTTTCACTCACTTGTGGTGTGGTTCTTGTGTGGGTGAATATTCACACAAACTTATGGTGTTTTTTGAAATTCAAGGTTGGTGGTTCCATTTTTTAACATTATTTGATGAATTTATCTTACTTCATTAACCTATTTATCAGGTTTTGAATCTATTTTTTGTGGTGAAAAAAATATTTTTGGTAGCATTGATTAAGTATTAAATTTTGAAGTTGAATTTTGACAAGGAATTGGGTGTTTTTCATGTGTATTTAATGTTATATCAATTGGGGTTATTTTATGATTCATGAAATTTATTTAATAAAGGGTGTTAGGCCAGAAAATTAGGGTTTAGTATGGAATTTTGGGGTTTTTGGTCTTAAAATATTATTTTTGAATGAATTTTGTGGGAAAAGACTTTTAACACCTCTTGAAGTTGTTTTATAAAGTTGTTATTGTGTTTAATGAACAATATTAAGGGTGTGGAATATGTTTGGGGTACTGTTTGGTGTGTGTGTGATTTAGAAATTGAGTTTTTATGTAAAAATGGTATTTTATAACATGTTGAACTTTATAGAGCACAAATGTAAGACCATGTATCTTGGTGGGTAGACTAGAACTAGTATTCTAGTGATTTGGAAGTGGCCTTATTCTGGTTTCACTTAGTAATATTGATGATCAAAACACTAACTAAATAATGATTATTGATTGGAGACCACTAGGTTATGAGTGTGTTCCCTACTAGTGTCTCATGCATGAGAACATAGTTTGTTGGGGTTCCCATTCCACATTTCACTGAGATACAATTCACCTAGTGTCCTATTGTTAGCTAGTGCCAAGGGGTATTTCTCCTTACTAGTGCTCATTGGTTATATTGTTCTTTACATCGGTATATGATGTATTTGGTTGGTAATTTCACCAGAATGTCTATTTTATTTAAAATTGTTCATTCTTTAAATTTTACCACTAGACAATTGTTATTATTTATAGTTGCATCCCTTTAAAATTGTTAGTAGCATTTCCAATTTAGGAAAACATGCAAGATTGTTTTCTTATAATGTTTATAGCATAGAATATTTTCTGGGGTGTCATCCTATTAAGATTAAGTTCACACCCTATTTAAACCTTTGGGTGTAATTAGACATGGTAATGTTTGACATAGGTAAGGGAATGGTCCTTAGAGACAGTGGTTAAGGTTGTTATCTTCATTTCTTAGTGCAATGTTGTGGAGATAGCTTATGGGAAATTCCCCCTTTCCGTGTTGTTATTTTCAGTTGGAATTGCTGGTCCTTATTATTTATTTCCCTCTTAGGCTTTGCTTAAAACTATTTATTTAAATTATTTATTTTTTAATGATTTTTTGGTTAGGAATTATCATATTCAGTTTATTTATTATTGTTTGTTGTTTAAAGATTTTAAACTTGGTTAAATCTTCACCAAACATTTTTTATGATCACCGAGCACATATATCAGCCTGTGGGGACAGAGAACGCCCTTTGATCCTTGTCATGGACCGGTTAAGGTGTTGGTTTGGTTGGCGACCTAGCTTGGTTCATGAAAAACACTATAGTGTATCCATAGGCAATCTTGAATCATCTAATCATCAGTTAAGATCCATATTCTCTCCACTGTATGTGGGTAGCATTATGTAAAATGAATAAATATAAAAGAACTTTGGGCTTTGGTATTTTCTTCCAATCATAATAATCCTTATCCATACCATTACACTTCAATCGCATGGAATTAGTATTTAAAGTAATTTAAGGATGCTCCTTAGTTGTTATCTCATTCCCTCACGAATTGAAATGCATGAATAAATACCATGGATAGTTTATGAATATATATAAATGAATCTTAGGAATTTACTAAATAGAGTTTCATTAAATGAAATAATTCATTAAATGATAGTCATGTGGATGATAGAACAACTAAACTATAATAATTATTATAGGAAATATATACAATTTACCCATAATACATTCAGATATAAATTTTCATGAATGATGATGCACATCACATATATATCATATATATATATATATATATATATATATATTTGTGTGTGTGTTTATATTCATGGATTTAGGGAATATCACCATCATTTATCATGTGTAGTCGGAAGATTATAAAATCCTATTGGAAGATAATTTTGAATAATTTTAATAGCATTTAATGTTTTATGTTTACTAATGTTGTATAAATATAACTTTTCATGATAATATGCTTATCAATTTCGGATTTTATAATATTAGGTATTTTTTTAAAAGTAAAAATAATTATGTGTGTGATTTATGGGTCAATATAATTTTTATAAGATCAACATTTACTTAATTTCATTAGTATGTTATATAGTAAAATATGATTTTGGTTAAACTTATGGATTTAATAATTTATTATAGTAGAATTTATTTACAGATATGAATATGTTTTTGGTACTTGATTTATTGAATTTTTTTATTATATCCATTCTTGTTGTTGTAACATTCTAGCTTCTAGAAGAAAATTATCTAGTGCCCCATTCTATGGAGAATTTATTGATTGTATGAATGATGTTAAAAATATAATTGGTGATAGAGTTGATAACCTCATGGAAGTACTTATAAACTTCTCCCATGTTGTCACAAATAACATTAACCATGTCAAATTACTAACTTTGGCCAAAAAGGAGATACTAGACATCGATTACATTATTTTTTTATTTATCTATTTCATTTAATGGAGCTTCTAATCCACTAATTATATAACAATGGTTCATTTCCACAAATAAAATATTTTCAATGTTTCATTGTTCTAAACAAGTAAACGTTATACATTCTATATATTTCATAGAAGTATAATATGAATTGATGTTGGTAATTTTTCAAGAATAAAAAGTATTAGGGTGAGGCTGAATCATTGGAGTGGGAAGATATTGAGAATAAATTTCTAAAATAGTATTTTCCTTATAGCCTTTATATAAAATAGTTGAGATAAGTTTTAGAGCTCAAGAAAAATAAGAATAAAATTTTTATGATATATGATGTGAATTTTTTATGGATTGAATGTTATACATCTGGTATTTTATCTACTACATTAAAATATATATATATATTTAGAGGTTTAGATCCACATTTCCAAATAGATCTAGCTATTGAGGACATTAAATTTTTTAATTATAAAGTCTTATGTTATGATATAGATAAGTTAATTTTTATATAATGGTCTCATAGATTAGGAGATAACAAATAAAGGATAATGTATCTTGTTATAGGATAACATGATAAATGAAAAGGTAAAGATGATGATCAAAATTATCACATTCTTTATGTGTGTAATGATGAGCCAAAGTAGAATTATTAAGTGAATTGGGAAATTCATTAATTTTGGAAATAAGGGAATCTAGAATAATAGTGAAGAAGAGTAATGAAAATGCCTCACAATAAAATGGGGGAATATAAAGATATAATAAATGAAAGACTAATAATATCAATTCATAAACTATGATAAACATGGGAATTAGGATAGATAATTCATCAAATGAAGATTCTTTAATGATAATTAATGTTATTATACATATAAGACATGTGATAAAGGAATATATTCATCCATTTATATCACTAATATGGATCAAAACTATGATATGGGTAAAGTTATAGTCATTATTACCTCAATAATGGAGAAGGATTTATTTTAATATAGAAAAATGAATTTGTTCACTTTATTAAGTTTTCTAGAAACGTTTAATTTCATCCCAAATTCCATGAAGCTGATTTGTAAATAAACCTCAAGTGGTGAATTATTTGTAATCCAAATGTTTGAATCTTCCCCAATTATCATTTTTGGGATTATTACTAAATAAAAACTCATAATTATTTATTTAGTAGAATTTGATAATATAAATTCCATGGATTGGATCTCTTTATAGAGTGATTATATCCTTAATAGGGAAAAGGAAATATATTTACATATCCCATGCCATCTCATTCCCCTATACATATACAAAGATTATTATTATTATATTTTATTTAATCCATTAATGGTATGGGTATCAATACCCAACAATGAGAATATCTTGATCAAATATTGGGGAAAAAATTCAACCTATAAGACATTACAATTATTAGGGAATACATATTTATTTAATGAATAATTTTGCAGTATAACCCTAGATCATAAAGTCCTAAATAGAACGTATATCCATTATGAAACCAATATCAAAGATCCCGTATAAATTTTCCCCAATATGGCTAGATTAATTAAATAATAATCTACAAGATCATTCAAAAAATTTGTTATATGACCTTTTGTGTCACCAATGGGGTATATTGGTACACTATGTTATGAATAAAGATGGGTCAATTCATATTTTCCTTACTTAACTAAGGATATTCAAGATCAAAAAATAGAAAAAATATCCTTTACCCTAGATTTTTGACTTGTTTAATAAACTTTGTACTACTTAATATATCTCAAAAGAGCCCCTTCAATATAAATATATCCAATTTATGGAAAACAGAGGTGATACTAAAAAATAAATTTTATATAAAAAATATGGACATGATGAGTTTAGTGTGATTCTATTTTAACATAGAAACACCCTAATAATATCCATGAATTTTATAAATAGTTCATTCATATAATACTTTAAAAAAATCATTGTTTTTAATGATGATATTCTCATATGATCCATTATTAAGGAAAAATATGAGGCAAATATAAGGAATTTTATAAAGAATTCAAAGATGGGTAAGTTATATTCTATGTTTAAAAAGTTTTAATTTTGTATATTGAATGTGACATTCACATGGAATGTGAACACAAGTAAAGTAATTTTCATCAATCCTTCAAAGAGAATGGTTATTGAGGAATGTACCAGACCAGAATGTGTCATAGAGATATATAGTTTTATTTGACTATTTGGGTCCTAAAATTGTGGAGTGATGAATTTCTCATTATTTTCTAGACCTCATACTATATTCATAGAAAAGGGAGTAATTAATTATTTTATATAATAATATGAATAATTATTTTAGAAACTCAAGAAAATTGTTGTCACTATATTTCTACTATCACTGCCTATTAGTGGAGAACAATTAGGGATTTATAATGATGCTTCAATGAAGGTTTTTTTTGTGTAATCATTTAAAAAGTTAATGTAATAGCCTATGTAATATGATAATTCAATACCTATAAATATAATCATGCCCACACATGATTTAGAATTAGATGTTTTGGTCTTTACAATAAATATTTGAACTATTAACTTTACATAGATAAGTGTGCATATATAATGATCATTAGTGTTTAAAGAATATTTTCACATAGATGGAGATGAAAAAGTGGAAATTAATATGGTTTGGGTTAATCATGGAATATGAATTATTAATATACTATCACCCTCGGAAAGTGAATATGGTATATTAAATTCTTAACAAATCATAAGTTGACACTGTATCCATGATAAGGTTTGAGAAAGACTATATCTTTATGGGTCCTTAAAGGAAATATATAGAAATCCTAATTAATGAGAAGAAATGCCACTTTTCCTAAAGGACTTCCCAAATTTCTATAAAGATAAAATAAAATACCCAGAAATAGATGATTTGGATATTCAAGAAGATGTGACATAAACATAGTAAGGTGAGACTCATGAACTAAACATAAAAAATTATGTAATTTGGTTTTGAAATATACGCCCTATTCCATATACACTAGATATAATTATATAGATATTGGATTATACACATAACTCATCTTTCTCTATTAGTTTATGATGTACCGAGATGGCCCAAAAAAATTTAGCGCATATGTAGAGGGCCAATTTGATAAATGAGATTAAACAATAGACCTCATAATTCATTTCATGAAAAAAATCTAAAGAAAATCATTATAAATCATAGGGAATGATATAACCATTACCCAGATCAACATGGAAATGGGATAAAATCATCATTGAATTTATCAAACATATTCCAAAAACATTTAATGGAAAATAATTCCAAGTGGATTGTTTTGAGTAAATTTACCAGGAATGATAATTTCATGACCATTTTTGAATATTTATCGTTAAATTAACTCTGTATTTTTTATGTCACCAAAGTGTATAGTATTTTTTGGGATCTAAATTTTATTATGTCTAATTGATATTGATTGTTTAATTTTATGTTCTATAAGAGTCCTCAATATTCATTTTACATGGATCAAAAATTCAATACAACCTATCACCCTTAGATAGGTTCTCAATATTAAGGGTCCATTCAGAAGCCTGAAGAAATACTGAGATCATGCTCAATATACATGATAAGAGGTTGTTAATAGTATATTCACATGATTGATTTATCGTATAGAAAAAACTTTCTCTAATTTATTCAAAAGACCCCATTTGAATCTCAATATTGGAAGAGATGTATAACTTCAATGTTTTAGAATTAAATTAGTGAGTAGATGATTCTAGGACCCCCCATTTTTTCTAGAAATAAAAAATACTTTTCAATATATTCAATACAAAATTAATGAGGTATATATTCAATATATGGTATATGATGAAAATATTTGAAGATAACAAATGTTAATTATTGTAAATATAGTGTTCCTTGTAATATAGTTCTAGAAGATAATTTTATGGATTTAAAGTAAGGTAAAGTGCAGTCATAGGTATATTGGACCCTTTACCCTTTAATATTTTATATTATGTTGGATGAGTCCCTTATCTTCTAAAAATTGTACTAAAACTATCTAAAGTGCATAATATGTCTTACATATATTTCCCAGGGAAGTATATACTCAATCCCTTACATGTATTGAATATAAAGGAGGTAAAATTAGAGAATAACCTCTATTATGACTATAATCTCATGGAGATATTTCATTATAGTGTCATAGTTATACATAATAAGATAACCCACCTAGTGGAAGTACTTTGGAGAAACCATAAGTGTGAAGAAGAAAAATGAGAACCCAGGAACTCAATGAAGCATGAGCACACCCATAAATTCTTGACTAAGGATATGAGTGGAATTTTAAACAATGTTATTTCAAAAGGGGAAATAATTTAATGAACATCACTTATTTAATTTTAAAATTTATCTTCTCAATATATATATATATATGTTTTTCATATTTAGGTGTTATGAATAGTATAAATCATTGGTGCCACGTACTTCTTAAATATTATCAACATGTGACATTCAATAAAAAAAGACAAATATTTTCTAAAAAAATAAAAATGGTATAGTGTGAAAATAAAAAAGATAAAAAATAAATAAATATAATATAAAATTATGGTGTGTTGTGGTCTCCTAGAAGTATCCGTCATGCAAAAAATTTTGAAAAGAAAAATATTATTTAAGATTTGAAATGAATATTATAAAAGATATATAAAACATTGAGATAAAACCAAGTGAATTATAAATGATTGAAATAGTTTCTATTTATATTAATTATTAAGGTAACATGACCATTGGAATAGTAATATAACCATTAGAATAGTAACATAACTGTTAAAATAGTAGCATGAGAGTTATAATTGTAACTTGATCACTAGTATAATAAAATAAATAAAATATAATATTTAGCTTGAATGAAATTATTAAATATATATATTTAAATTTCATGAAAAAAATATTCAAATTGTGTAACTCAATGAATGTATAAGTGTGTTTTTGGTAACACATGTTTAAATATTTGATAAATTAACTATTTTTATATTAATATTTATATATAATAATTATATAATTCTTGAAAATTATTTTTATGTAAGGATTATTTTGGAATCAACACATAGATATTATCAAAGAGTTATTTAATGAAATGTTTATAAAAAATGTGCATTTTTCAGTGAATAGTTGTAACACCCCAGTTTTTCATAGTACATTATTTCTTCAAAGTAATTCAATAACTTGCACTATACGCAACACCGAGTTCAAGTGCACCATGACATACCAAAATATCCATTCAAGAGAGGTTATGAATAGTATTAACTGAATTTTGAACTTTATATAATCCATATAATTTTAGAGTCCATATAATGAGTTTCTATGACATAATGTAAGAACAAATACATTTTTTCAGATAAAAGAAGTATTTTTTTTAAAAAAATGCAATTTTACCGCCTTTTAATGGCGCAACATTTGCAAATGAAATATTTGAAACTTTTAGATATTAAATTTTACAAAATAAACTTCTTCTTTAGAATCAGGATATAATAATTTAGTTTCAATATTGTTTTGGTGTTTTCCTGATAAATTTCATATTTGGGTGAATAGTAAAAATACTATATTTTTACTGAAAATATTTTTTTGAATCAAAATTATTTATATTGTTAAATTACAAATTTTAATGGTTTTTAAGTATAAATAGATTATATTTTTACCATTTAATGAAATTATGGTCATTGTAAGTAATTTCACTTTGAAGTTGGACACAAACAATTGTCAAACTTTTGATAGTTGTTATTTCTTAAAATATTTCTTTTGGTTTTGAAAGCAGGAATAAATTTTAAATTAATAAATGAAACTTTTATGTTTTTAATTTGGTAAAATAGACTTCATTTTTGGATTCGTAATATCGAAATTATCTTAGGGTGAAATTTTGGTAATTTTCTGATAACTTTCATATTTTGATGAATAGTGAAAATTACTAAATTTTAATTTATAACAACTTTTTTAATCAAAATAATTAATAGTGATAAATTATTAATTTGAGTTATTTTAAATTATAATTAGATTATAATTTTACCATTTAATCCAATGTTGGTCATTGGACATAATTTCATATTTAAACTGGACATAAGAAAGTGTCAATCTTTTGATATTTATTATTTGTTAAAAACACACTGTTTATTTCGTCAATGGAATTAATTTTAAATTAATTTATTCCACTTCTATGTTTTGAATTTAGAAAAATTGATTATATATTTATAATCAGGAGGTCCAAATTATGTAAATAGTTTACTTTTATTTTTATACATTTTGAATAATTACTTCGGTAAATATTTTATTTACCATGGTTAAAGGGTAAATCCGGTAAAGAAGGGTAAAAAATAATATTATAATAATAATAAATTACCATAAAACGTGTCCTAACCCTATTAGTTGATACATGTCTGACCGTGGGAATCTTTGGGCCGATTTTGGGACTCCATGGAGAAACTTGTAAGTGATAATGACACTTTATATTAATTAAGTTAAAGTAAATACAAAAATGACATAAGCATATATTTTAAAAAAAACACTTTTTTACATAAGGTTATATATGTTATATTTTTGACAATAAATATTAATTAGAAAGTAAAAAAAATTCCTACATCATGGTATTTTTTTATAATTTTTAGACATCTATTAAACTAAATTATTTATGACACAATAATGATGTAGTGTTTACCTCATTAATAAAAGATTTAGATAAATAAGATTATAATGACTAACATAATACCCAAAACCTATCCAATTCTTATTGGATGATTTCCTTTAGATCATGAGTCATATTATCGTCAACTTCAATGAGTTTTGTACCTTTACAAACCGAATATCATTATATAATAAAATAATATTTTCAATCTTTCCTAAAGAGCCCCACATTCCCATTATAAAAGGACACCAAAACTATCCAATTCCCCACACCTATCAAGCCTTTTGGCTCGTCCAACCTCTGTTCAATTAAGGTCACTACATCCCTCTACTATTTCTAGAAGCCTTACCTTAGGCATAAGGCACTTAAAGAGTCCTTTTGGTTCAATCCAAAGGGAGTTACCCAAATTAAAGGTAACGATTTCTCTTAGCTTATTTTCTTTTATTTTACTTCTCCGACCCCTAAACTATTCTTATTATTTCCTTTTGAAACAACGCCAGTATAATCAATATACTAGAATATTTTTATGAGAAGTATTCTAACTACACTTACACACACCTCCATCTAATGGGTGAAGAACATAATGTTTTTTTGGATGACAACCAAACGCCTCACGAAACAATGATTGTTCAATTATCTCCTGCCACCTCTCATAGTGGAAATGATGATGGCACTATAAAAAAATATGATATTTTTGATATTTATTTTATATATAAGCTTATTTAATTCCATTTTATAGCATACCATTATTCGTTTAATGTTTTATATATATACATGATAATTTCGTTTTAGGAGGTGCAGACTATCGCCCCCTCAAAGTTATATGACTCGTTCATACCATACATGGAACGTATAAAGGATGGTGTTAATGAACTTAAGTAACATATATAAGATATTATATTATAGTTTAATAATAATATACCTATGTATCATTTTGTTTTGATTCCTTTTAAAATGAAAAATGAAATGGAAGTAGCGTTCGTGTGTACGTACGGACTACCATCTCCACGAACGCGATGAGATTCATTAACCATCATATCCATTCAAGAATAATTCATTTGATGATTAAAAATAGTTTTTAAAGACATGATATCATTCTTGATATGAGTAATATACAACCTATGGATAACAAACACGGCTTATGTAACAAAACATATAAAAGAAAACGAGTAAGTGAACACCCGAAACGACGATAATACTAAAATATTATTAACAAAGCAATATTAAAAGATCATATATGACATCATATTTATGTATATGATTCTTGTATAATTTAATAACATTAATTTAACTATTATAAAGAAGTTTAACCTACCCTTTACCAAGGAAAAGTACAAGGTAAGGGTTAATTCTACAATCTCTTCATTATCTGAGGTTGTTTATACGTAATTATTTACTCGGACCTCTTTATCATCTACATACATGTTTCTTAAAATGGTATTTCAAATTTTTTTTACTATTTTCTATACAATGGGTTAAATTCATTTATACCCTTATGTGTTATTAAATTAATCTTTACGTTGTTTTCCAAACAATGTACTTTTTATCCTTTTCAACAAATTTATGGTAAGAATGTCTTTTTTAACTTATACGGAAGGTGTAGTTATTTTCCACCATTATAACATCATCGAATCTTCCCTTAAAAGATTATAAGAATATTTTCAAAATAAATGTTTTCTTTATAATTATGTGACTCTTAAATGATTTCAAAATAGAAAGAGATATTTCTCTAAAAAAAATTTATTTAATCTATGTCAATATCCTTTGATGGATCGTAAGTTTATTTGAAGTTGATTTATTATGATACAAAACTTCCATATTGTATTGAAGGTTTTTTTATATTTTTGACTGTGGATGTTCTATTCATGGTTTATGGTTAAGGTATTGAAATTTCATATTCTAGTTTTAATATGATTATTTATGATATGTTTAAACCTTTTCATATGAGTAATTTATTAGACTTAGTAAGTAACGGGTGAAACCTGGTATAGCTCCTCGATGCATCAATAGGTCTCATGAGACAACTAGACGTGGAACTGGCCGAGGCCCTTTTTTCCAATTTTGATATATGGTTTTGGCTGAGGCCTTAATCATTTTTAGACATCTTTGTCGAGGCCTTGACAAAATGATTCAGAATGCCCGGCATTATACATTTCCTCATTATAAAAATAATATTGATGGTTCATGTGGTCATTCGACTAGTAGAATACCAATTATTATGTTTTATTATGGAATTAATTACTCATCTCATATTCCTAACATAAAAGTATTCATGTTTATTTTTTTTAACGGCTTGTGGTTTCAATTATTCATCATGCTTAATGTTTATGTTATCTTTCTCTGTATTTTTTACCCTTACTGAGCATTTAAGCTCACCCCTTTCTTAGGTTTCATTTTCCCAGGATGTGAATAAGTATTTTATGACTGACCTGCAGAGATAGTTTGAAGGGATATGTATGTGGACAGTGGATACTATATTGTTGTAGTTTTTCACTTTATGATTTAATGTAAGTCTTATGAATGTATCTAGTGTTTCCAAGGCTACTAAACTCATCGGTATTTCGAGACATGATTTCCTTGCGATCATGTCAATGTTATGTAATAATGCACCGACTCTGGTTAACTGGGGTCGGGGTGTTATAGTTGGTATCAGATAAAGTTTAGTAGAAACCTTGGATGTTATATTTAGATATACTTTTATTAGAGCACATAGGCCTAAGATAAAATTTTATGATTATTATAGAAGAACTTCCTAGAATTTTGGTATTGTAGAGATTTTGTGAGTTTTCCGAGCAATACATCCCTGTCTGGATACAAGCAGGTAGAGGTGGATCTAGTACAAATGTACCTAAGGGTAAAACCCGATAACACCGCTTTGATCTAGAATCAAATGGGAACTAGTTCACGACAATGGTCTTTGCTGCACTCTTGGTTACAACACTCTCGGGGGATACGCTTAGGATAATTCTCATTTTCATTGCAAATCATTATGAAGTGTTTATGAGTATATACTTACTCAAAGAATGTTTTTCATGATTATGGATTATATCTATATACTATTCAATCTATGTTAGGTATTATACAAGTTTGGAATTATTCATTGCAATTCATAAACAGACCTAGTGTATTCCATTTTATAAAAATGGCACCCAGTAGAAGGAATGTGAACTCCAGCAATACGTATGATCCAAAGAGTAAGAAGGATCATATCTTTCACGGTATTAAGCCAAAATTTAGAAGGGAAATTATCTCCCATGTATTCTCAACATATGAAGATATAGTATCATGTGTTAAAATGATAAGTAAAGAATTCTCTGAGTCCTATTGATTTGAAGGTAAGAAAGAGAAGAAAAATATGGAAGAGAGAATGATGGATAAAGGGAAGAGGGAAAAGAAGAATTTTCCCATATGTGATAACTGTGGGAAGAAACACCCTGGACCTTTCCTGAAGGGAATGGGAGTTTGTTATAAGTGTGGAGAAAAAGTACACCATGTACGTGACAACAAGGGTAAGAAAAAGGTTTCAAATGTACAATGCTTCATCTGCAAGGAGTTGGGACACTACGCGAACTAATTTCCAAATCATCAGAGTATTCCCCAAATGATTCTATTGGATAATAATGAAGTTACGATACTACCACAGATGAGAAGGAATGATTAGAGTTCTTATGTTTTTGTTGAAGAATTATGTAATTTGAGTGGTGTATCAATGATATATTGGTTAAAATAGTTATGGAGTATATAAGGATTGTACTGCAGTACTATTTCATTAAGAACATGAGATTGTGTGGAACCAAGAAAACTGACTCAATAGTATGTTAAATTTTAGGAAAATATACGGTTGAGAGAAATATAAACCATAATGTGGTTCTAATACTACGGTAGTGATTTTGGAATAATACATGTTTGATTTGGATAAATTATATTGGATATTATTGACTACCTTGAAACTAATTAATGATTTGTATATTCCATCATTGTTTGAGTTTAAAACATTTTTGGATATAAGGATTATATCAAGTATTCTATAATTAATAAGGAATCATGAATGTAATCAATAAGGTTTTATGGTAATTCATGATGTTGTAGTGTTATAAAGGAATACATTATGAAGGTGTACACATGTTATTACGCGGGAAAAAGGATCTTCATTGTGTTTACCTTCCTTATAAATTTTGGACTGTGAGTTTGGATAGAAGTATTTTCGATAATTATATTTTGAGATTATTTTTGGATTGCCATATTAGGACATCCCGGAGGTTGGGAGGCAACCCGTCGCGTCCGGCAAGGCCGCAAGACTTGAACCTACAACCGAAGGGCGATAAGGGTATATCACTCTCCATTGGCCCACGTGATGTCCTCGATTGAATAATTTAGTTTTTTTAAAAAAATCTTCTAGATGAATTATAAATTCATTTTTTAACCCTATACGAATAGGATAAATAGAATATTATTTTTATGTTCTATTATCTTTTAGAGTAAAAGATGAGTTTGTGGTAGAAATTAGTTAAAGGATGAGACTCTACTTGTCAAGTATATATTTTTCTTCTTCTCTTATTCTATGAAGAAATTAATTCTTATACTTTAGTGAAGGGATATTAAACAAAAAATATGTTATACTAATAACATATTTTTTGTTGAACCAATAGTATTTTAAATCATCATAGATTGATGAATTTAAGACCCTCAATTTTACACATGTTTGTGATTGATGACCTCAATCACTACCTATAAATATTTACATTTTTTCCTTCAATTATATGTCTCTAATTTCCACCAATGTTCTCTTAATCGAGATCATAATTTGGTGGTGACCCTTTTATTTCATTTTTCCTCTTATTAAGACTAAATTTTATTAACCTAATTTCTGATGTGGGTTTTCCCAAAGTTATTTTCTATTTTCAACCTTTATTTTAGAAAAATAATTTCAAATTGAAATGACGCAATTTATTGAAGGAGGTGAGAATGTAACACCCCAAGATTTCATTGTACATTATTTCTTAAAATTAATTCAATAACTTTCACTACACGCAACACCGAGTTCAAGTGCACCACGACTTACCAAAATAGTCGTTCAAGAGTGGTTATGAATAGTATTAACTGAATTTTTAACTTTATATAATCCTTATAATTTTAGAGTCCATATAATGAGTTTCTAAGACATAATGTAAGAATGAATACATTTTTTTCAAAGAAAAGAAGTATTTTTCAAAAAATGCAATTTTACCGCCTTTTAATGGAAAAGCATTTTTAGATCCAATATTTGAAACTTTTATATATTAAATTTGACAAAATAAACATCTTATTTAGAATTGGGACATAAGAATTTAGTTTCAATAATGTTTTGGTGTTTTTCTGATAACATTCATATTTGGGTGAATAGTGAAAAATACTATATTTTAACTGAAAACAACTTTTTAAATCAAAATAATTTATATTGTTAAATTAAACATTTTAATGGTTCAGACGTATAAATAGATTATATTTTTACCATTTAATAAAATTATGGTCATTTTATGTAATTTCACATTCAAATTTGACATAAACAAGTGTCAAACTTTTGATAGTTATTATTTCGTAAAATACGCCGTTTGATTTTGACAACGGGAATTAAATTTAAATTAATAAATGCAACTTTTATGCTTTTAATTTGGTAAAATAGAATTCATTTTCAGAATATCAAAATTATCTTAGGGTGAAATTTTGTTACTTTTCTGATAACTTTCATATTTTGATGAATAGTGAAAATTACTAAATTTTAACTAAAAACAACTTTTTTAATCGAAATAATTAATAGTGATAAATTATGAATTTGAGTGATTTTAAAGTATAATTAGATTATAATTTTACCATTTAATCCAACATTGGTCATTGGACATAATTTCATATTTAAACTGGACATAAGAATGTGTCAGTCTTTTGACAGTTTTTATTTGTTAAAAACACGCTTTTTGTTTCGGCAAGAGGAATTAATTTTAAATTAATTTCTACCACTTATTTTTTTTGAATTTAGAGAAATGGATTCCATATTTATAACCAGGAGTTCCAAATTGTATAAATAGGTAACTTTTATTTTTAGACATTTTGAATAATTACTTCGGTAAATATTTTATTTACCATTGTTAATGGGTAAATCCGATAAATAAGGGTAAACAATAATATTATAATAATACTAAATTAACCTAAAATGTGTCCTAACCCTATTGTTTGATACATTTCCGGACATTTTCATCTTTGGGTCGATTTTAGGACACCATGGAGCAACTTGTAAGTGATAGTGACACTTTATATTAATTAAGTTAAAAGTAAGTACAAAAACGACAAAAGCATATATCATTTAGAAAAACAATTTTTACATTGGGTTATATATGTTATATTATCAACTATAAATATTCATTATAAATCTAAAATTATTTCCTAAATCATGGTATTTTTTTTATAATTTCAATACATCTAATAAATGAAATTATTTATGACACAATAATGATGTAGTGTTTACCTCATTAATAAAATATTTAAATAAATAAGATTATAAAGACTAAAATAAAATCCAAAACCTATCAAATTCTTATTGGATGATTTATTTTCAATCATGAGTCATATTATCTTCAACCTTTATGAGTTTTGGAACTTTATAAACAGAATATCATTATATAATAAAATAATATTTTCAATCATTCCTAAAGAGCCCCTCCTTCCCCTTATAAAAGAACATCACTTCTAACCAATTCCTCACACCTCTCTAGCATTTTGGCTCGTCCAAACTCTTCCAAATTAAGCTCCCTACATCCCTATACTCCTCCTAGAAGCCTTACCTTAGCAATAAGGCACTTCAAGAGTCCTTTGTGGTTCAAACAAAAGGGAGTTACCCAAATTAAAGGTAACAATTTTTCTTAGCTTATTTTCATTTATTTTACTTCTCCAATAGCTAAACTCTTCTTATTATTTAATTTTGTTACAAAACCAGTATAATAAATATACTAGGATATTTTTATGAGATTTATTCTAACTACACTTACACACACCTCCATATAATGGGTGAATATTATAATGTTTTTGTGGATGGAAACCAAATGCCTCACGAAACGATGATTGTTCAATTATCTCCTACCACCTATCATGCTGGACATTATGATGGAACTATAATTAAATATGATATTAATTATATTTATTTTATATATAAGCTTCTGTAATTCCATTTTATAGCATACCATTATTTGTTTCATGTTGTATATATATACGATAATTTCATTTGAGGAGGTGCGGAATACCGCCCCCTCAAAGTTATATGACTCGTTCATACCATACATGGAACGTATAAAGGATGGTGTTAATGAACTTAAGTAACATATATGAGATATTATATTATACTGGAATAATAATATACCTATTTATCATTTGGTTTTGATTCTTTTTAAAATGAAAAATGAAATGGAAGTAGCGTCCGTGCGTATGTACGGACTACCGTCTCCACGAACGCGATGAGATTCATTACCCATCATATCCATTCAAGAATAATTCATTTGATGATTAAAAATAATGTTTAAGGACATGATATCATTCTAGATATTAATAATATACAACCTATGGATAACAAACACGGCTTATGTAACAAAACATATAAAAGAAAATGAGTAAGTGAACACCCGAAACGACTATAATACTAAGATAGTATTAACAAAGAAATATTAAAAGATCACATATGATATCATATTTATGTATATGATTCTTTTATAATTTAATAACAATGATTTAACTCTTATACAGGTGGTTAACCTACCCTCAACCAAGGAAAAGTAGAAGGTATGGGTTAATTCTACAATCTCTTCATTATCCGAGGTTGTTTATACGTAATTATCTACTGGTACCTCTTTATTATCCACATCCATGTTTCTTAAAAATGTATTTCAAAAAAAATTACTATTTTCTATAAAATGGGTAAAATTATTTTATACCTTTATGTTTTTTTAAAGGAATCATTACGTTATTTTCCAAACAATGTACTTTTTAACCTTTTCGACAAATTTAAGGTAAGATTGTTTTTTTAACTTACATGGTGGGTGCAGTTATTTTCCACTGTTATAACATCATCAAAGCTTCCCTTACAAGCTTATAAGAATTTTTTCAAAATAAATGTTTTATTTATAATTATGTGACTCTTAAATGATTTCAAAATAAAAAGAGTTATTTCTTTAAAAAGTTTTTTATTTAATCTATGCCAACATCCTTTGATGGATCTTAAGTTTATTTGAAGTTGATTTATTATGATACAAAACATCCATATTGTATTGAAGGATTTTTGATATGTTTGACTGTGGATGTTCTATTCATGGTTTATGGTTAAGGTATTGAAATTTCATATTCTAGTTTTAATATGATTTTTTATGATATGTTTAAACCTTTTAATATGAGGAATTTATTAGACTTAGTAAGTGACAGGTGAAACCCGCTATAGCTCCTCGATGCATCGCTCGGTCTCATGAGACAACTAGACGTGGAATTGGCCGAGGCCCTTTCCCAGTTTTGATATATGGTTTTGGCTGAGGCCTTGACAAAATATTTCATAATGTCCACCATTATACATTTCCTCATTATTAAAATAATATTGATGGTTCATGTGGTCATTCGACTAGTAGAATACCAATGATTATGTTTTATTTTGGAATTATTTACACAGCTCATATTCATGCCATAAAAGTATTCTTGTTTATTTTTGGTAAAGGCATGTGGTTTCAATTATTCACCTTGCTTAATATTTATGTTATATTCCTCAGTATTTCTTACCATTACTGAGCGTTTAAGCTCACCCCTTACTTATGTTTCATTTTCCCAAGATGTGAATAAGTATTTTATGACTGACCTGCAGGGATAGTCTGAGGGGATATGTGTGTGGACTATGGAGACGATGTTGTTGTAGTTTTTCACTTTATGATGCAATGTAAGACTTATGAATGTATCTAGTGTTTGCAAGGCTACTAAACTCATCTATCTTTCGAGACATGATTTCCTTGTGATCATGTCAATGTTATGTAATAATGCACCGACTCTGGGTAACTGGGTTTGGGGCGTTACAATATTAAATATAAATATATTAAAATATAGTGCGTTTTATTATTTAATATTAATGTAAAATTGAGATAATATATTATTAAATATTTAGATTAATCCAATAAAAGATTAATATGAATTAAATTTTTAAAATGAATATATTTCATATTTAAATTTAAAAGAAAATTTTAAAAGTTGAAAAATACAAATTATTCTATCGAACAACTGTTTTCCCTTTTTTTGAATTCACTATTCTATATTTAATTAAGATTTTGGTTTTTGACAAAGTTATCATGTTTGGATGGCCATATATTCAATTTCAACAAGTATTAGGACATTCGGTTCTGTAATACCCTGATTTTTAATGAATTAATTTTTTTTTGAATAAATTACAATTGTTTGATGGATTGCATTGTAGGATACACCAAGTCAAGCTTTATATAAATGGAAAAACAAGTTAATCATGAAATACATGAAATATGGAGATTATATTTCATCACACATAACAATATTTTTATCTTGTTCTCTTCACTATGCAAAGTTCATTTGATAGCTTGGGTGACACGCAAGACCGAGGTCTACTGAAATACAATAAAGCATTAATATTATTAAAATATTGTTACAATTATCACCTACCCATTGGAATGAAATATATGAATATTATTAAGTAAATTCTAATACTATGGTTTACACATATTTATAAAATCAATTTTTTGGTTATTAAATAATTATAAATAAAAATAAAAACCAATTGAATATAAAGGATTTATTTTTATAAAAAAACCTATATTTATGGCCACTAATGAATTTTATCTTAAAAATTAAATTAATCACTATTTTTGATAGATAATTAAGAAATTAATATATAATAAATTAAAAAAAATTAAATTCATCCAATAAGTTTTATAGGCAAAAAATTAGTACAAATCTAGTTTTAGGCATAAAAACTATGTTATTCTAAAATGCATTTTTACCGTCTTTTAATTGAAGAATTGTTTTAAAAATAAATTTTGATATATTTAAAATTAAGTTTTAACAAATTAAATTTCATTTCTGAAAATTTATCAGATTTTACTTTGGGTGTATTTTTGGTATTTTTTGAGAAGATTCATTTTTTGATGATTAATAAAAACACTGAATTTTAATTGAAAACTACATTTTCAAATTACGTATTTATATAGATAAATTAATTTTAATTTTTTTTCAAGAGAAATTTATATCAATTATAAAATATTAATTTAATTTAGTTCATTGGAATTAATATATAATTCAAAATGGATATACAATCATTGCATTCTTTTAGATCATGTTTACATTAAAACCTCATTTTATCATTCATTTTGTGGGATTATTTATTAAATTAATATCTACCACTTATGTTATTGGAATTCAAGAAACTTGATTCCATATTTTTAATCCGTATAATTTATACTATCTAACAAGTTCATCTTATTTTTTGACCAACAAAATTTGGGATGGTAATAAAATTTAATTACCGTGATTATGGAAATAACAAGTTTACTTACTGGTTAAACATTAACTTAAGGGGAAAATAATATAGACACATGTCCAAAATCAATTTTATAGAAATATTTAAAGAATATACTAAATTTTATTAAAAAATAACCATTATTGGAGGAATATTATATATGGATGACATCTCAATAGAGTTTTCCTTTTTGTATTTATATGAATGCCACAAAGACCCCCATTATAAATGGGCACTCACCCCCTCACTTCTTAATAAATATAAATCCCTTTGAATCATCCCAATACTACCAAAATATGTTAAAACATTCCCTCCTATCATCCTAGAATACCCACTTTTTGTAAAAAGAAAACCAATGAAGTCCATTGCTTCAAACCAAAATGAGTTACTTGAAGAAGAGGTAATGTTCTTCAATGAGGAATCTTTTAATTTCATTCTCCACCCCTTAAATTATTCTTAATAAATTATTATATCATAAAAATAGTATCTTAAATATAATTATATTTTGTTATTTTAATTGTTCAACCTACACCTACACACACTTCCTTAAATACGATACACAATCACCATTCGTGTGTACGAAGGACTAAAGCCTCTCGAACAGATGTTGTTTGTTCTTCCCTAACCACATATCAACATTGTGAATAATGATGTAAATAATATTTTTATAGGGTATATATGTTATTTTCTTTGTATTTATTATTTTATAATTATTATATTACACATACCTTCATGATTTATATGTTTTTGGAACATGATAATCATTCACGGACACGTGTACGCGTGCACTACAGCCTACTCAAAGTGATGCATTTAGTCATGCATTACATGGAATGTATTAAGGAGAAGTTTACTTGAAATATTTTATATTTATGACATAATAGTAGAACTATAATAATAATTTATATATATATATATATATACATCATTTACTTTTTGACAAGAAAATGGAAATAGTGTCCATCCGTACGTACGACCTACCGTCACTATGAACGATATATTTTATTTAAAATTTATAAATTTTATAGAATTTTATAAATATATATATAATTAATATATACAATATAAATATCATGTTTCATATTTTATAAATAATTAAATCAATATCCATGTAATTGTATCAAGAATAACAAGTAAAAAATATACGAAAAACAAAGCGGTTGTTACCCAAACGTAACTTTAACATCAAATTGTTAATAAAAGGTAAAATAAATTCATAATAAAATCATATGTGGAATAAAATATACTAATATGATTCTATTTTATATTTATAATAAACATATATTTATTATATAGGAGGTTTCAATGTGTATGAAGAAATCCAATACTTAATATAAGGGTTTTATCATCTGACATTTATTTCTGTAAGATATATGTTATATTCACCAATTATTATTATTGTGGGGTGTATATATTTTCCTATGACATGTATTATCATGAATTACATTTTTGTATTGATATTAAAAGTTCCAATTTGTTTTATTATTTAAAATATCTCCTGATTTAAAAGTTGCTGATGTAGTAAGATATTTCTGTATCACTTTTTACTACTATGAGATACATTTTATAAGAGTTGGTGTCCTAGAGACAACTATTTGTACTTTGATTACATGGATATTTAATGTATATAAATATTTAACCTATTATTACATATATTTTTTTGTTTTTCAAGACTATGATGTAATAATGTCATAGAGTATTTATTTCATTGATAATGTCATGTCAGTTCCCTGGTATGATGAGAACCTTGAAACGCTATAAAAATATTCTTAAATATGGTTCTATGGTTGGATGACTTACTATGATGGGACACATAGAATATTTATTTTCAGGTGTGAGTACTCATAAGCAGATGAGACTTCCTCTCATGAAGTTATCCCTTGGTAATCTCCAAGATAGGAGATTATGAGAACAGACCTGCCAGTAGGAATTCCGCATGTTTTGGTGTCATCGGATATTTATATCTATGAGTGTGTGTAAGGATCATTAGAATTTAATATTATCATTAATACATGTCACAACTCGTGCACTTTTATTTACTAATGATAACTTTCACGCAGATAGTTGGCGGGAACTATGGTATGTTGGGTGTGTCACGAGTGGCATGTTATTAATGGATTAGTTGAGAAATGATTTTTCCCTTCAATTTATGGAAGTTGATAGCTCAGCCCTTTGATTGAAATGGAACCATCACACGAAATTCCATGGTCATGGAGTAACGACGACATTATTCAGTACAGAAAATATAGACTTTATCAGTGCTATAAAATTCAATTTACAGTGCTAAAAAATCGTGGTTGATCAAGGTGCTGATAAAGACACCTTTTATCAGTGCTAAAAAAAGAACTGCTAAAAGTGTTCTTTTATAAGTGATAAAAAAAGATCTAATAAATGGGTCATTTATCAGTGATTTTTTAGCACCGATAAAAGTTAGAAAAAATTAAAAATAATCTGAAATTCAGGGAGGGGCTTCAAAAGTTCTTGAATCCCCCCTTCAATATCACCCCACACCCTAGCCCGCACGTCCCCCCCCCCCCTCATAGCATGCATGACCCAACAGCCACCCCACCCTAGCCTTTAACCGCGCTTAGCCCCATTTCCACCTACGTGTGCCCCCTGCCTCCCTCTAGATTCGAACTTGGAACCTATTGCTTGTGCACCTAAACCTTTACCACTCCGCCATAATTTTTTTCCCTCCATTTAATAATATATCTATTTATTTATATATATATATATATATTTAGTTATATTTACTCATATATTAATATATATATATTTATTTATTTATTTATTTATTTATTTATATTAATATATATATTTAGTTATATTAATATATATATATATATCCGTATATTAATATACATATAGTTATATTTATATATTATTATATTTATTTGTATATTAATATGTATTTATAAGATCAGTTTCAAATACATTTATAAAATATTCTTTTTTGTGTGTGTTTATAAATAAATAAATACATATATACAAAACTCACACACACACACACACACATATATTATATGTGTATCTATAAGTATAATTATACATATTTATATATATTTACAAATATTATTTATTAATATGTATATACATATGTTTAGAATATATAGATAATATATATCAGTTTGTCAATACAAACCCACACAATTATATATATATACACGTACACAAATATATATTTATATATATACAAATATATATATGTAAATATACACAAATATATATATACAGGCGCTGATAAAGGCCATATTTGTAGTAGTGAGTTGTCGTTGTCTGAATTTTGAGTTAGGTTTTCAACTTATTTTAGATCTTTTATTTACGTTTTGATTTTTTGGGTCTTCAAATTTTTATTAAATTATTATTAGTAGTTGATAATTAGAAAAATATTAATTAATAATTTTTTAAGATATTTTATAAGTTATTTTCACTATATATCATACATATTAAGTGAAAATGATTATTTATACTTATCTAAAACATATTTAATATATATATATATTATATTCATATCAGTATAAATATAATTATATATTTGTAAATCAATATATTATTTTTTCTTCAATATACTTTTTTTGATATATACACTTTATTAGTTCTAGGGAAAAAAGCACTGATAAAGACCCCCCTATAAGTGCAACTAAAAAAAGCGCTGAAAAAGGGGCACTTTTAACAGTGTTGTTTTTAGCACTGTTAAAAGTACCATTTATCAGTTCTTTGTTAGTGTTGTTAAAGGGTGGCACTGTGTAAACCAAATTTTTTGGAAGGGATTTCAGGTGGTCAAAGAATGAAGTATCAAGCATTAAAGTTGATGAAATTATCATGAAACCTACTTGATGAGATATTATGACAAAGGTATTATATTACAAAGTGATCATTTTTATGTGGATGTCATTGTTGTGACTTTAATTTCTTCCTCTTGGGTGTCTTGACCCATTTCTAGATAGTACTCTTGGACTTTAGACAATCCCACCTAATTTCAATAAGAAAGATTCATAGAGGTTCATATATTAAGTGTCTCTGGTTATCTTGGTTAAATTTTGTTTGAATTTAAATAATAAATGTTATTCTCAAGATAGTGGAATAATTTATTTCAAGTTAAAATGATCGCATAAATTAAATAAATTTTGTTTCACCAGATTGTGGGTAAAATATATTTATTTATTTTATTGAACATTTAATAAATATTTATTTACTTGTTTATAAATAAAATATTTATTCAGGAGAATAAATTCTTTATTTATTTATTTGGGTGTTCAATAAATGGAAGTGGAGTTTGAGCAGACCAAGGAAGGTATAGTAGTAAAATAATTGTTTTCAAGAAGATAAATAATTATTTAACTAGTTGGGATAAATTAAAATAAAACTGCTATTATTTTGTTATGTGGAATTTTATTTACAATTCGGTTTTGTGCAAGTTGGCGCACCATAAATAATGACACAATATTATTATTAATTTCATGGGTTATCTTTAAGGTTATGAATATATTTAATTGTTGTTAAGAAATTAAATATTATAATTGAAGCCCCATGTCAATAAATAGACACATACTTCTATTGTACCCGGTACCGAACTACACACCTGGTGAATTGAAAATTGTTGATCTAAACAATTTCATTCTCAAATCCTCTTTTATCTCCTCTCAATAATAAGATATGTTCTTCAAGGATGAATAACAAGTGATCAAGAATGACTGACATATGACACTCATTTCACCATGCTAGCACCCATAGAATGAGTGGTGTTGATTGGAGGCCATCAGATCACATGTGGATCCCCGCAATAAGGATTCAAATTTTGGATCCTCATAATTGCAATGAGATAATTGAAAAGTGTCATTCCGGATGATCAAAATCATAAAAGAATAAAATACTAAAGATCCATGTATTCATTTCATTATGAAATTAATTTAATTAATTAAAAACAATATGTGCAGGATTCTCTCTAAAGGTTTCATTCCTCTTCATTCTTTATATAAATCTTTGATTCTATTTTGTGTATATGGGAATTCATCATCATAATGATCCTAGAATAATCATTGGTCATGGTAAAAATTAAATTTGGGTGTCGGCCCAACCATGCTTCCGCTTCTCTTAGAACCTAAAAGTTGTATTAGAGTAGTTACATCATATTTTATAATTATTTAAATATTTTTGTGATAATTTACGCATTTAATAATGTAGTTATTTTAATTCTAGTTAATCATTCTGAAAATATGAATCTCAAGATTTGTTCCTCCTCTTTCATTTCTCATTCACCTTACAGAAATGATATTTTCTTTTAATATTTATAAAAATAAAATAGAGCATCTCATCTGGAGGTGCCAAAGGTTCATGTCCGTACAACACCAGAACACATGATGTGTATTTGGAAGTACATGCCATGTAGTCAAGGTCAATGGACCGGGTTTGGTCTTCTAAGCCAAGCTATGTGATTGGAGTTTGTCTATGTATTAATAACTTTGTGTATTGACATGGAACAGGTGGAACACAGTTTCTAGATTACAGGCCATGTATCCCACTAGACACGGCATGTAGTCCCTTCGGGTTAGGGTTGGACCATGTACCATGTCAACAGCTTTCACGTCTGAAGACCGTGTAATGGGGATACTACATGGCATGTGGCCCCCTAGACATGTCATGTACCCTGAATATTTCTGAAGTACACCCACACGTTGTATCTATAAGCATATACTTCGAATGAATGATAAAGAATAGTACACACCGTGTACTCATCCAAATTATGACTATTTATGAAAATTTATTATTATATTATACAAACTCTTGAAATGTGTACCAGCGTACGGGCTTAATGCTGAGGCACAACACGTGATAGGTGTCCTATATATATGTTTTTAATTTAACATCTGTGTAATGTTCATTTCTACTCATTGGGTAGTTATGAATAGGAATTCACTAGGTTACCTCCAATGTACAAGTTACATACAAAGATAATTTTTAAATGATTTTTTTTCTTAAAATTAGGATGTATGATAATCTCAAGGAAATTCCAAAAAGGGTTTAAGAAAAAAGGATTCATTAATTAAAGATGATAATTAATTGATTCGAGCATGATTTATATTAAACAATAATGATTAAATAATTTAATGATAGTTTTATTTATGTGTAAATATTGTTGCATGTATGTATGATCATGAGCTAGACCATGACCTTTGTATGCGAATTCTTTCTTTTAATTTATTTATTTAAATAAATTTTGTCGGCCTGCGAGCCTTCTCCTCATTAATATGTAGGGCCTACGTGACCAAGGTTTCTTTTATGTAAACCCCCAATTTACCCCTCACCTACATGTGAGTTTAAAATCATATGTAATGGATGGAACTCCCATGCTATTGGAGGTGGATCAAGTTGGAGCAAAGACGAAACCAATCCTAGGAGATATAGAGGTGGACAGTTGGAAAGTTGTAAACACAGACCTAAAAGGTTCAAGGTATTTCTCTCCTAGGTTAGGCTTAGTTTATCAAACTCTAAATAAACTAACCATTAGAAAATCCCAAGATCATTCCCTTTACATTATTTTATTTCTGTCAGATGTATGGTTTATCATTATGGATCTGTTGTCATGATAAAATAATTAATGAATTAAACAATCATGAAAGATGGAACAAAAATAAATGGAGATTATGAAGAAATATTATCAAGATATGGTTAATCACTTAAGTAAGTTCCACATAATATTAACAAGCATGTGATAATTATAATAGATAATTCAAGCATAAGATATAAAAATCCCTCACATAGAATATTAAGCTAGACCAAGCCTTCCATTACTTGATTAAGGGAAAACTCAATAAAACAATGTGTTTAACCAACCATTTTTGGGACACTTACTTTTATAAAAGAATACCTTATGTAAGGTTTTGGGTTTACATAACCATATTGCATCAAGAGGAGTTTCCCTTTCTAGATTTGGTGTAATATTGGAGGCAAGAGTTAAGGAAATCCAAATTCCGGATTTCAGGATTGGAGAGTTCACCCAACAGATCAAGGAACTACATGCCCATAGTTGTCAAAGACTAGCCTAACGAAATACCTAAAAATAGCTTGACCAACCCTTGTTGGGGTCATACGAAGGGGAGTATAGATCCTTTCCACTAGAATTTCATGGAAACTAAACATTTTGAGTTCAATGGTTAGGGTCATTGTGACATTATAAAATAGTGGGAGACTTAATAAAATTAATTTATTATTTCTCATAAAATGTAATCAGGAAAGTACTAATGATATTATGTTTTCATTTTCGAATAAAAATGAAAATCTCATTAACCACACTATCCCTATGATCAATTCTAGATAAATACAACATCCTCATCAGTAGTAACTTCCATGAATGGTTTAGACACCTCCGGGTTATCCTACGCCATGAACAGAAGTCTTACATGATGGAGTAATAATTACCTAATCCACCTACCAAATAGTAATGTGATGAGGATTTCATGGTCTATGAGAAACATATGAATGATGTGGTCTACATTCAATGTTTTATTATATCCTCGATGTCTAGTGAGCTCGTGAAGTCTCCTAAAAACATGGATTCTTGTAGAATGTTCGATCACCTGAGTGGACTTTATGAGGATAGAGAAATATGGGAAAGTTTTGAGATTTCCAAGACACTCTTTCATAGTAATCTTGGAGAGGGTTCCCCATATAGGCCTCATGTTGTCAAGCTCATTGGAAACATTGAGTTATTGGAGGTTCTAGGGTTTAAACTCCTCAAAGAACTGGGAACTGATCTCATTCAGGCATCACTTCCTCATATCTTCTCCAACTTTTTTATCAATTTCAACATGAACAACATTGATAAATATCTATATGATCTTCTAATCTTCATTCACCAAGTGGACAAAGATATGAAGTGCGAAAATAATTTTTACCTTATGGTGAATAAGAAGAAATTGATTTCAAAGAGCTTTAATCCCAAAGCTTCTTCATGCTCTTACAAGAAAAATAAGATCAAAGGGGAGGCAATGGAATATGAGGTTGTTTGTTTTGCATGTGGCAAGAAGGGCCACTGGAAGGAAAACTGCACCCAGGATATGAAGCATGGGGAAGTTTCAGGTGCATTTGTTATCAAATGAAATCTATCTATTTCTACAAATTATTTATTACATATATATGGTGGTGCTTACATATGTATCCAAATATAGGAACCAAGTAGATTCAAAAATATTGACCAAGGGGTGGTAGATCTATGAGCAGCCAACAGAGCCAGACTTGCAGTTATAAATGTTGGGTACTACCACCTCATGTTTCGAAATCAGATGATCCTTGTGTTAAAGGGTTATTATTATGTGTTATCTATTACTAAAAACATTATTTTTGTATCCATATTAGATACAGATGGATTTTTCTCATGTTTGGAAATGCATGTTCCTTATTTTACAAAGATATAATTTATTTTGGTAGGGAATATTTATACAATGGTCTTTAAGTGTTGGATAACACAAACCAAGTAATGGAAATTGAAAACAAAGATACTTCACATGACTCACACCACACCCAACATTGGCATCACTGGCTATGCCATGTAAATGATAAACACTTGATAAAGTTACATCAAGATAGATATTTATATTCTTTCGAACTCAAATCACATGGCGTATGTCATGCATGTTTACAAGGAAAAATTACCAAATCCCCATTTAGTGGGAAAGGTGAAAGGGCTAAAGAACTTCTTAAATTTTTTTATACAGATGTATGTGGACAATATCTAGATGAATAAAGGATAGGGTACTCTTACTTTATCACTTTTACTGATAATTTTAGTAGATATAGATATATCTAATTAATGAGGTATAAGTTGGATTCTTTTGATAAGTTCAAAGAATTCATGAATGAATTTGAGAACCATCTTGTTACGAAGATTAAAAACTCTCTTCATAATGAGTTGGAGAATATATTAATCAATAATTCATTGATTACTTATAGGTGTTTTGGATCCTATCCCAACTCACTCCTACATACACACCCTAGTAGAATGGTGTGAGCGAAAGGAGGAACTGCACCTTATTGGACATGGTGAGATCAATGATGAGTCATGCGACTCTTCTATTATCCTTTTAAGGATATGTTTTATAAACAGTAGTGCACATACTGAACCAAGAACCATATAAATCAATAAATGGTATTCCATATGGGTTCTAGAGTGGAAAGAAAGCCATGTTATAGAATTTACATGTGTGGGGAAGTGATGCATTTGTTAAGGCCTCTTCAGGTATCAAAATTACACCATGAGGCACAAAGTGTTCCTTTATAGGATAACCTAAGGAAACAAGGGGATATTACCTATACAACGCCTCAAGAAAAAAAATTCTATCATGGAAAGACATTCCATATTCCTTGAGAGGGACTACATCTCTAAAGTAGATAGTGGGATAAAGATAGGTTTCGATGAAGTCGAGGCTCAAGGTACACAAGAGATGGTACAAGAAAAAAATTCTAAAATGCCCCATAGAAGAAAGAACTATTCCAGAGACACAAGAATTTCATATGAGTAAAAGAGAGTTTAGAGAACCAGAATGGTTTCACTACTAGGAATGGAGGCTTTCCCAACGCTTCTTTACCAACGGTTTTCTTAAACCGTTGGTAAAGAAGGGCCAGGACACCATTTCCCAATGGTTCAGTAGAACCGTAGGGAAAGGGGTGTCCAAGGCACCCTTCCCCAACGGTTCTAGTAAACCATTTGAAATGGGTTACCCTTTACCAACGGTTCTACTGAACTGTTGGGAAAGGGTGCCTTGGACACCCCTTTACCAAAAGTTGTTCAAAACTTTTGGTAAATGTTTACCCCAAATACAGTCGGCCGCAGCTCCTCTCCCCCATTCATGACAGAACCCTAAATCTCTCAAGTCCTCGGCTCCTCTCGCGTCTTCTCCCATCTGGACCACTAAAAATCCATCTGAATCATATAAAATCATGTATTTTATTCTTTGTATACATAAAATATTTATGTTCTGCCTTGTTTTTATTGTTATTCATCTTATATTTTAGTTTTACGTTTTTATTTTGATGTGTATATCATTTTTTTGTGTTTTGATTTAATCTAGACATTCTCCATTCCAATCCATTTAGTTAATTAAATCTTTAACCCTCTATTGAAGAAGAAACATCTCAAATTAATTGTGGTTGGATTCTAGATTTTCTAAGTATGTGTTTTTATGCTTTTTCTTTATCTTGTAATTAATTTTTACTTGGAAATTTATTTATATGTGTTTCTTAATTTTTAGAAAAGTTTTTATGAATGTTTTCCTTAAAATTATTTGAGGAAAGTGTTTTATAAAAATGAAATTTTTTTAATAAGGCTTGTGTAATGTAATTTTTTATAGTACACTATGTGACTATGTTTGGTATTTAGTAGCACATGAGATAACTGGTGTGTGAGAATGTGTTGTGAAATAAATTCCATGGTTGGTTCAAGATTATATTTACGTTTTGAACTTATTAATGAATTGTTTTAAAGATATTTTGAGATGTTTACCTTATATTTATTGGTGAAAACTGGGATCTGTAGAGGTGTTCCATGATTAAGACATATAATTACTGCTAAACATGTCGATAAACCATTCATTGTAGTGAATTATTGAAATTTTTGATGTTTTTAGTCCTTTTTTATTTGTAGTTTCTTTTTATTCTGATGTTTCTTATTGATACCTATGATGGGAATTTATTTTAGTTTCTAAATCGGCTGAGACTCCCCCACCATGAATAGTGTATGCAACCTCTACCCTTATTTAATCATTTTGTTTACACAGCCTATGAAACCTCTACCCTCATTTAATCAGTGAACTCAAGTCATTAATTAATCCTTCATTCTCACTGGCATGTAATAAATTGAATTATGTAAACCCATACTCACATGATTTCTTACCTTATATAGTGTCCAACATATGGAATACGAGATTTTGAATTCATCAGTTAACCAGGATCATAAATTCCATTTCCCCCAAGATGACTATGCTAATATAACTTTACGGTCAATTAAATATGGTTCTCATTGTACATTGTATATTATGTGTCCTTATTGGACAATACTCACTTTTATGAGGGTGGGGTACTTTTCACTACCCATGCTAGAATGTGTAGACATCCATAAAAATATTAGATAAGTCACAAGTTTAATTCAGTAATGTTGTTATAATTGACATACTTTATTATTAATCTCAAAATTAAAAATAAATGTTTTTGTCTATACTTAATGAAATTAAATCTTTTTACAAGACATGAACAACCTATTAGTGTAGAAGAATAAAATTTATTCACCCATGACGTGAGCTTGACTTGGGGAAGTAATTGGGTAATGAATGGTATGGCTATAGAGGAGCCAATAATGAGTTATTGAACATGAGTGAATGATTTGGGATGCCTATAACACATAATGGGACCTGATGCATGTGCCTCTTATAGACCTAATGAAAATGAATATAAATAAATTTTAATTTAATTTATGAGTACTTGTTCTTTACATTATTTTAATAGTTCACTACATCGAATAGAAACTTATTCCTTTATCATTTATTTAAATGTATTTTCTATTAAAGTTCAATCCTATTGAATTGTTTATAACAAAATGACATAAATAAATTCGTTTTAAAGAATGTACAGAAGTTGGATGTACAAAACCGATCGGATCTCAAGCGATTTTCAAAACAATTTGTAGAGCTTTATAGATTTTTCATTTCACAATGCTTCATATAGTGGTCGCATACACTGCCCATGTTCCAATTGTGTTGGTAGACCTTGGTTGAGCCATTAAGAATTCAGCTTCCACATAACCAAAAATGGTTTTCAAGAAAACTTCATTGTGTGGTATCACAATGGGGAGAAAATGAAATCTCAAATTGGTGATGATCGAAATGAAAGGACTGGAATGGAGAATTTGTTACATGGTCATTTTCTATTTATTCATCATCATGAAAAAGAAAGGATTTAAACTCAAGAAGACTTCAATATGAGGAAAACTGATGCATCTAGTGAAAATGATGATATTGATAGGGTGAAAAAATTGAATGATGCTGCCATGACTCCAGTATATCGACAATGCGATAAAATAAAAATGCTGCAATTTTTAGTCCGATTATTTCATGGGAAAACTATGTATGGTATTTCTCATACAGAAATCGATTACATTCTTACCCTCTTAAAGGATTTACTTCCAGATGATGCAGATATTACCTCAAACCACCATATGGCATGGAAGTTAGTTGAGGAACTTGGATTTTCAAGAAGAAAAAAATTCATGTTTTCCTGAAAGATTACAGTTTATTCTAGGAGGAAACCCCTGAGCTAAATGATTGTATAAAATGTGGCATATCCCGTTGGAAGTCAAAATCTGATGGAACACCATCCCGCATTCCACAGAAAGTAATGTGGCACTTTCTATAAGGCCCCAGCCTTAAACCTTACTTAATCTTGAGTTATCACAAGATTACACGTTGAGGATCTTTTCAGGTTTAGAGTTTTAGAGAATTAGATCTTAAAACATGCATTAAAACCCACATTATAACAAAGTGGTTACATAAAGATAGTATTCTTCATTCCCATCAATGGAAACATATTTAAAATAAACATGGATTCTTTCTTGACACTTCCTTGACACTATCATCATATCATGTACCTTTCCCTTGACCTGTGAAAAACATTTCAAAAAAACTTGGGATGAGCATAAAAAGCTCAGTAAGGGATATAAAAATATGGAAAGGAAACATGGGTACATATATAGATAAGGATGAGATCATAATTTACCCATAAAACATAAGCACTTTGACATACCTCATCAAATCATGAATAAATCATAGAAATCATAAGACATAAAGGTAACTTGATGCATTCATAACATTCTTACGTAGGGAGTAACCCTCTTGGTTACGTTTGGAATACCCATCACAGTATATTCCATAAAATCTCTTCGGAGAAACCTTAACGTTTCACTCCTTCGCGTTACCCAATGCATTGGAGAGCTATATCGGGCTCACCCGCCCTTAGTTTATCACGGAACCACCCGTCTTCATAATAATGCCCAAGAACCTCAACATAATCGTATCACATAAAACATGCATAAAGGAAACATAACATTTCCACCTTTCAATCACAAGATATCAATACAACACATTGATATAAAATCATTATGAAAACCATTTTCAATACACAAATAAAAGAAAAGTAAAACATGGTATTTATTTTTCTTTTAAAAAGAAGGTATGGCTTGTAGAGGAAGCCGAAACTCGAATAACGGTCACGACGGCGGAGAAGTCATTGTCGCCGCATACGTACGACAAAAACATTCCCTTTTGTCTTTTAGTAAACGCTTCGTATAAAAAAGATTCATTTTGAAGAAATGTAAAAGTCAAAGGGGTTTATACACCGTATAAAAGAAATTTGTGTATAAAATAAAATATGCCTCAATGAAAAGAGATTGAGACGAAGTCCCATACCTCGTATCCGACTTCGCCCGACCGTTCTTTAACCTCCTGAATAATAAACTTGAGTTAATATCTACTTACTTATGAACCTTTTTCAAGTTCATTATTCCTTTTATACCATGTTATGAACATCATGTAATCATTTAAGTTAATAATGTTCATTTTGTCGGTATTTGGTTCTTAAGTCAAAAATAGACTTCTTACACTTACATGTTGTTAATTTGGTCAAAGGTTAGTTATATCCAGAATTATATTAATGATTTGGATAACATATATATCATATATATTCATCATATACATGTATTTATAATATTACATCCCATTTAGAGGTAAGAAATGAAATGCACCGTTCATGGAGACGGTAAGCCATACGTACGCATGAACGCTACTTCCATTTCTATTTCGTATTTTCTGGAATGGAATCATAATGATATAAGAGTATATTATAATACCAGTATAATAACATATATAATATCATTAACTTTATCCTTTACACATCCCACATATGGTATTAACGAATCAAATCACTTTCAGGGGGCGGTAGTCCGCACTTCCTAAAATGAAGATATCGTGTTTACCCATAATGGAAACCATAAAGGTATGACCAAAATGAAAAAACAAAAGAAGATTAAGGAAAACATAAACATATTATATATCATATATAAAAATAGTGACATCATAATGCCCACCTTTGAAGGTGTTAAATGAGTATTGAACAATCATCGTTTCGGGAGGCAGAATTTCGCCATCCACAGAAACCGTATGTTCTTTAACCATTTGTTGTAGTTGTGTGAGAGTGTAGGTCAAATAAATCTTATAACAACATCCTATTATATTTAAGATACTGGTGTGGTTACAAAATAAGTAAATATAAAGATTTTAGGGGGTTGGAGAAGCAAAATAAAACAAATGAACATGAGAGAATGAATTACCTTTAAAAGTGTAACTCCTTTTGATTTGAGCCTAAAGGCTTACTTTGAAAGGATTCTGGCCAAAGGGAATCCTCTAGGATGAGGAGAGGGATGTGGAGAGAGTAAATGGTCAGGGGTTGGCCGAGCCAAAGGCTTGAGGAGTGTGTGAAATGAGGTAGAGGTGGGGGCCTTTTATAAGAGGAGAGGAGGGGCACTTTTGGAAAGTAAAGATAAGTTACTTTATTTTAAAAAGAGTTTCGGTTTCAAAAGGTCCCACATTGCTATAATTCTAGGATAAGGTGATAAGTATTCTAAATCCACTCATCCAATTGGTTTTTGCCATGTGTAGGTTTTAGATTTTTCATTATCTTTCCATTTTATTTAAATCGTTAAATAATGAGGTCATCGCTGCATCATCATGATGTCATAAATAATTTAATTTATTTAAAGTCTAAAAATTATAAAAAAATACTATGATGTAGGAAATCTTTATATATTTCCAATGACTATTTATAATCAAATATCGGATCTTTATAACCCCATGTAAAAATTGTTTTAATAAAACATATTATGTTTGTGTCATTTTTACTTTTACATTAAATAAAAAGTTATTTATGTCATTTCCCAACCAAAGTGGATCCATGGGGTCCCCAAGTTGACCCATGGCTTGTCTTGGTCGGCCATGACACAACCAATGAGGGTAGTACATGTGTCAAGCTCATCTAATTTTATTAAAGAATTATTTTTACCTTAAACTACACTAATTACCACTAATCATGATTAAAACTTAATAAGTTACTATTCACCAAAAAATTATTTTAATCTCATTGAACCACATTTTACTTCTTAATGACAACCATGTATGTAAGATTTTTGAAATTCAAAACACAATGATGGCAAAATCTCATTTAAATGGAAAATCATTTTTTATAAGTACCACTTAGTGGTTTCATTATTCATCAAAAATTGAAGTTTTTCAGAAAATTACCAAAAATTCACACTAAGCTATATTTGATATTCCGAATTCAAAAATGAATTCTATTTTGAAAATTTCAAAACATATAAGTCACATTAATTAATTTAATAATTAATTCCCGCTGTCAGAGTAAATAGTGTGTTTTTATAAAACAATAAGTATCAAAAGATTGACACCAGTTTAAGTCTAATTTCAAAGTGAAATTGATTCCAATGACCATAATTGGATAAAATGGTAAAAATATATTCTAATTTCACTTCAAAACCAATTCAAAAGATAATCTAATCATATAAATAAATTAGATTAACAAGCAGTTTTGAAGTAACATGCAGTATTTTTCACTATTCATTAAAAAATGAACATTGTCAGAAAAATACCAAAAATTCACACAAAGTAAATTTTGATGTCCCAATCATAAAGAATAAGTTTATTTTGACAAACATAGCTTATAAAATTGTCAAAAGATAGATTTAAAAATGTTTTTCCCTCAAAAGGCAGTAAAACAATCTTTTAAAAATAGTAGTGTATTCCATGCTTAAGATGGGATTTATTTTCATTTTAAGCCTCTAAAACACTATATTAATCATTAATAGACATAAAAATATCTATTATTCATTACTTACTTGGGATGTTACATCCTTCCCCCCTTTAGAAAATTGCATCCCCGCAATTTATTTACTTATCGAATAAATGGGGGTACTTATCCCTCATTGCATTTTCAGATTCCCGTGTTGCCTCTTCCATCATGTAGTTTTTCCACAAAACCTTTACATGCTTAATCACCTTATTCTGTAACACTTCCTCCCTGTGGTCAAGAATCTGGACCAGTTGTTCCTCATAAGATAGGTTCTCCTCCAGCTGAACTACCTCTGGACTCAAAACATGAGATGAATCTGGCATATACTTTCTCAACATCGAAACGTGAAAAACATTGTGTACCTGAGATAAACTCGGAGGTAAAGCCACTCGGTATGCAACTGATCCAACTCTCTCCAGAATATCATATGGTCCAATGAACCTTCGACTCAACTTTCCTTTCTTACCAAATCTGATCACACTTTTCCAAAGAGAAACCTTGAGAAAAACATGATCACCTACCTCGAAAGATAGATCCTTCCTCCGGTTTTCCGCATAACTCTTCTGCCTGCTCTAAGCTGTTCTCATGTGTTTCTGAATCAGCTGAACTTTTTCTGCCATCTCTTCTACCAATTCTGGTCCCATCAACTTCCTTTCACCCACTTCATCCCAGAAAGCTGGAGTTCGACACCGCTTCCCATATAATGCCTGAAATGGTGCCATCTGTATACTGGAATGAAAATTGTTATTATATGAAAATTCAACCAAAGAAAGATGTTGGTCCCAACTTCCCTGATAATCCATAGAACAAGCTCGTAGCATATCCTCCAATGTCTGAATTGTTCGTTCTGAATGCCCATCTGATTGAGGATGAAAAGCTGTACTAAAATTTAATTCAGTACCCAACGACTTCTGAAGGCCTTTCCAAAAGTTAGAAGTAAACCTGGGATCACGATCTGATACAATGGAGAGAGGAACTCCATGTAACCTGACTATCTCTTTAAGATACAAATGTGAAAGTTGATCTAGGTAAAAAGTATCTCGTATAGCAAGGAAATGAGCAGACTTGGTCAAGCGATCAACAATAACCCAGATTTCATTATTACATCGAGATATCTTCGGTAATCCCACAACAAAGTCCATGGATATGTTTTCCCATTTCCACTCTGGCACTGGTAAAGGCTGAAGCATCCCTTTCGGTAACTACCGCTCTCCTTTAACCTGCTGACAAGTCAAACACTTCGCGGTAAAATTAGCAATATCTCTTTTCATTCCATCCCACCAGAAATACTCCCGCAGATCTTTGTACATCTTAGTACTGCCAGGATGAAATGAAAATAGAGAACTATGAGCTTCACATAACAAATCTCTCTTCAACTGTGAATCACAAGGCACACACAATCTCTTCCCAAATCTCAAAACACAATCATTATCAATGTTGAATTCAGGCAACTTACCTTTCTGAACCAGCTCTACATTTTTCTGCAACTCACTGTCTTGCTTATGTGCTTGCTTGATTCTATCTGATAGAGAAGATCTCACTGAAACCTGAAACAAAACAGAAGGACTTCCTGCACCAAAAAATTCTATGCCAAATTTCATCAAATCCTTAACCAAATTATCACGTTCCAAACGCAACATTTTTATTGAAGCATTACTTTTTTGACTCAAAGCATCAGCCACTTTATTTGCTTTTCCCGGATGGTAATGAATTGTACAATCATAATCCTTGATTAATTCTATCCATCTCCTCTGTCTCATGTTTAACTCTTTCTGAGTGAATATATACTTTAAACTTTTTTGATCGGTATATATTTCACACTTTACTCTATACAAATGATGCCTCCAAATTTTTAAAGCAAAAACAACAGCAGCTAATTCCAAATCATGTGTAGGGTAATTTACCTCATGAGTTTTCAACTGTCGTGAAGCATAAGCAATTACCTGATCATTCTGTATTAGGACGCAACCAAGTCCTTTCAATGAAGCATCACTATATATAACAAACTCACCATTCCTGGAAGGTAGTGCCAAAACTGGAGCATTCACCAATCTTCTTTTCAATTCCTGAAAACAATCATCACATTATTTTGTCCAGATAAACTTAACACCCTTCCGAGTTATCTTAGCCATTGGACTAGATAACCGTGAAATTTTTTTAACAAACCTTCGGTAATATCCCGCCAAACCAAGGAATATACGAATCTCGGTTACATTTGTGGGTCTTGGCCATTCTTCCACAACTTATTTTTGGAGGATCAACAGTTATTCCATCTTTAGAAACAATGTGACCAAGGAAAGAAATTTGTTGCAACCAAAACTCACACTTTCTGAATTTCCCATACAGTTTATTTTCTTTTAAGGTTTGCAAGATAACCCTTAAATGTCTTTCATGCTCCTCTTTGCTTTTAGAAAACACCAAAATATCATCAATGAAAACCACCACAAACTTATCCAAGAACTCATGGAAAATTATATTCATTAAGTCCATGAATACAGAAGGTTCATTGGTTATCCCAAAAGGCATTACTACAAATTCATAATGGCCATATCTCATACGGAACGCGGTCTTCGGAATATCTGCCTCTTTTACCTTCAGCTGATGGTACCTCGATCTCAAGTCAATATTTGAAAAAAACTGAGCTCCCTGGAGCTGATCAAACAAATCATCGATATGAGGCAAAGGATATTTGTTCTTAACAGTGATGTTATTCAAGGCTCTATAATCAATGCAATGTCTCATAGAACCATCTTTCTTTTTAACAAATAAAATAGGAGCACCCCATGGTGATGTGCTAGGTCTAATGAAACCTTTCTCTAATAAATCTTGCAATTGCTCCTTCAACTCTAAAAGTTCAATTTGTGCCATTTGATAAGGGGGTTTTGAAATTGGCTTAGCATCAGGAACTAAGTCAACAGTAAACTCAACATCCCGATCCGGTATTATTCTAGGCAACTCATCAGGAAAAACATCAGGATACTCATTTACCACTGGCACATCATTAATCTGAACAGTTCCTTTATTTTCAACGACGTGTGCAAGGTAACATTCATTTCCATCTTTTACAAGTTTCTCGGCCTCTTGATATGTTATCAAAAGTAAGGGTTCATTCTTGTACACAAACTGAAAGTCTTTATGAAAAGAAACTTCTTTATCTCTACAGTCAATCTTAGCAAGGTAAATAGAGAGCCAATCCATACCCAGGATAACATCAAACTCTACTAGAGGTAGAACAATAAGGTTTTCAAGTAGGTTCTTTCCACAGATAAGGATAGAAAGATTCTTATAAATTCTTTTTGCCTCAACATTTCCCCCAGGTGTTTTTACCAAAAGTTCAGGAGTCATTTCTTGAGATGGTATTCCCATTTTAATAGAAAAATTTTCAGAGATGAAAGAATGTGTAGACCCCGAATCAAACAACACACTGGCATAATCTGAAAAAACAAACAAAGTACCTGATACAACTTCATTTGATGGCCCGACATATGCTGAAGTAGTTGAAAAGGATTTCACCACCCCTTTCTGCTTGTAGTCTAACTACTTCCCATCACTCAACCTCTTTTTCGGACACTCGTTTGCATAGTGACCCATCTCATTTCACTTATAACATTTCACTAACTATAAATCAAATTTGTTCTTACCCTCACCTTGATCCTTTTCAGTGCAATCACGAGCCTTATGTCCCATCTTACCACATCGGTAGCACTTTCCAGAATTCAGAAGACATTCCCTAGCATGCCTTTTTCCACATTTACCACAAACTGAAAACTTAGTTCTCTTACCATCAGAATTTTTTGAAGAATTCTTACCTTTCTCCTGCCACCTCGGTCTCTTCTTCTGCTGGTTGTTATAGAACAGTTGGTCATCAGAAAACTCCATTTCCACCTTCTCAGCACATCAAAAAAGCTTTTCATAACATTTAAACTCACGAGAAGCTAATGCCCTTCGATATTTTGGCTTTAATCCTGCGTAAAAACGAATGATTTTACTATCAAGGTCTCAGATAAAATTTGGAGCATACCTTGCCAATCGAGTGAACCTTTCTTCATAGGCAGCCACTGAGTCTTCCTCTAGCCTCAATTCCAAGAATTGTTTTTCCATCCTAAGTCAAACAGCCTTAGGAAAATACTTCTCAAGAAACATACCTTTGAATTCATCCCAGTCAAGAGCATCAATCTCATCGGCGTCCCTGATATTTTTAACCATAGACCACCACTGATCTGCTTCACCCTCCAAACGGTAAATAGCAAGACTAACCTTTTGATTGTCTGAACACCCCATGACATCAAAAATCGTATCCAGTGCTTTAATCCACCCTTCAGCTAACACAGGGTCATATGATCCTCTGAATGATGGGGGATGTTGCCTTATGAAATGTTCCACCACTGACATGTTCCTCTGCGGTTGATCTGGCTGATCTCGTGCATGGATACCACCACCATTTATCGCTTGAGTCAACTGCGCCATTACTGCAACAAACTGTTCAGTTCCAATTCTGACCATTTCTGGATGCTAATTCGGAAGGTTATTTCCTTCTGTATGCCTTCCTAGCACTGCTTCCATGTTTCCTCTGTGGAAAACCATTCCGAACAAACATGTCTTAGATGAAGCAACATGGTAATCTTCAAATGCTATATCATTTCAAAAAAAAAATTGGATAATCATTTAATATAATTCTAACTCCTAAAGTTATCTAAACCGACCGCTGATACCAACTATAAGGCCCCAACCTTAAACCTTACTTAATCTTGAGTTATCACAAGATTACACGTTGAGGATCTTTTCAGGTTTAGAGTTTTAGAGAATTAGATCTTAAAACATGCATTACAACCCACATTAAAACAAAGTGGTTACATAAAGATAGTATTCTTCATTCCCATCAATGGAAACATATTTAAAATAAACATGGATTCTTTCTTGACACTTCCTTGACACTATCATCATATCATGTACCTTTCCCTTGACCAGTGAAAAACATTTCAAAAAAACTTGGGATGAGCATAAAAAGCTCAGTAAGGGATATAAAAATATAGAAAGGAAATATGGGTACATATATACATAAGGATGAGATCATACTTTACCCATAAAACATAAGCACTTTAACATACCTCATCAAATCATGAATAAATCATAGAAATCATAAGACATAAAGGTAACTTGAAGCATTCATAACATTCTTACGAAGGGAGTAACCCTCTTGGTTACGTTTGGAATACCCATCACAGTATATTCCCTAAAATATCTCCGAGGAAACCTTAACATTTCCCTCCTTCGCGTTACCCAATGCATTGGAGAGCTATATCGGGCTCACCCGCCCTTAGTTTATCACGGAACCACCCGTCTTCATAATAATGCCCAAGAACTTCAACATAATCGTATCATGTAAAACATACATAAAGGAAACATAACATTTCCACCTTTCAATCACAAGATATCAATACAACACATTGATATAAAATCATTATAAAAACCATTTTCAATACAAAAATAAAAGAAAAGTAAAACATGGTATTTATTTTTCTTTTAAAAAGAAGGTATGGCTTATAGAGGAAGTCGAAACTCAAATAACAGTCACGACGGCGGAGAAGTCGTTGTCGCCGCATACGTACGACAAAAACATTCCCTTTTGTCGTTTAGTAAATGCTTCATATAAAAAATATTCCTTTTGAATAAACGTAAAAGTCAAAGGGGTTTATACACTATATAAAAGAATGTTGTGTATAAAATAACATATGCCTCAATGAAAGGAGATTGAGACGAAGTCCCATACCTCGTATCCGACTTGACCCGGCCATTCTTTAATCTACTGAATAATAAACTTGAGTTAATATATACTTGCTTATGAACCTTTTTCAAGTTCATTATTCCTTTTATACCATGTTATGAACATCATGTAATCATTTAAGTTAATAATGTTCATTTTTTCGGTATTTGGTTCTTAAGTCAAAAATAGACTTCTTACACTTACATGTTGTTAATTTGGTCAAAGGTTCGTTATATACAGAATGATATTAATGATTTGGATAACATATATATCATATATATTCATCATATACATGTATTTATAATATGACATCACATTTAGAGGTATGAAATGAAATGCACCGTTCATGGAGACGGTAAGCCGTACATACACATGAACGCTACTTCCATTTCTATTTCGTATTTTCTGGAATGGTATCATAATGATATAAGAGTATATTATAATTATAGTATAATAACATATATAATATCATTAACTTTATCCTTTACACATCCCACATATGGTATTAACGAATCAAATCACTTTCAGGCGGCGGTAGTTCGCACTTCATAAAATGAAGATATCGTGTTTACCCATAATGGAAACCATAAAGGTATGCCCAAAATGAAAAAAAAGAAGCTTAAGGAAAACATAAACATATTATATATCATATATAAAAATATTGACATCATAATGGCCACCTTTGAAGGTGTTAAATGAGTATTGAACAATCATCGTTTCGGGAGGCAGAATTTCGCCATCCACGGAAACTGTATGTTCTTTAAACATTTGATGTAGTTGTGTGAGAGTGTAGATCAAATAAATATTATAACAACATCCTAGTATATTTACGATACTGGTCTTGTTTCAAAAGATGTAAATAAAAATAGTTTAGGGGGTTGGAGAAGGAAAATAAAACAAATGAACATGAGAGAATGAATTACCTTTAAAAGTGTAACTCCTTTTGATTTTTGCCTAAAGGCTTCCTTTGAAAGGATTCTGGCCAAAGGGAATCCTCTAGGATGAGGAGAGGGATGTGGAGAGAGTAAAGGGGCAAGGGTTGGCTGAGACAAAGGCTTGAGGAGTGTGTGAAATGAGGTATAGGTGGGGGCCTTTTATAAGAGGAGAGGCGGGGCATTTTTGGAAAGTAAAGATAAGTTACTTTATTTTAAAAAGAGTTTCGGTTTCAAAAGGTCCCACATTGCTATAATTCGAGGATAAGGTGATAAGGCTTCGAAATCCACTCATCCAATTGGTTTTGTCCATGTTTAGGGTTTAGATTTTTCATTATCTTTCCATTTTATTTAAATCGTTAAATAACGAGGTCATCGCTGCATCATCATGATGTCATAAATAATTTAATTTATTTAAAGTCTAAAAATTATAAAAAAAATACTATGATGTAGGAAATCGTTTTAGATTTCCAATTACTATTTATAATCAAAAATCTGATCTTTATAACCCCATGTAAAAATTGTTTTCATAAAACATATTATGTTTGTGTCATTTTTACTTTTACATTAAATAAAAAGTTATTTATGTCATTTCCCAACCAAAGTGGATCCATGGGGTCCCCAAGTTGACCCATGGATTGTCTTGGTCGGCCATGACACAACCAATGAGGGTAGGACATGTGTAAAGATCATCTAATTTTATTAAAGCATTATTTTTACCTTAAACTACACTAATTACCACTAATCACGATTAAAACTTAATAAGTTACTATTCACCAAAAAAATATTTTAATCTCATTGAACCACATTTTACTTATTAATGACAACCATGTATGTCGGATTTTTGAAATTCAAAATACAATGATGGCAAAATTTCATTTAAATGGAAAATCAGTTTTTATAAGTACCACTCAGTGGTTTCACTATTCATCAAAAATTGAAGTTTTTCAGAAAATTACAAAAAATTCACCCTAAGCTATATTTGATATTACGAATTCAAAAATGAAGTCTATTTTAAAAATTTCAAAACATATAAGTCACATTAATTAATTTAATAATTAATTCCCGCTGTCAGAGCAAATAGCATGTTTTTATAAAACAATAAGTATCAAAAGATTGACACTAGTTTAAGTCTAATTTCAAAGTGAAATTGATTCCAATGACCATCATTGGATAAAATGGTAAAAATATACTCTAATTTCACTTCAAAACCAATTCAAAAGATAATCTAATCATATAAATAAATTATTTTAAAAAGCAGTTTTGATGTAAAATGCAGTATTTTTCACTATTCATTAAAAAATGAACATTGTCAAAAAAATACCAAAAATTCACAAAAAGTACATTTTGATGTAACAATCATAAATAATAAGTTTATCTTGACAAACATAGCTTATAAAATTGTCAAAAGATAGATTTAAAAATGTTTTGCCATCAAAAGGAAGTAAAACAAACTTTTAAAAATATTAGTGTATTCCATGCTTAAGATGGGATTTATTTTCATTTTAAGCCTCTAAAACACTATCTTAATCATTAATAGACATAAAAATATCTATTATTCATTACTTACGTGGGATGTTACACTTTCCATTGATTCCCAGACTTTATAATCTTTTTATGTCTGAGGACATATAAATAAAAATGAGATGGAATGATACCGAGAGAAAGAAGACTAATGATTAGTTGGTTAAAACTGCAGATGGACTTTCATGGTAGATATTTGATTCTCGACATCCTAATTTTGCAGCTGACGTGTGTAATGTGAGGCTAGGTCTTTCATGCGACGGTTTTAATCCATTTGGGCATATTCTTACTTCACACATCACATGGCTAGTTTTTATACACATTTATAATCTTCCCCCATGGTTTTGTATGAAAAAACCTTTCACTTTCATGAGTATACTCATATATGGTCCTTCTGATCCCAACATTGATATTGATGTATACATTCAACCTTAAAAAAAGAGTTGAAACTTCTTCGGGATGTGGGAGTGCGAACATACGATGCTTGTTAGAAAGACATATTTCAGATGCGTGTTGTGCTTATATGGAAGATCAATGATTTTTCTGCTTATGCAATGATGTCTGCATGGAGCACGAAGGGAAAAATGTCATGCCTAGTTTTTATGAAGAATAAATGATCCATAAGACTGAAACATCGATGTAGTTTCAGTTTTATGGGACATCAACAATTCTTGCCAAATGATAATCCATATAGAATGAATCGTCGAAGATTTGATAATACCATAGAGACTGATGATCCACCTCAGTGTATGTCTGAAACTAATGTTCTTAATGAATTGAAAGATTTCAGTTTCCCATTCGTGAAGGGTCAAATGAAATCTGGAAGGAGAAAGAATGTTTCCACTGAAACATGTTACAATTGGAGGAAGAGGAGTATATTTTTTTTATTTTCCTTATTGTCCAACTCATTTGTTACGTCGTTGCTTAGACGAAACACATATTGAAAAGAATATATGCAAAATTATTCTTTTGGTTCTTCTAAATTTCAAGGGGAAGACAAAATATGATTTACGATATCGGTATGACTTGGTGGATTGGGGGATCAGACCAGAATTGCATCCTGTGCGTATTAGTGAAAATAAATGGCAACTTCCATGTGCTTCTTATATGATGACCCTTATAGAAAAAACAATTCCTGGAAGTATTGGAGACTATTAGAGTTCTTGATGGCTATTCATGCAACATATCTAAATGGGTCAACAGGAGAGAGTTAAAGCTAAAATATTTGACGAATCATGATTATCACATTATACTACATGAGTTGCTTCAAATAGTAATTCATTATCTTTTGTCCAATAATGTAAGGGTGACTATTATTCAGTTGTACCATTTGTTTAGAGATCTTTGTGCTAAGAAGTTTTCCAAGTCTTTCTTGCAAAAAATGTTGACAGATGCCCCATTAATTTTGTGTGAGTTGGAGAAAATATTTCCTCCATCATTTTTCACATGCATGTTGCATCTGACTGTCCATATTCCCACTAAAATACTTCTTGAAGGACCTGTTTCTTTTCATTGGATATATCAAAATGAATGAAATATGTACACATTAAAGTCTTATGTCCGAAATAGGAATCATCCCGATGGTTCTATCATGAACGGTTACTAGGATCAAGAATGTATGTATTTCTGATCAATGCATTTGTCTAATCTTACTACAAGAATGAATAGACCAATGAGAAGTTAAGAAGAATAGTATGAGAAAATTGAACCCATTTTCCCATCACTTCCTCAAATAAGAGGAATTCCTGGATCATAAACATTGAATACATTAAGCCATGAAGAGCGGGAGATGGCACATCGCACAGTTTTGTTCAATTGTGATTTGTTCGATGACTATATCAGGTAACTAAATTGAATATGTATATCTTACAAATATATCTATTAAAATATTCATATTTTTTATCTATAGGGAACATAAAACAATGATAAATAGGAAGCATCGTTCTTTATCTTTGATAAGGAAAGAGAATTTTCATAGCAAAGAGTTTTCTGCTTGGTTAAAATTGAAGGTAAAAATATTACTGTTTAAAATAATTATATCAATATTTAATTAAGTTTAATAGTCATTTATATTGCAGGTATTGAGTTTTTCTGTTGACTCTGTCTCTGAGGAAATAAGATCTTTGTCTTTTTGTTCTAATACCGTGGTTCGTGACTGTAAATCAATTGTTTTCAATGGGTACAAATTTATTGTCACGGAATGAGAAAATAACATGATAACACAACATGATGATGTTATGGTTACTTCCACAATAGATTGTTATGCCAGTGCATCTGATAGTAGACCGTGATTTGAAAATGTGGGTTATTATGGAGTCGTTGAGAAAATAATAATATTGGATTATTACTCTCATGGACGAGTCACAATGATGAAATTCCATTGGTTTGATTCAATGATGAGACATGGCATATTTATTGATGATTGTGGATTTCGAGTAATTAATATGACTCGAACTCTTGCTACAGAAGAACCATATGTGTTGGCATAAATGGCTAAACAAGTTTTTTATTTCAAAGACAAACATCGACCTGAATTTGGTTTCATAGTTGAAGTAATTCCAAGACATATTTTTGATTTAGTATTGATCACAAATATGTTTTAGATGACTTGACTATTATGTGGATTTTCAATGTTTATTGGTTGCAGTTTTATTTGAATTGCATTTTCTAATTTGGAATTGAACTGTATTCAAGCCTATTCAGAAAATATTTCTAACTTGGTGAACATTACAACTTGTATGATATATTAAATCCATTCAAGATCGTCTAAAACCATCGATAGCTAAATTACTATTGAATCCCCTTATTACCTCATATATTTAGTTTTTTGTGTTACACATTAGTCTCCTTTTTCTAATTAATTACATATTTGTTTTCAAAAGCAGGAAATGCAGCCAATTGAAGAGAGACGAAGGAAAAAATGATGGAGACCAATTGTCAAATGGCAGAGATGGGCATTCCACCATTAGTGCCTACAGTGAGTACTTTATTTCAAGTATATATATTTAAAGAATAAATAATTTCATGTACTTAATTTTTTTGTATAAATTTTTGTAGGATCCACCTATACGTCAACAGTTATTCGATGAGGAGCCTAGTACTGGTCCTAGTACTCAGGCCGGTGGTACGAGGAGGGTTCGTACCAGAGGTCGATGAGCATATTCATGTACCCAACTAGACCCTGCCCCTCCAACTGACATATCATCCTTCCCACATTCTGATCCCGGTGTGTCGTTAGGGACACATGGGATATTTAGGCCTCCCATGTTTTGTCCACCTTTTGCATCTTCTGGCCCATCATTTTCATATCCCATGATAATTCCCACTCCCCAGTCTGAATCTGGTCATACAGATGTCCCATATTCTATTACTTATACTTCTGTATCTCCGAGATTCTATATTCCATCATCTTCGACACCTATTCCACCACAGGGTGTTACATTAGTTTCTATGGATCCAGCGATGCTCAGCGATCATACCGACATAGGTATATTTATAGAACACTAAAAAAAATAATAGTAATATTTATTTTCATTATAAAATATTTTTGATAAAAATATTTGTTTTTATATCATGAAAAATACATCTACTGATAGGAGGCGGGGGCGGGAGCGTACACGCAGGCGTTTGGTGTTGAACCACCGCACACAGGTTATGGTGGATTTCAATGAGGACAACCAAATGGTTGAGAAAACAGGGCAGCAATGTCGGAGTTTTTTGGCGACGCTTACCAAATACTCCGACATAATTCCCGTCAGCCCGCTATCATGGAGACATTTGACACATGAGGTCAAGGATAGAGTTTGGGCAGAGATATGGGTAAAACAATCTGTTGTATTTAATGCCATGAATTATTTTTGTATTTATCTAAATTAATATTTTGATGTCAGCTTCAATTTAATTTTCTCGATGGTGAGGGTGCATGACCAGAATGTCTAAAGGACTTAGGCAAGCTTTGGAGAGTCTACAAGCATGAGTTGTATATTGGATGGTTTTCTTGAGTCGGAACTCAGTTAGAGGCAGTACCAGTTGTGGATTATTTTCCTATAAAGTAGTATCATTAGATGATTTCCCATTGGAAGACTACCCAGTTTAAGGTATGAATTACATTTGAGGTATTTAAATAATAACATTCATGTTTTTCATTAATATTATCCTTTGAATTATCAAATTTTATTTAGGAATCATCTGGAAAAAATAAAAAAACATTGATGCAAAAAAATACCAACACACACTAGGATGTACTACGATGCCAGATCATGAGAGTAAGAAGGTATGATAATTGATTATAAGTTTTATTTACGACTTACAATTTATTTTGTTTCCTCAATTATTTAATAATTTTATAAAGGTTTTATATAAATTTAGTTTTCAATGTCATTGTAGAGTAAAATACAGAATATTGAAGGATGTGTGCCTCGAGAAAAACTGATTTTCTCGAGTATATGGAAAAAGGATGGAAGTTCCATCAACGAAGCGACTCAACAGCAGATTGTAAGTTTTAATCTGATTATTTTATATTTTAATATCTATTTTGTAACTTAATAATATATTTATATTTATAAAAGGATGCTTTAGAGGCCCTCGATGCCCAAGAACCAGACAATTTTGGGCCCACTGATCACTTACATCAGGTGTTGGGATAAGAGAAACCTGGAAGAGTACACTTCTAGACTAGGATAGCCCCAATGAGGTATTGGCCCTTCTCAGGTATGAGTTTTAGTGCCACTGAGCTACAGCAAGTTAGGGAACAGGTAGAATAGGCTGAGAAAAGGGCCACAGAGATGGAAGAACATTCTGCTAGGGCAAGCAGTGCATTTATGAAATTTATTTAAGTTCTACATCCAACACTTCCACCAGAGGCCATCTCATCTTTTGATGAATATTTTTCTTCGATACGTTCTATATATGGTGCACCAGGTGGCAGTTCTAGTGGTGTTCATGATGATGTCCAGCCTAAAGATGATGATGGTGAGGAGTCTGATGCGGAAGAGGATGGAGAGGAGAAGGGAAAGGCGGATGGCGAGGGCGAGGAGGAGGGTATTGTGTAGGGAAAGGACGATGATGGGGACAATGACAAGCGTGATGATGATGGTGATGATGGTGATGGTGATGTGGTACAAATTGATCTGTTACATTTTTTATTAATATTACTAAGATTTGATGTTTAATATATTCTATTTTTTTGGTTTTATCTAGACCCATAGTATAGTATTCAAGTTGAGTTATTTTTATATATTGTCTTTTTTTAGGGATTTTGTTGTACTTTAGTGGTTTTGGTGTATCTTGAGCATGTTGATAGAGTTTTGTGTGTTTGGGGACTCCCTGGATAGCCCCCCACCTTCCTGGACCATGGACAACCCCCACCATCCTTCTTGGACCCCAGACAGCCCCCCCGGACAGCCCCCCAGACACCCCCCGAACAGCCCCCCAGACAGCCTCCCAGACACCCCCCGGAAAGCCCCCCACCCTTCTCCCTGGACCCCAGACAGCCCCCCAGACAACCCCCTGGATAGCCCCCCAGATAGCCTTCCCACCCTCCTCCTTGGACCCCATAAAGCCCCCCAAACACCCCCCGGACAGCCCCCCACACAGCCCCCACCCTCCTCCTTGGTCCCCGGACAGCCCCCAGATAGCCCCTGGACACCCCCCCCCCCAGACAGCCCCCCCACCCTCCTTGATTTCAAATGCTTTTATTATTTCTCTGATCATGCAATGTTATTTAGGATTATTCCATTTTTATATGTCTTGAATTATATTAATGTCTTGGTAATCTTATTATGTGAAAACAACATCTATCATATGGAAAATTACCTCAATCTGAGGCCCGGTGTGGCCAGAACCACTCAAAGTGTCTCAGGTTAATTTGAAATGGACAACATTTTTAGTGAAAACAACAACTAGCATACAGAAAATCGACCAAACGCATTCAGATTGTGTTGATACTTTAGGAAAATGATCCATGGGTCATTTGAGACTTTTATGAGTGAACCCCGTCTAAATCTGAGGTGTGGTGTGGCCGGTACCACTCTAACTGTGTCTCTTTTGTTTAAAATGGATAGGATTTTAAGTGAAAACAACAACTGACATATGGAAAACTGACCAAACAAATTCGGAATGTGTTGATGATTTAGGAAAACGTTCCATGGGTCATATGTGTCGTGTACGAGTCAACCCCATCTCAATCTGAGGCGAAGTGTGGACGGAACCATTCGAAGTGTCTCCCTTTTGTTTGAAGTGGATAACATTTTATGTGAAAAGTAAAAATAACATACATAAAACCAAAAAAATGAATTTTTATTGTGTTGATACTTTAATAAAATGATCCTTGGCTCATATGTGAGGTGTACGAGTCAATCCCATCTAAATCCGAGGCGTAGTGTGGCCGGTATCACTCTAACTGTGTCTCTTTTGTTTAAAATGGATGAGATTTTAAGTGAAAAGAACAAATGACATACGAAAAACCAAACAAACACATTCGTATTCTGTTGATACTTTATCAAAATGATCCATGGGTCATATGTGACATGTACGAGTCAAGCACGGATCAATCCAAGGCGCACTGTGGCCGGTACCATTTGAAGTGTCTCACTTTTGTTTGAAATGGATAACATTTTAAGTGAAAAGTACAACTGAAATATGTAAAACTGACCAAATGCATTAGGATTTTGTTGATACTTATGGATAATGATATTTGGTCCAATTGTGACGTGTACGAGTCAATCCTGTCTCAGTCTGAGGCCCGGTGTGGTCGGCACCACTAAAAGTGTCTTAGGTTTATTTGAAATGGACAACATTTTAAGTGAAAGCAACAACTAACATACAAAAAACTGACCAACGCATTAGGATTATTTTGAAACATTAGGAAAACGTTCCATGGGTCATATGTGACAGGTACGTGTCAACATAGCCTGAATTCGAGGCGTGGAGTGGCCGGAACCACTCGAAGTGTCTCTCTATAGTTTAAAATGAACTTCATTTTAATTGAAAACAACAACTAACATATGGTAAACTGACTAAACACATTCAGATTTTATTGAAACTTTAGGAAAACGATCCATGGGTCATATGTGGTGTGTACGAGTCAACCGCGCCTCAATCCGAGTCGCATTGTGGTCGAGATCACTCTAAGTGTCTCTCTTTTATTTAAAATGAACAACATTTTAAGTATATACGAAAAACTGACCAAACGGATAATGATTGTGTCCATACTTTATGACAATGTTCCATGGGTCATATGTGACGTGTATAAGTCAACCCTACCTCAATCTGAGGTGTGGTGTGGCAGGCACCATTCATAGTGTCTCTCTTTTGGTTAAAATGGACATCATTTTAAGTGAAAACAACAAGTAACGTATGAAAAACTGACCAAACACATTCGAAATGGATTGATGATTTAGGAAAAATTATCCATGGGTCATATGGGATGTGTACGAGTCAACCCTTCCTCAATCCAAGGTGTGGTGTGGCCGGGTTCACTCTAAGTGTATCTCTTTTTTTCAAAAGGATATCATTTTAATTGAAAACATCAACTGGCATACGAAAAACCAACCAACACATTTAGATTGTGTTGATACTTTAGTACAATGATCCATGGGTAATTTAAGACATGTACGAGTCAACCCCATCTAAATTCGTGGTGCGGTGTGGCTGGTACCACTTTCACTATGTCTCTTTTGTTTAAAATGGACAGGATTATAAGTGAAAAGAACAACTGGCATACGGAAAACTGACCAAATGCATTCGGATTCTGTTGATAATTTATCACAATGATCCATGGGTCATATGTGACATGTACGAGCCAACATGGGCTCAATCCGAGTCGCGGTGTGTCTGGGATCACTCTATGTGTCTCTATTTTGTTTAAAATGGAAAACAATTTAAGTACATATGGAAAACTGACCAAACACATTCGGTTTCCATTAAAACATTAGGAGAACGATCCATGGGTCATATGTGACATGTAAGAGTCAACCCTGCCTCAATCAGAGGCATGGTGTGGCCGACACCACTCAAAGTATCTCTCTTTTGTTTAAAATGGACTTCATTTTAAGTGAAAACAACAACTAGCATATGGAAAACCGACCAAATGGATTTTGATTGTGTCGATACTTTAGCACAATGATTCATGGGCCATATGTGACATGTACGAGTCAACCCTGCCTCAATCCGAGGCATGGTGTGGTCGAAACTATTCATAGTGTCTCTCTTTTGTTTAAAATGGAGATCATTTAAGTGAAAACAACAACTGACATACAAAAAACTGAACAAACGCATTCGAAATGTGCTGATGCTTTAGGAAAATGATCCATGGTTCATATGTGACGTTTACGAGTCAACCCCACCTCAATCCAAGGCACGGTGTGGCCGGGTTCAATCTAAGTGTCTCTCTTTTGTTTCAAAAGGATACCATTTTAAGTGAAAACATCAACTGGAAAACAGAAAACCAACCAAACACATTTAGATTGTGTTGATAATTTAGTAAAATGATCCATGGGTCATTTGAGACGTGTACGAGTCAACCCCATCTAAATCTGGGGCGTGGTGTGGCCGGTACCACTCTAACTGTGTCTCTTTTGTTTAAAATAGACAGGATTATAAGTGAAAAGAACAACTGGCATACGGAAAACTAACAAAACGTATTCGGATTCTATTTATAATTTATCAAAAAGATCCATGGGTCATATGTGACATTTATGAGCCAACCCAGGATCAATCTGAGTTGTGTTGTGGCCGAGATCACTCTAAGTGTCTCTCTTTTGTTTAAAATGGACAACATTTTTAGTACATACGGAAAACCGACCAAACACATTTGGTTTCCATTGAAACTTTACGACAATGATCCCTAGGTCATATGTGATGTGTACAAGTCAACCTCATCTCAATATGAGGAGCGTTGTGGCTGATACCAGTCAAACTGTCTCTCCTTTTTTTAAATGGGCTTCATTTTAAGTGAAAACAACAACTAGCATACGGAAAACTGACCAAATGGATTTTGATTGTGTCGATACTTTAGCACAATGATCCATGGGTCATATGTGACGTATACGAGTCAACCCCTCCTAAATATAAGGTGCGGGGTGGCTGACACATTCATAGTGTCTATCTTTTGTTTAAAATGGACATCATTTTAAGTGAAAACAATAACTGGCTCACGAAAAACTGACCAAACACATTCTAAATGTATTGATTCTTTAGGAAAACGATGTAGAGACCCGAATCTTGACGTACATGGACATTACATTACTTTTTCGGAATACTTAGTACATAACAAAAACACACAAACAAGGACCGTAATAGTTTAGTGTCTTTGGAAACTTGGAACGTAATCTTCTAATCATGGTGAAAGACCTTCAACATATCCCATAAAGATCTTCCTTTTTTTCTTACCTAAAACCTTTCTTTATATCCTGAGGAAAATAAAACATAAAAGGGTGAGCTCAAATGCTTAGTAAGGGTAAACAAAAGAAATATCAATCACATCATATTCATAAGAACATAACTTTTGGAAATCTTAACCTGCAAAAGAGAGCATAATTTCATAACATGGGATAAATCATAGTAGTGAAATGTAATCACAATAATCATAACATAAAACCTGAAACTTTGTGGAATACACACATAATCATATATAATCATTTCTTATTAGTCAAGACTCATTACCAAGGCTATCTTAGTGGACAAAGTCCCTTTCTGAACCGAGTTCACTGCTTGTTTCAGTCCTGTTTCATTGAACTGGTATAACCTACCATTCCAGCCATGTCTATCTCATGAGATATAAAATCTTTACCCAATGCATTGGAGGGAGATATAGGTCCCCCCATATCATAATGATACCATTCTTATGTGTTCCACAAAATCATAAATCATACATCATTTCATAACCCATGTAATAAAAATGGGAATCTTTAAACATCGTGACATCATAAAACAATTCATATAAGATAAAAGAATTAATAAAAATATTTCCATCACAGCATAATCAAATCCATGTAATAATAGGGATAGAATCAAAACCCTTTATTATCTTAGATGGAAAATAATTTTGATAAAACACTTGAACATCATTCTTGAGGAAAATATCCTTTCTACTTCAAAAACATTTTTCCTTTCTTAACATGTCATACAATTTTAAACTAAAAGAAGTTGATTAAAAATAAACATAAAAACTTATAAAGGAAGATTCTTGGAAATTTTGTTTTAAAATTATATTCATGCCGTATAAGTTAAAAAAACATTCTTCTCGTACTTTTGTCAGAAAAGTCAAAAAGTACCTCGTACGAAAAACGAAAAAAGATTCCTTTCATATCTTTTACTAAAAACTCACTGAAGGGTAAAATTGGATTTAAAAAATTTTAGGTGGATGGAAATAATATTACATATTACGGAAACATGGATGTGGATGATAAAATACACCCCAGTAAATTTCAAAGTATAACCAATATCGGATAAAAATGAGATTGTGATATTTCCCTTAACTTAGGTCTGATTCGCTTCGTAAGTGTCTGAACCTCCTGTATAATGATTTAAATAATGTCATTGACTTATTACAGAATAATATTCATTGTTATAATATCATATATGGTTCACTTATGACTTTATATTACCCTTTCTTTTGTAAATTCATGTTAAAGTAGTGTTTTGGGTAAAATCGCCTCATTTGTCGTTCGTGTTTTAACTTGTAATTATTCATATGATTACTTAGATCATGATTACTTAAATCCATAATTTAAAACATTATTTATATATAATATATATTCAGAATATACATATATATAATATATCGATAAATGGAAAGAAATACACCGTTCATGGAGACGGTAGGTCGTACGTACGAATGAACGTTGTTTTCGTTTCTTTATTGAATTGAGGGGAATTAAGTAGATGACATAAATATATATATACATAAATTCAGAATCATTATGATGTCATATATTTCATTTTTATTAATTATATATACTTTATGATCATTCATGTATGGTTAACATGGAGAATGAATCTCATCGCGTCGGGGAGACGGTAGTCCGTACGTACGCACGAGCGATGATATCGTTCTCATGATCATGGAATTTTATTGGAGTGTATGTATACTATTTCAGAATCAATAATACTTTACAATAATCATATCTATTCATTATTTACACCATTATACCCATCCAAGTAAGGTGGTGGTGGAAAATAGATTACACCACGGCGTGGAGATGGTATTCCGTACGTACTCACGCGCGGTGATTTCATTTTCCGTAGGATGGATAGATTGTGAAATAGGGTTGTTTCATACTTATAATAACATATCAGTATATTAGTGATACTGATTTTATTACTTCATAATGAAACAAATAAAGAAGAAGAATTGGAAGGAGAAATAAAGTTGAAAGAATCGGTAACGAACATTACCTCTTCTTTGAAGCGCCTCTTTGAGACCTCCTCTTAGGGCACGACAATTGGTCTTTGAAGAAGACCAGAACCTCTAGGATGTTTCTTGGGAAGTGGAGAGGAGAAATTTTCAGGGGTGGTCCAAGCTTGAAGGCTCAATGTGGTGTGAGGAAGAGGGGGAGGAGGTGCCCTTTTATAAGGGAGGAGAGGGTCACCTTTGGAATAACTAAAAATATTATTTTATTATAAAGTCAAATTAGGTTTTTAATAGCTCCAAATTGATATCTTTCTAAGATAAGGTGAGTAGGGGAATAAATCCTCTCATCCAATAGAATTTAGACAAGTTTAGGTATCAATTGTGACCTTATAATTTAGATTTAACTTTAAGTTAGATAATTTAACTTTTACCGTGTCTTCTTGTTTTCTTACACTATAAGGTTAATAAACTTACTATATCAAGGAAAAAGAACCCCAAGTTGTTTATTATTAATATATATAACCTTATATAAGTCATTTGGCCGAACCTTATATTTTTAGGAATAAAATAACAATTAATAATATAATATTTGTTTTAAAAACTATTTTATGTCAATTTTGACACTATTTAGTAATTGATTTTTGTGAAACTCACAAAAGAATTATTAGTTCGAACAAAGTTTCTTAAATCAATAATAACATGTCATATTAACCTATAAAATTAGTTTAATTCATAAAAAGTCTAAAATTAGATTTATTTGGGTATTTATAACATCAATTATTTCAATATTAATTAATAAGATAATTACTGCATCATCGTTGTGTCATAAATAAATTAACTTATTTAATGTATAAAAATTACAAATAAAATACCATTATGTAGGAAATAGTTTTATCTTTATAATGAATATTTATAGTTGAATTTAACTTATGTATAACCCTATATTTAAAATTATTTACTTATTAAACTTTGATTTTAACTATTTTAACCCTTCTTTAAATAAATTAATAATAAATGTCCTAATCTAATCCAAGTGGGCTTAAATGGTCATATTTTATTCCTAATGTTGTTTGTGGTCTAATTACACTTATCCAATAGAATTAGGACATGTTTTAGGGTAATAATAATATCATTTTCACCCTTAATTGCCCTATTTACTTTTAACCGTGGTAAAAAAAGTAAAAAGTTACTATTTACCAAAAATTATTTTCATCTCATTGAACCACATTTTAGTCCCTGATATTAACCGTGGCTCTCGGATTTTCGAAATTCCACTCACAGAAGCGGTAAAATTAAGTTTTATGAAAAATTCTGTTTTTTTAACTACCACTTAGTGGTTTCACTATTCATCAAAAAAATGAAAGTTTCTAGAAAAATACCAAAAATTAGGCCTAAGATATATTTGATATTATAAATTCAAAAATTATGTCTATCATATCAAATTAAAAACATATCAGTTACATTAACTAATTTAAAAATTAATTCCCGTCGTCAAAACCAATAGTGTGTTTTTAAGAGATAATAACTATCAAAAGATTGCCACTTGTTTATAACTGGTTTAAATGTGAAATTACATCCAATGACCAACATTGTATTAAATTGTAAAAATATATTCTAAATATACTTTAAAACCACTCAAATTAATAATTTATCACTATTAATTATTTCTATTAAAAAAGTTGTTTTTAATTAAAATTTAGTAATTTTCACTATTCATCAGAATATGAAAGTTATCTGAAAAGTACCAAAATTTCACCGTAAGCTAATTTCGATATTCCGAATCCAAAAATAAAGTCCATTTTGAAAAATAAAATTGACAAAATTTCAAAAAGTGGTTATTACTATTCATAACGGCTAGTTTTAATAATATTTTAATAGCATATCGTTGTTTAGTGAAACTCAGTATTGCGTACTACACACGCTATCAGGGAAGGTCGTGATTGCATGTAATGCAAGTAAAGTCAAGGATGTATGTTGTGCAAGCTCCTTTTGGTGTAGCGTACAACACAAGACATTAATGAAAATAATATTTTTCATAAAATCTCAGGGTGCTACATTCTACCACCCTTAAAATGAATTTCTCCTTCCAAATTCGTTAGGGTTATAAATGGTTTACTATTCGAAAGTTTCTTTCATAGAAACCCACATCGTAAAAAGGAATACCAAAACAAATCTTTAAAAAAAAAGTATGAAACGTAACGGTTACCCAAATAAACTAATCACAGGGTTTCCACATAGGTGAAAATATGGATATGGAAGAGAAATCTAACCATCATGTTCTGATGGAGAGTGTTAGAGAACATGGCTATGGAAAATCCAGTAATCACAAAGACATAAATTTGTGGAGATATAAGGTACCATCTGATTCATCAGATATAAGAGCACTAGGACAGCATTTTTGGTTTTCAAGATTGTTTCCCTAAAGTTGATGAAATTGGAATTAGAAGAAATACTTTCGTGATTTCGGTATAGTCTCACCATTGGTCGTTCTTTGGACAATTTCCACTTCATCTCTTAAATAAATGAAGTTGAATTTTTCAATCGTGATGTGATAGCAGATCATGTGATAGAATGATGGGTCATTCCATCTGTCTCAAACAAAAGGTTAGAAATGTTATCAAAAAATACATAAGTCCATCTATAGTGAGATTAATCATATATGGTTCTTAAAATGGACTTATACTTCATATATCATACTAATTAATATAATAAAACTAGTTTCTAATAAACAGGGACTTCCTGTAGGCCAGTGGTAGGCAATAAAGGCCAGTCGCACTTCGGTTGTGGGTTCGATTCTCACGGCCTTGTCTGACGCGATGGGCTGTCGCCCGTCCTTCAGCTTGTCCTTTTTCTAAAACTATATTACTATAACATCCCATCAATAATATCGAAAAAAACTTTTATCCTTAAACAATACTAACTTATGTCCAACATAGTCCATTCCAATCTTTAGGCTTATCCATAATACTGCAGTCCACTCTCATAATATAGTGAAAATGATTACCAGAGATTTAATACCATCGTTGATCCCCATATATCATAAGATATGTCTTGTTGGTCACATTCCAAAAATTCAAAGGCCTTAATCATGTGTTCTCTTGAATACCCATTGAACCTTAGTGAAAACATGAATGCAGTTAAAAGTTAACACTTTCCACATACCAAAATCCTCAAAATTCTATATACTCAAACCATGATATCACTTAGTCCTTATATCAATCATGAGCTCATGAATACTTTCAAATATGTCATTTTCTTGTTTTCCCTTCATTATGCACATATAATCTTTTTTCCAAAAATATCTCAATCACATTCCATGGTTACCGGTACCATAAAATTATTGAATACCACAATAGACCAATACATAAATATTCTAATACTCACCATTATTTTGGAATCCCATTACATAAACACTTAATCATTCCACCACATCGTTGTCATATTCAACATCACCAAGGGTGATCGCATGTGACTTCCCTTTGTCCTTTGCCTTAAGTGGTTGCTCATGTCAATCATCACTAACCCTTAGATTAGGGAATTTATTGGCATAATGTCCCATCTCCTTGCACTTGAAACATTGAAGTGTAGTAGGTTCATTCTTTGTATCCCTCCCTTTTTTGTATCATTAGACATCTTCTTCCCATCATTGCGGCATTCAAATGCCTGATGACCTTCCTTTCCACATTTGAAAAATTTACTTGTCCCTTCAAGACAATCTCCACCATGCTTATTTCCATTCTTTGAGAATAAAGAAACATTCATCTTCTTTTCACCATTATTCTGAGATTTCTCCTTGAACTCCATCTTTCGTTTCTTGTCAAAACAATGAGATGGATAAGTAACACCAACTTCCATTTCTACCTTGATAGCACAACACACAATTTCTTCATAGCAACTGAAGTCTCTTATAGATAATTCCCTTCGAAGACTTGGTTTTAAGCCACTGAAGAATCGATCAACTTTACTTTCAGGTTTGATGATAAATCCAGATGCATACCTTTCAAGCCTTGTAAAATTCACTTCGTATATACCAACAGATTCCTCATCCTTTTTCTTTATTTCAAGAAACTCTTTCTCCATCTTTGTTCGAAGAATACGAGGGAAGTACTTATTGAAAAATAAGTTCTTGAACTCGTCCCATTCCATGGACTCAATTTCATCTCTTTGCCTCGTATTCTTGATAAGATTCCATCATTGATCAGCTTCACCTTCCAAACAATATACTGCTAAGATGACTTTATCATGTTCAGAACATTGAAGAAATGAAAATATCTTTTTAGTGGTACTGATCCATTGTTCAGCAACAAGTGGATCAGAAGACCCACTGAAAGAAGGTGGACGTTGCCTCATGAAGGACTCAATAGAATATTGTTCCCTTCTCTGCTCATTTGGAAGTACAGAATGATTCATAGATTGTGTAAGTATAGAAATAAGATTTTGCACTCCATCTCCCATAACATTTGTTTGTTCAGGAGGACAATCATTGCATTGTCCATTGCATTGATCAACATGGTTCCATCTGGTTCCAGCCATCGTCTAAAACCCAAAAAGAATAGTGTGAGAGGAAAAAATCATGCTAGGGAAAACAACATAATAAAGGGGGAGTACCCTCAATATCTAACATCTTAGGTTAAATTATAAGATCGTTAGCGCAATTCTAGGACTATAACCTATACGTATACTTAACCTTAGAGACATCCCTAGACATACCTTAGAAATATCTCGAGGGATCTCACTAACGTTTTCGCATCCTAGTTTCCAAAGGTTGACTAAACCTTTCCTCTCATACCAACTGTAGATACCCGAAGCCTGAAGTACGTGGACATTACATTACATTTTCGGAATACTTAGTACATAACAAAAACACACACACAAGGACCATAATAGTTTAGTGTCTTAGGAAACTCGTAACGTAATCTTCTAATCATGGTGAAAGACCTTCAACATCTCCCATAAAGATCTTCCTTTTTTTTTCTTAACTAAAACCTTTCTTTGTATCCTGGGGAAAAGAAAACATAAAAGGGTGATCTCAAATGCTTAGTAAAGGTAAACAAAAGAAATATCAGTCACATCATATTCATAAGAACGTAACTTTTGGAAATCTTAACCTGCAAAAGAGAGCATAATTTCATAACATGGGATAAATCATAGTAGTGAAATGTAATCACAATATTCATAACTTAAAACATGAAACTTTGTGGCATACACACATAATCATAGATAATCATTTCTTATTAGTCAAGACTCATTGCCAAGACTATCTTAGTGGACAAAGTCCCTTTCTGAACCGAGTTCACTCCTTGTTTCATTCCTATTTCACTGAACCGGTATAACCTACCGTTCGAGCCATGTCTATCTCATGAGATATAAAATCTTCACCCAATGCATTGGAGGGAGATATAGGTCCCACCCATCTCATAATTATACCATTATTATGTGTGCCACAAAATCATAAATCATACATCATTTCATAACCCATGTAATAAAAATGGGAATCTTTAAACATCGTGACATCATAATACAATTAATATAAGATAAAAGAATTCATAAAAATATTTCCATCACAACATAATCAAATCCATTTAATAATAGGGATATAAACAGAACCCTTTATTATCTTAGATGGAAAATAATTTTGATAAAACACTTGAACTTCATTCTTGAGGAAAATATCCTTTCTACTTCAAAAACATTTTTCCTTTCTTAACATGTCATAAAATTTTAAACTAAAAGAAGTTGATTAAAAATAAACTTAAAAACTTGTAAAGGAATATTCTTGGAAATTTTGTTTTAAAATTCCATTCAAGCCCTATAAGTTAAAAAAACATTCTTCTCTTACTTTTGTCGGAAAAGTCAAAACGTACCTCGTATGAAAAACGACAAAAGATTCCTTTCATATCTTTTACTAAAAACTCACCGAAGGGTAAAAATGGATTTAAAAAATTGTAGGTGGATGGAAATAATATTAAATATTTAGGAAACATGGATGTGGATGATAAAATACACCCCAGTAAATTTCAAAGTATAAACAATCTCGGATAAAAATGAGATTGTGATATTTCCCTTACCTTAGGTCCAATTCGCTTCGTAAGTGTCCGAACCTCCTGTATAATGATTTAAATAATGTAATTGACTTATTACAGAATCATATTCATTGTTATAATATCATATATGGTTCACTTATGACTTTATATTACCCGTTCTTTTGTAAATTCATGTTAAAGTAGCGTTTTGGGTAAAATCGTCTCATTTGTCGTTCGTGTTTTAACTTGTAATTATTCATATGATTACTAAGATCATGATTACTTAAATCCTGAATGTAAAACATTATTTATATATAATATATATTCAGAATATACATATATATAATATATCGATAAATGGAAATAAATACATCATTCATGGAGACAGTAGGCCGTACGTACGAATGAATGCTGTTTTCGTTTCTTTATTGAATTGAGTGAAATTAAGTAGATGACATAAATATATATATAGATAAATTAAGTATCATTATTATGTCATATATTTCATTATTACTCATTATATATACTTTATGATCATTCATGTATGGTTAACATGGAGAATGAATCTCATCGCGTCGTGGAGACGGTAGTCCGTACGTACGCACGAGCGATGATATCGTTCTCATGATCGTGGAATTTGATTGGAGTGTATGTATACTATTTCAGAATCAATATTACTTTACAATAATCATATATATTCACTCTTTACACCATTATACCCATCCATTTAAGGCGGTGGTGGAAAATATATTACACTACGGCGTGGAGACGGTATTCCGTACGTACGCACGCGCGGTGATTTCATTTTCCGTAGGATGGATAGATGGTGAAATAGGGTTGTTTCATACTTATAATAACATATCAGTATATTAGAGATACTTATGTTATTACTTAATAATGAAACAACTAAAGAAGAAGAAGTGGAAGGAGAAATAAAGTTGAATGAATCGGTAACGAACATTACCTCTTCTTTGAAGCGCCTTTTTGTGACCTCCTCTTAGGGCACGACAATAGGTCTTTGAAGAAAACCGGAACCTCTAGGATGTTTCTAGGGAAGTGGAGAGGAGAACTTTTCAGGGGTGTTCCGAGCTTGAAGGCTCAATGTGGTGTGAGGAAGAGGGGGAGGAGGTGCCCTTTTATAAGGGAGGAGAGGGGAACCTTTGGAATAACTAAAAATATTATTTTATTATAAAGTAAAATTCGGTTTTTAATAGCTCCAAATTGATATATTTCGAAGATAAGGTGGGTAGGGGTCTAAATCCTCTCATAAATCATAATTTAGACAAGTTTAGGTATCAATGGTAACCTTATCATTTAGATTTATCTTTAAGTTAGATAATTTTACTTTTACTGTGTCTTCTTGTTTTCTTACACTATAAGGTTAATAAACTTACTATATCAAGGAAAACTAACCCCAAGTTGTTTATTGTTAATATATATAACCTTATATAAGTCATTTTTCCAAACCTTAGATTTTTAGGAATAAAATAACAATTAATAATATAATATTTGTTTTAAAAACTATTTTATGTCAATTTTGACACTATTTAGTAATTGATTTTTGTGAAAATCATAACAGAATGATTAGCTCGAACCAAGTTTCTTATATCAATACTAACATGTCATATTAACCTAGAAAATTAGTTTAATTCATAAAAAGTCTCAAATTAAATTTATTTGGGTATTTATAACATCAATTATGTCAATATTTCATTAATAAGATAATTACTGCATCATCATTGTGTCATAAATAAATTACATTATTTAATGTCTAAAATTTAGAAATAAAATACCCTTATGTAGTAAATCTTTTTATATTTCTAATGAATATTTATAGTCGAATTTATCTTATGTATAACCCTATATTTAAAATTATTTACTTATTAAACTTTGATTTTAACTATTTTAACCCTTCTTTAAATAAATTAATAATAAATGTCCTAATCTAATCCAAGTGGGCTTAAATGGTCATATTTTATTCCTAAGGTTGTTTTTGGTCGAATTAAACTTATCTAATAGAATTAGGACATGTATTAGGGTAATAATAATATCATTTTTACCCTTAATTACCCTATTTACTTTTAACCGTGGTAAAAAAAAGTAAAAAGTTACTATTCACCAAAAATTATTTTCATCTCATTGAACCACATTTTAGTCCTTGATATTAACCGTGTCTCTCGGATTTTCGAAATTGCACTCACAGAAGCGGTAAAATTATGTTTTATGAAAAATTTAGTTTTTTTAACTACCACTTAGTGGTTTCAATATTCATCAAAAAAAATGAAAGTTTCCAGAAAAATACCAAAAATTAGACCTAAGCTATATTTGATATTATGAATTCAAAAATGATGTCTATTTTATCAAATTCAAAAAATATCAGTTACATTTACTAATTTAAAAATTAATTCTCGTCATCAAAACAAATAGCGTGTTTTTAAGAGATAATAACTATCAAAAGATTGACACTTGTTTATAACTGGTTTAAATGTGAAATTACATCCAATGACCAAAATTTTATTAAATTGTAAAAATATATTCTAAATATACTTTAAAACAACTCAAATTAATAATTTATAACTATTAATTATTTCTATTAAAAAAGTTGTTTTTCATTAAAATTTAGTAATTTTAACTATTCATCAGAATATGAAAGTTATCCGAAAAGTACCAAAATTTCACCCTAAGCTAATTTCGATATTCCGAATCCAAAAATGTAGTCCATTTTGAGAAATAAAATTTACAAAATTTCAAAAAGTGGTTATTACTATTCATAACGGCTAGTTTTAATAATATTTTAATATCATATCGTTGTTTAGTGAAACTCGGTGTTGCGTACTACACACACTATCAAGGAAGGTCGTGATTGCGTGTAATGCAAGGCAAGTCAAGGATGCGTGTTGTGCAAGTTCCTTTTGGTGTAGCATACAACACACGACATTAATTAAAAGAATATTTTTCATAAAATCTCAGGGTGTTACAAACGATCCATGGGACATTTGTGAAGTGTACGAGTCAAACTCGCCACAATACTAGGCGAGGTGTGCCCGACACCACTCTATGTGTCTCTCTTTTGTTTCAAAAGGATATCATTTTAAATGAAAACATCAACTGGCATATGGAAAACCGACCAAACACATTTGTATTGTGTTGATACTTTAGGAAAATGATACATGGTTCATTTGAGACATGTACGAGTCAACCCTATCTAAATATGAGGCATGGTGTGGCCGATACCACTCTAATTGTGTCTCTTTTGCTTAAAATGTACAGGATTATAAGTGAAAAGAAAAAATGGAATACGGAAAACCGACCAAACAAATTCAGATTCTATTGATAATTTATCACAACAATCCATGGGTCATATGTGATGTATGCGAGCCAACCTGGGCTCAATCCGAGTCGTGGTGTGGCCAGGACCACTCTAAGTGTCTCTCTTTTGTTTAAAATGGAAAACATTTTAAGTACATATGGAAAACTGACCAAACACATTAGGTTTACATTGAAACTTTATTAGAACTATCCATGGGTCATATTTGATGTGTATGAGTCAACCTCACCTCAATACGAGGTGCGGAGTGGTCGACACCACTCAAAGTGTCTCTCTTTTGTTTAAAATGGACTTCATTTTAAGTGAAAACGACAACTAGCATACATAAAACCAACCAAACGGATTATGATTGTGTCTATACTTTATCAAAATGATCCATTGGTCATATGTGATGTGTACGAGTCAACCCCGCCTCAATCTGAGGCGCTGTGTGGCCGACACCATTCATAGTGTCTCTCTTTTGTTTAAAATGAACATCATTTTAAGTGAAAACAACAACTAACATACAAAAAACTGACCAAACGCATTTGAAATGTGTTGATGCTTCAGGAAAAAGATCCATGGGTCATATGTGACATGTACGAGTCAACCCCGCCTCAATTCGAGGCACGGTGTGGCCGGGTTCACTCTAAGTGTCTCTCTTTTGTATCAAAAGGATATCATTTTAAAGTGAAAACATCAACCGGCATACGTAAAACCGACCAAACGCATTCGGATTGTGTTTATACATTATTAAAATGATCAATGGGTCATTTGAGACGTGTACGAGACAACCCCGTCTAAATCTGAGGGGTGGTGTAGCCTGTAACGCCCCGACCCTAGTTACCCAGAGTCGGTGCATTATTACATAACATTGGCATGATCACAAGAAAGAACAAATCTCGAAAGACCGATTGGTTTAGTAGCCTTGGAAACACTAGATATATTCATAAGTCTTATATTACATCATAAAATGAAAAACTACTACAACAACATAATGTTTCCACAGTCTAAACTATTAACCCCTCATAATATCCCTGCAGGTCATTCATAACTTACTTCTTCACATCCTGGGAAAAATAAAACATAGAAAAGGGGTGAGCTCAAATGCCCAGTAAGGATTACAATATAGCGGAAACTTTCATAAATAAGAATAAACATTTAAGGCAATGTATAACTAAAACAAAATCATTTCAAACTTGAACTTTCAACATAGTATGTCTTAAATAAAATGAAATAATGCCATTTACTTATTCACATGGATATTCTACTAATCGAATAATCACATGCAAAATCAATAACCACATTCATAATATTGGAATGCATAATGTCAGACTATCATAACCACATAGCCAAGGCCTCGTGCCAAGACTACAAATAAGATTTTTCCAAGGCCTTGTGCCAAGACACTAGTTTGTCTCATGAGACCTACCGATGCATCGAGGAGCTATAGCGGGCTCCACCCGTCACATATTAAGTCCAATGCATTCCCATATGAAAAGTTTTAAACATAACATAAACATTCGTATTAAAACTAGCATACGAAATGTCAATACATTCACCATAAACCATGAATGGTATAAAAATAGAACATCCACAGTCAAAAAAATCACAAAACCTTCAATATAATATAGAAGTTTTGTATCATAACAAATCAACTTTAAATAAGCGTAAAATCCATCAAAGGATGTTGACATAGATGAAATCAAAATTCTTTTTAAAGAAATATCTCTTTTTATTTTGAAATCATATAAGATCCATATAAAATAAAACATTTTCTTTGAAAATATTCTTAAAAGCTTCTAAGGGAAGCTTTGATGTTTTTATAATGGCGGAAAATAGCCGCACCCGCCGTATAAGTTAAACAAAACATTCTTACCTTAATTCTGTCGAAAAGGTTAAAAAGGACCTTGTTTTGAAAACGATGGAAATATTCCTTTATAAACCACTTATAAAAGTCAAAAAAGGTATAAATGACTTTAACTCATATTCTAGTAAACATTAAAAATGTTTTGAAATACATTTTTAAGAAACATGGATGTGGATGATAAAGAGATCCCAGTAGATTATTACGTATAAACAACCTCGGATAATGAAGAGATTGTGAAATAACCCTTACCAATTTGGTAACTTATGAAACATACAACCCATGAAAGAGTTATCATACAATTAATATGTAAATACGCATAAATTATAGTGTATTACACAAAGAATATAATTATGGTCAGTACATACACCACACAAAAGGTGATAGTGGCAATATGGCATGAATCTCACGAGAATAAGGAGTGAGATGAAAACCCCTTACCTTGTACATTTCCTTGGTTGGGGTAGGTTAACCTCCTGTATAATGGTGAAATAATTGTTATTAAATTATACAAGAATCATATATATTAATATGATATCATATATGATCTTTTAACATTGATTTGTTAATAATATCTTAGAATTATCGTCGTTTCGGGTGTTAACTTACTCATTTTCTTTTATATGTTTTGTTACATAAGCCATGTTTGTTGTATATTATTCATTTCCAGAATGATATCAAGTCCTTAAACATCATTTCTAAATCATCAAATGATAATTATACTTTAATGGATACGATGGAGAATGAATCTCATCGCGTTCGTGGAGACGGTAGTCCGTACGTACGCACGAGCGACAATATCATTCTTTCGATATTAAAATAATATATAAAAGGATGGTATATCATATATATTGAATCATTAACATGTTATATTTATTATTTATATGAGTTACACATCATTATTATACCCATCCAAATAATATTATATTGAATAACAATTACACCACGATGTGGAGACGGTAAGCCGTACGTACGCACGTATGGTGACATGTTATTCAAAGGGTGGATAGAATACTGAATACGGTTGTACCATATTTATAATAACATCACAGTATATATATGATACTGGAGTTATTATTTTAGAATGGTAACAACAAAGTAAGAAGAAGTGGAAGAAGTAATGAACTTGGAAAAAGGGTGGTGAAATCATTACCTCTTCTTCGGGTTCTTCCTTTTGATTTGATCAAAAGGGCTGCTTAGGTTGTCTTTCTGGTCAAAATAAGGTCTCTAGGTTGTAGTGAGGGAAGTTGGGAGAGTATTTGGGCAGAGTTTGTCTGAACCAAAAGGCTTTGAAGGTGTGAAGAAATGAGAAGGAGGAGTTCCCTTTTATAAGAGGAGTGAGGGGCACCTTTGGAAAAGCTAGAGATATTAGTTTATAATAAATTCATATTCGGTTTAAAATGGCTCCAAAGTTGACTATTCAAAGTTTAAGGTGGGGATGGGTCGAACACAACTCAAACAATATAATTTAGACAGGTTTGGGTACTTATATTAACCTTATCTTTAAGTATTAACTCTAAGTTAATTAGTTTCACTTTTACAATGTCTCTTTGTATTTTTATATAATATGGTTAATAAACATACTATATACATCCAAGAGACCCCCAAGTGGTCCATTAATGATGAACCTATCATGATATAAGTCTCTTGGCTGATCCTTAGATTTTTATGAATTTAATATTAATTAATAATATAATATTTGTTTTAAGAACTCTTTTATGTCAATTTTGACACTATTCAATAGTTGATTTTTTTTGAAACTTATAACAGATTGATTACTTCGAACAAAGTATATTAAATCAATCCTAATATATCATATTATCCTAGAAAATTAGTTTAATTAATTAAAAGTTTCATATTATATATATTTGGGTATTTATAATATCAATTAATTTAATTTCTCACTATTTTAGTAATTACTGCATCATCATTGTGTCATAAATAAAATAAATTATTTAATGTCTAAAAATTATAAATAAAATATCATTATGTAGGAAAGATTTTTATCTTTCTAATGAATATTTATAATCTAAAACCAACATATATAACCTTATGTAATAATTGTTTTTCTAGAAGATATATGCTTGTGTCATTTTTGAATTCATTTTAACTTAATTAAAATAAAGTGTCATTATCACTTACAAGTGGATCCATGGGGTCCCAAAATCGACCCAAAGATGACCATGATCGACCATGTATCATCCAATAGGGCTAGGACACATTTTAGGGTAATTTATTATTATTATAATATTATTTTTTAACCCTTATTTACCAGATTTACCCTTAACCATGGTAAATAAAATATTTACCACAGTAATTATTCAAAATGTCTAAAAATAAAAGTTACCTATTTACACAATTTGGACATCCTGATTCCAAATATGGAATCCATTTTTATAAATTCAAAACACAGAAGTGGCAAAAATTAATTTAAAATTAATTCCCGCTGTCAAAACAAAAAGCGTGTTTTTAAGAGATAATAACTATCAAAAGATTGACACTTGTTTATGTTCGGTTTAATTGTAAAATTATGTCCAATGAACACCATTATATTAAATGGTAAAAATATATTCTTAATATACTTTAAAACCACTCAAATTCATAGTTTATCACTATTAATTATTTTGATTAAAAAAGTTGTTTTTAATTAAAATTTTGTAATTTTCACTATTCATCAAAATATGAAAGTTATCCGAAAAGTACCAAAATTTCACCTTAGGCTAAATTCGATATTCCGAATCCAGAAATGAAGTCCATTTTAAAATATAAAATATATATAATTTTGAAAAGTAGGTATTACTATTCATAACGGCTAGTTTGATTGGTTGTGGTGTGTGTTAAAACTCAAGGTTGCGTACAACACACACTACTGTATTATTCAAAGAAAGCGTACCGTGGAAGCTTGGGATGTTTCATTTTAAATTTTTGATGTCCCCATTTAGTCAAAAAGTTTAAAATATTGTATTTAAAAAGGGTTCACTATTAAAAGTTGATAAAAGTGCAATACTGAAAATGAATTTGTTCTTGCATTATATCTAAAAAACTCATAATATGGATTCTAAAATTATAAGGATTATATAAAGTTTAAAATTTAGATAATACTATTAATAACCTCTTTTGAATGGCTTTTTTTTGTAAGTCATGGTGTGATTGAACTTCGTGTTGCGTGTAGTGCAAGTTATTGAATTATTTTGAAGAAATAACACACTATGAAATCTTGGGGTGTTACATTCTCCCCTCCTTCAATAAATTGCATCCTCGCAATTTGAAATTGTTCTTCGAAAATAAAAGGTTGAAAATAGAAAATATATTTGTGGGAAAACCCACATCGGAAATTGGGTTACTAAAATTTAGTCTTAATATGAGGAAAAGAGAAATGAAAGGGTCACCACCAAATTATGATCTCGATTAGGAGAACATTGGTGGAAATTAGAGACATATAATTGGAGGAAAAACGTAAATATTTATAGGTAGTGATTGAGGTCATAAATCACAAACAATTATAAAATTGAGGTCCTTAAATTCATCAATCTATGATGATTTGAAATACCATCGGTTCAACAAACCATAGGGTATTAGGATAACACATTTTTGACGTTTCAAAATATCTTAGTTGAAATCCCACATCGAAAAATGAATTAATGAGGCCTCTAAAATAAAGAGTCGAAAGTATGAAGATTACCGAAAATAACACATAATAGGGTTCCATGTAGGAAAATATGGATATGGAAGAAAAATCTAACCATCAATTATCTGATGGAGAGTGGTAGAGAACATGGCTATGAAAAGGCCAACAATCCCAAAGCCATAAATTAGTGATGATTTAAGGTACCATCTAGGAAAACATTTTTGTTCTAAGTTTCTTTTCTTAATATTGAGGAATTTATTTATGAGATTGGCTAAGATCATAAGGAGATATACTTACTTTATAATTAGAGTTTTATCCATTAATAAATTTCTACCACAAACTCATCTTTCACTCTAAAAGATAATAGAATGTAAAAAAATTCTATTTACACTATTCGTATAGGGTTCCAAAATAAACGAATTTATAATTCATCTACAAGATCTTTTAATAAAAACTACATTATTTAATCCAGGACATCTCGTGGGCCAGTGGTAGGTGATACACCCTTGTCGCCCTTCGGTTGCGGGTTCAAGTCTCGCAGCCTTGCCGGACGCGACGGGTTGCCGCCCGACCTCCGGGTTGTCCTTTTATGGCAATCCAAAATAATCCAAACTAGAACTATCCAAAATACTTCTGTCCAAACTCACATTCCAACATTTATAAGGAAGGTAAACATAATATAGATCCTTTTTACCCTGTAATAGCATATGAATTCCTTCATCATGTATTACCATATTCCTTATTGATCACATTCATGCTCCCTTATTCCAAATAGAATGATGGATATACTTCATTAATCCAAAAATTTTTTAAACCCCAACAATGATGGAATATACAAATTATTAATCAGTTCCAAGGTAGTCAAGAATATCAAATATAATTTATCCAAAACAATCACATATTATTCCAAAATCACTACCTCGGTATCAGAACTATATTATGATTTATCATTCTCTCAACCATATATTTTCCAAAAAAATTATCCTGCTATTGAGTCACTTTTCTTTGTTCCACACAATCTCAAGTCCTTAATGAAATTGTACTGCAGTACAATCCTTATATACTCCATAATTATTATAACAAGTACATTGTTGATACAACACTCAATTGACATAATCAACATAAGAACTCTAATCATTCCTCTTTATCTATGGTAGTATTATAACTTGATTATTATCCAATAACATCATTTGCGACATAGTCTGATGACTGGGACATAGGTTCGCGTAGTGTCCAAACTCCTTGCAAATGAAGTATTGTACATTTAAAACCATTTTCTTACCCTTGCAGTCACGTACTTTGTGCCCTTTTCCTCCACACTTATAACAAAATCTCATTCCTTTCAGGCAAGTTCCATGGTGTTTCTTTCCACAGTTATCACATATAGGAAAATTCTTCTTTTCCCTCTTCCCTTTATCCATCTTTCTCTCTTCCATCCTTTTCTTCTCTTGCTTCCCTTCAAATCCATAGGACTCAGTAAACTCTTTACTTATCTTATCAACACATGATATTATTTCTTCATATGATGATAATACATGGGAGACTATTTCTCTTATAAATTCTAGATTAAGACCATGAAAGATATGATCCTTTCTTCTCTTTGGATCATGTGCATTTATGGAGTTCTCATTCCTTCTACTGGGCGCCATTTCTAAACAATGGCCTAAACTAGATCAGTTTATGAATCAAAATACATAATCCCATACTTATAAAACACTTAACATAAATTGAACTATTTATGGATATAATCCATAATCATAAAAATGTCTCCTTTGAGGATGTATATACTCATAAACCCTTCATAAAGGTTTGTAAAGAAAATGAGAATTATCCTAAGCATATCCCTCGGGAGTGTCGTAACTAAGAGTGCAGCAAGGCCCGTTGTTGTGCACCAGTTCCCGTTCGAGTCTATCTTAAAGCGGTGTTTTCGGGTTTTTCCCCTAGGTACATCTGTTCCAGAGCCGCCTCTACCTGCTCGTATCCAGACAGGGATGTATTTCTCGGAAAACTCACAAAATCTCTACATTACCAAAATTCTAGGAAGTTCTTCTACACTAATACTCAAAGTTCATCTTAGGTCTACGTGCTCTAATCAGAGTTTATCTAAATCTAGCTTCCAAGGTTTGTACTAAACTTCCTCTGATACTAACTGTAACGCCCCGACCCTAGTTACCCAGAGTCGGTGCATTATTACATAACATTGGCATGATCACAAGAAAGATCAAATCTCGAAAGACCGATTTGTTTAGTAGCCTTGGAAACACTAGATATATTCATAAGTCTTATATTACATCATAAAATGAAAAACTACTACAACAACATAATGTTTCCACAGTACACACTATTAACCCCTCATAATATCCCTGCAGGTCATTCATAACTTACTTCTTCACATCCTGGGAAAAATAAAACATAGAAAAGGGGTGAGCTCAAATGCCCAGTAAGGATAACAATATAGCGGAAACTTTCATAAATAAGAATAAACATTTAAGGCAATGTATAACTAAAACAAAAGCCTTTCAAACTTGAACTTTCAACATAGTATGTCTTAAATAAAATGAAATAATTCCATTTACTTATTCACATGGATATTCTACTAATCGAATAATCACATGAAAAATCAATAACCACTTTCATAATATTGGAATGCATAATGCCAGACTATCATAACCACATAGCCAAGGCCTTGTGCCAAGACTACAAATAATATTTTTCCAAGGCCTTGTGCCAAGACACTAGTTTGTCTCATGAGACCTACCGATGCATCGAGGAGCTATAGCGGGCTCCACCCGTCACATATTAAGTCCAATGCATTCCCATATGAAAAGGTTTAAACATAACATAAACATTCGTATTAAAACTAGCATACGAAATTTCAATACATTCACCATAAATCATGAATGGTATAAAAATAGAACATCCACAGTCAAAAAAATCACAAAACCTTCAATATAATATAGAAGATTTGTATCATAACAAATCAACTTTAAATAAGCGTAAAATCCATCAAAGGATGTTGACATAGATGAAATCAAAATTCTTTTTAAAGAAATATCTCTTTTTATTTTGAAATCATTTAAGATACATATAAAATAAAACATTTTCTTTGAAAATATTCTTATAATCTTGTAAGAGAAGCTTTGAAGTTTTTATAACGGTGGAAAATAGCCGCACCCGCCGTATAAGTTAAAAAAAACATTCTTACCTTAATTCTGTCGAAAAGGTTAAAAAGGACCTTGTTTTGAAAACGATGGAAAGATTCCTTTATAAACCACTTATAAAAGTCAAAAAGGGTATAAATGACTTTAACTCATATTCTAGTAAATAGTAAAAATGTTTTGAAATACATTTTTAAGAAACATGGATGTGGATGATAAAGAGATCCCAGTAGATTATTACGTATAAACAACCTCGGATAATGAAGAGATTGTGAAATAACCCTTACCAATTTGGTAAATTATGAAACATACAACCCATGAAAGAGGTATCATACAATGAATATGTAAATACACATAAATTATAGTGTATTACACAAAGAATATAATTATGGGCAGTACATACACCACACAAAAGGTGATGGTGGCAATATGGCATGAATCTCACGGGAATAAGGAGTGAGATGAAAACCCCTTACCTTGTACTTTTCCTTGGTTGGGGTAGGTTAACCTCCTGTATAATGGTGAAAAAATTGTTATTAAATTATACAATAATCATATATATTAATATGATATCATATATGATCTTTTAACATTGATTTGTTAATAATATCTTAGAATTATCGTCGTTTCGGGTGTTAACTTACTCATTTTCTTTTTTATGTTTTGTTACATAAGCCATGTTTGTTGTATCTTATTCATTTCCATAATGATATCAAGTCCTTAAACATCATTTCTAAATCATCAAATGATAATTATACTTTAATGGATACGATGGAGAATGAATCTCATCGCGTTCGTGGAGACGGTAGTCCGTACGTACGCACGAGCGACAATATCATTCTTTTGATATTAAAATAATATATAAAAGGATGGTATATCATATATACTGAATAATTAACATGTTATATTTATTATTTACATGAGTTACACATTATTATTATACCCATCCAAATAATATTATATTGAATAACAATTACACCACGATGTGGAGACGGTAAGCCGTACGTACGCACGTATGGTGACATGTTATTCAAAGGGTGGATAGAATACTGAATACGGTTGTACCATATTTATAATAACATCACAGTATATATATTATAATGGAGTTATTATTTTAGAATGGTAACAACAAAGTAAGAAGAAGTGGAAGAAGTAATGAACTTGGAAAAAGGGTGGTGAAATCATTACCTCTTCTTCGGGTTCTTCCATTTGATTTGATCAAAAGGGATGCTTAGGTTGTCTTTCTGATCAAAATAAGGTCTCTAGGTTGTAGTGAGGGAAGTTGGTAGAGTATTTGGGCAGAGTTTGGCCGAACCAAAAGGCTTTGAAGGTGTGAAGAAATGAGAAGGAGGAGTGCCCTTTTATAAGAGGGGTGAGGGGCACCTTTGGAAAAGCTAGAGATATTAGTTTATAATAAATTCATATTCGGTTTAAAATGGCACCAAAGTTGACTATTCACAGTTTAAGGTGGGTATGGGTCTAAAACAACTCAAACAATAGAATTTAGACAGTTTTGGGTACTTATATTAACCTTATCTTTAAGTATTAACTCTAAGTTAATTAGTTTAACTTTTACAATGTCTCTTTTTATTTTTATATAATATGGTTAATAAAATTACTATATACATCCAAGAGACCCTCAAGTGGTCCATTAATGATGAACCTATCATTATATAAGTCTCTTGGAATATCCTTAGATTTTTAGGAATTTAATATCAATTAATAATATAATATTTGTTTTAAGAACTCTTTTATGTCAATTTTGACACTATTCAATAGTTGATTTTTTTGAAACTTATAACAGATTTATTACTTCGAACAAAGTAAATTAAATCAATACTAATATATCATATTATCCTATAAAATTAGTTTAATTCATTAAAAGTTTCATATTATATTTATTTGGGTATTTATAATATCAATTAATTTAATTTTTCACTATTTTAGTAATTACTGCATCATCATTCTGTCATAAATAAAATAAATTATTTAATGTCTAAAAATTATAAATAAAATATCATTATGTAGGAAAGATTTTTATCTTTCTAATGAATATTTATAATCTAAAATCCAACATATATAACCTTATGTAATAATTGTTTTTCTAAAAGCTATATGCTTGTGTCATTTTTGTATTCATTTTAACTTAATTAAAATAAAGTGTCATTATCACTTACAAGTGGATCCATGGGGTCCCAAAATCGACCCAAAGATGCCCATGGTCGACCATGTATCAACCAATAGGGCTAGGACACGTTTTAGGGTAATTTAGTATTATTATAATATTATTTTTTAGCCCTTATTTACCAGATTTACCCTTAACCATGGTAAATAAAATATTTACCACAGTAATTATTCAAAATGTCTAAAAATAAAAGTTACCTATTTACACAATTTGGACATCCTGATTCCAAATATGGAATCCATTTTTCTAAATTCAAAACACAGAAGTGGCAGAAATTAATTTAAAATTAATTCCCACTGTCAAAACAAAAAGCGTGTTTTTAAGAGATAATAACTATCAAAAGATTGACACTTGTTTATGTTCGGTTTAATTGTAAAATTATTTCCAATGAACACCATTATATTAAATGGTAAAAATATATTCTCAATATACTTTAAAACCACTCAAATTAATAGTTTATCACTATTAATTATTTTGATTAAAAAAGTTGTTTTTAATTAAAATTTAGTAATTTTCACTATTCATCAAAATATGAAAGTTATCCGAAAAGTACCAAAATTTCACCTTAGGCTAAATTCGATATTCCGAATCCATAAATGAAGTCCATTTTAAAATATAAAATATATATAATTTCGAAAATTAGGTATTACTATTCATAACGGCTAGTTTGATTGGTTGTGGTGTGTGTTAAAACTCAAGGTTGCGTACAACACACGCTACTGTATTATTCAAAGAAAGCGTATCGTGGAAGCTTGGGATGTTTCATTATAAATTTTTGATGTCCCCATTTAGTCAAAAAGTTTAAAATATTGTATTTGAAAAGGGTTCACTATTAAAAGTTGATAAAAGTGCAATACTGAAAATGAATTTGTTCTTGCATTATATCTAAGAAACTCATAATATGGATTCTAAAATTATAAGGATTATATAAGGTTTAAAATTTAGATAATACTATTCATAACCTCTTTTTAATGGCTTTTTTTAAGTCATGGTTTGATTGAACTCGGTGTTGCGTGTAGTGCAAGTTATTGAATTATTTTGAAGAAATAACACACTATGAAATCTTGGGGTGTTACATAGCTGGTACCACTCTAACTGTGTCTCTTTTGTTTAAAATGGACAGGATTATAAGTGATAAGAAAAATTGGCATATGAAAAACCGACCAAACGCATTCATATTCTTTTTATAATTTATCACAACAACACATGGGTCATATGTGACGTGTATGAGCCAACCCGAGCTCAATCCGAGTCACGGTGTGGCCGGGATCACTCTAAGTGTCTCTCTTTTGTTTAAAATGGACAACATTTTAAGTACATATGGAAACCCGACCAAACGCATTCTGTTTCCATTGAAACTTTCGGAGAACAATCCATTAGTCATATGTGATGTGCACGAGTCAACCTCACCTCAATCTGAGGTGCGGTGTGATCAACACCAGTCAAAGTGTCTCTCTTTTGTTTAAAATGGACTTCATTTTAAGTGAAAACAACAACTAGCATACGGAAAACCGACCAAACAGATTTTGATTGTGTCGATACATTATCACAACGATCCATGGGTCATATGTGATGTGTAAGAGTCAACCCTTCCTCAATCCGAGGCATGGTGTGGCCGAAACCACTCATACTGTCTCTCTTTTGTTTAAAATAGACATCATTTTAAGTGAAAACGACAACTAACGTACGAAAAACTAACCAAACGCATTTGAAATGTGTTGATGATTTATTACAACAATCAACGAGTAATATGTGATGTTTATGAGTCAACCCCACCTCAATCCAAGGCATGGTGTGGCCGAGTTCACTCTAAGTGTCTCTCTTTTGTTTAAAATGGACAACATTTTAAGTGCATATAGAAAACTGACTAAACAGATTCTGATTGTGTTCATACTTTAGAAAAATGATCCATGGGTCATATGTGACGTCTAAGAATCAATACCACCTACATATGAGACGCGGTGTGGCCGGGACCACTCAAACTGTCTGTCTTTTGTTTTAAAATGACATCATTTTAAGTGAAAACATCAACTGACATAAAGAAAACCAACCAAACACATTCGGATTGTGTTGATACTTTATAAAAATGATCCATGGGTAATTTGAGACGTGTACGAGTCAACCTCGTCTAAATCCGAGACGTGGTGTGGCTGGTACCACTTTAACTGTGTCTCTTTTGTTTAAAATAGACAAGATTATAAGTGAAAAGAACAACTGGCATACGAAAAACTGACCAAACACATTCGGAATCTGTTGAAACTTTAGGAAAATGATCCATGGGTCATATTTTACGTGTACGAGTCAACTGCACCTCAATCCAAGTTGCGGTGTGGCAAGGACCACCCAAAGTGTCTCTATTATGTTTAAAATGGACAACATTTTAAGTACATATGGAAAACCGACCAAACGATTTCTGATTGTGTTGATATTTTAGCACAATTCACTATGGGTCATTTGTGACATGTAAGAGTCAACCCTGTCTCAATATGAGGCGCGGTGTGGCCGGAACCATTAAAATTGTCTCTCTTTTATTTAAAAAGCACTTCATTTTAAGTGAAACCAACAAATGACATATGGAAAACTGACCAAATGCTTTCAGAATATGTTGATACTTTAGGACAATGATCCATGGGTCATTTGGGACATGTAAGAGTTAACCTCGGCTCAATCTGAGGCATAGTCTATCCGGTATCACTCTAGGTGTATATATTTTGTTTAAAATGGACATCATTTCTAGTAAAAACATATGGTATATGAAAAACCTATAAAATAATGAATTGGATTCCAGATTCCACATATAATTTTCATCTAAATTTTAAATTGAATTCAAAATAAATTATGTATGTTTATAATTACGTTATGAATTATGATTTAATTCTAGATGTGTATAGTTCCAGGATGCATTATATGTTAAATTTGTGTGATTTTGTTCTCTATATGTATGTGTTAGTTGGTTACTACATGTACAATAATTGTATATGTATGTGTTAGTTTATTGTAGGTACAATAATTGGAAATGATTGAAAATTAGAGGGAATGGATTGTTTGTTGTGCAGATTGCACAAAAATTAGAGGGTCTCTGCTGTGCAAACTGCAGGCTGCTGTGCAATTTGCATAGCATTGGCTATGCCAGCAGTTTGAAACCGTTGGCATAGCCACTTAGAGTATTATTTTTACCAATGGTTCTATGAACTGTTGGTAAAAATCCTTTCCCAATGGTTTATAAACCGTTGGGAAAGAAGCCCTCTGTTTGGTTTTCCCAATGGTTAAAGCCAAACTGTTAGGAAAAACTATCCCAATGGTTTGGCACAACCATTGGGAGAGGTTCATTTTTTCTAACCTATCCCAACTGTTCACTGTAAACCATTGGGAAAATCTTTCCCAACGGCTTACTTTCCTACGGTTTGCAGAACCGTTGGTATAATATATACCAACGGCTCTGCATACTTTCCCAACAGTTCAGAACCATTGGGAAATCCTCCATTTTCAGTAGTGTTTGGTTTTATAGTTACCAAGGAAGGTGACTCATTATTAGTTGATAATAATGATCCTCTAACCTACAAGGAAGAAGTTAGTGGCACAGATTTTGCCAAGTGGAAATAAGCCATGAATTCTGAAATGGATTCCATGTACCAAAACCAAGTTTGTATATTTGTAGATCCTTGAGTTGATTTAAATCATATTGGTTTAAAATGGGTATTCAAGAAGAAACTATGCCTAGAAGGACAAGTCAGTACCTGTAAGGCATGACTGGTTGCAAAAGGGTTCAAGCATCATCAAGGCATTGACTACGACGAAACATTTTTACCAGTTTCAATGCTAAAATCCATCAGAATTCTATTAGTCATTTCCACTTACCATGACTATGAGATTTGGAAAATGGATGTCAGAATAGCCTTCCTTAATAGAAACTTTCAAGAAGATGTCTACATGACACAATCTAAAGGGTTTATGACTCCATAGGATTCCAATAAGGTATGCATGTTGCATAAATCCATTTATGGATTAAAAAAAGCATCCAAGTCATGGAATTTTTTTTGATGAATCCATTAAAAAAATTGGTTTTATCAAGAATGAATGTGAGCCTTGTATCTATAAATCGTTTAGTGGGAGTGCAGTCGTTTTCCTAATTGGATATGTTGATGACATATTACTTATTGGAAATGAGATACTAGTCTTACAGTATGGTAAGGCATGGTTGAATCAATTCTTCTACATGAAGGACTTGGGTGAGGCAGCATTTATTCTTGGGATCAATATACATCTTGATAGATCTAAGAGATTGCTAAACCTAATTCAATGTACATACATTGATAAGATACTGAAGATATTCAGTATGGAACAATCTAAGAGGGTATTGTTTCCATCATCACATGGCATTCATCTTTACAAGAAAATGTGTCCTCAGACACATGAGTAAAGAAAGATAATGGTAAGTACTCCATACACATCAGTGATTGGGTTAGTCATGTATGACATGCTATGTACTATGCTGGATGTCATCTACGCATTGAGTGTGGTAGGAAGATATCAAGCTGACCCAGGTGACCGCCATTAGATGGAAGTCAATGCTATTCTAAAGTATCTGAGGCATTCTAAGGATATATTCATGTTTTATGGAGGAAATGAGAAATTAGTCATCATATGATATGAAGATTCTAGTTTCCAGACTGATCAAGATGGGATGAAGTCACAAATGGGATACATCTTTACTATGAATGGAGGTGTAGTGAGCTGGAAGAGCTCAAAGTAGAGTGTGGTTGTAGATTCTACAATAAAGTCTCAATATATCACAACTTCTAAATTAGTTAAATAATTAGTTGGGATGTGAAGATTCATCCATGATCTGGATGATATACCTAGCATTAAATATCTCATCACATTGTATTGTGACAATACTATAGCGGTGGCTCTCGCAAAAGATCCAAGGTCGCATTAGAGGATGAAGCACATACTTCAGAAGTATAAACTCTTGAGAAGATTTTCTCAGAGAGGTGAAGTTGCAGTGAGTAGTATTTCCATAGAAGAAAACATGGCATACCCCTTGACTAAATCCTTGACTCATTAGAAACATTATCATCATGTGAGGTCTAGTGGAATGAAAGTTGTAGGTAGTTGGCTCTAATCCAAGTGGGAGTTTGTTAGAGTTGGTGTCATAGAACCAACAGTTTGTACTTTGATTACATGGATATTTAGTTTATTTAAATATTAAATATCTTGTTACATATTCTTCATTGTTCAGTATTAATGTTATGTAATAATGTCCTAGAGTATTTGTTGTATTGATAAGGTTATGAAAGTTCCCCGCTATGATGGGAACCTTGAAATTATATGATAATATTCTTAAATATAGTTCTATGGTTGGATGAAATACTATAATATGAAACATAGCATGCATACTATTAGCTGAGATTACACGTAAAGAGATGATACTTCCTCTCATGAAGTTTTCACTTGGCATTATCCAAGACAAGAGATTATAAGAACATGAATGCAAGTAGGAATTCCACATGTTTTGGTATCATCAGATATTTATATCTGTGAGTGTGTCTAATGATTTTTAGATTTTAAGATTCTCATTAATACATGTCATGACTCGCGTATTTTGATTGGCTAAAAAAAACTTTCATGAAGATAATTGGCGGGAATTAGGGTATGTTGGGTCTGTCATGAGTGGCATGTTTTTAATGGATAAGATGAGGAAGGATTTGTCCCGTCCATTTATGTATGTTGATATCTTGTCCCTTTGATTGATATATATCCATTGTGAGAAATTACATGGCCAGAGTGTAACTACGAGGTTATTTCAGTAGTTAAAGAATGACGTATCAAGAATAAAATTTGATGACACTACCACGAAACCTGCTAGATGAGATATTGTGACAATGGAATTATAATACATAGTGAGAATTTGTATATGGATGTTGTTGTTGAAACATTAAGTTCATTCTCTTGTGTGCCTTGACCCATTGCTAGACAGTACTCTTGGACAATAGGCAAGCCCGCCTAATGCCAATGAGAAAGAATCCTAGAGGGTCACACACTAAGTGTTTCTGCTGGTCTCAGTTAAATTATTTTTGAATTTAATTAATAAATATTATTCTCAAGACATTGGAATGATTTTATTCAATTTAAAAAGATTTCATAAATTAAATAAATATTTATTCACCAAATTGTGGCTAAAATCTATTTATTTATTTCATTGAACATTTATTTACTAATTTGTAAATAAAATATTTTTTTAAGAGAATAAATTTTTTATTTATTTATTCAGGTCTTCAATAAATGGAAGTAGAGTTCGGGAGGACCAAGTCCAGTCCAGTAGTAAAATAATTATTTTCAAGAGGATAAATAATTATTTATCTAGTTGACACAAATTAAAATAATGTTTCTATTATTTTGTGACGTGGAATTTTATTTATAATTCTGTTTTGCGCAATTTGGAACACCATAAATAATGACATGGTATTATTATTAATATCATGGGATTTATATATGGTTATAAATGTATTTAATTTTTGTTACACAATTAAATATTGTAACTGAAGCCCCATTTTAATAAATATACATGTACTTCTATTGTACTAGGTACCGAACCGCACACCCGGTGAATTAAGAATTTTTTATCTAAACAATTTCTCTCTCGAATCCTCTTCTAACCTCTCTCAATACCGAGATACATTCTTCAAGTCCAATGAATAGGTGATCAAGAATGACTGACATAATACACTCGCTTTGACGCGCTAGCACCCGGAGAATGAGTGGTGTCGATCAGAGGCCATAAGAGCATGTGTGGATCACCGCTAGATGGATTCTAGTTTGGATCCTCATAAGTGCAATGAGATAATTCATAAGGGTCATTTTGGACGATCAACATCATCAATGAAGAAAATACAAAAGACACAGGTATTCGTTTCTTTATGAAATTAATTAAATTAATTATAAACATTATGTGAATGATCCTCTCTAATGGTTTTATACCACTTCTTTTTTATGTAAATCCTTGATTCTATTCTCTGGAGACTAAAGTTCATCGTCATATTGATTCTATAATAATCATCAATCATGATAAAAATTAAAGTTCGGCGTCGGCCCAACCACGCTTTCGCTGTGCCCAGAACCTACACATTTCATAGCCACCGCCTATTTCTTATATTTGGTGTGTCTACAGACCTTCGATTTATTTTATGAAGAATATAAATAACTTTATAGGTATTTATGTAACTTTTTTAGGATATCTCTTTCATGGGATTTATGGTTCAAAAGTTACCAAATTGGTAAAGAATTTTTATCTAATTTTGTCATCATTGAGACACGTGTTATGTTATACACCTATATTCTTTTACAATGTGTATATACTAACCATTATACATGTTATAGCATGGATATCCTTATTTTCATGATATTATATGCTTCATTTAATGTTATTATTTCATGTCTATTGTGATTAAAAGTTATAAAAGGTGTAAGTGTTTATTACTATAATCACATTGTTTATCAGGATTGGTAATGATTACGCTTCCATAGACTAAATTTTATGATCCATGTCTCACTAATTCTATTGAATTTTATTATTATACGATTATTCATAATATCTTCATTCAATGGAACCATTTTTCAACTCTTTGGCACTTAATATAACTAACAATATATTTTTTAGAAAATCCACCTCTATTTCTTTTTTCGGTCAAAAATCTAGTTTATTAAAAAACTATATTTTCCAAAAATGTTTTCAAAATTAATTTTAAATGAACTTTTAATATCATTTTCATGGAAAATTATTTTAAAAATATTTTACTTTATTAAAAAGTGTTTAAAATGGGTTTAAAACCTTCTTAAATAAGTTTTCAAGGTTAATTTAAATGAAAATGATTTTCAAAATGTTTTACATTTTAAAAATAATTTTTCAATGTATAAATGATATTATATTTAAGAAATATTCTAAATTATCATTATATAAATTTAAATCTTGGATGAAATACTTTGATATAGTTTATGATTTATTTGGGATATTATCCATGGATACCATTATTTTTCTTTCTCTAAATAGTTTATATTGTTATGGAATGTTATTTATGAATACCATTTCTCTTTAGTGGGTCATACCATGATAAAATTATTATGAAACCTAGTTAGTTAATAGTTTTACATATGATTATGAATCCAATATCTTTTTCATAAGTATTGATATAATTAAATGTCTATGATACCCATTTTCATTTTATGGGTTATGATATGATGATGTTTATGATCTTATGGAACACACATATGAATGATTTCATTATATGATGGGTGGGACCTATATCATTCAACAATACATTATGTAAAGATGGATAAATCATGATTATATATGTTATGCATGAACCTGATTACATTTTCATAACATTATGAATGAACCATTATTTGTGTTCAATATGTTATGCATGAACATGGTTACATGTTCACAATGTTATGTGTAGACTTGGTTGTATATCCATATGCTTATGCATGAACCTCATTAAATGTTAAAAATGTTATGCATGAACATGATTACATGTTCATAATGTTATGAATGAACCAAATTTCATATCCATAATTTTATGTGTGTACCTCATTATATGTTCCTAATGTTATGAATAAACTTGATCACATGTTCACAATGTTATGTGTGGACCTAGTTTCTTGTCCATAAGTTTATGTGTTAACTAGATTACATGTTCACAATGTTATGTGTAAACCTGATTAAATGGTCACAATGTTATGAAGGGACCTAGTTTCATGTCTATAGGTTTATGAGAGGGCCTGATCTCATGTACTTATCCTAATGAATGAACTAGTTCTCATTTACACGGGTTACCATGTTATAATATTATGTTTATTCCAAAATTATATGTCATATGTCAATGTTGTTCTCACATGGTACACATTCTTTGATTATATTACGAATCATGTCTTATGAACATTGAATATATATTCCAAGACTCTTGATTATGATATATGAATTATAGGGTATGATCATCTAATGTTATGATCATGTTCTCATACAATTATATTGATGATTATGCTTAAATATATACCTTTTTATACCCTTAATGAGTATATGATCTCACCCTTCCTTATGTTATCTTTCCTTAGGTTATGAAGAATGGTTTTAAGTAGGAGTAATAAAAGGGGAATATCCATTTGGAAGATGTTGAAGATATTTCACTAAATAAAAAAATTTGTTCTTAGTTCATAAAGGAATTAAACTATTATGGTCCTCAGGCATTTACATTTGTGATATATTGAGTATTCATAAAGAAAATTATGTAATATCATATATGTTAGGTATGAGTCACTATTTTCAGTATCAAAGGAAAGGTTTAGTCAACCTTTGGAAACTAGGATGAGAAAATTTTAATGAGGTCACTAGTAATATTTATAAGGATATGGCTAGGTATTTCTCTAAGGATAAGACTAATGTTTAATTTTTTTTTAAATAAAGTGTTATGATTTAGACATACTATAAGTGATTTTTCATGATTATGTGGTTTTTTACTATAATAAGTGTTACTCACACTATGATTTTTGGTCATACTCAATGGCGGCAACTAGAATGTACTAGGTTAACATTGAATATTTCAGATGTTTAAGGTATAGTAATTACAAATGTCAATTTCCTAATTAGAAATATCATAAATAAAATCAGGAAAGTGGAATGATTATTGACTATACTACTAAATATAAAGAGGTAATGAATGATATGTGAAAGGTTTAGGATTTTCAAATAATATTCTATATATTAAACATAAGAATCATGATTAAATTGATGTTGAAAAACATTAACACGTGATTCATTTTTCATATTCTAGGAAAGGGGTATTGAGGAATAAGATGATAAATCCCATGTGATGGATTAAGAATAAAGTAATATGATATATGTTTTTATTTATAGGGATTCAATAATTATGTTATATGGATCATAAAGTATATTTTTTCCTTTTAGTATTTGACAAAATATATTGAATGGTGATAATGGACTAGAAAAGTGATTTAATGGAAGGATTATGTTTTTATAATTGGATGGTAACAATTAATGTGTTCCTGATTTTGAGAAAGTTATATTTATCTTGGATAACAAGATGATTGATATGTATAAAGTAAATTTAATAGTTATGATTACTAAGGAACTATTTATGGATTTTTTTACTAGGGAATCTATTTTATCATAGATGAAGTTCACATTTTATTTTGGATTTAAAGAATATATCCCATAATATTTGGAATAAGAAATTATGCATGTTTTCAATAATGTTTTATGAAAATTCAAGATATTTCCTTGTTTCAAGAAAATAAATTATAAAGGTAATCACATGTTTTGTATGTGACAACCAAGCTCTAATTTATGATATATGGGGGATCAATGGGAAGATGATTTTGATAGATTTAGTGACCTTATTTCTAAAGTTTTCTATTAACATCATTTGGAAGGGTTACAAGGTTAACCAATTATGGAATGCATTAGGTAAAACATCCAATGAGGTTTTAGAGATTAAAGTAATATATCACCATATGAGGATTTATGAATATTGGATAATCTATGTGAACCATTTTGCATTGATATTAACTATAAGAATATGGAATGACTTGTCATTCTAAATCATGATCTGTTAATACTTTATGAATGAAAAAGTCACCTTTATTTCCCAGTGTAAGAGATGGTGTGTAAATCAAGAAAGGCACAACTAAAGGGTGATATCAGGAATATAAAAATGATTGAAATAACGTAAGTATATTTACTTATGTAATTATATTGTAAAATAATTAATTAACTTTTGGATGAGCATAGTAAAAAAATATATACCCTAATACATTCGTTTCTGTTGAACCAATGGTCATGTAAATCATCATTTTTTTGGGTTTTAAGGCCCTTAACATCCAATTTATCATTTACTTTTATGTGATCAATGACCTAAAACATTCGTAATAATTAATTACTATTTTATTCTTCGTCCAATATTCACTTCCCACCTATGTTTTCCTACGTGGAATCATAGTTATGACTTAGTTTGTGTAACTATTATGTTTCTGACACTATTCTTTAAAGGAATTTTTTGAATTCATTTTTTCAATATGGGTTCTAATGAATGTTACTTTCAAGTATTAAAACACTGATGTCTCAGATAAATTTTTAGGATGAAATTAATTTTAATGTTGGTATAATGTATCACCCTAACTTTTTATGAATTATTTTTTTTGGAATATATTAAAATTCATTAATGGATTTCATTTCATGTTATACCATGTTAATATTTTCTAAAAATAAACTAAAATTTAGCCATGTTATACCTGAAACAAAGATCTTGGATTTCATCACACAGAAAACTGTGTATATCATTTGTTATGCACCATGTTGAGTTCCATTGATAACTCGTGTTACATGAAATAACGAGTTTTTTCGAACTACAATATACAATATATATTATTAAAATGTTGTTATAGTTATCACCAAGCCATTGGAATGGAAGATAGGAACGAGATTAACTTAATTATTAAAATATGGTTTAAACGTGTTTATAAAATTAATTAATTGTTAATAAATTAATTATAAATGAAAATAAAAACCCATTTAATATCAAGTATGTTTTTTTATAAAAAAACTATTTTTATGCTGATAAAGGAGTTTTATCATAATAAATTAAATTAATCACAATTAGTGAGTGATATTGATGAAATTCATATTTTATAAATTAAACATATTTTTTTACATTCATACAATAATTTTTATAGGTATAAAATTAGAAAAAATAATTTTTTAGACATAAAAAGTTGAATTATTCTAAAAGGCATTTTCACCACCTTTTAATCAAAGAATTGTTTTAAAAATAATTTTTGACAATTTTATAATTTTTATTATACAATGAAAACCTTATTTTTGAAATATTAATATCCAAATTTTCATTGGGTGAATATTGTTTTTTTATGAGAAGTTTCATTTTCATTATAAATGGTAAAAAACACTAAATATTAATTGAAAATGGATTTTTTGTCTAATTTATTTATATAGTTAAATAATATTTTAAATTGGTTTTAAATTATATTTAGATAACTTATTCATATATTGTTACAATTTATATCATTGTAATCAATTTCACATTGAAATTGGATATATAATCAATTCATAATTTTGATCATTTTCACTTTAAAACCCTGATGTTTCATCCCATATAAGAGATTATTTATTAAAAACAATTTGTGACTTATGTGATTAGAATTTGTAAAAAAATTAATTCCATATTTTTATTAATAATACTTTATAATTTTTAATATGTTCAAATTAGTTTTTGTCAAAAACACATTTAGTAAAAGTAATTAAAATTAACTACTGTGATTAAGGTAAAAAACGAGTTTACTTAGTGGATAAACATTAATTTAGGGGTCCAAATAACATAGAAACTTGTAAAATAGACATTTTATGGACATATATCAACTATATACTCCATTTTATAAAATATGGACCATTATTTTAGGAACATGATGTATGATAGACCTTTAAATAGTATTTTCCTTTTAGTATTTACAAGAATGGAACACCTCCCCCATTATAAGAGGGAACTTACCCCCTCACTTATTCACCCCTCTCAATACCATTGGATAATCAAAAAAACTACCCAAATAATCTCAAAAAAATACCTTCTATCAACCTATAATCCTCAATCTATTTATAATGAAAACAAATTAATTTCTTAGGTGGAAACCAAAATGAGTTACTCGAAGAATATGTAATGTTCTTCAATGAGAAATATTGTTTTATTTATTTCTCCACCCCATAAATTATTATTATTATTTTATTATATAATAAACTCATTATCATAAATATATTGATGTATTTTTATTATAATGGTTTGAACTACACCAACACTTGCTTTTATCAAATTGGATACACAATCCTCGTTCGTGTGTATGGAAGACTGTCGTCTCGTGATCTGATGTCCTTTGTTCATCCATTACCACTTCTAAATGATGGGAATAATACTAGAATTATAGTTTTTATAATATATATGTATATATGATATTTATTATGTTTCTATTATTTGTTAATTATTATATTACAGATACCATCTTTCATTGAATTTTTTGGGAATACGATAACATTGTTTGTGGATGTGTGGACTATCACCTACTAAAAAAGATGTGATTCCTTCATTCGTTACACTAAATGTAATAAGGAAGAGTTAATTAAACGTAACTGATATTTATGAAATATTAATTACACTATAATGATAATATATATATATATATATATCATTTACTTTTTAACAATAATATGGAGACAACGTCCTTGCGTACGTATGGCCTACCATATCCATGAACAGTGTCTTTCATTTAATATTTATATATTTAATAGATTATTATGAATACTTATATACAGAATATATATGATATTTATAATATTTTTGACATTCTGTAAATAAGTAAATCATTATCTATGAAAGAGGTTCATGAATAAAAAGTCAAAACATATACTAAAAACAATGATTGTATTACCCAAAAAATAAATTTAACATGAAATTGTTAATAAATGTGTAATATAAATTCATAATAAAAAAAATATGTGGTATGGAATATATAAATATGTTTATTTTCTAGGTTTATAATAAACTTATATTTATTATATAGGATGTTTTAACATCTATGAAGAATGTCAAAACTTAATGTAAGAGTTTTCTCGTCTCACTTTTATTTCTCTGAGATATATTCCATATTCACAAATTATTATTGTTATATGGTTTATATATTAAACAATGAAATTTTATTTCATTAGTATACTTTATTTAATGATATTAAAATTTATAATTTATGTCAATCACTCACTGATCTCAGGTTTCAATAGTTACCCTTGTAGTTAAGGGATTTCTGTCTAACATTTTACTTCTGTGAGACACATGTCATATTCACCACAAAATTATTATATTTTTTTGTATATAATGAATGTGGATGTAATTTATTATGCTTATACATTACATTATATTTATTTATGAATCCATTTTATGATATATTTTTCATGTTTTTTACGGTTCAAAAGTTACCAAATCGGTAAAATTTGTATTCTGAATTTTCCTTTATTGGGACACAGGTTATGTTATGCACCTGTATTATTTTACAAGGTGTATATAATTTACCTTTGAAATTATTATCATTATTATAATTATTTTAATGAAATTATATTCTTCATTTTATGTAATTATTTCATGGGTATTATGATTCAAAGTTACCAAATTATTAAGAGATTATTTCTACAATCTCATCTTTTATCAGGATTGTTTATGTGTATGCTTCCATTGATGAAATATTATGACACATATATCATGAATTATAATGATTTTTCGGATAATATAGTTATATATTATATATTCGTGTAATTTAATCATTTTCTAACTCATTTTTACTAAATATAATTAAGATAATGTTTTCAAGAACATCTGAAATCATTTTTCATTTTGATCGAAAATATTTATATTAAAAATCCATGATTTCCAAAAAATGTTTTTAAAAATTATTCTCAATGGACTTTTAATATCATTTTAATGTAAAAGTAATTTAAATTTTTTATGTTTTTAAAATTGTTTAAAATTGTTTAAAAATATTCCATTATAATTTATCAATATGTTTTCAAATAATAATTTTTTCAAAATGTTTTATGTTTAAAATATTTTTTCAAAGAAAAAGGATATTATCCTCAATAAATATTTTAAATTATTATTTAAAAATTATTTTCAATATAAGATGAAATCCTTGAATATTTTTTATTAATTACTGGGGATATGATCCAAGAATACCATTCTTTTTATTTCTTTGAATGGTTTATGATTTTATGCAATATTGATTGTGAAGCTTGTATCTCTTAAATAGGTTATACCAAGATAAAATTATTATGAAAAAACTCTTATTTCATGAGTTACCCTATGATTATGAAACCTTTCACTTTTTTTATAGGTTATGATATGATTATATTTTTATGATACATATTTTCATTTCATGGGTTTGGATATGATGATGTTTATGATCTTGTGGCACACACATATGTATAATTTCATTATGTAATGGGAGGGACCTATATCACCCACCAATGAATTGAGAAATAATGATTAAATCATTAGTAATATATGTTATGTCTGAACTTGATTACATGTTCACAATATTATGAGGGAACCTTATTACATGTTAAAAAAATTATACATGAACCAATTACATGTTGACAATGTTATGTGTGGACCAGGTTTCATGTATATAAGTTTATAAATGATCCTAACTACATTTTCACAATGTTTTTTTGTGAACCTGATTACATATTCATAAAGTTATTAATGGAATTAGTTTTATGTCCATATATTCATGAATGAACCGGATTACATGTTCACAATGTTATGAGTAAACCTAATTATGTGTTTATAATATTATTTGTGGACCTAGTTGAATGATCATATGTTTATGTGTGAACCTGATTATGTGTTCATAATGTTATTAATAAACTTTATTGCACATTCAAAAAATTATTAATAGACTTGGTTTCACGTCCATAACATTATGCGAGGGCCTGATTTAATTTCCTTAACTTAATGAATGAATCTTTTACTCTTTACACATGTTCACAATGTTATAGAATTATTTTTATTCTACAATTCTATGTCTTATGTCAATTTTAATCTCACATGGACCATGTAATTTGATTATATTATGATTTATGAACTACCAATATTTATGCCATGAATATTGATTATGATATTTTATATGGAAGGTATAATATTCTAATTTTATGATCATGTTCTCATGCCATTATTATCATGATTATGATTACATATCTCCATTTTTTATAAATATCGAGCTGCTGGGCTCACCATTTTTTAAGTTCTCTTTCCCTTGTTTAAGAAGAAAGGTTTTAAGTAGGAGTACTAAAAAAGTAAGATCTTTACAGGGGATTTTTAAGATCATTCCCCATATTAGAATATTTTCTTTCCAGTTTCCAAATAAACTAAACTATTATGGTTATGATACTTATACATCTGTAATGTGATGTATATTCATAAAACATGATGTAATATACATGTATTTTAAGCATAGGTCGGTATATATTTAACTAATGAAACTTTGAATTGTGCATCAATGTCGATAGGATGGGCCGCCAGCTCAGACCATAGAGGTCATAAGACTCTCCTATAGATTTAACATATATTCATGAAATTATTCATAGTAAAAATATCAAATTACCTTTTCATGAAATAATTTTTTCAATACAATATGTCAATGTGAATATATGTTTGTATTAAATGTCCTCTATAAAAATATATGAGTGGTTCTTTTTCATCCAACACATTGATTAGATATTCAGTAGTGTAAATACAATAATCTAGTAAATCTAATATTTATCTCAATCATGTAAGATAGAATGTATTGTGATGTTAGAATTTAACCCATGAGAAGGGATATATAAAAATATCAATGGATGGAATTAAAACCCATGATGTTCAATGAGATTTAATGAAACATGATATAACATTTAGGATCATGTGATAGGGACCACTATTTTTCATTTTAATGTTATGCAATTAACACCAAGAAAGTTTATTTATGTTCATGAATTTTGGAATAAATATACAAAATTTAAAGTCAAACAAAAATGATAAGTGATACTTCATTTAAGGGCATGAAATAAGGACTAACATGCCTTATGGTTTATGTTCGCATTAATAGAACTATTTTTGGGTTGTTTAATATCATATATAATGGATTTCAAGGTTAAAGAGATAAGAAAATTGTTTTTGTGAGATTTACACAGGGGAATAACTTTCTGGTTCAATATGATACATGAGTTAGGTGAAGTTAGGTTGAGGGTTAATCTAGATTAGAAGACTATTAGTAATCATGGATCATTGTAATGCCCTGACCCCAGTTACCCAGATTAGGTGCATTATTGCACAACATTGGCATGATCACAAGAGATCAAGTCCCGAAGGACCAATCGATTTATCAGTCTTGGAAAACAGATTACATATATGAACATTGCATTACAATTTCGAAAATAAAACACATCAAAAATAATCCTTTTAGAACTCCATTAATCCACTAGCTTAACCCTAAATATCAATCATAATACACTTCTTTGCATCCTGGAAAAAATAAAACATAATAAAGGTGTGATCTCAGATGCTCAGTAAGGATAACAATATAGTAGAAACTATCATAAATAAGCATAAATATTTTAGGCAATGTATAATAATAAAACAAAAACATTTTAAACTTAAAATTTATCATAATATGGAAAAGACAAATCAAATAATTTTATTTACTTATTCACATGGTTATTATACTATTCAAATAATCACTTGTAATATCAATTCCTAATTTCATAATGATGGAATGCATAATGTCAGACATCACAACCACATAGTCAAAGCCTCGTGCCAGGACTACAAATAAAAAAAATTTCAAGGCCTTATGACAGGGTATTAATTTGTCTTATAGAACCTACCGTTTCATCGAGGAGCTATAGCGTGCTCCACCCTCCACTTACTAAGTCTAATGCATTCCTCATATGAAAATGTTGAAACATAACATAAACATTAGTATTAAAAATAGCATAACAAATGTCAGTACTTTAACCATAAACCATGAATGGTATAAAAATAGAACATCCATAGTCAAACATATCATAAATCATTTGATAAAATATGAAATATTGTATTATAATAAATCATTCTCAATCAATAATAATATCCAGTAAAGTATATTAACATAGTTGAAAATGATTAGTAAAACTCTTTAATAGAAATATCATTTTTTCTGTTAAATCATTTAAAAGTCATGCATTTATAAAGGAAGTCATCTAAAAGAGATTTTTGAATTAAAATGTCCCATAACACTTTGAAACTATTTAATGGAATAAAAATTTTAAAGCAATCAAGTCCATATAAAAAATCCTTAACATGATTTTTAAAACATAGACATTAATTAAAAAGATTTAGAAAAATAAACATTTAAAATGATGATATTTCTAAATATTACCTTACAAAAAACCTTAAAATATTCCATTTGAAAATTTTTTTATTAAAAATGGACATGGATGATAAATATGTCTCAGTAAATACTCACACGTAAACAATCTCAAATAATAATGAGATTGAAGAATTAAACCTTACCGTGTACTTTCCTTTAGTTGAGGGTACATTTAACAACATGTATAATGGCCATATTATATTATTAAATTATAAAAGAACCATATTCATATTTATTATATCATACTTTATTCATTTATGGCTTTATACTACCCATTTAGTAATAATTTCTATGTCAAAATAACATTTTTGACAATAATCGCTTTCTTTATCGTATGTGTTTTAACTTCTTATTCTTGATCATATCACTTATATCCTTATTTAGTTGCTTCCAGAATATGAAACATTATTTATGTACTATATATATTCTGAATAAAAATATGTATAATAGATATATATATGAAATGGAAAACACCGTTTATGGAGACGGTAGGCCGTACGTACGCATAAATGTTGTTTCTGTTTTCATATCGTATTGAATGGAAGTAAGTGAATGAGATACATGTATGTATATATATATATACAGTAGCATTATTATGTCATATATTATATATTTATTAATAATATATATTTATATAATCCTCATTGAATGGTGAACATGGAAATGAATCTCATCGTGTCGTGGAGATGGTAAGTTGTACGTATGCACGAGCAACGATATCATTTACTTAATGATAAAATGGTATAAATTGGATTTTATATTAATTATAAAGAAATATTAGCATGTTATATTTATTATTTACATCATTTATACTCATTATTATACCCATCCAAATAATGAAGTGTTGAATTACAAAATACTCCACGACGTGGAGATGGTAAGTCGTACGTACGCACGTATGGCGATATTGTCATTCATAAGATGGATATAATAAAGAATATATTAGTACCATATTTATAAAAACATCACATTATGTAGAGGGAACTGGATTTAATATTTTGGTATGGAGACAATAAAGAAAGAGGAAGTGGAAGAATAAAAGAACTTTGAAAGAGGTGATGAAATAATTATCTCTTCTTAGGGTTCTTCCTTTTGATTTGATCAAAAGGGCTCCTTAGGTTGGATTATGATCAAAGTAATGCCTCTAGTTATAATTGGGTGTAGTTGGTAGGAGATTTGAGAACGGGTTGGCTGAGCCAAATGGCTTTGGAGGTGTGACTTTAAGAGAAGGATATTTACAATTTTATAAGAGAGGTGAGGGTCACTTTAGGAAAAGCTTGAAATATTATTTTATTGTAAAATCATTTTTGGTTTATAATGGCTCAAAATGAATTTATTTTGAGTATAAAGTGGAGTGAGGTATTAAACCCCTCAACCAATTGGTTTTCCACTTGTTTAGGTCATCATATTAACCTTGCCTTTTAGATTTTACTCTTAGTTAAATAGGTTAACTTTTACCATGTCCTCTTGTATTTTTATATTACATGGTTAATAAACATACTATAAAATTAAAAGATAACCTTAATTGGTTCATTAATGACATATATATCCTTACACAAGTCCTTTGGATGATCCTTATATTTTTAGGATTATTATATCATTTAAAAATATAGTATTTTTTTAAAAAACTCTTTTATATCAATTTTGATAATTTTTTGTATTTGGTTTTTTTGAAGTCATAAAAAGTTGATTACTTAGAAAAAAACATTAAATCAACCCTAACATGTCATATTCACCTACAAAATTCTTGTATGTCCTGAAAAGTCTCAATTTACATTTATTTTGATATTTATAATATCAATTATTTTAATCATTCATTAATAAGGTAATTATTGCAACATCATTGTGTCGTAAATAAATTTAATTATTTAATGTCTAAAAATTATAAATAAAATACCATTATTTATTAAATAATTTTATATTTCTAATGAATATTTATAGTCGAATTTATCTTATGTGTAACCCTACGTTAAAAATGGTTTAGTTATTAAACTTTGAATTTAACACTTTTAAAAATTCTTTAAATAAACTAAAATAAATGTCCTAATATAACCCAAATAGATCAAAAGGATGTTGTTTTATCCTAAGGTTTATTTTGGTAGAAATACACTTATCCAATATAATAAGGACATGTGTTGGGGTAATTTTAATATTATTTTTTCCTTTAATTACCCCATTTACTTTTAACCGTGGTAAATGAAATTCAAAAGTTAATATTCACTAAATATTATTTTCATCTTATTGAACCGAATTTTACTTAAAAATTTCAACTGTGTCTCTCATCTTTGTGAAATTCATTTCATAAAAGTGATAAAATTACATTTTATGTAAATTTTAAAATGTGCGTAGAATATGGGTAAAAGGCGTTAAAAATTCAATAAAACTTTATACATCTAATCTTATTATAAAATGACTCTAATGAATTAAAATGAACTAATATAGGTATATGTATATATTTTGACTTTAAAATAAATTTAAATAAAAATAAAAATTATTTAAATAAAAGTCAGTTTTAAACAATAACGCAATGTTTTTCACTATTCATCAAAAATTGAAAGTTTTCAGAAAAATTCCAAAAATTCACCCTAAGATAATTTTGATATTTCGAATTCAAAAATTATGTCTATTTTACCAAATTCAAAACATAGAAGTTTCATTAATTAATTTAAAATTAGTTTCCGTTGTCAAAACCAGAAAGTGGGTTTTTAAGAAGTAAAAACTATCAACAAATTGATATGTGATTATGTCCAATTTAAATGTAAAATTTCTTCTAATGATCATTATTAAATTAAATAATAAAATATAATATAATTAAAATTCAAAACCATTTAAATTTATAATTTAACATTATAAATTATTTTTATTAAAAAGTTGTTTTCAATTAAAATTTTGTATTTTTCACTATTCATAAAAATATTAAAGTTATTAGAAAAACACAAAAAAATTGTCCAAGATAAATTTTTATGTCCCGCTTCTAAAGAGGAAGTTTATTTTTCCAAATTTAATATATAAAAGCATAAAATATTTTATTTTAAAAGGGTTCCCTTTTAATAGACGGTACAATTACTTTTTTTGAAAAATACTTTTTTTATTTGAAAAATTGAATTTGTTCTTATATTATGTATAAGAAACACATAATATGGATGTTAAAATTATATGAAATATTCAAAATGTAGTTAATGATATTCATAACTGCTTTTTTAACATCTAGTTTGGTAAGTCTTGGTTTGTACAATCCCATTGTTGTGTGTAGCGCTAGCTATTAAATTACTTTAAAGAGACAATGTACTATGAAATCTTGGAGTGTTACATTCTACCCTCCTTCAATAAATTTTATCCTCACAATTAGCAATTGTTCTTAGTAAATAACAGGTTTAAAATAGAAAATACCTTTGTGGAAAACCCACATCATAAAAAGAGTTATTAAAATTTAGTCTTAATAAGAGGGAAAGGGAAATGAAAAAGTCACCAGCAAATTAGGATTTAGAATAGGAGAACATTGGTGGAAATTAGAGACACATAATTGGAAGAAAATTAAAATATTTATAAGGATGGATTTAGTTCATCAATCAAAAATAAGTGAACAGTAAATGTAAAATTTAGGGCCTCAAATCCATCAATATATGATGATTTAAAGTATCATCGGTTCAATAAAATGCAAGGTATTAGGATAACATATTTTTTATACTCTTTTTTTTGAAGTGGAGGGATTAATTTACTATAAAGATAATAACTCAAGAAAACATATTTGATTTCATTACCTATCTTATCATAATATCATAATTTGGTTGTGTTTCGACCTATTTTCACTTCATCCCTTATACTAGAAAATGAATGTTCAAAAATGATTTTTTTATGCCTAATGCGCATTTGATAAATCATAAGGTCCACAAGTAGTTCCTCAATCCTATATATGTTTGCATAAATCCAAAATGTTTGGTTAGAGTATCCAATAAATTATACTTTAACCACATACAAAATATCAAGTGCTCATCTTACTCAATTATTACCTTTAGACTTATCCAAAAATACTTATTCCCAAACTCACATTCTAAAAATTTATATGGGTGGTAAACATAATGAAGATCTATTTTTACACATAATAACATGTGAATACCTTCATAATTTATTTTAATAAAACATGGTAACACCGTGAATTACCATAAAACCTTATTGAATACGTTCATGATCCCTTATTGCTTACAGAATACCTGAAATACTCCTTAAATCCAAAACTGATGTAAACTCCAACAATGATGGAATAAAAAAAACAATTAATTAGTTATAAATTAGTCAAAAATATCCAATATACTTTATATAACTCAATTATATCTTATTTTGAAATCATTATCTCACTTTCAGAAACATATTAGGGGTTATATTTCCCCAAACAATATATTTTCCAAAATTTTTAACCTGAAACTATGTCACTTTACTTGGTAACATAAAATCTAAAATCCATAATGAAAACATACTGTAATAAAATCCTTATATACTTTATAATTATTATAAATTTAATCAAATGATTCATTTATTTAATAATAACTTATGAACATTAATCATTTCTCTTCATATACGGTAGTATCATAACTTGATTATTTTCCAATAGCATCATTTTGATTATACTTTGATGATTGGGAAATTGATTCGAGTAGTGTCCCAACTCCTTAAAGATGAAGCATTTTACATTTGAAACATTTTTCTTACCCTTTTATTCACGAACTTGGTGTCCTTTTTCTCCACACTTATATCATACTCCCATTCCGTTTAAGCACTTCCCAGTGTGATTATTTCCATAGTTATCACATATAGAAAAATCCTTCTTTCCCTTATTACCTTTATCTATATTTTTCTCTACCATCCTCTTCTTCTCAAGATACCCTTCAAATCCATAAAACTCAGAGATTTATTTACTTATCTTATTAACACATGATACTATTTCTTCATATGATGAGGATATGGGGGATACTATTTTCCTTTTAAATGTTGGCTTAAGACCATGAAAGATATGATACGTCATACTATTTAGATCATGAATATTGTTGGAGTTATCGTTTCTTCTATGGGCGCCATTTCTAAATGAGGAAATACACTATGTTAGATCATATCCTAATGTATAATCAAAAAACTAGAAAAATTATCAAAATTAATTGAATATCTAGTCTCATAATCATAAAAATGTTTTCTTTGATGACAAATTTACTCATAAATCCTTCATAATGTTTTTTAAAGAAAATGTGAATTATCTTAATCATATCCTTAGGGAGGGTTGTAACCATGAGTATAAGGCCCCAGCCTTAAACCTTACTTAATCTTGAGTTATTACAAGATTACACATTGAGGATATTTTCGGGTTTAGAGTTTTAGAGAATTAGATCATAAAACTTTCATTACATCCCACATATAAACAAAGTGGTTACATAAAGATAGTATTCTTCATTCCCATCAATGGAAACACATTTAAAATAAAACATGGATTATTTCTTGACACTTCCTTGACACTATCATCATATCATGTACCTTTCCCTTGACCTGTGAAAAACATTTCAAAAAAACTTGGGATGAGCATAAAAAACACAGTATGGGTTATAAAAACATGGAAAGGAAACATGAGTTTATATATACATAAGAATGAAATCATACTTTACCCATAAAACATAGGCACTTTAACATACCTCATAAAATCATGAATAAATCATAGAAATCATAAGACATAAAGGTAACTTGAGGCATTGATAACATTCTTACGTAGGGAGTAACCCTCTTGGTTACGTTTGGAATATCCATCACAGTATATTCCCTAAAATCTCTTCGGAGAAACCTTAACGTTTCACTCCTTCGCGTTACCCAATGCATTGGAGAGCTATATCGGGCTCACACGCCCTTGGTTTATCACGGAACCACCCGTCTTCATAATAATGCCCAAGAACCATAACATAATCGTATCACATAAAACATGCATAAAAGAAACATAACATTTCCACATTTCAATCACAAGATATCAATACAACACAAAAACATTGTGAAAACCATTTTCAATACCAAAATAAAAGAAAAGTAAAACATGGTATTTATTTTTCTTTTAAAAAGAAGGTATGGCTTGTAGAGGAAGCCGAAACTCAAATAATGGTCACGACGGCGGAGAAGTCGTTGTCGCCGCATACGTACGACAAAAACATTCCCTTTTGTCGTTTAGTAAATGCTTCGTATAAAAAATATTCCTTTTGAATAAACGTAAAAGACAAAGGGGTTTATACACCATATAAAAGAAGGTTGTGTATAAAATAAAATATGCCTCAATGAAATGAGATTGAGACGAAGTCCCATACCTCGTATCCGACTTGACCCGACCGTTCTTTAATCTCCTAAATAATAAACTTGAGATAATATCTACTTGATTATGAACCTTTTTCAAGTTCATTATTCTTTTTATACCATGTTATGAACATCATGTAATCATTTAAGTTAATAGTGTTCATTTTGTCGGTATTTGGTTCTTAATTCAAAAATAGACTTCTTACACTTACATGTTGTTAATTTGGTCAAAGGTTCATTATATCCAGAATGATATTAATGATTTGGATAACATATATATTCAGCATATACATGTATTTATAATATTACATCACATTTAGAGGTAATAAATGAAATGCACCGTTCATGGAGATGGTAGGCCGTACGTACGCATGAACGCTACTTCCATTTCTATTTCATATTTCTGGAATGGAATCATAATTATATAAGAGTATATTATAATTCCAGTATAATAACATATATAATATCATTAACTTTATCCTTTACACATCCCACATATGGTATTAACGAATCAAATCACTTTCAGGGGGCGGTAGTCCGCACTTCCTAAAATGAAGATATCAATTTTACCCATAATGGAAACAATAATGGTATGCCCAAAATAAATAAAAACAGAAGCTTAAGGAAAACATAAACATATTATATATCATATATAAAAATATTGACATCATAATGGCCACCTTTGAAGGTGTTAAATTAGTATTGAACAATCATCGTTTCGGGAGACAGAATTTCGTCATCCACAGAAACCGTATGTTCTTTAACCATTTGATGTATTTGTGTGAGATTGTAGCTCAAATAAATCTTATAACAACATCCTAGTATATTGAAGATATTGGTGTTGTTACAAAATAAGTAAATAAAAAGATTTTAGGGGGTTGGAGAAGCAAAATAAAACAAATGAACATGAGAGAATGAATTACCTTTAAAAGTGTAACTCCTTTTGATTTGAGCATAAAGGCTTCCTTTGAAAGGATTTTGCCAAACGGGAATCCTCTAGGATGAGGAGAGGGATGTGGAGAGAGTAAATGGGCAGGGTTTTGGGATTCAAAGGCTTGAGGAGTGTGTGAAATGAGGTAGAGGTGGGGGCCTTTTATAAGAGGAGAGGAGGGGCACTTTTGGAAAGTAAAGAAATATTACTTTATTTGAAAATGTGTTTCGGTTTTAAAAGGTCCCACATTGATATAATTCGTGTATAAGGTGATAAGGGTTCGAAATCCACTCATACAATTGGTTTTGGACATGTTTAGTTCATATATTTTACACTATCTTTCCATTTTATTTAAATCGTCAAATAATGATGTCATCGCTGCATCATTATTATGCCATAAATAATTTAATTTATTTAATGTCTAAAAATTATATAAAAACTACTATGATGTAGGAAATCTTTTTAGAGTTCCAATGACTATTTATAATCAAAAATATGATCGTTATATCCCCATGTAAAAATTGTTTTCGTAAAACATATTATGTTTCTGTCATTTTTACATTTACATTAAATAAAAAGTAATTTATGTCATTTCCCAACCAAAGTGGATCCATGGGGTCCCCAAGTTGACCCATGGCTTGTATTGGTCGGCCATGACACAACCAATGAGAGTAGGACATGTGTCAAGCTCATTTAATTTTATTAAAGCATTATTTTTACCTTAAACTACACTAATTACCACTAATCGCGATTAAGAACTTAATAAGTTACTATTCACCAAAAAATTATTATAATCTCATTGAACCACATTTTACTTCTTAATGACAACCATGTATGTAGGATTTTTGAAATTCAAAACACAATGACGGAAAAATTTCATTTAAACGAAAAAATCAGTTTTTATAAGTACCACTTAGTGGTTTCACTATTCATCAAAAATTGAAGTTTTTCAGAAAATTACCAAAAATTCACCCTAAGCTATATTTGATATTACGAATTCAAAAATTAAGTCTATCTTACAAAATTCAAAACATATAAGTCACATTAATTAATTTAATAATTAATTCCCGCGGTCAGAGCAAATAGCGTGTTTTTATGAAACAATAAGTATCAAAAGATTGACACTAGTTTAAGTCCAATTTAAAAGTGAAATTGATTCCAATGACCACCATTGGATTAAATGGTAAAAATATATTAATATTACACATTAAGATCAATTCAAAAGATAATCTAATCATATAAATAAATTAGATTAAAAAGCAGTTTTGATGTAAAATGCAGTATTTTTCACTATTCATTAAAAAATGAACATTGTCAGAAAAATACCAAAAATTCACACAATGTAAATTCTGATGTCCCAATCATAAAGAATAAGTTTATTTTGACAAAAATAGCTTATAAAATTGTCAAAAGATAGATTTAAAAAGGGTTTTCCATCAAAAGGCATTAAAACAATCTTTTAAGAATATTAGTGTATTCCATGCATAAGATTGTATTTATTTTCATATTAATCCTCTAAAACACTATCTTAATCATTAATAGAAATAGATAAAAATATCTATTATTCATTACTTACTTGGGATGTTACATCCTTCCCCCCTTTAGAAAATTGCGACCCCACAATTTATTTACTTATAGAATAAATGGGGGTACTTATCCCTCATTGCATTTTCAGATTCCCATGTTGCCTCTTCAATCATGTAGTTTTGCCACAAAACATTTACCTGGTGAATCACCTTATTCCGTAACACTTGCTCCCTGTGGTCAAGAATCTGGACTGGTTGTTCCTCATAAGATAGGTTATCTTCCAGCTGAACTACCTCTGGGCTCAAAACATGAGATGGATCTGGCATATACTTTCTCAACATCGAAACGTGAAAGACATTGTGTACCTGAGATAAACTCAGAGGTAAAGCCACTCTGTATGCAACTGATCCAACTCTCTCTAGAATTTCATATGGTCCAACGAACCTTGTACTCAACATTCCTTTCTTACCAAATCTCATCACACTTTTCCAAGGAGAAACCTTGAGAAAAACATGATCACCTACCTCGAAAGATAGATCCTTCCTCCGGTTATCCGCATAACTCTTCTGCCTACTCTGAGTTTTTCTCATGTGTTTCTGAATCAACTGAACATTTTCTGCCATCTCTTCTACCAATTCTGGTCCCATCAACTTCCTTTCACCCACTTCATCCCAGAAAGATGGAGTTCGACACCGCTTCCCATATAATGCCTGAAATGGTGCCATCTTTATACTGGAATGAAAACTGTTATTATATAAAAATTCAACCAAAGAAAGATGTTGGTCCCAACTTCCCTGATAATCCATAGAACAAGCTCGTAGAATATCCTCCAATGTCTGGATTGTTCATTCTGACTGCCCATCTGATTGATGATGAAAAGCTGTACTAAAATTTAATTCAGTACCCAACAACTTCTGAAGGCCTTTCCAAAAGTTAGAAGTAAACCTAGGATCACGATCCGATACAATGGAGAGAGGAACTCCATGTAACCTGACTATTTCTTTAAGATACAAATGGGAAAGTTGATCAAGAGAGAAAGTATCTCGTATAGCAAGGAAATGAGCAGATTTGGTCAAGCGATCAACAATAACCCAGATTGCATTATTACCTCGAGATGTCTTCGGTAATCCAACAACAAAGTCCATGGATATATTCTCCCATTTCCACTCTGGCACTGGTAAAGGCTGAAGCATCCCTTTCGGTAACTGCCGCTCTGCTTTAACCTGTTGACATGTCAAATACTTCACAGTAAAATCAGCAATATCTCTTTTCATCCCATCCCACCAGTAATACTCCCGCAGATCTCTATACATCTTAGTACTGCCTGGATGAACTGAAAACGGAGAACTATGAGCTTCACATAACAACTCTCTCTTCAACTGTGAATTACAAGGCACACACAATCTCTTCCCAAATCTAAAAACACAAACATTATCAATGTGGAATTTAGGCAACTTACCTTTCTGAACCAGCTCTACCATTTTCTGCAACTCACTGTCTTGCTTCTGTGCTTGCTTGATTCTATCTGATAGAGAAGATCTCACTGATACCTAAAACAAAACAGAAGGACTTCCCACACCAACAACTTCTATGCCAAAGTTCATCAAATCCTTAACCAAAGGATCACGTTCCAAACGCAACATTGTTAATGAAGCATTACTTTTTCGACTCAAAGCATCATCCACTTTATTTGATTTTCCCGGATGGTAATGAATTGTACAATCATAATCCTTGATTAATTATAGCCATCTACTCTGTCTCATGTTTAACTCTTTCTGAGTGAATATATACTTTAAACTTTTGTGATTGGTATATATTTCACACTTTACTCCATACAAATGATTCCTCCAAATTTTTAAAGCAAAAACAACAGCAGCTAATTCCAAATCATATCTAGGGTAATTTACCTCAGGAGTTTTCAACTGTCGTGAAGCATAAGCAATTACTTGATCATTCTGCATTAGGACGCAACCAAATCCTTTCAATGAAGCATCACTATATATAACAAACTCACCATTCCTGGAAGGTAGTGCCAAAACTGGAGCATTCACCAATCTTCTTTTCAATTCCTGAAAACAATCATCACATTCTTTTTTCCAGATAAACTTAACACCCTTCCGAGTTAGCTTAGTCATTGGACTAGATAACCGTGAAAAATTTCTAACAAACCTTCGGTAATAGCCCGCCAAACCAAGGAAGCTACGAATCTCGGTTACATTTGTGGGTCTTGGCCATTCTTCCACAACTTTTGTTTTTGCAGGATCAACCGTTATTCCATATTTAGAAACAATGTGACCAAGGAATGAAATTTGTTGCAACCAAAACTCACACTTGCTGAATTTCCCATACAGTTTATTTTCTTTTAAGGTTTGCAAGATAGCCCTTAAATGTCTTTCATGCTCCTCTTTACTTTTAGAAAACACCAAAATATCATCAATGAAAACCACCACAAACTTATCCAAGAACTCATCGAAAATTCTATTCATTATGTCCATGAATACAGAAGGTGCATTGGTTATCCCATAAGTCATTACTACAAATTCATAATGGCCATATCTCGTACGGAACGCGGTCTTCGGAATATCTGCCTCCTTTACCTTCAACTGATGGTACCCTGATCTCAGGTCAATCTTTGAAAAAAACTAAGCTCCCTGGAGCTGATCAAACAAATCATCGATATGAGGAAAAGGATATTTGTTCTTAATAGTGATATTATTCAAGGCTCTATAATCAATGCAAAGTCTCATAGAACCATCTTTCTTTTTAACAAATAAAACAGGAGCACCCCATGGTGATGTGCTAGGTCTAATGAAACCTTTCTCTAATCAATCTTGAAATTGCTCCTTTAACTCTAAAAGTTCAATTTGTGCCATTCGATAAGGGGGTTTTGAAATTGGCTTAGCATCAGGAACTAAGTCAACAGTAAACTCAACTTCCCGATCTGGTATTATTCTCAGCAACTCATCAAGAAAAACATCAGGATACTCATTTACCACTGGCACATCATTAATCTGAACAGTTCCTTTATTTTCAACGATGTGTGCAAGGTAACATTCATTTCCATCTTTTACAAGTTTCTCGGCCTCTTGATATGTTATCAAAAGTAAGGGTTCATTCCTGTAAACAAACTGAAATTCTTTCTGAAAAGAAACTTCTTTAGCTCTACAGTCAATCTTATCATGGTAAATAGAGAGCCAATCCATACCCAGGATAACATCAAACTCTACTAGAGGTAGAACAATAAGGTTTGAAAGTAGGTTCTTTCCACAGATAAGGATAGGAAGATTCTTATAAATTCTTTTTGCCTCAACATTTCCCCCAGGTGTTTTTACCAAAGTTCAAGAGTCATTTCATGAGATGGTATTCCCATTTTACTTGAAAAGGTTTCAGAGATGAAAGAATGTGTAGACCCCGAATCAAACAACACGCTGGCATAATCTGAAAAAACAAACAAAGTACCTGATACAACTTCATTTGATGGCCCGACATCTGCTGAAGTAGTTGCAAAGGATTTCACCACCCCTTTCAGCTTGTAGTCTAACTACTTCCCATCAATCAAGCTCTTTTCCTGACACTAGTTTGCATAGTGACCCATCTCATTGCACTTATAACATTTCACTAACTGTAAATCAAATTTGTTCTTACCTTCACCTTGATCCTTTTCAGTGCAATCACGAGCCTTATGTCCCATATTACCACATCGGTAGAACTTTCCAGAATTCAGAAGACATTCCCCAGCAGGCCTTTTGCCACATTTATCACAAACTGGAAACTTAGTTCTCTTACCATCAGACTTTTTTGAAGAATTCTTACCTTTCTCCTACCACCTCGGTCTCTTCTTCTGTTGGTTGTTATAGAACACTTGGTCATCGACAAACTCCATTTCCACCTTCTCAGCACATCGAACAAGCTTTTCATAACTTTTAAACTCACGAGAAGCTAATGCCCTTCGATATTTTGGCTTTAATCCTGAGTAAAAATGATTGATTTTACTATCAAGGTCTCGGATAAAATTTGGAGCATACCTTGCCAATCGAGTGAACCTTCCTTCATAGGTAGCCACTGAGTCTTCTTCTTGCCTCAATTCCAAGAATTGATTTTCTATCCTAAGTCGAACAGCCTTAGGAAAATAATTCTCGAGAAACATACCTTTGAATTCATCCCAGTCAAGAGCATCAATCTCATCGACATCCCTGATATTTTTAACCATAGACCACCACTGATCTGCTTCACCCTCCAAACGGTAAATAGCAAGACTAACCTTTTGATTGTCTGAACACCCCATGACATCAAAAATCTTCTCCAGTGCTTTAATCCACCCTTCAGCTAGCACAGGGTCAGATGATCCTCTGAATGATGGTGGATGTTGCCTCATGAAATGTTCCACTACTGACATGTTCCTTTGCGGTTGATCTGGCTGATCTCGTGCATGGATACCACCACCAGTTATCGCTTGAGTCAGTTGTGCAATCACTACAACAAACTGTCCAGTTCCAATTCCGACCATCTCGGGATGCTGATTCGGAAGGTTATTTCCCTTTGTATGCCTTCCTAGCACTGCTTCCCTGTTTCCTCTACGGAAAACCATTCTGAACAAACATGTCTTAGATGAAGCAACATGGTAATCTTCAAATGCTATATCATTTCAAAAAAAAAATTGGAATAATCATTTAATAGAATTATAACTCCTAAAGTTAACTAAACCGACCTCAGATACCAACTATAAGGCCCCAGCTTTAAACCTTACTTAATCTTGAGTTATTACAAGATTACACATTGAGGATCTTTTCGGGTTTAGAGTTTTAGAGAATTAGATCATAAAACTTTCATTACATCCCACATATAAACAAAGTGGTTACATAAAGATAGTATTATTCATTCCTATCAATGGAAACACATTTAAAATAAAACATGGATTATTTCTTGACACTTCCTTGACAGTATCATCATATCATGTACCTTTCCCTTTACCTGTGAAAAACATTTCAAAAAAACTTGGGATGAGCATAAAAAACTCAGTATGGGTTATAAAAACATGGAAAGGAAACATGAGTTCATATATACATAAGAATGAAATCATACTTTACCCATAAAACATAGGCACTTTAACATACCTCATAAAATCATGAATAAATAATATAAATCATAAGACATAAAGGTAACTTGAGGCATTCATAACATTCTTACGTAGGGAGTAACCCTCTTGGTTACGTTTGGAATACCCATCACAGTATATTCCCTAAAATCTCTTCAGAGAAACCTTAACGTTTCACTCCTTCGCGTTACCCAATGCATTGTAGATCTATATCGGGCTCACCCACCCTTAGTTTATCACGGAACCACTCGTCTTCATAATAATGCCCAAGAACCATAACATAATCGTATCACATAAAACATGCATAAAGGAAACGTAACATTTCCACATTTCAATCACAAGATATCAATACAACACAAAAACATTGTGAAAACCATTTTCAATACCAAAATAAAAGAAAAGTAAAACAAGGTATTTATTTTTCTTTTAAAAATAAGGTATGGCTTGTAGAGGAAGCCGAAACTCAAATAACGGTCACGACGGCGGAGAAGTCGTTGTCGCCGCATACGTACGACAAAAACATTCCCTTTTGTCATTTAGTAAATGCTTCGTATAAAAAATATTCCTTTTGAATAAACGTAAAAGTCAAAGGGGTTTATACACCGTATAAAAGAAGGTTGAGTATAAAATAAAATATGCCTCAATGAAATGAGATTGAGACGAAGTCCCATACCTCGTATCCGACTTGACCCGACCGTTCTTTAATCTCCTGAATAATAAACTTGAGTTAATATCTACTTGCTTATGAACCTTTTTCAAGTTCATTATTCTTTTTATACCATGTTATGGACATCATGTAATCATTTAAGTTAATAGTGTTCATTTTGTCGGTATTTGGTTCTTAAGTCAAAAATAGACTTCTTACACTTACATGTTGTTAATTTGGTCAAATTTTCATTATATCCATAATGATATTAATGATTTGGATAACATATATATTCAGAATATACATGTATTTATAATATTACATCACATTTAGAGGTAGGAAATGAAATGCACCATTCATGGAGACGGTAGTCCGTACATACGCATGAACGCGACTTCCATTTCTATTTCGTATTTCTGGAATGGAATCATAATGTTATAAGAGTATATTATAATTCCAGTATAATAACATATATAATATCATTAACTTTATCCTTTACACATCCCACATATGGTATTAACGAATCAAATCACTTTCAGGGGCGGTAGTCCGCACTTCCTAAAATGAAGATATCGTGTTTACCCATAATGGAAACAATAAAGGTCTTCCCAAAATGAAAAAAAACAGAAGCTTAAGGAAAACATAAACATATTATATATCATATATAAAAATAGTGACATCATAATGGCCACCTTTGAAGGTGTTAAATTAGTATTGAACAATCATCGTTTCGGGAGGCAGAATTTCGCCATCCACGGAAACCGTATGTTCTTTAACCATTTGATGTAGTTGTGTGAGAGTGTAGCTCAAATAAATCTTATAACAAAATCCTAGTATATTGAAGATACTGTTGTTGTTACAAAATAAGTAAATAAAAAGACTTTAGGGGGTTGGAGAAGCAAAATAAAACAAATGAATAAGAGAGAATGAATTACCTTTAAAAGTGTAACTCCTTTTGATTTGAGCCTAAAGGCTTCCTTTGAAAGGATTCTTCCCAAAGGGAATCCTCTAGGATGAGGAGAGGGATGTGGAGAGATTAAATGGGCAGGGGTTGGCCGAGCCAAAGGCTTGAGAAGTGTGTAAAATGAGGTAGAGGTGGGGGCCTTTTATAAGAGGAGAGGAGGGGCACTTTTGGAAAGTAAAGAAATATTACTTTATTTGAAAATGTGTTTCGGTTTTAAAAGGTCCCAAATTCATATAATTCGTGGATAAGGTGATAAGGGTTCGAAATCCACTCATCCAATTGGTTTTGGACATGTATAGTTTATATATTTTACATTATCTTTCCATTTTATTTAAATCGTCAAATAATGATGTCATCGCTGCATCATTATTATGTCATAACTAATTTAATTTATTTAATGTCTAAAAATTTAAAAACAAAATACTATGATGTAGGAAATCTTTTTATCTTTCCAATGACTATTTATAATCTAAAATCGGATTGTTATAACCCCATGTAAAAATTGTTTTCGTAAAACATATTATGTTTGTGTCATTTTTACTTTTACATTAAATAAAAAGTAATTTATGTCATTTCCCAACCAAAGTGGATCCATGGGGTATCCAAGTTGACCCATTGCTTTTCTTGGTCTTCCATGACACAACCAATGAGGGTAGGGCATGTGTCAAGCTCATTTTATTTTATTATAGCATTATTTTTACCTTAAACTACACTAATTACCACTAATCGCGATTAAGAACTTAATAAGTTACTATTCACCAAAAAATTATTATAATCTCATTGAACCAAATTTTACTTCTTAATGACAACCATGTAGGTCGGATTTTTGAAATTAAAAACACAATGATGGCAAAATTTCATTTAAACGAAAAAATCAGTTTTTATAAGTACTACTTAGTGGTTTAACTATTCATAAAAAATTGAAGTTTTTCAGAAAATTACCAAAAATTCACCCTAAGCTATATTTGATATTACGAATTCAAAAATTAAGTCTATTTTACAAAATTCAAAACATATAAGTCACATTAATTAATTTAATAATTAATTCCCGCTGTCAGAGCAAATAGCATGTTTTTATGAAACAATAAGTATCAAAAGATTGACACTAGTTTAAGTCCAATTTCAAAGTGAAATTGATTCCAATGACCACCATTGGATTAAATGGTAAAAATATATTCATATTACACATTAAGACCAATTCAAAAGATAATCTAATCATATAAATAAATTAGATTAAAAAGTTGTTTTCACTATTCATTAAAAAATGAACATTGTCAGAAAAATACCAAAAATTCACACAAAGTAAATTTTGATGTCCCAATCATAAAGAATAATTTTATTTTGAAAAACATAGCTTATAAAATTTTCAAAAGATAGATTTAAAAAGGGTTTTCCATCAAAAGGCATTAAAACAATCTTTTAAGAATATTAGTGTATTCAATGCATAAGATTGTATTTATTTTCATATTAAGCCTCTAAAACACTATCTTAATCATTAATAGACATAGATAAAAATATCTATTATTCATTACATACTTGGGATGTTACAATGAGTGTAGAAAAACCTACTTTCGTGCACTAGTTCCCATTTGAGTCTACCTCAAAGTGATGTTTTTGGGCTTTACCCCTAGATACATCTCTGCCAGAGCCACCTCTACCTTCTTGTATCCAGATAGGGATGTATTTCTTTGAAAATCTTCTAAATATCTATATTACCAAAATTCTATGAAGTTCTTCTAAACTAATCCTCAAAGTCTATCTTAGGGTAATGTTCTCTAATTAGAGTTTCTCTGAATCTATTTTTCAAGGTTTTTACTAAACTTCCCCGTATACCAACAATAACGCCCAGACCCCAGTTACCCAAATTCTGTGCATTATTACATAACATTATCATGTTCATAAGATATCAAGTCCAAAAGGACCGATTGGTTTAGCAGTCTTAGAAAATAGATTACATATATGAACATTACATTAAAATTCCAAAAATTAAACACAAACAAAAATCCTTTTAGAACACCATTATTCCCCTAGCTTAATGCTTCATATTAATAAAAATACACTTCTTCGCATCCTAGGAAAAATAAAACATAATAAAGGGGTGATCTCAGATGCTCAGTAAGGATAAAAAAAAGTGAACTATCATAAATAATCATAAACATTTAAAGAAATGTATAATACTAAAACACAAGCCTTTTAAACTAAAACTTCGGTATAATATAGAAAAGATAAATCAAATAATTCCATTTATAATTCACATAGATATTATTATAGTTGAATAATCACATGTAATATCAATACCTAATTTCATAATGATGGAATGTATAATGTTTGAAATCATACCCACATAGTCAAGGCCTCGTTCCATGACTAAAAATAAAAAATTTGTCCAGGCCTTATACCAAGACACTAATTTGTCTCATGATACCTACCGATGCATCTAGGAGATATAGTGGGATCCACCCATCACTTACTAAGTCCAATGAATTCCTCATATGAAAATATTGAAACATAACATAAATATTCATATTAAAAATAGAATAATAAATTTCAATACTTTAACCATAAACCATGAATGGTATAAAAATAGAACATCCACATTCAAACATATCATAACTCATTCAATAGAATATGGAAGATTTTATTATAATAAATCAACCTCAATCAAGACTAATATCTAGTAAAGGATGTTGAAATAGTTGAAAATGACCACTAAAACTATTTGAGAGAAATATCCCCTTTTTGTGAAATCATTTAAAAGTCACACATTTATAAAGCAAGTCATTTAAAAGATATTTTTGAATCAAAATTTTCTCATACCACTATGAAACGTTTTAAATGAATTAACATTTTAAAACAATCATGTCCATATAAATAAATCCTTAAAATAATTTTTAAAACATGGACATTAATTAAAAATATTTTGAAAAATAAACATTTAAAATGATGATCTTGCGAAAGATACCCTTCCACAAAACCATAAAATATTCATTTTGAAAACATTTTTATAAAACATGGACATGGATGATAAATATGTCCCAGTAAATAAATAAACATAAAATATCTCTAATAATAATGAGATTGAGGAATTGACACTTACCTTGTACATTCCTTTAGTCAAGGGTACATTTAACCTCCTATATAATGACCATAGATTGTTATTAAATTATACCCGAACAATATTCATATTTATGATATCATACTTTATTCATTTAAAGATTTTAACTTGTTATTATTGATCGTATCACTTATATCCTGATTTAATTGCTTCCAGAATATAAAACATTATTTATGTATCATATATATTCTGAATATAAATATGTATAATAGATAGATATATGAAATGGAAAACACTATTTATGGAGACAGTAGGTCGTACGTACACATAAATACTGTTTCTGTTTTCATATCATATTGAATGGAAGTAAGTGAATGAGACATATGTAAATAGATATATATATATATATATTAAGTATCATTATTATTTCATCTATTACATATTTTTTAATAATATATATTTTTATAATCATTATTGAATGGTGAACGTGGAAATTAATCTCATCACGTTGTAGAGACGGTAAATCATACGTACGAACGAGAAACATTATCATTTACTTAATAATAAAATGGTATGTAATTGGATGGTATATTTGTTATAAATAAACATTAACATGTTATATTTATTATTTATATCAATTATACTCATTATTATACCCATCCAAATAATTAAGTGTAGAATAACAAACTACACCACGCCATGGAGACGGTAAGTCGTACATATGCATGTATGGTGACATTGTCATTCATAGTACATATAGAATAAATAATATGATTTTAAAATATTTATAATAATATCATACTATGTAGAGGGTACTGGATTTAATATTTTGTTATAGAAACAACAAATAAAGAAGAAGTGTAGGAATAAAAGAACTTTGAAAGAGGTGATTAAATAATTACCTCATCTTCGGGTTCTTCCTTTTCATTTGATCAAAAGAGATCCTTAGGATGGATTCTGATAAACGTAAGGCCTCTAGGCTGAATTGGGGGTAGTTTGGAGGAACGTTGAGTAGGGTTTGGCTAAGACAAATGGCTTTGGAGGTGTGAATTTAAGAGAAGGAGAAGTACCATTTTATAAGAGAGGTGATGGTCACTTTAGGAAAATCTTGAAATATTATTTTGTTATAAAATAATTTTGTGTTTGAAATGGCTCAAAATGGATTTATTTAGAGTATAAGTTGGTTCGTTGTCTAAAACCCTTTAACCAATAGGTTTTAGACTTTTTTAGTTCACCATATTAACCTTATCGTTTAGATTTAACAATTAGTTAAATAGTTTTACATTTACCATGTCTTCTTGTATTTTTATATTAGATGGTTAATAAACATACTATTAAATGGAAAGAGAACCTAAAGTGGTTAAATAATGACATATATATCATTATATAAGTCATTTGGCTGAACATTATATTTTTATAATTATTATATCATTTAATAATATAGTATTTTTTTAAAAACTCATTTATGTCAATTTTGAAACTATTTGGTTTTTGGTTTTTCTAAAAGTCATACAAAGTTGATTACTTAGATATAAATACATTAAATCAACCCTAACATGTCATATTATCCTAGGAATTTTTTAATGGCATCAAAAGTATCAATTTACATATATTTTGATATTTATAATATCAATTATTTTAATCTTTCATTAATAAGGTAATTACTGCATTATCATTGTGTTATAAATAAATTTAATTATTTAATGTCTAAAAATTATAAATAAAATACCATTATGTATTAAATCATTTTATATTTCTAATGAATGTTTATTTTCAAATTTATCTAATGTGTAATCCAATATTAAAAATGTTTTAGTTATTAAATTTGAATTTAACACTTTTAACACTTCTTTAGATAAAATACAGTAAATGTCCTAATATACCCCAAATAAATCAAAAGGATATTTTTTGTCCTAATTTTGATTTTGGTCTAAAAACACTTATCCAATAGAATTAGGACATGTGTTGGGGAAATTTTAAAATTATGTTTACTTTTAATTACCCTATTTACTTTTAACTATGGTAAATAAAATTCAGAAGTTTCAATTTACTAAAAATTATTTTCATCTTATTGAACCACATTTTATTACTTATTTCAACCATGTCTATTAGATTTTTTAAATTAAATTCACAGAAGCGGTAAAATTACATTTTATGCAAATTTGAAAATGTGCCTCGAAGGTGGGTAAAAGACGCTAAAAATAAAATAAAATTTTATACATCTAACCTTATTATAAAATGACTAATGAATTAAATTTAACTAATATAGGTATTATATATCTATTTTTAATATAAAATTAATTTAAATAAAAATAGTATTTATTTAAATACATGTTGGTTTTAAAAAATAGCGTTGTGTTTTCCACTATTCATCAAAAATTGAAAGATTTCAGAAAAATTCAAAAAAATTACCCTAAGATAATTTTGATATTATGAATTCAAAAATGATGTCTATTTTACCAAATTCAAAACATATAAGTTTAATTAATTAATTTAAAATAAATTCTTGTTGTCAAAACCGGAAAGCAAGTTTTTGAGAAGTAAAGATTATCAAAAGATTGATATGTGTTTATGTCCAATTTAAATGTAAAATTACTTATAATGACCATAATTGGATTAAATGATAAAATATAATCTAATTATACTTCAAAACCATTCAAATTTATAATTTAACACTATAAATTATTTTGATAAAAAAGTTATCTTTAATTAAAATTTATTATTTTTCATTATTCATCAAAATATGAAAGTTATCATAAAAAACCAAAAATTTATCCAAAATAAATTTTTATGTCCCATGTCTAAAGAATAAATTTATTTGGTCAAATTAAATATATAATAGTGTCAAATATTGGATTTTAAGAGGTTTTTCCATTAAGAGGTAGTAAAATTGCATTTTTTTTGAAAAATACTTCTTTTATCTGAAATTTTGAATTTGTTCTTATATTATGTCTAAGAAATGCATAATATGGATGTTAAAATTATATTGAGTTTTAAAAATGTAGTTAATACAATTCATAACACTTTTTGAATAGCTAGTTTGGTAAGTCGTGGTTCACTCAAACTCGGAGTTGTGTGTAGCATAAGCTATTAAATTTATGTAAAGAGATAACATAGTATGAAATTTTAGGGTGTTACAATAATTCATTATACTAGATATGATGATAAAAGTATTGTCTATGTAACTAGTAAATATGGTCCCTTTTTAGAATTCTTATTTCAGGTCAATTTGGAAGACTAGGCCTAAGAATATTTAAAAAATACATCAAATGTGAGTTTCCTTATTATGAATGGGATACATTATTGGTTATGTATTATGTATAATACATTTCCCAGGGGAAAATCAAAATATAACACTTACCACCTGAATGATTCCCTTTATGAAAGGAACATATGATTGAAGGTAAGAACAAAAATGTGCATGGTGAATCAATCATGTAAGTGATGTTTATTTTGGTGAAACATAATCAAAGAGTATTGTTTTTTGAGTTTTGACCATTTTTTATGGGAGAAAATAATTTTTTCTGTTTCTTAGGATTCTTTGAACACCGTAAAAAGGAATCACTCAGAAAAAATAGTGGTTTAGTTCAAAACTTTTTCAATGATTTTATATCAGAAAGAGGCCCACATATACCATGGAAACCCCATTTAATATATAAAAATAAATACTCTATATGGATGAATGAGGTCATTAAATTATATGTTTGTTAATGAAAATAGACTATATACGATTTACATGGCCATCCTTTTATAAAGAATTCATACAGAGTAAGAAGGAGGGTTCGCAAGATGGATTTATAAGGAAAATATTTTTAAAATATTATATAAGTGATTCATTATACTATAGATCATATTTGACAGTAACCCAATTTTTAAGCATAAATTTAATGTCTACGTGTTGGAATTAGACTCTAAATACTTTCCCATAAAGGGTTTGTTAACTATGAAATTTCTCAAAATTCATGCCCTGACAAATTACCTTATCTTATATTATAATGAATGTTGGGGTATATTTAAAATTTAATCCATGGAAAACATTAAGAAATATAATGAATTGATGAAACGTAAAATTCCAAAATGACTTTAGAGTATTATTACTTTAATTTGACAAAGTATAGAAGAAAATATAGCTAAAAATCTATTGGTTTACCACCTCATTATCAAAAAATATGCCTTAGATAAAAACTGGTTTGCATATGTAAATTATTATCTCCTTATGATTGAAAATGATGTAACTTTTAAAACAATAATTATATGGTACATATAATTTATTCACATTTAGAAAGGTCCTTTAACACTAAAATGCTTAGTTTTTCTCTATTTAATTTCATTTTTCATTCAAAAGTTTGTAAATTTTTATGGAATGAAAAAAATACCCCCTTCATAATTGTATACAATCAGAATGATGAGATTCAATTTTGAGATAAATCAAGATCCTTCACATAATATTTAATTATATTACCTAACTTTAAAGTTCAAAAGGCAACCTATAGGGTGGTAGGTCACCCCATTCTTCTAATTTTATATTGTAGATATGGTTTTATATATTTTTATCAACCCACATAATATTTTTCTTCATCATAATTTCATAATAACTATTCAATACATAACCACATATAATTTTAATTGGTTCCTTTATATCTATAAAGTATTTAAAGTAGTTCATATATAATTTATTTAGTATATCATCCATATAAATTTTATAAAAGAATTTTTCCCTTTACTAAATTTTTTTTATCTACTACAATTGAAGTTATTTTTCTAAATAGACTTGAAAATAGAGATTTTTATTTTATTTTTTACAAAAAATAAATCATCAATGCTACTCATTATTTTACCATGATATGCAATAATAAAACTAAAAACCTTTAGGGTAATTTTCACCAATTCACTCATCTAAGTAACTAGGTTCTTTCAGAGTTGTTGTGACTAACTTTAAAGAATTACATATCAAAGAGGATTGGTCATTATGTGTTCTATATATTTTCTAATTCAACCATTCCTAATTCACTCCCAAGTGATAATAAACTAATACATTTGTTCATACACTATCCCAAATTATACTATTCTATTATATTTATAACATGGAATTTCATTATGGAAATATAGTATAAATATAAGCATGTCCTTGGATATACCCCAATTAATTTGAAAGTGGGACCTTGTATCCTGGGAAAAAAAATTAAATATTACCTAACCATTCCCTATAGGGGTTAAACATACCTCAAAAAAGAGTGTAATAGAACTTGGGAATATCTGCTTGGTTGAATTTTTGGTATAGAATATGGGTGGTCCTATTAGTTCCATTAGAGAATCTCAAAATGTGGGAGGGTTGAGTTTATTGGGAATCTATGAGGAAATATGGATGTCCTATTCATTTTCATATTATAATAATAAATTAACGAAAAAAATATTATCTACTGGATCTATGAAACCAACACCTTCAACATTACATAATTATAGGTTGGGATTAGCCTCTAGTATGTCCATAGAATCAATCGAGAACTGATACTAGGGAAGATATATAATGGATTCCTCCTTCAAGTATCTTCATGCAATGATGATGAGAAAACTATATAACTAAAAAGTAAATTATTATAATTAGTGAGGGATATCATAAAGAAAGAACACCATTAGTGTATTAAAATTTCCTATAGTGTACATGGAATACATTTCATTATATAAAATGTACATGGTCCTATGGAAATGATGTCACAATGATTCAAAACCCACGCAACTCACTAGGATCGAAGAATTTATTGGAAAAATTTAAACAATGTTTTATATAATAAAATGTGGTTTGAGAGTCATGCAAAGAATAAATACATGTTTTCATCTGGTGGAATTCTCAACAATGTTTTTGAGAAAGTGTCTTATTCCTATGTGTGATTCATTGTGTAGACTGAAGATAATCATATTCATAAAATTATCACAACTGGAAACTCTCCAAAATTACAAAATATACATATTGATATTTTCCAAACTATACTATAATATTATTCCCATCAATAGTGGAAGGCTCTATTTCAAATTATTGAAACCTTCAAGGTTTTATGGTGCTGGATCACATCCCCTTAGTGGGATAAGAAATTGTTAATGATAAATATATTACAGGAACTCATTTTAAAACATTTCATTAATGAATTTATGAGGCGATATGTCTCTCACTAGGGGACCAATATTTTACTGGCATGATAAACTTATATAATTCTACTACATTTACACCAGACTAGGCTCTAGTAAGAACCATAATTAATAATTACACATACTTACATGAGCAGTAATATTTTCTTATATAAATACATATGGTCATTTTGGGATCCATAATCAATATTCAGACCTTATAAAATTTATATATACATTAATACTTCTATTTTAAATTTCATTATGTCAAAAATATATTGTTAGATCCACCTTATAGTGTTCCAACCAAGAAAAATCTCAGGATCATGGGTAAATGTTAGTTTAGGATCACATGGGGGGTCACAGATGTGTGAGTCACCTTTCCATCAAATAAATGCAACATTAGGATATACATTAACATAATTTAAGCCCAGATTAGATCATAAATTAATTATATATTAGAAGAGTAATTAAGCTAGGTTATCGGACAACTAGTAACGAAAGACAAGGAGTGGGAGAATATGGTGGAAAAAATTCCATGGAAGTGGGATGTGAAAATAAATCCTTGAGCTAGTAAAGTTATTTGTGAAAGACTAAGGATTATGGATCAATATTCCTCAAAATGTAAGGTAGGACCTCCAATGACTATTCTTTATAATAGCCTATTTCCAGTGGATTTGAGTGAATGGGGTTATTATAATATAACATCATCCATGAAATAAATAATCAATTGTCTCCATGTATAATAATTAATTTTTAATGATGTTAGAAAAACAACCACACCCTTTAGCATCACTTAATAGAATTAGTAGTATAACATCCCCAAATGATAAAGGGTTAAATGACTAAATGATATGACTCATGTCAACAAGGTGCACCTTCCTTTTCGGGAGCATGTCTGATTAGAACTCCACAGTTAAGCGTGCTTGGCCTGGAGTAGTGATCAGGATGGGTGACCCTCTGGGAAGTTTCCCAGGGTGTGTGTGAGTGAGGACAAAGCACACTGGAAAGGACATGTGTTGGCATGTGGTGACAATCATTAGTCAGATGACCTGTTCAGGTATGTGGGTGGACCCTAGGGTGGGCCCCACGTGTCTGCGGGGCAACTGGTGGTACCTAGTGGGCCAGGACCCGAAAGTCGTGTTAAGGCAGGGTGGTTGTGCTGTCACCGGGGCCTAGTTGTCACATTTGGTATCAGAGGAGGAACCCAGCCTTAAGTGTGGTGCACTGCCTGGGTTGAGATGTAGGGCCCACAACGAGGGTGTTGTGCTCTAAAGTGGGGGGTGATTGTAACATCCCCAAATGATAATGGGTTAAATGACTAAATGATATGACTCATGTCAACAAGGTGCACCTTCCTTTTCAGGAGCATGTCTGATTAGAACTCCGTAGTTAAGCATGCTTGGCCTGGAGTAGTGATCAGGATGGGTGACCCTCTAGGAAGTTTCCCAGGGTGTGTGTGAGTGAGGAAAAAGCACACTGGAAAGGACATGTGTTGACCTATGGGGACAATCATTAGTCAGATGGCCCGTTCAAGAATGTGGGTGGAACCTGGGGTGGGCCCCACGTGTCTGCGGGGCAACTGGTGGTACCTGGTGGGCCAGGACCCGACGGCCGTGTTAAGGCGGGGTGGTTGTGCTGTCACCGGGGCCCGGTTGTCACAAGTAGGATGAGCTTAAAGATTATATCATGGGGTTCAATGATCTTGTTCACACTATCATGGATCAATACCTTTTTTACCCTATTTTGCTTATACCGATGGGTATTGAGTTAGGTATAATTGATAAATATGAAGAATAATATAGAGAAAATGACGTGAATATCTGAGGTAGGGATGAATGATCTTTAAAAAAGGGATCCAATTATTGATGAAAATCCTTAGATAAACCTTTTTCCTTGATGGATAATGTTAATCACATGCCCATATCATGTGTCATTATCAGAACTATTTTTGAAACTTACTTTCTTCTTTCATTGGCTTCATAGAGTTATCATTGACTTGTAAGGTCCCTAAAATATATTATAAGGGCCTCTAATAGGTTCTGCTACCACCATGTGTGATAGGATTGAGGAGATAGATTTTTTTACTCACATAAAATAGTTAATGTCCATGTTTTTTTGTTCCTTTGTATTATTTTTGGTGTCTTCACAAGTAGCACCACACACAGATCCTTCAAAAGATGTTGTCATCTGGTGAGAATAGAAAACTGAGATGGAACTATTCATATGATCAACAATAATAGAATATTATTGAGACCAAATTTTCTACTAGATATCTATTGATTATTTTATTGACCTGTAACTTTTCCTAGATACTGATACAAGCCATTTGGGATCAGTACTACCAGTCGATTAGGATTCGATTTCCCATGCCATTTGAGAGAAGTTATCAAATGTGATTACTATCAGTGATGGAATGGTATAACCTCTCTTGGACTTAGATTAAAACTTATATGTTTGTTTAGTAATACTATTGAGCTTGAAAAATTACATCACAATAGATAGTGAGTTTATTGAACATTAAACATCCTCCATATCCAATTTTAATTGAATATTAGGGTACAATATATTTTTTCCATACTTCCCACAGTTAACATTCAAGTTATTATATTAACGTCTTAATTATTAAAATTTTCATTATAATAAACAATATAGTTCATCATTGTGTAAAGAATATGTTGGTAGAGATTTTTCTCTAAATATATAACAAAAATGGAGATTCCCAAGATTCCTAGAGAAGATGTGCATCCTAAGGATCCCAAAAGCTACTAAATTTTGGAATACATGTTTCTCACCATAGATAAGGAAAATTAGTATTTAGGGTAATTTAACCCACATGAATGTGAAGTTAAAAATCATAATTTCACTCCATTTATTTTTAATCTTACTAGTTGAAACATATTTGATGTTATACCTACCTAACATCAAAAAAAGAAAACTACATTAGTTTTTTAATCAATGGATTTAATTATGGAAATAACTTGTCATGTTCTAGTTTTCTTGGGAAAAATTGAGAGTAGACCCTTTATAAATAATTTGTTTTTAGTCTTTTCACAATTTCAAGAATGGAAACAAATTTAGGCCTATTTCATACTTCAATATAATTAATTGTGTGAAAATTTGTGTGGGGGAATATTTAAAGGCTATTCCATAACCCCCCCCCCCTAAAAAAATTGAAAACCAACTATATAATCATCAATACGTGTTCACCACTCTAAGTTATGGTAGATTTGATCACTATATAGTCCATGCTTGTGTGAAAGAGGAGATTCTTACATAGAGTTTCTAGGTGTAACCCAATCATAAAATTCAATAGTAGAGTCCAGGAACACTCTATAAACATTATGACTATGATGCATTATAGATTATCCCAATATCTAGTAATCACAATGGTTTAAATAATCCATGAAAAAAAAATTCATGTACTGGTGTACTAACTTTGTTAATAGTTTTTTACTAGTGGAAAGCATTGGAAGGGAAAGAAAAGTTTTAAATTGAGGCCTAGAATGTAAATATGTATGTTGTTAAATGGGAAGATTCATTTATGCTCAATAAAGTGATAGAAACCACAATATTGGATGATAAAATCTTTTTTTTTTGAAATTGAGCAGTCTCTGATCCAACTTTAAGAATTAATTAATCAAACATTGTAAGAATGATCTAATTAATTATATTCTTTCCTCAATAAATTTTTTTAACCAAGTAGAGGCTATATCCTGTGATTTCTCTTTGTCTTTATATTTTTTATCAATAAATGAAAAAATTATTCTTTACAAACCGTTTTCAATTTTTAATTTTTATTATCTATATTATCGACCACAGATAATCCAAAAATATTCAGAAGGAGTAATAATCATATTATTTTAATTCACATAAACATTAAATAAAAATTCTTTTAAAAATGTATAATTTTAAAATTACAAAAATCAATTTATTAATAGGGAATAAAACAATCATGTATAAGGTATTCACTCTTGAATTAATATAGGAATAGTGGTTGTGCAACGGTGTATAAAAACATAATATACTAATTTGAACATGTCAGATAAATTATTGAAATTTTTTATTTCATCATAAACATGTTTTATTTGATGGGTGTAGGTATGATATATTATTATCATATTTACAACCAAAATATTCCTTTGTTTTCTCATTTGGATTTGATTGTGTGAATGAATTAGCATAATTTAAAGTATGAATGAGTTTCTTTATTGAAGAATCAATGATAATGAGTGTAAAAATACCATATAATTATATCTTCTTGTGTTTTTTATAGATCATTTGATTTGATACCAATGTTTTTAAAAATAAAATATTCTAACTATTACCTATATTAATAGAACTAGTGAGCTAGGATTGACTTCTGAGAATTCTGGATGGTGTTCCCTATAAGACATTATGTCATATTCATTTTTTTCTTAACATCGGCCTTATACCAACCAAAAATTCATTATCGTAGAGTTAGTGGTACATTATTAAATTTTAAATTGATATAAAAAATATCATCTCAATGAACTAAATAGTTTATTTGTCATGAATAAATATATATATACATAATTCCTAATTTACATTTTAAATTTGAAATACATAGGATAAGAAAATATTCTTTCTTCTAAGATACTATTCATAATATCCACATTCATATCCCACATAAATGATAAAAATAAAAGGGTGAGATCATATTCTTAGTAAGGGTTATATACAGAGGAATATATCATGAGTAAATAAGGAATTATAAATATGGAAAAGTAAATAAATAAAAACACATTATAATTAATAAATAACATGAGAATAAAATGCATCCATGGTTAATATCAATGCAGTAATCTCATGAATGATAATAATAACTCAATTCTAAATAATTTAAATGATTAATATTAGACTCCATTATCTCATACATCGTGGTATCTATATCATTAAGGCCTCGTACCATGATAGTTCAAAACAATTTGTCAACATAAATTATAAACCCATTTAATTATATCTTGTTGGTTTTTTCTCATGAGACAGATTAATGCACTGAGGGGATATATAATTATAGTCCCTGCCCTTCCCTGCATGTCCAATGCATTCCTCAAATATCAAATGATTTATTTAATTCATGACTAATATATTTTATCATCAAATAGACATATTGAGTTAATACTATGGATCTATCATAAATTAATCATTTAATCAAATTCCTTTAAATTATAACACTACATGTTGAAATTTTATACGATTTAGGAAATATCATATTCAAGATATAATGAATATGGATTTTTAATAGAAATGTAAAGTCAAATCATCAGAAGTATGTGAATGTTTCAAAGGATTGAAGCATTACAACATATCCCCAGTAATGAATAAGTTAAATAAAGGGTTTTTCCATTGATGAATATAAATTACATTGAAATATTACTAAAAAAAATCTTGGGAAGATAACGTTTCCATTTTTTAAATCACTTCTAAAAAACCTATGCAATTATAAAGAAAACAAAATCTTCAAAATTCACCTTTAAAATAGTAATGGAAGCATCAATGAAGATATTGGTAATGATATTGGGAAAATTAACTCATTTTATATAGGTTAAAAACATTCTTTCCATAATATTTTTCAAAAAAATTATAGAGTACATCATTTAGAAAATGAAAAAAAAAGATTCCTTTCAAATGGTGTTGTCAAAATTCAATCATGGGTAAAAATATCTTTTTATAAATGGTTTTATAATTGTAAAAATTGTTTTGAAAACTATTAATATAAAATATGAATGTGTAATAAAAATATATTTTCTCCAAATAGAAATAGTATTTGTTTTTATATGAAATATTTCATTCCATCATTCATGTTCTAAAGAGAGGAAAAATTGGAAAAATAAAAACAAAGTATTTAAAATGGTAAACTTCATATGAAATTTAATCATGATTAATAAATAGATATTCATGTTAAATACATTATAGTGGAAGTTTATATATCACATAAAAATTAATAGTTTTATATTACTAATATGTCTCAATGAAGTGGAAATTGTGACGAAATCCATTACCCTAGGTTCAACATGTCACATAGGTGATCTGACCTCCTATATAATAAATCTAAATTTATTTTCATTATATAGGAACCATATTCATATATATAATATAATATATGATCCATTTATAACATTTTATCACCTTTATGAAAAATCATGTATTGTTATAATTGTTTTAGGTGTTAACTGCATTGTTTTTAAGTCATGTTATGATTTTGTAGTTTGGGTAATTTAATAGTTATTAGGGTTTCATCATCTCTAGAATATTAGTAAAGGTATAAATATCCTATATATTCAATAAATATATATATATATATATATATAGATTTATCCATAAAATATAGTGATAGAAAAATGAATTATCCCATTTATGGAGAAGATAGACCGTACGTACCCATTGACATTATTTTCACTTTATAAATGATGGAAAAAAATAATGGGGAAAAATAATTAATATTTCAAAAATAATTTTTATATCATATATTTTCATTAAATCCTCCTTATTACCACTTATGTAAAACATAAAAGGAAAATAGATCACATCACTTAGTATAGGTGATAGTCCATGCAAACGCATGAGCAACATTATCATTTTCCAGTAGATTGGAATGTAAAGAGGTATATGTGATATTATTGGTCCAAAACAATATTTATGTAATAAATAAAAAAACAATCAATACATTAATATTTATAATAATCCATGTAAGGTAGTGATTAAAAACAAATTATACCACTATGTGGAGGTAAGTCGTACGTACGCGTGTGTAATGTTTTTACTTTTTTTGGATTAAAAAGAGATGAAATATGGTTATACCTTAATCAGAATAAAAAATAAGTGTATATATATAATAATTTCTTTATTATATTAGTATTGGTACAACACTTTAAGTATAATTAGAAGATTAAATTAACATGAAGGTCTATGTAAAAACGATTACCTCTTCTTTGGTAGAATTCCTCTAGATATCTCCAAATGGGATCTAGGGTAGGTATATTTTGGATAACCACATCTTAAGATAATGGATATATATATTTTAAGAATAATGCATTATTTTTCTTCTCCCTCGGCTCTCTCCCATGGAACCCTAGGCGCGGCGGCATCTCCCTCAGGTGGCGGCGATGGCCGATCCGCCCGATCCCCCCTCGCTTTCTCCCTTCTCTCCCTTCACTGATCCTGCCTCCCTCCCTGATTTTCCCTCTATCCGGCTTTGTCTAAAAGTTCCTACTCTTCACCATAGAGTTCCTTCCCGATCGCTATCCTTACAAGAGTTCACAGAGGCTTCAGCGCTCCATGGGATATCCCTGGTGGCTCTTTTTGGTTGTCACATGCCGTCACTCGATAGTTTTGATCGTTTTGTCAACAACATCTGGCCTCTTCAAGGATGCATCATTTTCGGCCTATTAGATCGCGTCATTTTCTTCTATGTTTCTCCTCTAATGTTGATCTGGCCACAGCGTGGTCGAAAGGGAGCAGATCTTGTGACGATTTTTTCTTCTTCCTTCTTAGATGGAGCTACAAGTTTCACTGGATGCGGTATATTCCCCTTGTAGCGATTTGGGTCAGTTTCCTGGGTCTCCCTCTTCCTTTCCAAAACCCAGAAATTCTTCAGATGTTAGGTAATCTCATCGGCAGATTCCTAGATTTTGACGAGCAATCAAGATCCTTAATTCATCCCATTGCTCCCCGAATATATGTGGAGGTGGACGTCTTGAAGCCTCTTATTGAAGTTGTCTTGATTGATGTTTGCATGGAATTGCGTTATCTTCAATCTATGGTTTTTGATAATTGGTTCGATTTTTTCCTTCCCTGTCGATGCTTTGGACACCTTCAAAACAATTTTCATGCATCTCGCACCCTGGTTTCATTTTTGATTTCTCCAGATTGTGCTTCCCTTGGGCCAGAGTCAGGGTTGCCTCAAGAGAGTGGTCAACGGGGAGGGGAGGTCCAGTCTGCTCCTCGAGTGTAGTCATTGGAGCCTCAGGTTAACCCAAGTGTCTCTAAGGTTTTTCAGTGTTTGAAAGTTGATCTTGTAGTTGCACCAAACATCGATGTTTCACCTATAAGTGTGGTATGCGCTCAGGGAAGGACTAGACAGGATGAGAGGGAAGGTTTTATGGATGCTTCGGCATTGCAACCACCACCGTCAATCAATACCAATGTTGTGGAGTTGGATGAGGATACCTACGTGGATAAAGACTCTGGTGAGGCTCCCTAGCTCTCACCCTAGGAGGAAATCCCACCAGTTTTAAAGTTTATGGGTCGAGGTCTGGATCAGATAGGAGCTTCAGAAAATCATATGCAGGTCACGCGGGATAGAATTCCCTATGCTGCGAAGCTGAAATCTGGGGGATCGTATGTGTCTTCTCAAAACTGATTTGCAGTGCTTAGGGAAGAGGATGGGCATGTTAATAAATGAGTAGGAGGAATGGATAATGGAGAGTCTCCTCTGGTGGATGAGGAAGTATCTCAAGAGGAAGTGGATGAAGTCTCAGGTTTCATTGAGCCCAAGGAATTGGTCATAAAGGAAGACTACATTAGATCCTCCTTGCGAAAGGTAAAGAACAAATTTATTGATTTGGACGGCTTCATTATGAACAATATGAGGTCCCTACATAGAAATGATTACTCCTATCTACCTGGTCCTCCAATTACTAGAGCTTCTTTTAAGGGTAAGGTGCCTCTACGATTTCCACGCCTGAAGGTAATTCCATCTTGAACAGTCAGCATGTGGAGGCTGACATCCCCAAGGATCCGGTGGGGGAAGGATATGAGGTTGTGGTCCTTTTCATCCCCATGGGGGTTATGGGGCTATTTGACCCTGGGAAACATCATAAGGCACGCTCTCCTGAGGTCCCTCAGCAACAGGTATCATTTGTTTTGGAACACATGGATCCTCTTATGAACTCAGATGAAAAGATTGAGGATGCACTGGTTTTTAAGGTATCAATGAAGATGAGACCGCTTCAGGTGACTACTTCTAAATAGTAAGGTGAGTGGATTGATAAGAAGACACGCATCTTGGCTAGAGGACTCAATATGAGGAATATTAGCAAGGAGGAATGCATACAAGCTTGGGAAAACTTGGCACATCTTTATGAAGGCATCTTTAAGGATTTTCCAGACTCCCAGGTACAATCTATCCCTTGGATTCTATTTAGGGAGGTTAATTCCGAACAATTCAAACTGTTCTTCAATGATTCCACTATTTCATTTGGTGTTGAAACAGATAATGTATGAGGGTTCTCACTTTCCTTTAAAATTGTTTTGAAATAAAAAATTGCATTGGGTGTATATTTTAAGAAGAATGGGTAGGGTTTGGTTTATCTATATTGAAAAATTTGGTGTATGTAAGTGAAAGAATGGGTACCCTTTTCAAATTTTGGTGAGGAAAACTTTTGGAATTTTTATAAAATAAATATAATATAATAAGACAATTCTAGATTCAAATGATTCAAAATTGTCATGAATTCATATAAAACACATCTAATATTAAAATAAAATCATCAAAAAAAATTTATTATAGTTTTTATATCTTTATAATCATAATATTGTTGTTTGAACCTTAGTTAATTATTGTTGACCTTAACCTCAGTAGCCACTATTTTAATCACAAAGGGTTAATAATGTTATTATAAATAAATAGGTGACTCAAAAATAGACCATTTATGATGTTTTAACCACTGTTATATTCACATGGACTACTATAATATTTTTAGTAATTTTGAACAATTTAACAAACTATTATTTTGATAAAATATCATTAATTCCGATTTGAAACTATTCATTTAATTTTACTTTAAATACATCAAGAAAAAAATATAAATTTGAATATAATACTTAAAAAAATACATTAAAATGTCATATAAAACAATAAAATTAATGGTAATCATTGTATCATTCAATTTATATCAATGTAAATATATTTAAGGTCATATATTTTATTTTTATGTTAATTAAATAAATATTATATTAGGACTGGTCAAGAATTTATGGTAATTATATAATTTTTAAAAATTATAAAAAAATTATATCATGAAAATAATTTCATTAAGCATAAAATATAAATTTAATTTCTTTTATATCTTTTTATTTATTCTATGTGAAGAAATAATAGATATTTAAAACTAAGAGAGTGGCATTTTGTAACTTTCTTTGATTTAAATATTGTAAGTGTCATTTTCATGTATAAGTGTCCATTAAACAAGTAGATTTACTGACTAAGGTAGTAAGAGTCTATTTAAATTTATAAAATAATAATTAATATGAAAAATTATGTCCATATTAATTATTTGTTACCTATATTAACCGAATTTACCATTTCTTGAGAAGATAAATTTTTCCACGGTTATTATTCATATTGATAAAAAGTAAATGGTTCCTATTTACCAAATTTTAACATCTAGATTAAAAATCTTGGATCAAATTTATCATTTTAAATAATAATAATTTTATAAACTTAACTTTAACATAAGTACACAAAATACAATGAAAATCTCTTTTTAGAAAAATGCAGTTTTTAAACCCAAAATTATAATTATTATAAAATTAGGTCCAGTGATGAATCAAATAATTTTAATTATATTATATGTAATTAAAAAAACTTATGATACTTTGAAATAAAATTAAAATAATAATGATACTTTTTAATGAAAATTAAATGACAGTTTTACAAAAATGTTATTATTCATCATTCATTGAAAAATCAATCTTCTAAGAAAAATAACGAAATTTCACCCAAATAAATTATGCTAATTTAAAAAATTATATCCTTTTTGTTTAATAATGTTTCTAAATGTGGATTAAATTACTAATAATTATTTTCCCACAAAAATAAATAAAACCAATTTTTTAAGAAAATGTGTTTTTGAAGAATAAAATGGATTTAATAAATATTGATTATTAATTTCATAATAATTAATAAATATATTTATATTGAGATTTAAAAATTTTTTTGTTTCATTATATAGTAAATACTATCCATACCCATCAATTTAATTTTTGGGTTATAATGGTAATATTTAAATAATAATATTTTACTATTCATTTCGGCATGGTGTTTCATGGTGTGTAAGATATAAAACATAGTGTTATTATTTTAAATTCTCATAGAGTTACATCCCCCCAAAATAAATTACATCTTTAGAGTTCAAACAAGAACTTGGAAATAAAATGATTGAAATTTTTTAATTGACCTTATAAAATTGTTTTATATAACTTCCTCTAAAAAAGAGAGAAAGGAAAGTATAAAGGTCACCACAAAATTAGGATTCAAAATAAGAGAACCTCTATGGGAAGTGAATATAAGGAAATGGAAGAGAAACCTGACACACATGTATTTATAAATTGTTATATGGAACATGGTGATGATAAATTTAACCATCACAAAACCAAAAACTTATTATGGGTTAAAAGAAAAATGATTCCTTGATAAGAAAAGTAAACAGATAACATTTTTATTTCCCGCTCTTTTATAAAAGTCAAGGGATTATTTTACTACTCATATGAAAACCTCAATCAAATAAACATACATGATTTATTTACATTTCATAAAAAAATCTCATCCTTTTGTTATTCTTTTATCTATTTCCTCTTCATCTCTAATGCTAGGAAATAGAAATTTGAGATTAATATATATGTTTTATACCTAAAGAACATTTAATGAATCATAATATTCATAAGTCATTCATTCAGCCTCAAAATATATAAAAAACCAAAAATACTCTTCAAAAGTTATACAATATTAAAAGGCATACATTAACCTAGAACAATAATAAATAAAATTAAAGTTAATCCATATCATAATAATTTTACCTTAAGAACCCTTTGAAAAAAATTAATAACCAAATTCAAAACATGAAAATCATAAATATTTGATCAAGCAGTTCAGAATTTCATAATCCAAAACATGTGAATATGTTGATCACATATACTAATAACTTAAACAACCATTATCCTTTTTATTATTCAATATATCCCATAAATTGAAAAATGCACTAAACCCCATCATTAATTACACTATTATCAAATCAAAAAAAATTCAAGGTCACCAATACCATCATATTTACACCATTAGTGTAAATATACTCTTTACCCAAAAAAAATATTAACTTAAGATTAGTAACATGTTAAGGGTTATCTATCCCTTATTTATTTATTCTAAAAAATATCACATTACCACTTAATAAAATTACTTGGTTATCTGTACCATTAAACATATGATTTGAAATCTATAAATAAAACTAATGTGGTAAAATATTTATATATTGCATGAATTTTATAATTATATTATAATTTATAAAATATTTATACCTTATTCTTGAATCCAAATACAGAATCACTTTATTCATTCAACTTCATCTTTAGTAATTCCATAAACATGGCCTTCTCCCCTTAGATTCATTTATGGTAAGATCCCTTGATGCTTAGGGAACTCATTTTACTAATTTCACATATCTTCATAGTTGTTGCATTGTATATTAGTATGTTTTCTCTTTGTCATACAATAATTATCCATATGAACCTTATCTCAACACTTATAAAAAACTCCCATACCATTCAATCATTTTTCAAAATGTCTCATTAAAAAAATTTCACACGATAGAAATTGATTAATTTTATTTATATCCTTGAATTAATATAAATTTTATGTGTCTTCATTAGACTACTTATTCTATTGAATTACCTTGAAGATATAGGATCTAGAATATTGATTTTATGACTCAATGGTACTTGATAATCTATTATCATAAGATGAACATTTTTGAGAAACTAGTTCCCTTCATTGACTCAGCTTAATATTATCAATGAAATGGTAAATCTTACTTTCTAGATTACATATGTAGTCTAAGGAATTAATTTATATTTTGGAAAATTTAATCTCAAACTCTATAATATTTTCTTATTCCTTTTATATTAATGTGGGAAAATTTCTCTCAATTTTAGCTTGTTTTTCTAAAGTGAAGTATTTATCAAATAGAATCACATTAAAATTTCATCATTTATAACTTTATATTTCATTAGTATCTTTAGTATTCTGGATTAATGACCGCCATTTATCAAAATCTCCTTTCAAATAATAAAATGGAATGATTATCTTTTTAATTTCAAGACATCCCAAATATAAGAATATCTCTTTGATATATTTAGTATATTTCTTAGCAACCAGCATATTTTTAGTTCCACTAAAAGATGGTGGATTTTTCATATGTAGTGATCCAACATAAAAGAATCATGATTTCAATAAATAGCTTGTTCCATTTAAAAAATTTTATTTTTCATAACCTGAACTAGCTCACCTAATATATCCATGATCTAATCAATTCAAACACTATATATATTGTTTTTTATCCAAAAAATACCTAAATTGTATTTAGGTATTGACCCTATTTATTCCATTGAGTTATATATCTAAATAATATAACAGACTAAGTTGACTAATAATTATCATGAATTTTGAGCAATAAAATAAAATTCCTATAATTTTTAGAGTTCTAAAATACTATAGAGGATTATCTAAATTCTCATGTCAACTATGTTTATTCAAAATCAAGTTACGAAGGTTTATAAAAAACTTTCACTGATATCAATAATAAAAATACTAACTCCAATATCCAAGAGTTAGTAGATATTTTATTACATTTTCACTAGATACAAGGAATCATAGCCCAAAGGGTTGAATAATGTAGTAGTCTTGAAGAACTAGATACATACATGGTTCCAATATTGAATTGGAAATATGAAATATATATCATAAAAAATGTTCTTTTTCCCTTCATATTATTCATAATATCTATCTTGATATCCATAGGAAATGAAAAAATAATAAAAAGGTGAGCTTAGATACTCAGTAATGGTTACACATAGCGGAATATATAATGAGTAAATAAGGAATAATAAATATGCAAAGGTAAATAATTGATAACAAATTCCATTTTATCAATAATTTGAGAAAAAAATGCATTCATGCATAACATGAATAATTTAATATGGTGAATGATAAAAATAACATAATTATCAATGATGTAAATGCTTAATATTGGACTTGATGATCCTAAACATAACGGTATCTATATTATCAAGGTTATGTACCAATAAATTTTAAAACTGTGGTTAGGAATATACAAAAAACCAATTTAATTCTATCATACTTGTTTGTTTCATGATACCTATAAATGTGTCGATGGTCTATACAATTCATGGACCCACAAGTCATTGCATGTCCAATGCATTCCACATATATCAAATGATCAATTTAATTCATGAATAATATTCCTTAAACACAAATATATATAGTAAATACTAAGGATTTATAAATAATTACCTAGTAAATAAAATACCCTCAAAGTATAAAAACACAATTTGAAATATTATAAATTTTAAGGAATTATCATTTCCAATATATAAAGAATATGGGTATTTAAGAAAACAGTAATATCAAAATATCAAAAGTAAGTGGATGTTTCAAAGTATGGTATCATTAAAAAATATACCTAGGGATGAATAATTAAAATGATTGTTTTTTTATTTAATGAATATAATCCAAATTAAAATAGTATGAAAACATTTTTTGGTAAATAATATTTCAATTTTTTAAATCTCTTATCTTAAAATATATGTGCAAATATAAAGTAAAATCATTTATTTAAAAATAACATTATAAACAAATAAATAGTTATTTAAATAAAATATTAGGAAGGGTGGTTTAAAATATGCTCATTTATTATATGTTTCAGAAACTTTCCTTCGATACTTTTTTTGAAAAATTCACAATGTACCACATTCGAAAAATGAAAACAAAATAATTATTTCAAACTGATTTTTAAAAATTAAAACATGGGTGAAAATGTCTGTTGATACAAAATTGTATAATTATTAATTAATTTTTGATACATTTTATTTAAAATATGTATATGGAATAACAATATATCCAATTAGTTAAAAAAATAAAATTGGTTTTTTAATGCTTCTTTGTTATATTAATGTTCCAAAAAGTGGACAAGTTGGAAGAAAATATGGGAATTCTTCAAATGGGTAAACATGAAATGATATATCATCATTATAAATAAATATATATTACTATTAAATATCTCAAAATGTTATTATATACAACACATTAAAATAAATAGGTGCATATTTCCGAATATGCTTCAATGGAGTGGATATTGAGATTAAATCCCTTACCTCGGGCCTGACTTTTCACATCGGAGATCTAACATCCTGTATAATAAACATAAATTTATTATAATTATATACCTGAAAAATATTCAAATCTAAGATATCATATATTATTAAGTTAAAACATTTTATCCCCATTTTTTTATTATCAGTATTTTGATTGTTAACTACGTTGTTTTTGAAATATGTTTTGATTCATTAGTTCTAGTATATTTACATTTATAACGATTTCATCAACTAAATTTTTTATTAATGGTATAAATATCTTATATATTCATTATATTTATATATATATATATTTATTTATCCATAAATATTATATATTTAAAAATGAATTACATCATTCATAGAGATTGTTGGTTATTTGTATGCATAAAAGATGTTTTCACTTTTCTATGGATGGAATGGAAGAAAGTTGAATAATAATTACTCTTCTTAGAATAAATATTATACAAGATATATAATATATATTAATTAAAGACACCCTTATTATCATTCTTGTTAAATGGAAATGAAAAACGGATCACATCGCTTCATGGTAGTGGTAGTCCACACATATACACAAGTGATGTTATCATTTTCCAACAGTTTGGAATGTAAAGAGATATGTATAATATTAAAGATACATAATCATATTTATTTCATAAATATCATTAATAATAAATAGTTACATATTTATATACATCCAATTAAATTGGTTATAAAAGACAAATTACACCACTAAGTGGGGATGATATATCGTACGTAAGCCCAAGCGATATTTTTTATTTTTTATATGATGGAAAAGAGATGGAATATTTTTTCCCATAATCTTAATAACTTATGATTATATACATTATACTATATTTATTCCATTAAAATGGTTAAAACACATTAATAGTAAGTACAAAATAAATAAACTTGAATAAATCGATAAATTAGTTAATTAAGGGGAGCCCTTTCATAATTGAGGTGAGGGGAAGTTTAGGAATTTCTTAAACAAGTTAAGTTACAATAAGACTATTGTAGATACAAATAAATCCAAATGGCCGAGAATTAGAAGGAAAATTTTCTAGTGTTGAAATAACATCATCCAATGAAATTTAGAAAACTTTTGATATCAGTTTAATTGTTATCTTTTTCATTAGCCCCTTGGATAATTATTTTTGACTTTAACCATGGTAACCACTATGTTAATAAAAAAGGGTTAATAATTTTATTATTAATGGAAAATGGACTTATAAATGTACCATGTATGTTTTTTTAAATCATTTACCATTCACATGGATAAATATAATATTTTTATGATTTTTAAATTATTCAATAATATATTATATTGATAAAATATCGTTAATTTAAATTTTGACATTGTTACTCTTATGTGACATTAAATACATGAATAAAAAAGGGAAATTCCAATATAATACGTTATAACTATACTATTTTTTTATGTAGATCATTAAAATTCATGGGACACATTATATCAATCGTATTATTTAAATTTTAATATTTTTAATATCATTTATGTTATTTTTATGTTAATTAAACAAACATTGTATTAGTGTTGAACATGAATTTATGGTAATTAAATATTTTATAAAAATTGAAAATCAATTTTTATATTGAAAATAATTTCATTAAGATCAAAATAGATTTCTATTTTTGTTCATGTATTTTTTCCCTATATGGACACATAATAGATACATAAAACTAAGAGAGTGAAATTTTATAACATTCATTGATTTAAATATTATAAGGGTTATTTTTAATGAAAATTATCTATTAAACAAGTCCATTTAGAGCCTAAGGTTTTAAGGGTAGAATTAAATTCATAGAATAATAATTAATATAAAATATTATGGAATTATCACTTAGTTTTAACTTAGATCGAATGAATTTACCCTTTACCAAGGATATAAATTTTACCATGGTTACTATTCATATTTAACAAAACTAAAACAGGCCAATTTTAAAAATTTGAATATCATAATTCTAAATAGAGAATAAATTTTATCAAATTCATTAAAATTAATTGTTATAAACTAATATTAATATAAGTTCACAAAACATGACGGAAGTTACCTTTTAGAAACTTATAGTTTTTAAGACAAAAAATGTACATATACCAAAATATTATATAATGTTGATTCAAATGATGTTAATTATATTAATTTGATTAAAATAAAAATTATTTTGATTTGAGATCAAATTTAACTCGTACTGATACTTTTTAAGGAAATTAAAATGATAGTTTTACAAAAAAAAACTTTTTCACTATTCACTTGAAAACTAATTATTTTTAAAAAAATCATGGAAAAATAATTTTGATATTATAATTTAAAATAATATAACCTTTTTATAAATAAGTATTTATAAAATTTCAGGAATATAATTATAATTATTTTCTAAAAAAATCATTAAATAAAATTTGGGAATAAAATGTTTTTTCAAAGAATAAAATGGATGTAATATAATTGAGTTTTAAATTTCCTAAGAATTAATAAATATATATTACCAGTATTAAATTTATTTATATTCCATAAATATGTTAATCATATTAATACATTCCATTTAAATGACTTTTTTATAACAGTTATATTTAAATAACAATATTTTATTATTCATTTTGGCTCGGTGTTGTGTGTTGTATATGCCATAAAACATAATATTATTATATTAAATTATTGAGGTGTTTTAAGCCTTAAAAATTAAAGTAAATGTTTTATATAGTTGAAATATTTCATTCTATCAAACATTCTTATATGGGTTTTTAACCTGATATGGTTCACTCATTTTTACTTTTCAAACATTGTAAATATTTCTTAGTCTATTCATGGTTTAGGCCTAGAAAATAAATACTCCAATTTTTCTTATAATTCCCATATTTGGACTTTAACCTAATGAGTACTATGTCTCTTTTTATTGTAAATTTAACGTCTTTACAGTTGGGCTAAGAAAGGGGATTATTTTTTAGGTTCAAAAACTTTGATAAAAATAATTATAAATTTTAATATCATATAGGATTCAAAAAAAGATTTTGTATTCTATAAAATAATGATGGAGAGGCATATATTACATGAAAAAATATACCATTACTAGTATTAATATCTATATTTAAAGTTGAATGTTATTTAAGGTCATAGTTATTCGATCAATGGAGAAGTGTGAGAACCCAAAATAGGATATCAAGATCCAGATAGATGTAAAACATTTAAACTAAATATAGGATTGATGTATATCATAAAATCATTTATATAAATCAAGAAAAGATAAATTGATAACATATATACTATTTAAACATTTAACTATATTTTAATGGTCATCCAAATGTTTTACTATAGAAAAATCATTCAAAAGATAATTGTTTATCATATTAATGGAAGGTTCTTCCACACAACTATTAAGTGAAAATGTCATTTTAGGATCTTCACATCAGTACATATACATTATTTTTTTGTAAATAGGTTGGATGGATATGGAACACATATGACATATCTAGTTAAATGGGTTTTAAAATATTTTATATACTCATTACTAATAGCCATCAATTATTATTGGTGATTTTGATGCATAAATGTTAATGTATGCAAATATGAGTAAAAAATATTTATATGGTATTTAGAATAATCTAATTCATAAATGACCATTCTTATATTATTATAGAATATTCATGGGTAGTTAAAGTGTATGGATGTTTATGGATGGGTCTAGTACATATGGTTTAGAAAATATTATTTTTTCTATAATAACACAAATCAAAAAACATGGAGTTATAGGAAGAGAATATGATTCACCATGTAAAAAATCAAATATATAAATACATGATGTGAATAGGGAAACCAATGTTCTAGGATGGTGGGTTGGGAGGATTTTATGAAAATTTATTTTATAGCTAAATCCGGTATATTTAAATAAGATGTCCCTTTGTATCCTACTAGTATAGGAATCATTCCAAACATAGTTCTTAGTATAATGTTATTTTGGTAAATTTCGCTCATATAAAGGGGAAATTGTATGATTATCTTCTATTATTGGGATATAAAAAGAACCAAACATGAAATACTAAGGTCTAATATATCAGTAATAGGTGAGGAATTTAAGTGGAACCAAGTAGATGGTTGGACTAGAATATTTAGGTGAATGAGATTTGTAACTATTCTTGGGGTATACAAAGTTAGTATCACAATGTATCCTTATATAACAGGAATTAAGAAAAATGTTGTTATTATACATGATTTATATTTAACCTAGAATTTTATTATGAATAGGTAAAATTAAACACTAAGACACTTACAAAGATCAATATCTTGTATAAAGAAAAATTCCATATGAAATAGATCCTTATAGGGTGTTTATGGATCCTGTGAAGTAGAACAAGTCCAATATAGTTTAATTTCTTGTGAAAAGGAAAACATTTAATTGGGTATAAAATTATTCTTTGAGTAATTTGGTCTTATATAGTTTAGGGTTATGTAATAGGGACCATTGATTTTTCTAGTTTATAGTTATACAACAAGGACCAACTATAATAATTTTAATGTCATATAGAATGGAAATTCCATAATCCAAATGTGAAGTTTTGTAATGTATTTTTTTAGAAACATTGTGTTAATGGTAGGAATGGTACACTTTCTATCCATTCCCTTCATGGAATATGATTTATTAGATTACTCCTTATGTGCGATATAAATTATAACCCAATTCTTTTATAACTTGAATAATTTTTTTCTTGGTATCAATCGAATTATTATAAATAACACCAATTTTACATGAACAAATTGGGGATGAAAATTCTTATTGAAATCTCATGAAACCTAATTGTTATATACTCACAGGTTATAGAATGTGAATAACCTTTAATTATTGAGTCATTTCTTCTCATAAATCATTATATAACACTATTTACCCTTATAAAGTTGATTACAAATGGAAATGAAAAGTGAAGGAGACTAAACATTAGTATGTAAGACTCCTTATCTCCTACTCACTATCATGTATGGGGTCACTTGTGTTATGGTAGTAGTCATTTTGTGATAATCCCATGATAATTATAAAAGTTTATCTGACTAATGCATATTTTAAATTTACATTGTCTTCTTAAGAATAGTATGAAGTGTTTTATTAGATGACTATATTTATCCATTCATTTGTGCATGATATGAAGTTAAGTGATTACAATTAATAACATACATTACGTATCCAGTATTCATTATGGAGGAACATAATTTGGTTATTTCATCCATCATGATTTTATTAGGGACTCAAAATATGGTAGTAATGTTTTATTTCATGATTCTTATGGAATCATATTTCCCTACATCCTTTAAGGATATAACTTCATCCCATTTAGATAAGAAGTTAGTTCCTACATGGAGAAACATGAACTATAATATTTTATCGAGTTTGTGTTGTTTAATGAACTATATACCCTAAAAAATTATTTTCCAACAATATTTAGTAGTGTTTAACAATATGAGAGGTTAATGAATAAATTTTACTTGTATTAGACATGTGTAGAGTTTATGGGGAAATTCCATGCAATTATGCATCACTGATTTCTAAAAATATCCTTTTCTTCTAATTTAGAGAATTATATGGGCCCTTGATTGAATAAAATTGAAATAATATAATATATATCTAACATAATGATGAGGGTTTCTTCTCATTCATGGAATTTGAGAAATACACCATCAAATCCTCATTTGTAAAGGTCTTTCTGAGAATTTTTTTCTATTGTAATAGAATATATTATCTTCCTAATGGTTATTTTTTTATGTAGTGTCTTGATGTTATGGAAGAACCACGTTTTTAAAAATATTTATTATATTTTAAATATATCCAAATTTATAATTAGTTGGTGGTAGTGAAATATTTCCCTGATCTAGGACATAATTAACCTCATTTATCACCTCCATTTCTTTATTGATAAATGAAAGGAACACCCTCTTTTATGTAATATGAATCCCCATTTCATAATAATATAAGATTTTTAGGATTTTTAATTAATTTTATAGTTTATTAGATTGATATTATATGATTTTGGAATGTGAGAAAACTTAGATCTAGAGGAAATGATAACATCAATATCGTTACATAGTCTTGGAAAGGAATATATTCATATTTAATGATGGAAAAATCTATACTACTTTACCTGATCACCAACTCTAAATTTATATTAATATTTAAAATACCAATATGTATCATCATAACCCATAAGATAAATTTTATCAGGGAATGACATTATGCATCAATTTTGGCACATGCAAACCAAAATAGGATATATCAAGGAAATACCACCTTTAGTAGGGAAATGAAAATAATCACAAATAAAATATTATAGAGTAACAAGTGTTACATATTTATCCCATTTGACATCAAAAATATCTAGTTAATTATATTTTCCATGGTATGTTTCATTTATAGAGAAAAAATCCTCTTTATGGAGTTTCATATCCAATGTTTCCTCCCCCAGGTAGGGTATACTTTAATGAAATCAATTGGTGATTGTCCCAAAATACTCTTGTTATAGGGATATGGACTTAAACACTACATAATCTAGCTATTTCAACTTGATTTTACTTGTTTACATTCCCAAAGATATTTTCAGTTTAGAGTTTTATAAATTTATGACATAACTCAAACATATCAACCCAACATCATACAAAGTGGGTACCATTAAAATATTATCCATTTCTTCCAAAACATAAAATTTTATCATAGAATAACAACATGATTTCTTTTAAAAAACTTCATAAAATTTAACTTGACTTCCTTATTTCTCTTGAAAATCCTTATAACCTATTGAAACATTTAAAAACATGGTATGAGAATAAAAAGCTCAGTAAGGGATATAAAAAGAAAGAAATAAATCATTAGTCCCTAAAGACTTATAACCATGTGAAATAATTTTCATAAATACATACTTTTCACCCATATATACTTACTTTGTGAAACATGAAATTTCCATAAAATGTTAAAGAACATATATAAAACCATAAGGTTATCTTGGGGAATTAAATTATTATATTTTAACCATCATGGATACCTTATAATTCTTAACCCTCACAACCACCATACAATGTAACCCTCATTACTACCTTATTGTGTAACTATCACAGTTACACATTGAGTAACCAAATGGCTGATCTCCAATTTACTCATACCCAATGAATTAGAATGAGATATATGTCCCACGCATCACGATAAAAAATTTCCATGAACTAGATCATAATCAAGAAAACATGAATAATTGTATAAAATCATTTCTTTTTAATTTTGTAAAATAAAATTTTAAATAGAGGATTTTTAAGGAAAATTCTATTACAAATATCATATAATTGCTGTAAGAATTAATAGAATGAAAGGAATATGTGAATAAATTGTAAATCCACATAATAAAAAATAATATAAACAAAATTAATTCCACAAATATTCTTAGTATCACATAATTAATGAAGTATACAGTTAACCCAAAGAATGGAAATTGGGTTATGAATTCACATACCTCAGTTTCGTCTTACTTAGAACTTGTTTAAACCTCCTATAAAATGGATAAAATAGTGGTATTAATATTTTACATAAATATTTTCATGTTTATACAACCTTATATAAACACTTTATGACATCATTCGACCAATTTATTAATTATATTTTTTTATTTCCATTTTTTCAGGTGCGGGCTTCACATGATTTCTAAGTTTAGTTCATAGATGCTTTTATTGTCGAAGGGAAGAAAAAATCCAGACATGGAATGAAATGGTGTTAATATGCTTCCATAATATTAAATGATTGCATAAATCAGTTTTGTTATATGTAATGAGGATGAATCATTAGATAAATCATCAATGATATTCATTTAGATCATTTGGGTGGTTCTTCGATAATCATGAACTTGTTTCATCACATACCTTTAATATTATGCATATAAGTTAATTATAGAAAATAAGAGAGGTCATATAACACAATTTATAAAAAAATTCAACTATTAAAATGTATTTCATACCAACTTTGAAGGAAATAAAGTAAATTGAATACACATTATCCACAATGCCAGTAAATCGGCACATCACGATCAATGTTTTTATTTTTAGAATAAGAGGAAGAGGAGCAGAAGAATTATAATGAATTTTTACAGAAACATGATAAAAATACAGAATATATATAATAATAAATATTCCATTCTTATTTCATAATTCGAGGATAATTTAGTATAAGAAAATAAAATAATTGAAAATAAACCATAAGAAAATGAAAGATTATCTTTAGCTCTTGATATCTTCTTCTTGTGATCCTCCTTAAGGCCTCTGGTTTTGGTCTTTTGTTGAGACCAGAAGGTCTTGGACGTGGGTAAAAGCCTTGGGAAGGGGATTGGGAAGAATTTAGAAAATTTTCAGAAGTTGAGAGGTGTGAGAGGAAGAGGGGGGTGAGGGTGATATTTATAGTGAAAGTAAGGGAGATTTAAAGTAATTTCAAAGGACACTTCATGAGTGGTATTTGCAAAACGATGGGATTTCAGATGGTTTTTTTCCATGGTATTGTCCACATGGGACCCCTAATATCATATTATAATCCTCATGAGTTGATCAAAATTATTATTTCATTATTAAAACATTATTATTTCATTAAACACATCGAAATCTTAAAAACTGTAGTTTTACTATTCATCAAAAATTCAACTATCTCAAAAATATCCCGAAAAAACCCAAACCATTTTTTGACATGTAGAATTCAAAAATGAACTCCATTTTTTGAAATTAATTTTTTATATATTACCAAATTAATTTTTAAATAAAATCACGATTTATTCAAAAAAAGAATTTCAAAACTATAACTCATTTTATATTACCTAGAAAAATTAATCAACATATTATTATCTTATAAACTTATGAAAATTAAATAATAATATATTATACTATTCATAAGGTTCATATTAATTTTCATTAAACTATTTATAAGGGTATGTTACTATTCAAAAAAACAAGTTTGTTCTATCAGACATCAAATAACTTACTAATCATAATCATAGATGTCTGTTTTTTGAAATTCAAATCATAAAGTGGAAAAATTATGTTTAACAGCTAGTTTATGAATATCAACATAAAACAAAGTTTCATTCATTTCAATTTATTTTTAAAACCTCGGGGTGTTACATTCTCACCAACAACTGAAAATTTTATCCTCACAATTTTATTTACATATTAAACAAGTGACGGTACCTTTCCCTCATAGAATTTTCAAATTACCATGTTGTTTCTTCAACCCTGAGGTCTTTCCAAAAAATATTTATCTTGGGGATTACCTTATTTCACAATAACTTTTCTCTTCGATGAATAATATGAACATGTTTCTCTTCAAAATAAAGGTTCTCTTCTAGTTGAACTACTTCTGGGCTCAACACATGAGATGAATCTGAAACATAATTTCTCAAAATCAAAACATGAAAAACATTATGTACCTGAGATAAACTCATAGGAAAATATTTTTGATAGGCGACTGGTCCAACTTTATCCAAGATTTCATAAGGTCTAATGAACCATGTACTTATCTTTCTTTTCTTAACAGAACACATAACAATTTTACAGGGTGATATTCTAAGAAAAACATGATCACATACCTCAAAAGAAAATTATTTCCTCCTCTTATCTGCATAAATTTTATATCTTCACTGAGATTTCCTCATGTATTGTTGAATCATTGTCACTTTCTCATCCACCTTCTCTACTAATTCTGGTAGCATAAACTTTTTTTCCCCATCTTCATCCCAAAAATATGGAGTTCAACACCACTTCCAATATAATTCCTCAAAAGGTTCCATCTGTATACTAGAATGAAATCTGTATTTATAAGAAAACTTAACTAATGAAATTTTTTTATAACAAATTCCCTAGTAGTCCATTGAACAATCTAGAAGCATATCCTCCAAAGTCTAAAATTTTTTCAACCAAAATTTTCACTTGATGAGTTTTCCATATATTTTATCTTCTTTTATGGTTTTCAAAACAACCCTTACATTTTTTTCGTGCTTCTCTTTACTTCTAGAATATACCATAATGTCATCGATAAACACAACCACAAACTTATACAAGAACTCATGAAATATTATATTCATAAGATCCATAAATATGGTGGGTGTATTAGTTAAACCAAATGGCATAAAAAAATTCATAATTACTATATATAGTTGTAAATGTTATTTTTGTAATTCCATCCTTTTTAACCTTCACCTGGTGGTACCCGGATCTCCAGTCAATCTTGGAAAAATACTACGCTCCCTAGATCTAATCAAACAATTCATAGATATGTGGAAAATGATACTTATACATAATAGTAATTTTATTCAAATCTATATAATCAATGAAAATTCTCCTAGAACCATATTTATTTTCAGAAAAAAAAAACTAGAGCTCCCCCTAGTGAAGTGCTAGGAAAAATAAAGCCTTTATCAAGAAACTCCTATAACTGATTATTTAATTCAAGAAGTTCCATTTGAGCCATTAGTTAAGTGTTATTTGAAATTAGATTAGCATCAGGAACTAAGCCAGTTTTGAATTAAACTTCTCGATCAGTTATAACATTAGGTAACTCATCAAGAAAAACATCAAGGTATTTATTTACCACTAGCACATCATTAATCTAAACAGTTTCATTTTTTCAACAATATGAGCAAGATATCATTCATTTCTATATTTCAAAAGTTTCTCAGCTTCCTAATATGTTATCAATTGTACGGGTTTGTTCTTGTATAAAAATTTAAACTCTTTCTAAAATATTTTTTTATCTCTACAATCAATCTTAGCATAATAATTAGAAAGCCAATATATACCCAAAATGACATCAAACTCTAATAAGGTAATAAAAACATAGTTTACATGTAATGTATTTGCACATATAATAATATGAATATTTTTAAAATTCCCTTTTTCTGTAACATTTATCCCTGGTGTTTTAACAATAAGTTTTAGTCTCATTTTTTGAGGTGATATTTCTAATTTTAAAAAAAAATCTTAGAAATAAAGGAATGTGTAGACCTTGTATCAAAAAATACTTTAGAAAAATCTATATAAATAAACAAAGTACCTGATACCACTTCATTGAATGGACTAACATCTACTAATTTAGTCAAAAAGGATCTCACTGTACCTTTATGCTTATAGTCTTGATGTTTTCCATCACTCAGATCTTTCTTTGGGTAGGAATTTTCATAATGAACCATCTCACCACATTTGAAACACTTTAAAATTTACTTATCATAACTGATCTTAAGACCATTTTAATTACAATATCGGTCCATATGTCCATTCTTTACACATAAAAAACACTTCTTAGTTTTAGTGAGGAATTACCTAGGGTGATTTTTATAACAGTTTTCCCAAACTAGGAACTAAAATTTTTAACCATTATATGTATTTGATTAATTCTTACCCATTACATTCCATCTGGACCTCTTATTCTATTTGTTTTCAAAGTACACATGATCATTATCAAAATCCATTTCTATCCTCTCAACACATCATATGATCTTCTCATAAATTTTGAATTCTTAGGAGGACAATTCCCTTATATATCTTGGTTTCAATCCTGAGTAAAAATGGTTGATTTTTCTATTGAGATCCAAAATACGATTTGGAGCATACCTAGCCAGTTGGGTGAAGTTTGATTCATACATGGACATTGAATCTTCCTCATTTTTCCTTAATTCAAGGAATTGATTTTTAATCCTATGTCAAACCACCTTAAGGGAAAAAATTCAAACAAAATACTTTTAAATTCATCCCACTCTAAAGATTCAATCTCCTCTCTATCCCTGATATTATTTACCATTGCCCACCATTGATCGTCTTCACATTAAAAAAAATAAATGGAAATACAAACCTTTTTATTATCTGAACATCCCATAACATTGAATATATTTTCAAGGGCTTTAATTCATCCCTCAGTTGCTACTGGGTCAGAATATCCATTGAAAGAAGAATGGTGTTGCCTAATAAAATGTTCCACTATCATCATGTTCTATTGTGGGAGATCTGTTTGTTCTCTCGCATGGATGGAACTACCATTTATCACCTACTTCAGTTGAGTCATTAATATCACAAACTAATCATTTCCAATTCCCACCATTCGTAATTGCTGATTCAGAAAGATATCAACCTCTTTGTTCCTTCGAATTTCTACATCCTTGTTTTTTCTGCAAAAAAAAACCATTCTGAACATACATATGTTAGATGAAGCAACATGGTAATATTTAAATTCTATACCATTTAAACATAAACATAAGGTAAAAATTATATATGGTATTATTTTAACATCATACTAACTACTAAAGTAATCTAAATTGTGCTCTAATACCAACTATAAATACTCAGCCTTAAACATTACATAAAGTGGCTATTTCAACTAGATTTCACTTCATTACATTACAAAATATATTTTTAGTTTATATTTTTAGGAAGTTATAAAATAACTCATAAATACCAACCCAGAATAATATAAATTGGTTACCATTAAAATTGTATCTATTTCATCAAAAAGATAAAATTTTTAACACAAAACAACAACATGATTTCTTTTACAAAACATAATAACATTTAACTTGACTTACTTATTTCTCTTGCACATCATTATAACCTATGAAAAACAATTAAAAACATGGTATGCACCTAAAAATATTAGTAGTGGATATAAAGATAAGTAAAACCCCATTAGTCCATGAATACTTATAATCATATAAAATCATTTTCACAAAAACATACTTCTCACCAATATATACTTACTTTTTGAAACATGAGATTTCCATAAAACATTAAAGAGAATATATAAAACCATAAGAATATATTAGGGAATTAATTATTTATATTATAGTCCTCCTATATACCTTATGATTTGTAACTCTTACGACCACCATACAATATAACCCTCATAGTTACCTTATGGTGGAGGGAGATATAGGTCCCACAATTTATCATAAACAATTCCTAATAACCATAACATAATCATAAAACATGAATAATTGCATAAAAAATTGCATTTGAATTTCGTACAATAGAAATTTTAGAAATGATTTTTCAAGAAAATACCATTACAAATATCATATAATTGATGTAGGAATTAATATAATGAAATTAATATTTATATAGACTTTAAATACAAATAATAAAACATAATATAAAAACATTCCACAAATATTCTTAGTAGCGCATAATTAATGTTGTAGAGGGTTAACCCAATGAATGGAAATTGGGTTAAAAATTCCTATACCTCGATTTATTCTTAATTAAAACTTGTTTAAAACACATGTAAAATGGTTAAAAGTGTTTTATTAATATTTTAAGGAAACATATTCATGTTTATAACACCTTATATGAACATTTTATAACATCATTTGACCCATTTATTAATAATAATTTGTTATTTCCATTGTTTCGGGTGCGTGCTTGAAATGATTTCCATAGTCTGTTCATAGAGGATTTTTTTATCGAATGGAAGAGAAACTCAAGAAGTGGAATGAAAATTTGTTACTATGATTATGGAATATTAAATGATTCCATAATTTTTTTTTCTATATGGTATGAGGATGAATCATTAGATAAATCATTAGTGATATTTGTTTAGATCATTTTGGTGGTTCTTTGATAATAATGAACTTATTTCATCATATATCTTTATTATTATGCATATAATTAAATTCCAGAACATAATAGAGGTCCTATAACAAAATTTAAAATGTGTTTCAACCATTAAAATGGTTTTACTACCATATTTTAAGGAATTATATGAAATTAAAGACATATCATCCACGATGTCTGTAAATCAACACATCACAGACGGTGATTTTATTTTTCGAATGAGAGGAAGAGGAGAGGAAGAATGATGATAAATTTTTACATAAACATGATAAAAATATAGAATATATATAATAATGGAGATTCCATACCTATTGTACAAGGGTAGGATAATTGAGTATAAGAAAATAAAATAATTGAAAAATAACACAGGAAAATGAATGAGGATCTTTACCTCTTGATCTCTTCTCCTTGACATCCTCCTTAAGGCCTTTGGTTTTGGCCTTTTGTTGAGACCATAAGGAATTAGATGTGGGTAAGATTCTTGGGAAGTGGATTGGGCAGAATTTATATAATGATCAAAGCTTGAGATGTGTTAGAGGAAGAGAGGGTGTGGGTGGAATTTATAGTGAAAGTAAGGGATTTTTAAATTAATTTCAAAGGACACCTCATTAGTTGTATTTGAAAAACCATGGGATTTCCCATTTTTTGCCCACAGTATTGGCCACTTGTGACACTGTATATCATATTTTAATCCTCATCTATTTACCATAATTATTACATCATTATGATGTCATTAAACACATCAAAAACATAAAACTTTATTTTTAACTATTCACCAAAAATTCAACAATCTCATAAAAATCCCAAAAAACACCCTAACCATTTTTTAACATGTATAATTTAAAAATGAACTCCATTTTTTTGAAAATAATTTCCTAAATATAATTAATTTAATTTTTTATAAAAATAACAATTTATTCAAAAAATAACAATTTTAAAACTATAACTCATTTTATATCACCTTAAAAATTTACTCAAGATCTTATTAACTTATATCCTTAAGAAAATAAAATAATAATATAATTTACTATATATAAAGGTCATATTACTATTCAATTGACTATTCATAATGGTGTGTTACTATTCACCAAAACACAAGTTGGTTTTATCAAACTCCAAATAACTTATTAATCACAGCCATAGATGACCATTTTTTTAAATTCAAATAATAGAAGCAGAAAAATTATGTTAAACAGATAGTTTATAACTATCCACTTAAAACAAAATTTCATGCATTTCAATTTATTTTTTAAACCATGGGGTGTTACACTTATGGGATAAAAATAAAATGTGATACATATATATGTTTTCCAGCCATCTTTTTATCCTTTATTTAACATGGGGTGATGAAGGATATATTTGAGTGGTTTTGAGGCTCCCAAGACCCACTCTGGTGGGACCACTTCTAAAAAAACTCTCTATAAATACTATATTTAAATTAATATGATATGATCAAAGATAAATATACATATATTTCATATATTTTTCATTACATAAACATTAAATATCACAATAACAAGAATGGATGGTCTTCTGCATTTGAGGATTTTCTATATAATTGATTTTTTTATATTATGATTTTGAATATTTCTCTTAAATAAACCAAATTAAACTCTATTTTATACCCCTCATATGTTATACCCATATTTAAAAAATGGTAAATGGAATCATAATAAAGGTTTGACCTCATATTCTTAATAAGATAAAAAACATCAACAAGCGTTAAATCATAAGAATATGAGAAAATATTAGTATGAGAGAAACGTCATAATAAAGGGAACATGGAACAATAATATATGTTAATCAGGAATAATTCATGGACATGTAATCTCAAAACCATGGTATGTTTGTGGAATCATGAGATAATAAACATGATCCATAGTTCATGACAAGGGCATATAGAAAAAGACAAATAATACACATTAAAATTATAACATAGTGGTTCAAGAATCAATTCTTGTTTCCCTTAGGGGAGCATGCATCATTTCCTATTTCCTATAGTGGTTCAAGAATCACAAAAACATTCAGAAAGTGGATCAATATTCCCAAACAATTTGCAATTTTTTTTCAAGTAAAAAACATATTTCTAATATTGTAACAGTCATTAAAACTAGTTTCCCACGTCGAATTAGTTGTCATAACCTGTTTCCTAGTTTAGATCATGCATCACAACTAATTTCACATAGTGGTTGAATCATAACTGATAATTTTTACTTTATTATATCAAGGGATATAAAGATTTACTCATTTCATTCAGGGGTCATATAAGTCCCACTCTTCAAATAATAATAGTCCATATATATATGTTCCATCAGAACATGAAAAAAACATACATCAAACATCACTTAATTAACTCGTGATGGGTATCATGAATAACATATTAGAAAAATAAAAAATACATCTATAAAAATAAGGTGGATATTAGAAAAAAAATGTATCCGTAGTGTAACATAAATATCATTAATTATGTTTAAATAAAAATAAAAAAACTTTTTTAAGATGATCAAATATATCAATTTTTAGATTATGTATAAATATCCCTTTTCACTTTAAAATCATTATGAATTAGGTTTATTTTGGAAACCATTTTAGAACATTAAAAGGAAGATTCATAGAAAATAATGTTCATAATGGAGTAATAATGTGTTTTAAAAAAATATTACAAATAAATTTTATAAAATATTTTTAACATTATAGTAAAATGAAAAAAATTCCAGTCATTATCAAAAGTTATTTTGAAAAATGTAAAGTGGAAACTTTTGAAATAATTTACATTTATAAAATAACCTTAAATAATTTAGATTTTAAAAATACATTAATATTATATCTAGGAATTTAAGAGTGGATGATAAAATAAATGATCATGAAAGGAAAACCATTTTAATATTTTAAAATGCCTTTTTTAAAATCCCACATCATAAAAAAGGGATAATAAAACTTCATTTTGAGAAGAGAATAATGGATTTATAATGTCCATATGTGGTGAAACATAATTATTTTTCAAATACTAAGGATAAAATTGTAAGGATGATAGAATATGGACTTGGAATAAAAATTATATTTAAAGAGAATGATAATTATTCATTACAATTTCATCCTTTTTTCTGGAATAGATTCATCAAGGAGAGGGATTTGAATCAAAAGTGACATTTTAGATAGAGGTAAAGTAAAAGTTTAGAATAAAATATTATGGTTTAATTAATATTTAAATATATATGAAGTTCTGGAAGAAAAATTATAATATAATAAATACATTTGAGTTAACAAAATATTCTATGGTTATAAAAGCACTTGAAAAAAAACCTCCGATAGAAATCACAACTTGGATTTGTAAATACCATAGATTTCATGAATGGTAGGATAAATATAAATCATAGTAAAATCAAATCATGATAAAAATTATCATGGTGTGAATATGGAATGTGTGTCAAAGAATAAATATCTAAACAAAGAATCCCTTAGGGACATCATAATTCTGGAATTAGGAAACATTTGAAAAAGTTATTATTTGAAAGAATTTTAAATCCATAGAAAAAAGTGGAAATTCCACAAAATATAACCATCTATAAAACATAACAAAATTATAATAATTACATTCAAGAAGAATAATAACAAGTAAATTAATGGAAATTAAGATAAAAAAATTGTAAACTTTCAATCCCACTTAACAAAAAATGCTCTAACATTGTGTATAATAAGAATAAATACATTAATAACATATTATTGAACATTCATAAAATAGATAAACATTTTAAAACATCATTTTTAATTATTTTTTTATAAAAATATAAATGTTATTTATATTTTATTTTCATTATCCAATGTTATTTTCTTCTATTGTTTGTTTATTATAAGATTAGTAACAGAGGTTTTGACTCGTGTTTTTAAATTCAAAATTCTCCAATACGTAAAAATTATTGGTAATTTAATTGAATATTTTTCAATAATTTATAATTTTCTAATCACATTTAATAAATATTTTTTTTATGATTCTTGATAATGAAATCGGTGATATTCTTTGTTTCACAATGTTTTAACCAACAGAATGGTGGCACAATAATAAAAGGATAAATTTTAATATAACCTTTTAAGAAAGGTAAAATAAAAAAATATTTTCTCACTAATTTATAATAACACTAGTATTTATGTTTCAATATTCAACTATGATATATTTTTTTTCTTTTTTCAAGTTTTTTGTTATATTAATCCGAACAAGAAAAAGTTACAATCTATGAGTGAGTATGCTTAAGAAAGTGATTCTATTGGAATAACATCATTATAACAGAAGCAAAATATTTTTATTTATATTATTTTAATATGGGTTGTATTATTTAAATATTATTTAATAAATAATATGATACTATATAGAAAAAAATATTTCACTTTCATAGAGGTGATTATCTGTTCGTAGGAACGCGAAATAAATTTATTAAAATTGAATTGGAGGAAGTTATGGAATTTATAAAAATTTTAGAATATTAATAATGATATATATATATCATATTAATCTGTTAAATTCCACTTTCTATCCAACTATGTATTGTGGTAATGAAAAATAAAGTATGTTTTTCATGGTTCTAGTAGTCTGTACATACGCATGGATGACCGTAACACCCCAAGCTTCTATGGTACGCTTCTCTTTGAATAATTCAATAGCATGCGTTGTACGCAACATCGAGTTCAAACACACACCACAACCGATCAAACTAGCTGTTATGAATATTAATACCTAAATTTTGAAATTTTATCTCTCAAAATGGACTTGATTTTTGGATTCAAAGTATCAAATTTATCCTAAGGTGAAATTTTGGTACTTTTCGGATAACTTTAATATTTTGATGAATAGTGAAAATTACTAAATTTTAATTAAAAACAACTTTTTTAATCAAAATAATTAATAGTGATAAATTATGAATTTGATTGGTTTTAAAGTATATTTAGAATATATTTTTACCATTTAATACAATGTTGGTCATTTGACATAATTTCAAAATTAAACTGAATATAAACAAGTATCAATCTTTTGATAGTTATTATATCTTAAAAACACGCTTTTTGTTTTGACAGCAGGAATTAATTTTAAATTAATTTCAGCCACTTCTGTGTTTTGAATTTAGAAAAATGGATTCCATATTTGGAATCAGTATGTTCAAATTGTGTAAATATGTAACTTTTATTTTTAGATATTTTGAATAATTACTTCGGTAAATATTTTATTTACCATGATTAAAGGGTAAATCCGGTAAATGAGGGTTAAAAAAATAATATTATAATAATAACAAGTTACCCTAAAACGTGTCATAACCTTATTGGTTGATACACGTCTGACCATGCGCATATTTGGGTCGATTTTGGGACCCCATGGTGCCACTTGTAAGTGATAGGGAGACTTTATTTTAATTAAGTTAAAATGAATACAAAAATGACACAAGCATATATTTTTTAGAAAAACAATTTTTACATAGGGTTATATATGTTGAAATTTAGACTATAAATATTCATTATAAATATAAAAATATTTTCTACATAATGTTATTTTATTTATAATTTTTAGACATTAAATAATTTAATTTATTTATAACATAATGGTGATGTAGTAATTACCATAATAGTGAAAAATTAAAATTATTGATATTGTAGATACACAAATAAATATAATTTGAGACTTTTAATGAATTAAACTAATTTTCTACGTTAATATGACATATTAAGTAATGATTTAATTAACTTTGTTCGAAGTGATCATTCTGTTATGATTTTTACAAAAATCAATTATTGAATAGTATCAAAATTGACATAAAAGTGTTTTTAAAACAAATATTATATTATTAATTGATATTAAATTCATAAAAATCTAAGGTTCGGCCAAGAGACTTATATCATGATATGTGTAACATTAATGGACCACTTGGGGGTATCTTGGATGTATATAGTAAGTTTATTAACCTTATAATATAAAAATACAAAGAGACATTGTAAAAGTGAAACTAATTAACCAAGAGTTAATACTTAATGATAAGGTTAAATAGTAACCCAAACCTGTATAAATTCTATTGGTTGAGATTTTTTCGACCCATACCCACCTTAACCTTTAAATAATCTACTTTGGAGCCATTAGAAATTGAATATGAATTTATTATAAAATACTATTTTTAGCTTTTCCAAAGGTTCCCCTAACCCCTCTTATAAAAGGGCACTCCATCTTCTCATTAACCCACACATTAAAAGCCTTTTGGTTTGTCCAAACTCTTCCCAAATACTCTCTCAACTTCCCTAACTTAATCCTAGAGTCCTTCCTTTAGTCAGAAAGCCAATTTAAGAGCCCTTTTGATCAAATGAAAAGGAAGAACCCGAAGAAGATGTAATGATTTCACCACCCTTTTCCATGTTCCTTTCTTCTTCCACTTCTTCTTTATTTGATATTAGCATTATAAAATAATAACACCGGTATATTATATATAATTTGATGTTATTATAAATATGGTAAAACCATATTCAGTATTCTATCCATCCTTTGAATAACATGTCACCATACGTGCGTACGTACGGCTTACCGTCTCCACGTCATGGTGTAATTGTTTTCAATAAATTATTATTTGGATGGGTATAATAATGATGTGTAACTCATGTAAATAATAAATATAACATGATAATTATTCTGTATATATGATATACCATCCAATTATATATTATTTTAATATTAAAAGAATGATATTGTCGCTCGTGCGTACGTACGGACTACCGTCTCCATGAACGCGATAAGATTCATTCTCCATCATATCCATTCAAGTATAATTCTCATTTGATGATTAATAATAGTATCTAAGGACTTGATATAAATCTGGATATGATTAATATACAACCTATCCATGACAAACATAGCTTACATAACAAAACATATAAAAGAAAATGATTATGTTAACACCCGAAACAACGATAATACTAAGATATTATTAACAAATCAATGGTAAAAGATCATATATGATATCATATTAATGTATATGATTCTTGTATAATTTAATAACAATTCTTTCACCATTATAAAGGAGGTTAACCTACCCCAACCAAGGAAAAGTACAAGGTAAGGGTTTATTTCACAATCTCTTCATTATCCGAGGTTGTTTATACGTAATAATCTACTGGGACTTCTTTATCATCTACATCCATGTTTCTTAAAAATGTATTTCAAAACATTTTTACTATATACTATGATATGGGTTAAAGTCATTTATACCATTGTTTGACTTTTTATAAGAGTTTTATAAAAGAATCTTTCCGTCGTTTTCCAAACAAGGTGCTTTTTAACCTTTTCGACAGAATTAAGGTAAGAATTTTTTTTAACTTATACGGCAGCTGTGGCTATTTTCCACCGTTATAAAATCGTAGAAGATTCCTTTACAAGCTTATAAGAATATTTTCAAAGAAAATTTTTTATTTTATAAATATATGACTCTTAAATGATTTCAAAATAGAAAGATATATTTCTCTAAAAAGAGTTTCGATTTCATCTATGTCAACATCCTTTAATGGATTTTACGCTTATTTGAAGTTGATTTATTCTGATACAAAACTTCTATATTGTATTGATGGTTTTGTGATATGTTTGACTATGGATGTGATATTTTTATACCATTCATGGTTTATGGTGAAAGTATTGAAATTTCGTATGCTAGTTTTAATATGAATGTTTATGTTATGTTTAAACCTTTTCATATGGGAATGCATTGGACTTAATATGTGACGGGTGGAGCCCGCTATAGCTCCTCGATGCATCGGTAGGTCTCATGAGAAAAACTAGTGTCTTGGCACAAGTCCTTGTCAAAATATTATTTTTATTCTTGGCACGAGGCCTTGGCTAAGTGGTTATGATAGTCTGGCATTATGCATTCCATCATTATGAAAGTGGTTATTGATATTGCATGTGATTATTCGATTAGTAGAATATCCATGTGAATAAGTAAATGGAATTATTTCATTTTATTTTTTCCATACTATGTTGAAGTTCATGTTTAAAAGGCTTTTGTTTTAGTTATACACTGCCTTAAATGTTTATTCTTATTTATGAAGGTTTCTGCTATATTGTTATCCTTACTGGGCATTTGAGCTCACCCCTTTTCTATGTTTTATTTTTCCCAAGATGTGAAGAAGTAAATTATGAATGACCTACAGGGATATTATGAGAGGATAATAATGTGGACTATGGAGACAATATGTTGTTGTAGTAGTTTTTTACTTTATGATGTAATATAAAGCTTTATGAATATATCTAGTGTTTCCAAGGCTACTAAACCAATCGATCTTTTGAGATTTGATCTTTCTTCTGATCATGCCAATGTTATGTAATAATGCACCGACTCTAGGTAACTGGGGTTGGGGCGTTACAGTTGGTATCAGAGGAAGTATAGTACAAACCTTGGAAGCTAGATTTAGATAAACTCTGATTAGAGCACGTAGACCTAAGATGAACATTGAGGATTAGTATAGAAGAACTTCCTAGAATTTTGGTATTGTAGAGATTTTGTGAGTTTTCCGAGCAATACGTCCATGTATGGATACGAGCAGGTATAGCCAGCTCTAGCACAGATGTACCTAGGGGTAAAACCAGAATACACCGCTTTGAGCTAGACTCGAACAGGAACTGGTGCACGACAACAGGCCTTGCTGCACTCTTGGTTACGACACTCCTGGGGGATATACTTAGGATAACTCTCATTTTCTTTAGAAATCATTATGAATGGTTTATGAGTATATACTTCTTCAAAGAAAACATTTTTAAGATTATGGATTATATCCATAAATATTTCAATTTATGTTAAGTGTTTTATAAGTATGGAATTATGTATTTTGATTCATAAACTGATCTAGTTTATGCCATTGTTTAGAAATCGCGCCTAGTGGAAGAAATGGAAACTATATCAATGCATGCACTCCATGTAGTTATTTCCCTCCTACTCAAGATAATTATAGTGGAGTTGGTGATGCAACTGGTGTCGATCATCTAATCACCATACTGAGACAACTCACTCAGGTTATGAATAATAACCTTACCCGTATGGAGCACCCTGATCTGTAGCATGGAGGATCAATGTTAGATCGATTCATGAGGAAACAACCACCAATGTTCAATGGGAGTACAAATCCCTTAGTAGCTGAGCAATGGATAAATTCCCTAGAGAAAATATTTCAGGCTTTGGGGAGTTGTGAAAGGGAAAAAGTTATCATGGCAGTTTACCGCCTCACTGGAGATGTTGATCAATGGTGGTCATTGATTCAAAACATGAAGGAAGATGATAAAGTATCAAATATGTAATGTAGGGAGTTCAAAGATCTGTTTTTTAGAAAAATACTTTCCTCGTGACCATCGAGCAGATATGGAAAGGCAATTTCTGAGTTTGAGACAAAAGGAGGATGAGAATGTCACAAAGTATGAGGCTAACTTTACAAGGTTAGCAAGGTATACTGGAGATTATATACGTAACCCAAGAAGTAAGATTAATCGTTTCTTTTATGGGTTAAAACCATTTCTCCGTCGAGCATTAGTCTCACAATCCTTCTCGTCGTACGAAGACATTGTCTCATGTGCTATCAAGATAGAAAAGGAATTCTCTAAGTCTATTGACTTTAATGAAAAGCAAGAGAAGAAGAGATCTACTGATCAAAATGGGAATGGAAATAAGGGGAAGAAGGGAAAGGTTGAATATCCATATTGTGGTAAATGTGGGAAGAAACACCCCGGTACTTGGTTGAAGGGAATGGGAGTCTATTACAAATGTGGTGAAAAAGGCCACCAAGCTCGTGATTGCAAAGGGAAGAAGGAAGCTACCAATGTTCAGTACTATAATTGCAGGGAGATGGGACATTATACAAATGAATGTCCTAATCGTCAGGGGAACTTACCTCAGAAAAGTCCAAGGGATCAAGTCCAATCTTTTTCTATCACTACTGCTGAGGTAGAAGCTCCAAAAGACGTGGTGGCAGGTAATTTAATGGTTTACTCAAGTTTAGAAAATGCATTATTTGATTCTGGATCATCGCATTGTTTCATATCTTCCCATTTTGTTAAGAAAATTAGATATTTCAAATTTTATTTAACAATGGAGTTGTCAGTTAAAACTCCTAAGGGAAGTATCATTGCAACAAAGTTTTGTGAATCAGTCCCCATTAGAGCACATAAATATTCTTTATCTACTGATCTCATCGTCATACCTTTTATTGAGTTTGATATAATCCTCAGTATGGATTGGATTTTGGACTATTATGCCAAGATTTATGTTAAGAAGAAGGATGTTATGATTTTTAATGATGATGATAAGTAACACCTTATCTTTAGAGCAGAATCGTCACCACCTAATTCTTATCTAGATCCACCCCCAGTAGCTCAACTAAATTAAATTATTGGGGAGGAAGAGAATGAAATGACTGTGGGTGAGGAAATTAATGTTCAAATAGAGGATGTACCTATTGTGAAAGAATATGTAGATGTATTTCCGAAATATTTACCTCGACATCCTCCAGAACGAGAAGTTGAGTTTTCCATTGATTTAATTCCTGGATCAAGGCCTATATCGAAGAACCCTTATAGAATGGCCACTGTAAAATTAGTTGAACTAAAGAAACAACTATAGTAATTGAGTAATAAAAGATTTATTCTCCCTAGTGTTTCTCCATGGGGAGCCCCTGTTCTTTTTGTTAAAAAGAAAGATGGATCTATGAGGTTATGTATCGACTATAGTGAGATCAATGCTATAACAATAAAGAACAAGTATCCCCTACCTCACATTGATGATTTATTTGACCAACTACATGGAGCTCAATACTTTTCAAAGATTGACCTTCGATCTGGATACCATCAGTTGTGTGTAAAGAAGGAAGACAATCCGAAGACAGCATTTCGAACCAGGTACGAGCATTACGAGTTTACTGTAATGCCTTTTGGATTGACTAATTCACCCTCTATATTCATGGATCTGATGAATAATGTTTTCAAGGAATATCTTGATGAATTTTTGGTGGTATTTATTGATGATATCTTGGTATACTCTAAAATCTACGAAGATCATGAAAGTCACTTTCACATTATCCTGAAGACTCTGAGAAGACATGAATTATATGGGAAGTTTAGCAAGTGTGAATTCTAGCTTCATGAGATTTCTTTTCTTGGCCATATTGTCTGTAAAGATAGAATCTCTGTTGATCCTTCTAAGACCAAGGAAATCCAAGAATGGCCATCACCTACGAGTATAACTGAGGTACACAGTTTTATTGGTTTTCCAGGTTATTATCGACATTTCGTCCAGAATTTTTCCCGATTGGCTAACCCATTAACGAAGCTCACACGTAAAGGGGTTAAATTTGTTTGGACAAAAGAGTGTGAAGAATGTTTCGAAGAACTGAAGATAATATTAGTCAATGCTCCTATATTGACTCTACCATCGTGGAATGATGGGTTCGTTATTTATAGTGATGCATCGAAGAAAGGACTTAGTTGTGTCCTTATGCAGAATGATAGGGTTATTGCCTATGCATCACAACAGTTGAAAATTCATGAGCAAAACTATCCTACTCATGATCTCGAGTTAGCAGGTGTGATCTTTGATTTGAAGATATGGAGGCACTACCTCTATGGTGAAAAATGTGAGATTTATACTGATCACAAGAATTTGAAGTATATTTTCTCACAAAAAGAACTCAACATGAGGCAAAGGAGATGGCTTGAATTACTCAAGGATTATGATTGCATGATACACTACCACCCCAGGAAGGCAAACAAGGTGGCAGATGCTTTGAGTAGAAAAGACCATAGAGTTTTCAACAATATGAGAATAGAAAGGGATCCAATTTTCATGGATCTAGTGAAGATGGACATGGAAATAACCAGGTAAGGTGAAACATCAATGCTTCTTCAAATGGTTGCCAAACCATATTTACTAGAAAATATTAATATTTCTCAGACCGATGATGAATAATTTCAAAAGAAGATTAAAGTTGTGAATGATGGTAGATTGAGAGACTTTGTGTATGAAGATGGAATTTTGAAATTCGGGAAGAGACTTTGTGTTCCCGATATACATGATCTAAAAAGGGAATTGCTGGATGATTCTCATAGTTCCAATTTCTCTATACACCCTGGGAGCACCCAAATGTATAGAGATTTGAAGGAACATTTTTGGTGGGACAACATGAAGAGGTAGATTGCTGATTTTGTGTCAATATGTATGGTTTGTCAACTAGTGAAAGCTGGAAGGAAATAGCCTGGAGGAGTCATGCAACCTCTTCCCATACCGAAGTGGAAATGGGACAATATTACGATGGACTTTGTCAGGGGTCTACCAAAGACTCCTAGAAGGAACGATGCAATATGGGTCATTGTTGATCGTCTTACCAATTCAGCGCATTTTCTTGATATAAGAGAAGATCTACCACTGGAACGTCTATCAAGACTATATATTGATGAAGTTTTGAGACTTCAGGGAGTACCCTTATCGATTTTTTCTGATCGTGATCCCCATTTTACTTCAAGATTCTGGAAAAGTCTTCAGAAAGACTTGGATATTGAACTTCATTTGAGCACTGCCTACCACCCTCAAACATATGGACAATCAGAATGAACTATTCAAACCTTATAAGACATGTTGATATCCTGCTCACTTGACTTTCAGGGTATGTGGGATCAATATTTACCTCTGGTAGAATTTTCCTATAACAATAGCTTCCATTCGAGTATTAATATGGCACCATATGAAGCGTTATACGGAAAGAGATGTCGCACACCAACCTGTTGGGATGAAGTTGGTGAAAAAAAACTTGTAGGCCTTTAACTAGTGGAGGAAACGATAGAAAAGGTTAAGGTAATCCAAAATCACATCAAAGAATCTCAAAGTAGGCAGAAGATCTATGCCGATAATCAAAGGAAGGATTTGGAATTTAAAGTCAGTGATCATGTTTTCCTGAAGGTATCTCCATGGAAGGGAGTCATACATTTTGGTAAGAAAGGTAAATTGAGTCCCAGGTACATCAGACCTTTCGAAATTCTAGAATGAATTGGGGTTGTAGCTTACCGATTGGCAATGTCGCCAAGTCTCTCCAAATTTCACGATGTGTTCCATGTATCTCTATTGAGGAAATACATGCCTGACCCAACGCATGTACTCACCTATGAGGAATTGGAACTGGAACCCGGTCTGTCTTATTGTGAAGAGCCCGTCAAAATTCTTGATACAAGAGAACAAGTACTGAGAAATTGGACGACGCGTCTGGTAAAATTTTTGTGGAGAAACCATAAGATGGAAGAGGCGACATGGGAACCCGAGGAACTTACGATGAAGAACCACCCGAGTCTTTTCATGCGGTGGTATTCTAGAAATTTTTAGGATGAAATTATTTGAAGGAGGGGAGAATGTAACACCCCAAGCTTCTACGGTACGCTTCTCTTTGAATAATGCAATAGAGTGTGTTGTACGCAACATCGAGTTCTAACACACACCACATCCGATCAAACTAGCCGTTATGAATAGTAATACCTACATTTTGAAATTTTATCTCTCAAAATGGTCTTCATTTGTTGGATTTAGAGTATCTAATTTAGCCTAAGGTGAAATTTTGGTACTTTTCGGATAACTTTAATATTTTGATGAATAGTGAAAATTACTAAATGTTAATTAAAAACAACTTTTTTAATCAAAATAATAAATAGTGATAAATTATGAATTTGAGTGGTTCTAAAGTATATTTAGAATATTTTTTTACCATTTAATACAATTTTGGTCATTGGACATAATTTCACAATTAAACCGAACATAAACAAGTATCAATCTTTTGATAGTTATTATATCTTAAAAACACGCTTTTTGTTTTGACAGCAAAAATTAATTTTAAATTAATTTCTGCCACTTATGTTTTTTGAATTTGGAAAAATGGATTCCATATTTGGAATCAGGATTTTCAAATTGTGTAAATAGGTAACTTTTAATTTTATACATTTTGAATAATTACTTCGGTAAATATTTTATTTACCATGGTTAAAGGGTAAATCCAGTAAATGAGGGTTAAAAAAATAATATTATAATAAAAAAAAATTACCCTAAAACGTGTTCTAACCTTATTGGTTGATACATGTCTGACCATGGGCATCTTTGGGTCGATTTTGGGACCCCATGGTTCCACTTGTAAGTGATAGAGACTTTATTTTAATTAAGTTAAAATGAATACAAAAATGACACAAGCATATATTGTTTAGAAAAACAATTTTTACATAGGGTTATATGTGTTGGAATATAGACTATAAATATTAATTAGAAATATAAAATGATTTCCAATATAATGGAATTTTATTTATAATTTTTAGACATTAAATAATTTAATTTATTTATGACACAATGGTGATGCAGTAATTACCATAATAGTGAAAAATTATAATTTTTGATATTGTGGATACCCAAATAAATATAATTTGAGACTTTTTATGAATTAAACTAATTTTATAGGTTAATATCACATGTTAGGAATGATGTAATTAACTTCGTTTGAAGTAATAAATCTGTTATGAGTTTTACAAAAATCAATTATTGAATAGTGTCAAAATTGACATAAAAGAGTTTTTTAAAAAAATATTATATTATTAATTGATATTAAATTCCTAAAAATCTAAGGTTCGGCCAAGAGACTTATATAATGATAGTTGTATCCTTAATTGACCAATTGGGGGGTCTCTTGGTTGTATATAGTAAGTTTATTAACCATATAATATAAAAATACAAAGAGACATTGTAAAAGTGAAACTGATTAACTAAGAGTTAATACTTAATGATAAGGTTAATATAGTAACCCAAACCTGTCTAAATTCTATTGGTTGGATGGTTTTCGACCCATACCCACCTTAAACTTTAAATAATTTACTTTGGAGCCATTAGAAACTGAATATGAATTTATTATAAAATAATATTTCTAGCTTTTCCAAAGGTGCCCCTCACCCCTCTTATAAAAGGGCACTCCCCATTCTCATTAAATCACACCTTCTAAGCCTTTTGGTTTGGCCAAAATCTGCCCAAATACTCTATCAACTTCCCTCACTTCATATTAGAGGACTTCCTTTAGCCAGAAATCCATCATAAGATCCCTTTTGATCAAATCCAAAGGAAGAACCCGAAGAAGAGGTAATGATTTCACCACCCTTTTCCAAGTTCCTTTCTTCTTCCACTTCTTCTTTATTTGTTATTACCATTCTAAAATAATAACTCCAGTATCTTATATATACTTTGATGTTATTATAAATATGGTATAACCATATTCAGTATTCTATCCATCCTTTGAATAACATGTCACCATATGTGCGTACGTACGGCTTACCGTCTCCACGTCGTGGTGTAATTGTTATTCCATAAATTATTATTTGGATGGGTATAATAATGATGTTTAACTCATGTAAATAATAAATATAACATGATAATTATTCTATATATATGATATACCATCCATTTATATATTATTTTAATATTAAAAGAATGATATTGTCACTCGTGCGTACGTACGGACTACCGTCTCCACGAACGCGATGAGATTCATTCTCCGTCGTATCCATTCATGTATAATTCTCATTTAATGATAAATAATAGTATATAAGGACTTTATATCATTATAGATATTATTAAGATACAACCTATCCATGACAAACATAGCTTACTTAATAAAACATATAAAAGAAAACGAGTAAGTTAACACCCGAAACAACAATAATACTAAGATATTATTAACAAATCAGTGTTAAAAGATCATATATGATATCATATTAATGTATATGATTCTTGTATAATTTAATAACAATTATTTCACCATTATACAGGAGGTTATCCTACCCCAACCAAGGAAAAGTACAAGTTAAGGGTTTATTTCACAATCTCTTCATTATCCGAGGTTGTTTATACGTAATAATCTACAGGGACTTCTTTATCATCCACATCCATGTTTCTTAAAAATGTATTTCAAAACATTTTTAATATCTACTATGATATGGGTTAAAGTAATTTATACCCTTTTTTGACTTTTTATAAGAGTTTTATAAAATAATATTTCTGTCGTTTTCCAAACAAGGTGCTTTTTAACCTTTTCGACAGAATTAAGGTAAGAATGTTTTTTTAACTTATACGACGGGTGCGTCTATTTTATAAAATCGTCGAAACTTCCCTTACAATCTTATAGTAATATTTTAAAAGAAAATGTTTTATTTTATAAATATATAACTCTTAAATGATTTCAAAATAGTAAGATATATTTCTCTAAAAAGCGTTTTGATTTCATCTATGTCAACATCCTTTGATGGATTTTACGCTTATTTGAAGTTGATTTATTATGATACAAGACTTATATATTGTATTGAAGGTTTTGTGACATGTTTGACTATGGATGTGATATTTTTATACCATTCATGATTTATGGTGAAAGTATTGACATTTCGTATTCTAGTTTTAATATGAATGTTTATGTTATGTTTAAACATTTTCATATGGGAATGCATTGGACTTAATATGTGACGGGTGGAGCCCGCTATAGCTCCTCGATGCATCGGTAGGTCTCATGAGACAAAATAGTGTCTTGGAACAAGGCCTTGACAAAATCTTATTTGTAGTCTTAGCACGAGGCCTTGGCTATGTGGTTATGATAGTCTGGCATTGTGCATTCCATCATTATGAAAGCGGTTATTGATATTGCATGTGATTATTCGATTAGTATAATATCCATGTGAATAAGTAAATGGCATTATTTCATTTTATTTTTTCCATGCTATGTTGAAGTTCATGTTTAAAAAGATTTTGTTTTAGTTATACACTTCCTTAAATGTTTATTCTTATTTATAAAAGTTTACGCTGTATTGTTATCCTTATGGGGCATTTGAGCTCACCACTTTTCTATGTTTTATTTTTCCCAAGATGTGAAGAAGTAAATTATGAATGACCTGTAGGGATATTATGAGAGGATAATAGTGTGGACTATGGAGACAATATGTTGTTGTAGTAGTTTTTCACTTTATGATGTAATGTAAAACTTTATGAATATATCTAGTGTTTCCAAGGCTACTAAACAAATAGGTCTTTCGAGATTTGATCTTTCTTGTGATCATGCCAATGTTATGTAATAATGCACTGAAACTAGATAACTGGGGTTGGGGCATTACAATGACGTTGTCATTTTTTCATAAAAACGATAGAGGAATGTAGATACATAGTATTAAGTCATTATAATAAAATTTATTTACACTAAAAATAATGATGTAAATATTATATAAGGGATGAAATATATTTTAATTATGTTGAATCAAAAATAAAAGAATTAAAATTAAAAATGATTGAATGGGGTTTTTTTACATTACTCTTTGAAAAATAACCTTTCCAAAATGTATTAATACCTTTAGAAGTTGTCATTTTTAAAGACCAAAAACCATTAGGGATGTATATGAGTTTTAAGGAATTACTTAGTTATATTTAGGTAGAATATATGAGGTATGGACTATGAGGAAAGTAGGTTGTGATACATCATTTTAAAAGTGGGGTGGTGACAGATCATTTTATAATAAATGGGAGTGGTATTGTTTTAATAATATAAAAGGTAAAGTTACTATCCAAAGGTTAATAGGATCTAATAATTGAAAATAATAGGTTCAAGGAATAGGTAATTTCATGAAATCATCAACCACAAGTTTTCACAACTGTTTTTAACAAGTTTTTCTATCATATACATTAAAAATTACTACTTTTCTATGTTTGATATTTACAATGGTAATTAATTTTTACCTAAGAAATTTAGCATTAATTCATAAAAATAAAATGGGAAAAAATCCATAATCTTGACCTAATTATTTCAATACAATATTTATTTTTTCAAATAATATTTATAGGGGTGGTACAAATTAATTTTAATAGTAACACACATAACACGTAAAAACCATTTTTTTAAAGTGTGTTTTTCTATATATAATTTATGATTAAGATAAAATATTCATTGATTTTTATTTATATGAAATTAATTGATTTTATAAAAATCCAATTGGATTTAGGTATCTTTAAAAATAATACAAAACAGAATTCCACCATGTGGATACAAATTTAATTGAAAGAGACCAAAAATAGTTCTTATTTGAATATATATTACTCTAATTCCTAAACTAATAAACATTATCTCTAAAAATAGAAAATATTATTTCTAAATTATTCATTTTAGTATAAAAAATATATTTTATATATATAAAAATGACTCATAAACATATGATTCATTATTTTATTATGATAATGTCATGAAAGTGACAATATCTGTAAATTATATATTTATTTTAAAATTCACCAAAAAAACAACCTTTTTCAAAAAAAAACCTTAAACTATCCTCCTAAGTTAATATTTATATGATTAATTAAACAAATATTTTAATTTAATTAAATTTAAAAAATATGTTTAATTATTTTAACTTTTAAATAAAAATAAATATAATGAAATATATCTTTAAATAAAAAGTAAACTTTTAAGATTTAAATGTTCCTAATCATTTTTCAAAAAAATTATAATTAAAAGATTATCAATATTTTGTAATATATATAATAATAATTTAATTTTGGTTAATTTAATTTATTATGATACATTCTAAAACACTTTAATTATAATAATTTTCTGAGAAAGAACAATCCTTTTAAATATGAAATAATATTAATTATTTATCCTAGAAATATATCAAATTTCTTGTCTATAATATATTTATATTTAAAATATATTTTTTATTATTTTATAAGTAAAAAAATTAATGTTTCAAAACTCATTTTTTTACTGTTATTCGTTTAATAAATGATATCGAACATTTTATTAATTAAAGGAAGAAAATATATTTTAAAATCATAGGGGGGTTATATTGTTCTCCATTTAAATACATTTTTTCCTAACAATTTGTTATTATCAATTTCTAAAAAAATATAAGGATATATAAAATAGATACATGTCTTAGGATATAATTTATAGAGAGATATCAACATTAAAAACATGGGAAACATATCTTTTACCCTTAAAATAAGTCAATCCTTAAATTGAGTTTTTCACCAATTATTTGAGACAAACATCGCACATGATTTATATATCATAAATCCAATAATAGAATTATTTTTCTAAGGGAGATAATAGATTTCATTCCACTTATATATGATCATATATATTTTTGAGATACGAATTATGGAATCCCTATTTTGGTAAATGATATGGATTCTAGGTGGATATAGCTAATCAACTTTTATAGTAACCTTAAATAAATCAACTGGAAGTATAGTAAGTCTTAGATGAATTAAAATCGCATAAACCATGATGAATATTCATATAAATTGGATGTAATAATGATAATACCTTGTGTATTTATTATTATTTCAGTAGCTAACAGTTATTGAAAACATACAATACATCACGAATTCAAAATTCTAGAGTGATGAATAAATGCTCCTAAAATCACTTAATTATATATATATAAATATATTTAAATAGTATTCATTTAATTGTCCCCTTACTTTCCACATGGTATAAGATGTTTTTTTGTGAATTATAATTTTAATCCCGTCGATTAGTGAAAGGATTTTAATTGTTACCAAATTCCTCACATCTAAAACAATTAATTTTTAATGGTTCAATAGGAAGAACTTCATTTTTCTAAATCATGTTAACTAGTTTCTACCCTTTACCACACAAAAATATTTCTTAATTTCCTACTTTAACCAATAAACCATCTTCCATTCTCTTAAGACATTACATGGGTTCCGCTTCCCAAATTGTTTCTATAAAGTAAATTAAATCTTTATTTATTTCATCCTCTTTATCACATGAACATATATGAGACTCCATCTATATTGTTTTGTAAATTTAAATAATTTACTTTTGATAATCATAATTCATGATATTTTATTATAGAATACCACAATATTTCTCTCTCCATCTATTATATCGTTTGGTTTTTCATTGGAAAAAATATCTACATTATCCACAGAAACCATTTTGAACTTAGTTCATTTAGAATTGAAGCATTATTAAAACTAAAAGGGGTTATGTTGAGTTATTAACATTAAAAATCATGATATAACTATCTTATATGAACTTGTGAAAAAATCAACCATAGAATGTATTACTCTTTGAAATGATCACATTTTATTTTAGTTCATCCTAAATCACTACTCATTTAATCTATGTTTCATTAGTTTGGGTTCTCTCATACTAATTATCTTAATTCCTTAACATAGAAAATCTCTCATAATGACTTATAAATAGGTTTTGATGGACAAAATAATATACTTCAAAAGTTTCTATATAGGTTTTCACTCTTATAACCACTCATCATTCATCAACTGAAGATTGAGCTGACAATCAAACATCCCTTTTCAATTATATTTCTATTATATAAGTCTTCTTAAAAATCTCATCCATATGATATTATCCAAATAGGGTTTAAGTTGTAATTAATCCTAACATTATCTACATTTCTGAAACATCTTGATGTAGTCGTACACTTATAATAATCCATAAGTCTTTCAATAATTTTCTCTGAACCTTATACTAAAAATAACATCCCTAATCATCAAAAATAAATGAACCCTTATAATATCTAAATTAAGGAACCCTAGATATTCTCTCCTAGGTCTAGTGACAAAACCAATTTCATTAAATAATAGATTTGAGAAAAAGTGATATGACCAATGTTAATCACATAAATATATATATATTAAAGAAAAGTTTCATTACTTAATCACTATGTATCATAATTAACTCATATTCCTATGAATATAAGGTTTTCTTTGTTTTAGGATCAACTACATAAGTGAATTTTTTATGATACCCATGAAGATTTCTATCAAGTAAAACCAGAATAGACTCTCTTATAGACTCTTTATAAGTTATAATCATCATTCTAACCTTGAGAATTAAAAAATAATAGACGGGTTAGGTGAAACATTAATTAATGGAAACGATTTAATCATGGGTTAGGTCATAAGAATTGGAGAAAAAATTATCATAGTAGAAATATCTTATTAACTATAATAGAAGTAATAAAACATTATCCTATACCCATGGTTTTAGAAATCAGGGTAGTGGGAAGCATAAATATAGCTCTAAATTATACCCACATTTTGAAAAATTATGTACTTGTGGTTAGGAATCATGGAGATAAAGGTATAGTAAATTGATCATCATGTCAATGACCTTATACCCATGATTTTAGAACCATGACAATAGTATTTAAAAAAAATATCCAGCAGGATTCAGACCCTAGACAACCTCTTCCCAATTAACATGCCTAACTGTTACACCACATACTTTTATGCATATAAAAATATTTATTACATATATATATTCTTTTATAAATTTTGGTTATAGGTGGGAAAATTTGGGTAATGTTTTTAACCTATAAATATTTTTGATCTCGTGGAAATTGTTTCCCTCGTTCTTACATGGGAATGTTATACCTACTGTTCTCAAAAAACATGGGTATAGGTTAACCCAATACCCATGGTTTTTGAGAACCATTGGTTTAGATTTTTAACCAAAATCTATACCCACAATTGTTTTGAGAACTGTGGGTATAAGGATTGAACGGAACCCTATACCCATAGTTTTTCAAAAACATGGGTATAGGTTTGAATTTTCAACTTATACCCATGGTTTACCAAAAAATTGGGTATAATCTCTAAGCTAATTCATATACCCATTGTTTTTTTGGAAAACAATGGGTATAGGTTCATTTTCCAATAGTGCAGGGTATAAAAATGGTTTTCTATAATTATAATAAAAGGCATTTAATCTCAAATGATCAAATATATAAAATGGAACAAGATTATTGAATCATAGGAAAGTAAACAATATCCATATATAATAACATATTAACATAGATATATGGAACAAAAATAAACATAAAAAACATAACTAAGTGGATCATGTTTTTTTCTTGTTTCCTTTAGTGGATCAAGGATCACTTTAAGTTTTCCCTATTTAATTTGGCTCAGAAAACAATTTCCCATGTAGATCTTTCTTCACAACCTTTTTCTTATAGTGGATCAAGAATCATATCTAGTTTCCAATAGTATATCATGCATCACAACCTATTTTCCATAGTATATTAGGCATCTCAACTGGTTCCCCATAGTGGATTAAGCATTATTAATTCTTTCCAATTTTTATCTTATGATATGTAAAGATTAAGAGAATGAATTGGAGGGATACATAGGACCCACAAAACACATAATAATAATCTCTAAAAATATATTCCATTGGAACATGAAACAAATCATACATCAAACACCACTTAATTAACCGATTAAAAATTGGATTCATGAAAACATTCATATAGCATAAGATGATCAATCTAGATAAATAATTTGAATTGTGTTATAAGAGAGCATTCCAAATGTATCATAAGGATTATTACGAATGTTGAAATAAATAAAAAATACCTTTCTAAGATCATTAGATCAATAAATCTAAATAATAAGAGAAAATACCCCATTTCATTTCAAAAAACATAATGAATTTGTTTTATTTGGAAATCAATTTTAAAACTGGGAAAGTAAGAATCATTAAAAATATTTGTCACAATGGTGAAAGATTGTGTTCACATGAGAAAACCAAAAAATATATTTTAGAATACATTACTAACATAATTTTATGTACTCAATGTTAAGTGTAACATTGATAAGTTATTTTCAAAAAGGAAAAGTGAATGAATTAAAAAAAAATACTTCTATAAAAAACCCATTATCAAAGGATCCTTCAAAATAGATAAATATTATCTGAATAAAATTTATAGTGGAAGAAAAAACAAATGATCATGAAATTAATTTTTTATCATTTTAAATAATCATTGTTGAATTACCACTTTATAAAATGGGATAATAGAACGTCCATTTGAAAAGAATGGAAGGAAAATATAAAGTCCACATGAGATAATACATAATTATGTTTCCTAATATAAGGAAGAAAATGCAGGGAAGATAAAATATTAGTATGTTTGAAAATCATCAATAAAGTAAAAGTAAATTATTTTTATAAATTTAATACTTTTATAGGGATGGAATTCATTAAGAATCTAGTTTTGAGTCAAATGTGTAATTTTACATAGAAATAAATTTAACATTAGAAATTAAAATTTAGGATGAAATAAATGATTCATAAAATTTATATGTTAAAGAAAAAACAATACAACTCAGTGAAAAGAAGTTTGAGTTAACAATACATCCTAGTAATATAAAATATCCTTAAAATATAATAATTCAATTGAGAACATGAAATACAAATAATTTCATGAATAATATGATAGAATTAACTTATAGGATATTATATAAACCATACAAAGAAATAATTGTTTAATAATGAATGTGTCTCAAATAATAATAATTGGTGAAAAAGTTAATTACAAATATAATAAATCATGAAGTTAGAAATAAATGAAAGTAGGTCTAAATGAAGAAAATTTATTTATAAAAAAAATAAATAGAAAATTAAAAATAAAAAATAATATAGTAGAACATACCCAACTTATATGGATAATTTTCAATTAGAACAATCTCAACTCAAAGAAGTAAAATTTGTTTAGCTGAAACCCCATACCTTTTAATCCCACATATCATAACATTCTATAACATTATATATAAAAAAATTAGCTATTTTAATAAAATATATAAAAACCTCATTAAGTCATATAAACTTTTATTGACATAATTTATAATAATATATAATAAGTTTATTAGTTATTTATATTTAATTTTCACCATCTGATGTTACTAGATTCGTTGGTTTTTTAATACCATTTTCATAATGGTGGTGTTGATTCTTATTTATATATTAAAATTTCATCATTACAATATTAGTATAGATACATAAATATATGTTTTAAAAATGATTTAAAATCTTATAATATCATTTAACAATTATTTTAGTTATGATTCATTAAAATGAAGTTAGTGATGAGGGTGTTTCATTAATTTTTAAATAACAAAAGTGTGGTAGAAAAATTATAAGGTAAATATTAATATAACATTTCCCAAAGTATATAAAAAAATTATATATTAATTAATGACTAGTAAAACCATTGTATAAGTTTCCATTGACATCCATGATATAAATTTAAAAGTATTATTCTAGTAAGTGTTTAAACTGACCCAAAAAAGAACAAGATATAATTTATGGGTGAGAAAGTTTAAGAAACTGGTTATTTTGGATTAATATCATTATTATATAAAAATAATGATATTATTTGGATTTTGTTATGGTGTTTAATCATATTTGAAGACAGTTTTATAATGATAAAAAATACAAAATGAAAACTTAAATATATCACTTTTGTGGAGGCGATAGTCCACACATAAGTAGTGGAAACATGTTTGTTTACATATGGAAAATGAATATATAGCATGGTTTATATTTTTTGAAAATTAATCATAAATATAAATATCATAAAAAATAATTAAAAATTAATTTTTTATCCATCATATTTATGTTTTTATAAAAAAAAAGGTATGTCATTCATGGAGGAGTTAATCCGTACAAACATATGATCAACATTATTCATTTCCTCTAAGGAAAAGTGATAGAAGTTGATAATGAAGGTTCTATATTTATAATAAAAAAACTAACAATAAAAATAATGATTTAATTATTATATAAATTATTTAAAATATTTGAAGGATATGGATAGAGAAATTAATAATTCAAATAGAAAATGATTGATTTTTAATTTTCACCAAACTCATGAAAAAATCTCAACTAAAAATGGATTATGGGTTTGATAAGTGGCCAGTTTAGAAGACCAAAATCTATAGGTAATATATAAGAGTTTTAGATAATTAGTTTGTTATATTTTGGTTTAATCTAGATGTATTTTGGTGTGAGGTGATGTGGGGGTAGTGATGAATCCTTTTACATGTAAAGGGAGTGAATGTTTGTAATAATATAAAAGGTATTCTCCCTATTAAAAGGTCAAGTGAATCGAATAATGGAAAAATATTTTATATGGGGAAGGTAAAAGGTTTATAAATACTCAAACACAATTTTTAACATAATTTTTTAAATGTTCAAATTATTTTACTATTATATTTTTCATTTTTACCGTTTTTGTTTTTTATCGTGGTAACAAATTTTTTAATAAGTAATTTACATTAAATGCATAAATTTTAAATTTTTTTCAATATAATATTTGTAAATAATTATTAAAAATTTAAATATATTCTTTTAATTAAAATTTTTGAGAGTGGTAAAGATTAATTTCAATAATAGCATACAATATGCATAAAATAATTTTAAGGAAAACAGTATTTTTTCTTCACAATTTTGATTAATATAAAATTATAAATATTTTTGAAATATATAAAATGAATTTTTATATTAATAACTAGATTATATTGATGTTTATTTTTTAAAAAAAAAATTGAATTCCAACACAAGGATACTTAGTTAAAAGAAAATGGACAAAAATAGTTTTTCTTAACAAAAAACTTATTTCAATATAAAAAATAATGAACATTTTTTTGTAAATAATAAATTTAATTTTAAATTTTTTTATTAAAATATATAAATGTATATTTTTCTATAAAAAAGTTTCCATAAACATTTATATCATTATTTTGCAATGATGATGTTTTAAAAGTTATAGGCTAGAAAGAATATATATTTTTCACTATTTATCCAAGATTCGATCTTTTTTGAAAAATATAAAAAATTAATCCTAAGGTAATTTAAGCTTGAAGAGTTTAAAACATAATTAAATTTATTAAAAAAATTAACTTTAAAATTCCCCTTCCAAATGAAGACATAAAATATAAATAAAAACTATTTATATATCCAACTAAACTTTTAAACATTAAATTAATTTAGTATTATTTCATATCATTTTATAATTAAAAAAAATTATATATTATTTCATATATAATGATATTTTTTTGAATTTAAATTATTAGGATAAAATATAAAACACTTTATAATTATATTTATTAGATAAATAAAAATCCATTTTATTATAACATCAATTAAAAAAATTGTCCTCTAAACCTGTGAAATATTAGTTGGGTAATATAATTTTATTTAATAGAGGTATTATTATTATTATTTTTTAATTAAGTTCAACTAATATGTCACAAAATATTATTGATCAGTGTTTTATTTGAAAAAATATATCAAACTTTGTATTAATATAGAGTAAAATATATTCCATAGTATCAGCGTGTTACATAGACCAGAAAATAATTCATTTAGACCTCATGATGCTAAAAATAATTTAAATTCTTACCACACTATGATTATATTTACAAGGAAGTAGATCTTTATTTTATTATATTATTTCTTAGCTTCAATTTTACATTTTTTTCATTGGGAAATTCATCATGCATAGACCTTCATTAAATTTCTTGAGGGAATCTCTTGAAAGAATTGGTTTTATTGTTTTCTCTATTGGTTTTTTGAATTCCTATAAAGTTGGTTTTCACTTCTCATCTGAAAATGAGTATTATTGACTTTGAGTGAGAAACTAATGGGTTTTTTATGTTAAAATATTTAAAATGGATTCCAGATTTTGATCCTTACACTGACCCTCCTATTGATACACTCTATCATGGTTTCCATGGGTTACCACTTCACATGATTAAAGAAAAGTGCATTGTTTCCAATTTCCAAAATTATTTCTCATTCATTAAAGATGGTATTTTCAATGAGGAATGTTTCAATACCCTTAGTTTCTAGGGTGTGTTGTTAGATTTACATTTTCCAATAACTCATATCCCATATCTAGATTTCAAATATGAATTTTGGGTCTTTTTTGAATGTTCTATATGAAAAACACCATGAATATTGTAGTTTTTTAATTATTTGTGAACACACATCTAATGATTTTGTAAATAGGTATGTACATTACCTAGATCTGAAAATTACTTGTATTGAAAAGGGAAAACAAATAATAGACCTGAAGGAATTTAATAATAGGAATAATTTTTTTGTTGGATTTTTTAGAGTTTGGTATTCTATTCAAGGAACTAATGAATATTATGATAATCTTGATGAGTATAAGACTCAATATGTGTTCAATAAAAATATTTGTTTTTAATCTCCCATTCATACAGTTTATCCCAAACTCTATTTAGGTGTTATTGTTGTTTCTCAATCTCACTAAGTTCTACCACTACTTCTCCCACCATGGAAAGTGATCAATAGGTCCCAAGAGAATGAATTGAATCCTTTAAATATATAAATGAAAAATAATGTCAAGATAAAGATGATTTCTTTTACTAAATCTCTAAATATAGAAAGAAACCAATTATGGAAACGAATGTGTTCCTTACCCCTCATCATAAGATGACATAAAATAAAAATTATTATTATAAATTTGAGAGAGCTATTTTCACTAGATCCTTGGGGAAATTTTCTTATGTAAAAATAGACCCTCCTCTATAAGAATATTTTTTCAATGATCCAACCCAAATTATTAATAAGGAAAATTCGGATGAAACTCCCAAGCTAAAAAATAATTCTATGACTTCTAAGAAGGGAATCAATAAAGAGATTTATCCATGGGTTAAATAGCATGACTGTATGACTATACAATGATTTAAAAATTAGGAGATAACTACTAATGTATGAAAGTAATTAGAGAGTGCGTGATTTCTGAAATTGAACTGGGATTTGAAAAACATCCCAATTTTTATTATCTACACCTTCCTTGGGAATAATGTTTTATCTAGTGATGTGTGGATCACATGTGGATCTAATAATGATGATATTTATATTTTTTACATTACCTCTTAGTTGATTAAGTAATGGTTAGTGTTTATCATTTTTTTTAAAGATTTAAATTTTTTATGTTATTTAATGTGTTTTATTCACATCACTCATTTGATAACCATTGTATTTATGGTGTTGTGGAAGTAGGATCTAAAATAATTAAGGGATCCTCACACTGAACCTATAGAAACTCCTAATAAGAATTTTATGATTACAGATAATTATTAGTTTATAAATCTTCTGAAAATGGATATAGTTTTATGTGGGAGTGATGGAAATAAACCAATATATCCTAGATGTTAATGGAGTGGTATTTATACTGATAAGAACTCTTACAATACTTAATTAATTTGGTTTTGTTTGTAAATTTTCTTTCACTAGTTTTTCCTTCCATATGAAAGATAAAATTATACTAATTTATTTATAAGGATTAAAGATATGGTGATATTGTTTACCTAAAATCATGGTCCTATTTTGCAGTCTTTACAGAACATTATATCTCTATTGGTTGATGGTTGATGAAAAACACTAGGTCTATCACACTGATCAGTAATATTGTTTGTATAAAGTTGTTTAATAGTGGATGAAGTTGAATAACATGGGATGTAGCTTTTAATAAGACCTAATATCATGTATCTTACTTATTCAAAATGAACCTACTTATATATTAGTGCTATTTTCACATTTGAAATTTATTTTTAGGGGTCAAATATCATTTAAATTATTAATTTATATCTAACTAGATCTGAATAGACTCTATAATGATTAGGATACCAATTTAATTAATCATTAATGGGAACATCAAAGATTCAAGAGATCTATGGGTGGATTAGGGATACTAATATTGGTTTAATATTTAAATCATTTGATGCATTAATTCTTTCCAATATATAAAATTAAAGACCAAGCTGGTGAAAATTAATTTCACCTAGATCTTTCATTGTGTACTAATTTTTTAATTTAATAAATTTTAAGGGTGTGAGTTTGTTCACCCACTATTTCTTGGGACTTTACATTTAAATTATTGTTCTTATGTGATAGTAGAAATACTTCCCCATTCCAATATAATTTCATGGGTAGTGTAGCCTTCGTCGTTGTCACCTTCGTTGTCGTCGCCTCATCGCCAGGCTGGAGAATCATTACGTAAGAAAGGAGAAGGGATTCGGGCCATGTTAGTTTGGCATGCCCCCTCCGCGTTTAGAGATGATATCATTTGGCTCATTTGAATGAAGCTCAACAATTAAGTACAACATTTTGTATCAATTTTTCATTCGATAATGAGAGGAAGAAAAGGGAAGCATCAACATGCAATAACCCCTACCTTATTATTTTTCGTTCATCGTTCGTTGACGTTTGAAGTCGTGGGAAGAAGATGAAAGAATTCTTTGTTCATTGCATCTACCACGCTCTCTGAATCCTGAGTTGAGTCGGTCATGGAAGGCGCTCCACGTCGGTCGGATTCGAGGGAAGAAGTCAAAGAATAAATCTGGCATTCTTCGCGTTCTTCATTATTTATTGGGTGGAGCGTTCTTCATTGGGAGCACTTTTCTCCAAAGCTCCTCTCAATTCCCCCAAAAGAGAAATGCCAATGAAATAATATTAGATTAGTTGTTTAATATTACGTTGGCACACCAATTCAAAAACGAGTATTAAAAACCTGGCTCCACCAAATTAAATGCACAAGTGTTTTCTCATTAATTTAGAGGACGCCAAAAGGGTCTCCTTAATAAAATACATGTGTTGGCACAATTAATTACGCAAGGAGGTTAAGAGGCTCTCCGTCATTATTCAGGGAGAGTGGATAGGTTTCATCCTCCACTATCAATAGGGGTCGGGTGGTCCCCACCCCTATCATTAATAGGGAGGTCATGTGGCTCAGGTGGTCTCCATCTCAATTATCCTCCCATGGGAGGTTATGCTCGGGTGGGCCCCACCACCATAACCTCTCATGGGAGGTTAGGGAGTGGAAGTCCCACAACCAACTCCCAAGGAAAGTTTTAACCAACACACTCAACACATGGCACCTTAAAAATAAAATAAAGTGTTGTAATTTATTTTAATATTTTTTATAAAAAGCCAAAAACTAACTTTTATTCTCGACCAACTACTATCAGGGTGAAAGTATTATTAAGAGAATATCGGCCCTAAGAGTTTAACGGTGCCCTCAAATTTCAATTATGAGCACCGGTTCAAAAGTTATAATATCCTACTCATACATTTACTGAACGTACTTGAACAAAACTTCAGAAATTGATTTCGGGCACACCAGGCCTCGGAATCAAGCGCCGTAAATTTTCACGGACTTGTAAAAAAATCCCATGTATTAAAAAACCATGGAATTTTTTTTTCTTTACAGTATATCTCTCATCTTTTCTTCCTAGGGAAAGTAAAAAAATATGGGTGATCCCAGATGCTAAATAAAGAGAAAAGTATAACAGAACATATTATAAAATGATCAAGGTATAAATAATATGGAAAATAATCATATTAATCTCATAATAATGGGAAATTTTTTATAATATATCCATAAAAATAAATTAAAACATGGATAACAATTTATGATATCATAAGGATGGAATGAATAATTCCAAACATCAAAAAAATATCATCATAGTCTTGTTCCAAGACATCACACATAAATTTGTATTGAAATTTTGAAGACTATAGATAGTTTGTCTCATGAGACCTACTGATGCAATGAGGGACTATCTATACCAGTTTTCAAATATGAATAATTAAATCCAATGCATTCATCATATAAGTAACATATAGTTGATAACATTCCTATGAAACCTATTACATAATATAGAATAAATAAAACAATAGATATCCAAATAATATATGTATAAATATAAATATTTTATACTTCAATGAAATAATGTGTAAATCTTGAAGAATATCCCAAAATTATCAAAAAAAACTATAGGGGTACTCCCAAGACAAGAGGAAATACCCTCATCAATGAAATATAGATAAGGTGGTGGATATGGTAATTTGTAATTACTAGGTTATCGATATAAGATAATAATTGAGTTCAGTATTTTTTAATTGTAAGAGAAAATAGAGATGGTAATAAAATACTTTATTATGGTTCGTATGGACTATGTGAATTATCCAAATAATATCCCCTAAGAGTGTATATCTATGTGTGATGTCTTAGGCCCACTAATTATGCATTGGGAGAAGAGGAAGTAGATACACATGCATCATATTAAATTTTATTACCTCAAGGTACATTTGTGCCATAGTCGTATCGAAATTTTAGTATCAAAGTTGGGATGTAATCTCTTGAAAAATCACAAAATCTTTACTTTTGAAATTTTCCTGATTTTTGAGAACTATGGAGGCCTATAAAACATCTCTACCAAAACCCCCACTGAAATATATAGATTATAATTTAACATCAAATACCACAAGTAGAATAAAATTAATTATATAATTGTTCAAATAGGTAGTATATAAACCATAAAATTGAAATTTTGTTCACAATAAAAACCATGTCACATGAAATGTAATTTTAGATGAAAGGCCCCTTACAATCTCAGAAACATTCATGTCAAAATGATGTGAAGGGTAGAATTTAAAATAGAAAATTAAATTCCATAAATAATGAGAATATTATGATATAAAATATTTAAGGATAGTTGGCACACAATACAAAATAATAATATCATAAAATAAGAAATTTTTCTCAAGGGGTGAAGATACGATATATGAAATCATTACCTTAATTCATGAATTTCACTAAATCTCTTGAATATCAGGTATAAAAAATAGCTATCGTAGTCAAATATTATAAACTCATTTTCACATATATAAAATTTTATAAAATTAATTTTTAATTATTCACTAAATTTTATCAGTTGGTTATTATCTATTTTAGATAGTATGTCTGTAATTATGATAGTTTTGAACTAGTTTGAAAGAAACTATATTTTTATTCATTATTCTCCAAACATTAAGGATTCATATATCTTAAAAGGTGTTATAATTTATTATTCATAATTATATATAAGGTTATAATTTAATTCTATGGGGTTTTTGGTTATGATCCTTAAATATTAAATCGATAATAAGAATATTTTAGTTATTTTTTGGAAATGAGATTTCATATATTGAATAATGATTTCTAAATTATTTTTATCATCCTATAACAAAAATAAAATCATTATTTACTAATTTAAATAATATATTAATTGATATTAAATTTCTATATCTATCCAATGTATGAATTTTTGTCATTTTTCATGTTGGTAGTTACTCTGACCTAAATAAGAATATACAATATTTAATGGATGTTTATGATGAGATATAATCATAGTATCCTTATAAAAAAGGAATAATGACCATATTCAGTGTCAATTAGTGTTATATATCATAATTTTAAATAATTAAATAATTAATATTACCTATATGAAGTTATTATATAGTACTAAGTAATCATTTTTTCTCTCTTTTGGACTGTTGAATTTTATATGTTAGTTTATTACTATTATTATTAATAAGATTTACAATTTTCATTAAATAACATTAATAATTCCATGAAATTAATTTAGATCAATTAATCGTATTCTCATAACTATCTATAAAGGTCGTTTATGTAAATAAAAAATCAAAAATCTATCATTCCATGGAAGCAGTTGTCTACATATGTGCATGACTGATGATTTGGTATTCCAAAGAATAAGTTAAATGAATAATATGTTTTATAATTTAAGAATATAAAATATGTTATATGAATCATATTTTTTAATTTAAATAAACTTTAGTAACAATAATTTATGGTGGTTAAGGAAAATGAAACATGACACTTCGTGGGGGTGTTAGTCTGTACAAGCACATGAATGTCGTTTTTGTTTTCCTAAAGAGAAAATAGGAAAGGTGGTTAATAGTTATTACCTAAAAATAACATTAAATAGAAAATAAATTTATTTTAATATAATTAATACTAATAGTAGATTTGGAGTAGTAATTTAGAAATAAATATAAATTACTGAAAACTAATACTCATCTTGAGGACTTCGTCTTTCCCTTAGAGGAATCCTTGGAAATGGAGGGATTAAAATAATATAATGTTACCATTAATGGGATTAAATAGGATTATAGGGTAAGTAATAAGCATATATTTTTAATAAGAAATCACATTTTTGGTTTGGTGATTAGTGGGTGCTGAGAGGCCCCTTTTATAAGTGGTGAGAATGGATGTTTTACAAATATTAGAACTTCATATAAAAATGTAACATATTTCAAAACTAATTTTTCTCTAAAAATTGAAAATAAGTTAGGGAAGGATGATATAAGATCAATAATAATTCAACCATTCATTTTCACACATGTTTTTATCATTTTATAACTATTTTACTTCTTGAAGTTTCACTTTTACAATTTTTGGGATTACCATGGTAACTAGATTTTACCAATGAAATTTAACTTTAATAACCAAAATAAAATTTTATTTATAACATAAATTGGAAAAATGATTTAAAATATGAAATCTCTATTATCAGGTAAAAGTGATAAGTATATGTAAACTAATTTTTTACAATAGCACATGTGACACATAAAAACCACTTTTTAGAAATGGTCATTTTATGCTTTAAATTTATATACTAGTTAAAATACCTATGTTTTTAATTTTTTTGATATAAATAGGATTATTATAAAGTAAATAAATTTTTTGTTTCTTTTTATAGAAATAAAAAAATAAATTTTTAAAAATTAATATTTATCTAAAAAATTAAAAAAAATAGTTTCTTTTGAATGAAAATATTACTTATGTTCATAAAATATTAACTGTTGGTTTTCTAAATTAATAATAATATTTAAAAACATATATTTTTCCTCCATAAATAAATTTCTTATCAATTAATATTCTTAATAAATTTATTTTTCTTGATCATATAATAAGAAATTCGTAAAAGCAACAATTTTGATTAAAACATTATTTTCCACTATTCACCTCCAAATTGATTATTTCAATTAAGTCCTAAAAAATAATATTTAGATAATATTGAAAAATGCTATCATAAAATGAATTTAGTTTGGTAAAATTTATCATAAAATTTAACAATTAAATAAATTCATTAATAAAGTCCCTTTAGTGTGTGCATTGTGTTGTAGTATTGAGATATAATGTTTACCTACTATAGTAGGGTATCATGTTTTACTTTATCCCCCATTAAATAATTTCATTCTAAAAATTTGATACATGTCAGAAAAATATTTGGGTATTCCATCCACATATATTCTTTAGTAACAAATATTTCCTCTTTTAGTCTTTTATTTATCCAATAAACTTTCACCAACCATTTTTGTTATTCCACAACACTTTCTCTGTAGTGTTCTAATCCATGAACCACACCAATGGGTTTGAGACGTAGTGCCAAAAAACTCATCTGAATCACCCCATATCCATGAGATTATGGACTAGTAGTTAGGGTAAAAACTCCATTAGCGGGGAGACTATACCCTCAGTATCATGTCAACACCATACATAAAAAAACATAATCAGAATTCGAAAAATATATAATAATTAGAGGTACCCTGGAGAAACTATGTATATGACAAAAAATCATAAAAATATGTAAAAAAGTCTCCTAGTGTGTCAAGATAAACCAAATTATAATTTAAATAAGATAAATTAATAATGAAGTGTTGTGTAATCCTCTAGAGTCCATCCTAGTCGGCTACCAGTTGTATGTTCTTCAACTCACTTATCAACTACAATCCCCCTTCCCTTACCATGATCCCCATACATGTATTCTGAACATGAATCAAGATTCCCATTCATGGTGTGAGTAAAAAATTATCATAGGACACCCCCAATGTGTCTATAAAAATTAACACTGATGTAACATGTTTATTCCATGAAATAAATTAATTGTTTATAAAAGAATAAAAAACATACAATCAAGTACCAAGTGGTTGTGCCCTATTCAAGCAATCACATAACCATTTCTATACATGATATATATTAATGTTAGAATTATAAGTAAGTATATGTAAGAAGTATTCTAAACAAAATACAATTCTAGTTTGCATTACGGTCAATAATTTCAAGGCATCGAGTCATATCAAGACTCTAGAACATCATATCCCAACTATATCATGGGTGAGAACTATAAAACATCATACCCCATCTATTGCCTAATTTTGGCCTCCATGGCATTATTTTCCCAATGAATATTCCTTGGGTAAGGCCTCGAGGGAATCATTCCCTTACTATGTGCTCAGGTCCATCATTGTCATCATTATTAGGGGTTTGTAATCCCTCTCTATGGGGTATTCATATCACAAAATTACACCTATACCGAGTATAAAGAACGAACCTCTAAAGGTGTGGTGACACACAAAAAGGTGTATACAAAATAAGGAAATCATATCATATATTCATGGTAATAAAGTAGAAACATTGAAAAATATGTGATCAATGTAAAACATTTTAACAAGATAATATAGAAAAATTACTCGCTTCAAGCATCATAAATGGGTCTCACATGCTACTCACACACCCACAAGAAATTAAAATCAAGGAGGTTTAATTAAGAATTATAACATAATAATTATACCAAGGAAAAAAGTGTATATGAGAAACCCAATGTTATAAAACTACCTACCTTATTGTTATTAATGTTCAACTCCTACTTTTATCAAGGAATGAAGGCTGAATCACATTGTTCTTGCACATAGGTATATCTTGCATGTAAAGGACGTTTAAACTATATTTTGGTTCCAAAGAGAGGTTTAGAATTATAATCTTAGGTATTCCATATCAATATGGTGATTCTCTAATCACATAACTCATAGATCATGTCAAGGGAATCAATTTTAAAATGTGTTGAAATATGTGACACTAATTCAGTGGAACGGATGTCAAAATTAGAAAAAATTATGAATTCAATAGAATTTCGATAAGTGAGCCTAAGGTCTATCAAATGAACATCAATCCATAAATAATCCATCAATATAAAAGATATTCAAGAAGAAGAGATTCTCATAAAGATTTATTTATAATGAATTTCCTTGAAATATCCACCGTTCCTTGAATTATGAATCCATTTGAACGGTTTTTTATTTAAACATTGAATAATCCAGTAATATTCTATATAAATTTCAATAGATTAAGGATCCATCATTATTCTTATTACTAGAGGATGTCTTGTAAAATGATTTAGAAACACTTACCGGTTGAATGACCATTGTAAATGGTCGATCTCGATTCTATCAAGAACCATTCTCAGCATGATTGAACATAACTGATATATGAATAAATGTGTAATGAATCACTATAATGTGATATAAAACACATATCTATCATTTATCCATACCCATATTACAAGAAATATAAAGTATTTTACATAGATCTAAATAAAACTCTTTGTTCTAGAATCTTTTAATTGTTCAAACATTATAGAGGCTAGGGAAGAATAATAGGATATCCCTAATTCATGAGAGTAGTTATAAATTTCATAACAGTATCCAGAGGATATAAATTTTTTATTAGAAAGTGTTAGAAAGGTTGGAATTAAAATACCACAAGGTGTGTAAAATGAACCCTTAGAATAGGTGCACCAATGAGTTGGTGGGATGGTCAGAAAAACCCAAGTTCTTCGAGAACCACCTATTGGTTGGTGGGTTTTTTACTTTTGAAAAAATACTACTAGTACAATAAACAAGATAGTGGATCTGAACCTACTATCTGGTGGCCTTGTTTTAGCCACCATGCATCCACTATGCTATATATACTAATAACATCCACCTGGGACCCCAAAAACATAAGTAAACCCCTCATAAAATACCAAAAATCATCATAGTAATAGAAAATTTCATAATCTTTAAAAATCTCTTAAATTGATAAAAATGAGTATGTTTAAATTCTCCCCTTCTAGTTTCTTCATGTATTCATGTAGTTCCTTCAATGTTTTTGCTCAAACAACTCAGGCCATTGAACCCAAACATCAACCTCCCACTCCCATGTCCCCTCCAAGATCTGTCCATAATGCCTTAAAACCTAGATAAATAATACCATATTCCCTTAAAGTAATTCCTCACTCTAATCTATAATATACATTGGGTACTCCACATACTATACATTGGACTCTAGATCTACATCTTCACATTTGATTACATGGGCTATATTAGGCATGTACATATGTTGTTTGGAAGCATGAAACACATCATGCATACCTTGGTAACATGAAGATATAAATAATATTCCATTGTCCTAACTAGGTTTGTGACCTCTAAGGGTCAAATATAATTCTAGGATATATTTTCTTTTACCCTCAAATTTCATTGGCCTAAACAATGAGTAACTCTAAAAAACATTGTCAGCTAAAAGATACTCTAAAGGTCTTCCCTAGAAATCAGTATAATATATCTTCCTTTTTTGATCTAGGATCAACCTTTTCAAAAACAATTACACTCTTTCAAATGTCTCCTAGACCACACTAAGTCTCATAACCACCACCTCAACAATGTCAAGAAAACAAAGCGGTGAATAATATGGACTTGCGTAAAGAGCCGCATAAGGTTCCATATAAATTGAAGCTTAGTGAATTTTGTTATATATAAACTCAAACAAGGTTAAGTGATTATACCACATTTCACTAACATCTAGAATCCACGATCTAATCATATCCTCTAGTATATATATCATCAACTCTGACATTCCATATATTTGGGGAGAGTAAATATTTATCAGTATAAGTTGACTCCCTAAGGCCTTCTCCAAGACCTTACCAAAAAATGATGTAAACTGTGAATCTCTTTACAATACAATTATCAGAGAAACTACATGAAATAATAAAATCTCATAGAAATAAAAATTTCCCATATAATCTACTGACTTACTCTCATGGATCAGTATGAAATGTCCAGAAATATTTTTCCGACCAATAACCAACCATAAAATGTCACAAATCTTTGGGGTCTTGGGTAACCCTATCTCAAGGTCCATCATTATTTCCTTGAACTTCCAAAAGGGTATAGTAAGTGGATGGATCAAACCACTTGGATATTGGTTTTAAAACATTATCCACTAGATAGTAAGGCATTTTGAAATGAATCCATCAATTTTTATTTGTAACCCTAACCACTAAAACTATCTCCTAAAGGCATGACACTTATATTTCTATCTATAGTGACCTACCCAAATAGAGTTATATAAGTCTCTCATAAAATCATCCATAATTTAATAAGGGACTAAAATCCTTCTTTGTATAATGATAACAACATTTTTATCCAGCGACGACCCAGGAATCTGGTCAAACATGCTATATATTCCCACATCACAACACTCTCTTTAAAATTCCATACTAGCCTCTATTTAGTCCACAAAAGATGATTTGATCACTAATGGACTAAATATATTTGATCCCTGATCCTTATAATAATACATCCTATAATTTTTCAATAAGCTCATCAGGTTCCACTATTCCTCTAAAGGTCGTTCACTATGCTCCTATGCTACCCATGTCTTTTAGATAAGAGAATCGATAGAAAAATTATCCTTACTAGGTGTATAGGATATATCAAAGCCAAACATCTTTTGGTTCTCTACCCAATGCATCTACCTTATATTTAGTTCTTTCTATATGAATATATAGTAAAGTCTCTTATGGTCTATATAGACAAATAACCTATAACCAAATAATTTTTTTCCAAAACATCAATACATGGACCAGTGTTTCCATCCATAAGTAATGGGTGTGATAGTTCCTCTATTGGTGTTATAATTTATGTTAATGATAAGCCACTACCCAGTCCCTCTGTATCAGTCTTAATCCAAAACTAACTCCTCATATATCATAGTAAACAACATAACCAATCCCTATATTGGGAAGAATCAACACCATAGATATTGTCAACCACTTTTTTAGCTCATGAAATGCCTCTTCACTACGGTTGCAAAAATATAATTTACGTGCATCCTTCATCATCATATTCATGGGTGATGATAAATAGAAGGATTCCTAGGTAAAATGAAAATAATATCCCATTAAACCCAAAAAATATCCTCATCTTGAACATTTTTTAGGGACATGTATATGAAATAATTTTCTCAAATTTATTTCAGTATATAGATATACCTATCCTAAACACCACATTCCTAAAAGATTTCACCTTATAGGCACAAAAGTAACACTTAAATATATTGGAATATAGCTGATGTGCTCGAAGTATACTATGGACTATCTTTAGAAATCTGGAATGTTTCTTCAGGGTCATTAAGTATATGAGGATTTCATCAAAAAAACACTATAATGAATGAGTCATGATATGGGTGTAATATTGTGTTCATGAGATCCATGAATTATGCTAGTTAATTTTTCTATACAAAAGGAAACAAAAATTATGATAATATCACATACCTACTCTGAAAGACCTTTTTAAGGATTTCCTCCTCTTCAACCCTCTTTCTGATGCTTTCTGTTGGGGCATGCCCACTCGTTTGTTGGTGGTTTGAATTATTTCCCCACATTCCTACTTTCTGAAGGTGGTCGGTATTCATCACTTTTTTGGTGATGTCTACTCCATGAATTGAAATTGGATGATCGGATGTCAGTTCGTCCTTCAATAGATTCCTCCTTTGAACTCATTTCCTCGTCTAGGTCTCCCTCGTAGATTTGAGTCGTAGATCATAAAACTCATTCTCGATGTCATCTCTTTGTGGAGGCTGGTTAATTACACTACCTCTGTCTGGACATTCGGAGGGGTCTAGTCAGGCCAAAAAAACTTAAGTTAGGAGAGTATCCACATTGAGTATTATAATCACATCTTCATGATGGAATATTGGAACACCTATATTCTTCCTTGTAAAAGGGCTTATCAAGGGTGAAAAAACTAAGGCATCCTATGGAGATCATAAGGTATCTTATGCCAGAGGAATTTCTTCTATGTTTTTATTCAGAAATCCCATGTTTAACTGTAACAATTGGGTCCCAGTGATAGCACATACACCTTATCCTAACATGGTTTTTGGGTCCTAGTCAGGCCAAAAAACTTAAGTTATAAGAGTATCCACATTGAGTATCAGAATCACATCTTCATGATGGAACATTGGAACACCTATATTCTTCCTTGTAAAAGGGCTTATCAAGGGTGAAAAACCTAAGTCATCCTATGGAGATCATAAGGTATCTTATGCCAGAAGAATTTCTTCTATGTTTTTCCTTATGAATCCCATGTTTAACTGTAACAGCTGGGTCGTGGTGATAGCACATACACCCCATCCTAATATGGTCGTTGGGTCCTGGCCTGCAAGGTACCAACAGTTGCCTCACAGACACGTGGTCCCCACCCAAGGGACCACCCACATGTATGAATGGGTCATCTGACTAATGACAGTCCCCACAAGCCAACACATGTCATTTCCAGTGTGTTTTTTCCTCACTCACACACACCCTAGGAAACTTCCCAAAAGGTCACCAATCCTGATCTCTACTCCAGGACAAGCACGCTTAACTATGATGTTCTAATCAGGTAGGATCCCAAAAAAGAAAGGTACACCTTGTTGACATGAGTCATATCATTTAGTCATTTAACTCTGTACCATTTAGGGATGTTACAATCACTCCCCTTTATATCAAAACAACCTCGTTGTGCTCCATACATCTCAACCTAGGCAATACACTGCACTTAAGGTTGGGTACCACCTCTAATACCAAATATAACAATTGGGTCCCAATTACATCACAGACACCCCACCCTAACATGGTTTTCGGGTCCTGGCCTACTAAGTACCACCAGTTTCCCCGCAGACACTTGGTCCCCACCCAAGGGTCCACCCACATGCCTGAATGGGTCATCTGACTAATGATAGTCCCCACAGACCAACACATGTCCTATCCAGTGTATTTTGTCTTCACTCACACACACCCTGGGAAACATCACCGAAGGTCACTCATCTTGATCACTACACCAGGCCAAGCACGCTTAACTATGAATTTATAATCAAGTAGGCTCCTAAAAAGGAAGGTGGTCCTTGTTGACATGAGTTATATCATTTAGTCATTTAACCCTGTATCATTTGGAGATATTACATTAACTATAAAAACCATCCTTTTTTATTACACACTTAAACATGATTTATTACATAAAATATTCACTTTATACAACATAGAAGATCGAATGGTATAGTTTATTTGGGGCTTAGGAACATAACATAAAAACTTAAAACATGAAACACAACATATTTATTGAAAACATTCTTTACATGACCACTACATTCCCTGGTACTTAGAATTGCATGGGATAACATGAGAACATGCATAAGAAAAGGGTGAGATATAAATCTTATTAAGGGAGTAAACAAGGAAGAACATGAAGAATATAGTACATTTAAATAGGCATATCAAAGGAGAATCATAGAAAGATGAACATAAAGGCATGATATAACATGATTATCATAATAAGGAAATGTGGCAACAACACTTAACATGGTATTATAATTATCCAAGTCTCATTGCACATGGAGCATGAGTAAACCCTCATTACACTTGAATTACCATGAGTAAACCCTCATTGCACCTAACGTATCATGATACTAATCTTTACCCAATGCATTGGAGCGCTATTAGGGTGCACCCTTCTTAAACATTTCATTTCATGCATAAGTGTGCCACATGGATCATACAACACGGTTCCATTAAACATCATCATTTATTCCATTATAAAAGAATGTGTAATTAATAAATGAAACTCTATAATAAATAAGTAAATGTTCATAAATATTAATACCCATGATAGATAAAAGGTCATGGTATTCAATACACAATGACTTTGGCTTGAGAAAATCTTAGTGCAATTTTGACAGCCTAATGGTAAGACATAAGAATTCATAAAAATGGTTGATGATAGAGAAAGAATTTTCTCATAATATGTAAATTAAATGGATAGTAAGGGGTTCATATAGATACATTTCCCAAAAATTTAATGGAAATTAGATTTATAATACAAAATAATTTCTTGAATGTTAATGAGAAGATAGAAATTCCTTACGGAATTCCGGCATGGTAACGGGTGTACATGTGAGGAATTAATGAGAGAGAAAGAGGTCTCCCATCAATTCAAACATTGGGAGGGGAATATAATGGAGGTGATAAATCATACCCCAATATTTTTAATTGAAAGAAAAAGGGTATTACAACATAAATAAACTGGGGTAAAAAAATAAGAAAGGAAGGAATCACTTACTTGGAAGTGTGATCCCAAAGGCTTGGGAGGGGATTGAGAGAGGATTCTTGGGATATTGACACGCATTGGGAGGATTATTGATAGAGGAGGTTAGGGTTTTGTCGATATCTAAAGGCTTTGAGTGCAGAGGAAGTGGGAGCTTGGGTGGGTTTATATAGGAAAATAGAGGGAATTATTTATTTTTAGGTTTTGGACACTACACATTAAACTAATCAAAACAACAAACCAACCCATGTTTTTTGCCCATGTTTTTTGGAAAAGGGGAGTGGAAAAACATTTATAAGGCCAATGTCTGACCTTATTAAAATATTAGGCTTGTTTATGTGGAGGTGATTCACACTTTCAAAGAAAACAATTTAACAAGTTAAAATGTTTTATAATTCCTAGAGGGTCCACTAAAACGTTGTAAAATAAATCAATAAACTTAAAATCACATTATTATAATGTTAAAACATATATTGTCAGAACATAATATTTATATTATTTTATTAAATCACTATTGGGTCATTATGATGTCATAAAACACATTTTATATTTAAAAGGTATTTAATTTTTACCCAAAATATCGAATGCCTTTGAAAATTATGAAAAATTCACTGTTGGATAATTTCTATATCCTGATTCCCAAAATAATATTCATTTTATCTAAATAATTTTATAAATATGTTAATTTTTACTTTTAAAATAAAAACCGACATTTATCAAAAATTCATGGGTTTTGACAAAAATAGTTTTCAACCCTTAGTAAAAATCACAATTGTATTCATAATAATTATATGGTCATTTATATTTAATAAAAATTAATTTAGTGATCATATTTTACTAAAATACTATTTAATTAAAAAAATCCATTAATTCATCAAAATAGATTTCTTAATTAACTAAAAAAATGATTTTTTTACTTTGAAAACTATTTACAAAGTAACAATAATGAAATGAATGTATATTCTCTATAAACAATTAATGTATGTAATCATAGCACTAGGTTCTCATTACATAACCCCTTATTACACCCACATAAGACCGATGGGTAAGGTGTGTGATGGTGAAAGACTCTTGGGGTGGCTCGGATAACATTGATTTGGTAGTAATCTCTATCAACATCTACTTCTCCTGTATGCAGTTCTGTTTGAGCATAATGTGTTAAATCTAGCCTTGAGATTAGTCAAGAGAAAATCCCAATGATGCCACCTCCTTTTCTGAGCTCCAACAAATGGGATTCATATGGAGAAATTATACTGGATGAGTCCATATCTTCCTTTGTCTAAGTAAATTGGATTTGTTAAAGCCCTATATTTATACTAATTATGTGATCACTGTTTAACAGCTATATTATCAACGGTCAAAATTCTGAATTGTATTTTAAAATCGAAAAACATAAAACCAAGGAAGTTCATATGTTATATAACCATCTTATATAATAAGACGTTTATATATATCAAGATTAATTTTAATTAATAAAAGTTTGGGTCATTACAATCTTCCCCCTTAAAAAAATTCACCCTCAAAATTTCATTTTCCCACACTAAAACAGATGTGGGTAACTCTAATTCATCACTTCATCTGATTCCCACATTTCCTTTACAAACTTTTGGTTTCTCCACAACACCTTGACGAGGGGCATTGTCTTATTTCATATAACTTTTTCCTTATGATCTAAGATCTTCACTGGTTTCTCTTCATAGGAGAGGTCATTATCCAATGGTACCACCACTGGATTGAGTACATGTGATGGTTCAGGTATGTACATTCTCAAGAGTGATACATGGAATACATCATGTACTTGAGATAGGTTCGGTGGGAGTGATAGTCGATAGGATACTTCTCCAATGCGATCAAGGATCTGAAAAGGGATAATGTACCTTGGACTAAGCTTTCCCTTATTCCCAAATCTCATAACTCTATTTCACAGTGATGTGTAGAGAAATACCATGTCTTCGACATCAAAATCTAGGTCTGGTTGATGATTACTAGCATAGCTCTTTTGTCGGCTATGAGCATCTTTAATGTGATCCTGGATAGTCCTAACTATCTCCACCATTTCTTTGACCATTTCTGGACTTAAGAGTTTTATCTCCCCAACTTCATCCCAACATTCTAGTGTTCTACACCTCTTCCCATATAGGGCTTTATAAGGATCCATTTGGATGCTTGAGTGGAAACTGTTGTTGTAAGAGAACTCAACCAGGGGAAGATGTTTATTCCATCCTCTTTTGAAGTACATTGAGCATGCTCTCAATATGTCCTCAAGTGTTTGGATAGTCCACTCAAATTGGACATCAGTTTGAGGATGATAATCCATACTAAAGTTCATCTCAGTATCCAGAGCATATTGAAGACTCTTACAAAATATTAAGGTGAATCATGGATATCGATTGGATACAATCGATATTAGTACTACCTGTAGCCTTACCACATCTCTTATGTATATCTGTGCTAGTTTATCCAGTGATAAATCCTCCCAAATTGAAATGAAGTGTGAATTAATAGTAATATGATCCACAACAACCCAGATAGAATTTTTTCCTTTGGATCTCTTCATAAGTCTAGTGACAAATTCCATAGTGATGTTCTCTCTTTTCTATGTTGGTATAGGTAATGGTTGCATTATCCCCTTAGAATTATTCCTCTCAGCCTTCACTTTCTGACATACCAGAAACTTTGATGTATACTCAGTGATATTCTTCTCCTTGTTATCCCACCAGTAATTCTCTTAGATATCTCGATAAATATTTTTGTTTCCTATGTGAATAGAGAAATTTTAACTATGTGTATCATCCAAAAGTTCTTTCTTTAACTATTGATTCAATGGAACACATAGTCTTGACCAAAATCTCACAATTCCTTCTTCATTAACATTGAAATATGAGGATTTCCTTTTTATGATAGTTTCAACCTTCTTCTGAATTCCCACATCATTTTTTGGAGCATGAATTAAACATTCCAAAATATACAGTTGAGAAATCATTTGTGAAAGGATTGATAATGTTCCCTTTTTTATGATTCCCATGTACATCTCTATTAAATCTAAGAAAATTGGATCCTTTTCAATTATCATCAATGATAGAATCGTTGGGTACTTTCTAATTAGAGCATCTTCCACCATGTTCACTTTCACAATGTTGTAATTGATTGAGTAGTCATAATCTTTGATCAGCTCTAACCATCTTCATTGGCACATGTTCAACTCTTTATGTCTAAATATATACTTGAGGATTTTTTGATCCATGTATATTTCACACTTCTCCCCAAAGAGGTAATGCTGCCAAATTCTCAAATTGAAGATTACTACAGCCAAATCCAGATCATGTGTTGGATAGTTTTTCACATGAACATTCAATTGCCTTGAATCATAGGCAATGACTTTTTCTTTTTTCATCAACACACAGCCTATGCCCTTCTTCGAAGGATCACTGAATACCAAAAAACTTTCTCCACTTGTGGGTAAAGTGTGCATGGGCATAGTGATAAGCCTCCTTTTAAACTCCTTGAATATCTCTTTGCATTCATCACTCTAAGAAAACTTAACTCCCTTCTGAGTTAGATTGGTAAGAGGGTTTTAAAATCATGATAAATTTCACAGAAATTAGAGATAATATCCAAATAACCCAAGGAATCTACCGATATCCATTATCGATGTTGGCCTTATCCATCCCTCAATTGCATTTGTCTTGGTGGGATACATAGATACCCCATTTCTTGTGATGATATGACCTTAAGAATGAGACTTTATTCAACATGAACTCACACTTGTTGTACTTTTCATAGAGCTTATCCTTTTTCAAGGTCTCTAGTATAGTTCTCAGATTCTCCTCATTATCCCCCTTGGTTTTTGAGTATATTATAATATTGTATATAAATACTATCACAAAATTTTCATGGTAATACCTAAAGACTATATTCATCAAGTCCATGAATATTTCTGGAGCATTAGTAAGTCCAAAAGGCATTACTATGAATTCATAGTTCTCGTATCTTGTAAGAAAAGTATTCTTCAGGATATCCTCATTCTTCACCCTTAATTTGTAATATCTTGACCACAAATACACCTTGGAAACGTATTTTTCTCCATGTAGCTGATCGAACAAGTCATCAATTCGTGGCAGCGGATGCTTGTTCTTTATCGTGATTTTTTTGAGCTCACAATAATCAATGAAAAGGATCATTGGCCCATCCTTCTTCTTGACGAAGAGGACTAGTGCACCACATATTGAAGCACTTGGTCATATAAACCCTTTATCTAGATTCTCTTGTAATTATTTATTCAGCTTCTCAAGCTCCACAATAGCCATTCTATATAGAGTCTTGGATATTGGCAATACCCCGGGTATAAGGTCTATTGAGAATTCAACATCTCTTCTCGGAGGAAGACTAGGAAATTCATCAGGAAACACTTCATAAAATTCTCTCACAATAAGAATTTCTTCATGTATGGTTGCTTCCTTAGACTTAATCATCTGATCTAGATACACGTTCTCATAGGGTAGTAATATCCACACATGAGATGTTGGTGCTAAAGAAGATTTTTCTTCCTCTTTGCACTTGTATAGAATTGGTGTTCGATTCTCCATATGGAGAGTGATTTCCTTATAATAGAAATTTATATTGGATCTATATAAGGAAATCCAATCCATACCAAGAATTGCATCAAATTCTACCAGAGGTAGAATGATGAGGTTCGATGGGAAGGTCAATCCACAAATTATGACAGGGGGAGTTATATTCATGGGATGTAGTGATTTCCCCATTTTTCATACTCACTAACATCTTTACTTCCATGATTTGTGGTGGTGTTGGGATTGTTCTACTAAGCTTTCAAGATACAAAAAGAATGTTTAGAACCAGAATCAAAAAGTATGTTTTCTATTCTTGAATGAATAACTACCGTACCTGACACAAATTCATTGTCACTGTTCCCTTTGGTAGTAGTGATGGAAAAAATCTCACCCTTGATACTGTAGAGGTTCTTGGTTTCCACCAAAAACCCTTGTGTTAGGGAACTAATTTTCAAGGTGCACCGATTCTTTTTATTTTAAGTAATGAACAACGCGTTGAGGTTCGAATGGAGCGTTCCTCTCCTCTATCGCAGCCGCAGATTTTTCATGTCAGCAGTTAATGTCTAGGTTTCCCTCTCTTCCACACCTAAATCATTTCCTCATACCATTCAGGCAATTTCTAGGCTTCTTCTTTCTACACCTTTGGAATGTGGGGTGCTGAATTTACTTAGTGCCATTGGATTTATCTATCAGACCACCAGAATTAAAGTCCATCTTACACTTCTTATCCCTCTGATACCTCTAAGATTAGTCAATATCCATTTTGACCTTGAGGAAACATCAGACAATTTCCTCATAGTTCTCAAAGTCACAGATTTATAGGGATTTCCATAGGATAGGTTTTATCCCACCGAAGAATCGGCCAACCTTGCATTTGGGGGTAATGAAAAATCCAGAGGTGTATTGTGAAATCCTTTTAAAGATTGACTTGTATGCTTCAATGGATTTTGTGTATTATTTCTTGAGGTAAAGGAAGTCCCTTTCCATTCTAAGTTGGAGAGTGCAAGGAAAATATTTATTGAAACACATTTTTCCGAAATCCTTCTATTCCAACGCCTCAATCTCCTCATCAGACTTCATATTTTTGATCAATGTCCACCATTGATCGGCTTCACCCTCCATACAATAAGCAGCCTTAAGAACCCTCTATGTTTTGTAACATTGAAGGATGGAGAAGATATTTTCAATGGAGTTGATCCATTGTTTGGCAATTGAGGGATCAGGTGATCCATTAAAAGTAGGAGGCCTTTGTCTCATAAAGATTTCATTTGTGACTTGTTCTTTCTTATAGGGGTTGAATGTTCCTATGGACCCTTGTTTATATTCAAATATTGAGTTAACTGATAGATTATCATGACAATGTTTGTTTTTTCGGCTCCAATTGGATTGGGAATCTCATTAGATTAGTAATCACATTGATCTTCGCATTGGCTGTTATCCCAAGTCCTCCTATTACCAGCTATTAGCTGGAATAAGAGGAAAGCTAGGGGTAACACATAAAAGGTAATCTAAGGGAAAAAATGGATGATTATAAATAACTTTTATTTCCTTAACTTATGAATCTATAGGATTCAATCTATATTATCCATGATCTACTTCCCAACATATATTCTTAGGGGCATTTTTTTATTCCCAAAACAATGGTTCATACTAAGATTGTGAATTACCAAAGCATATCCCATGGGAGTTTTGTAACCAAGAGTGAAGCAATGCCCAATTTCATGTACTAGGATACCTCGATTCAAGTCGGAAACTCCTTGTCGGAGTTTTTACTCCTAGGTACATCTGTGCCAGAGATGCCTCTACCAGGTCATATCCAGATAGGGGTGTATTTTCTTGATAAACCACTTAATCAACACTCACCAAAACTTAGGGATGTTTTTATTATACTTTGTCTTATCCCTAAGTCTCTCACTAGGGTTTTCTAATCCTAATCCAACAAATAACTAAACCTATCCTCAGATACCAACTATAACAACTCTGTTTTTTTTATTACACACATAAACATGGTTTATTACATAAAATATTCACTTGAAACAACATAGAAGATAAAGGGTTCTAGTGTCTTTGGGGCTTTGGAACATTACATAACAACTTAAAACATGAAACACAACTTCTTTATTGAAAACTTTCTTTATATGACCGCTACATTCCCTCGTACATTGCATTGCATGGGATAACCTGAGGACATGCATAAGAAAAGGGTGAGATATAAAGCCCAGTAAGTGAGTGAACAAGGCATAAAATTAATAATAAAGTAAATGTAAGGAAATAGGAATTTCAAAGAAGCATCAGAGAAACATGAACATAAAGGCATGATATAACATGATTATCATAACATGGAAATGTGGAAACAACACTTAACAAGGTATTATCACGATCCAAGGATCATTTGACATATATCAAGAGTAAAACCTCATTGAACTTTAATTATCATGATTAAACCCTCATTTAACCTGACGTATCATGATACTAATCTTTAACCAATACATTGGAGTGCTATTTGGGCGCACCCTTCATGAACATTTCATTTCATACATAAGTTTTCCACATGGATCATACAACATGGTTTCATTAAACATAGTCATTTATTCAATGATAAAGGAATGTTTAATTCATACATGAAACTCTATAATCAATAAGTAAATTTCCATAAATTTGAATACCCTTGACAAAGAAATGGACATGGAATTCACTACTCAATGACTTTGGCTTGAGAAAAATCGTAGTGCAATTTCGGCAGCATAACGACTTGACATAATAATTCATAAAAATGGTTGATGAGAGAGAAAAGGGGGTCTCATTATATGAAAATTAAATGGAAAGTAAGGTGTTAATATAGATACATTTCCCAACAAATTTAATAGAAATTAGATTCATAATATAGAACAATTGCTTGAATGTGAATGAGAAGAGAGAAATTCCTTACGGAATTTAGGCATGGTAATAGGTGTACATAGGAGGAATTAATGAGAGATAAAGAGGTATATCATCATTTAAAACATATGGATGGGAATATAAGGGAGGTTAAAAATCATAACCCAAAATGCTTAATTGAAATTAAAAGGGTATTTCATCCTAAAGAAACTAGCGTAAAAAAATAAGAAAGTAAGGAATCCCTTATTTGGAAGTGTGATCCTAAAGGCTTGGGAGGATCTTGAGAAATTCTTCTTGGATGCTTGGGGTGCCTTTAGAGGATTATAGAGATATAAGGTAAGAATTTGGTTGAGCTCAAAAGTCTTTGAGTTAAGAGGAAGTGGGAGCGTTGGTTGGTTTATATTGGAAATGGTAGGAAATTCATTATTATTTAGGTTTTGGACACTACACATTAAACTACTCAAAAACACAAACCAAACCATGGTTTTTTCCCATGTATTTTTCCAAAGGGTAGCATAAAACATTATTTTATAAGTCCAATTTCCTAACAACTTAACATATTAGGCTTTCTTATGTAGAGGTGAGTCGCACTCTCATGGAAATCAATTTAAAAAGTTTAATATTTTATATGTATTGGAGGGTCCACTAAATCTTTCTAAAATAAATCAAAAATAACCAAAAATAACATTATTCTAATTTTAAAATATATATTAAAAGAACATAATGTATATAGTATTTTATTACATCACTATTGGGTCATTATGAAGTCATAAAACACATTGTATATTTAAACGGTATTTAATGTTTACCCAAAAATTTGACTATCTTAGAAAATTATGAAAAATTAACCATTGGATAATTTTGACGTCCTGATTCCAAAAATAATATTCATTATATCTAAATAATTTTCTAAATATATTAATTTTTACTTTTAAAATAAAAATTTACATTTATAAAAAATTCATGGGTTTTGAAAAAAATAGCATTCAAACCTTAATAAAAATCACAATTTTATTCATAATAATTATAAGGTCATTTATGTTTAATAAAAAGTAATTTAGTGATAATATTTTATTAAAATATTATTTTATTCAAAAATCCAATAATTTATCAAAATAGATTTCTTAATTAACTAAAAAATGTTATTTTTTCTTTAAAAACTATTTACAAAGTAACAATACTAAAATTAATGTATATTATCTATAAAAAAATAAAGTATATAATCCTAGTACTAGAATATCATTACATTACCCCTTATAACACTCACATAAGACCAAAGGGTAAGGTGTGCGATGGTGACAGACTCTTTGGGTGGCTCAGATAACAACACTCGGGTAGTAATCCATATCAACTTCCACTTCTCCCATTGGAAGTTCTGTTCGAGCGTAACATGTTGAATATCGTCTTGGACTTGGTCAAGAGCGAATCCCAATGATGTCACCTCCTTTATGAGCTCCGAAAAATGGGCTTTGTATGGAGAAATTATACGAGATGAGGTCATCTCTTCCTTTGTCTGAGTAAATTGGATTTTTTTAAGCCCTATATTTATACTAATCATGTGATCACTATTTAACATATATGTTAGCAACAGTCACAATTCATAATGGTATTTTAAAATTCAAAAACATAAAATCAAGGAAGTGCATATGTTATATAATAATCTTACATAATAATACATTTAATTAGATTAAGAGGAATTTTCATTAATAAAATTTTGGGTCATTACATTAACAAGTGGTGGTCCGTGACTTTAACATCTTACAAGGATGGGGTGATATCTATTGAAAATTCCCATGGAGATGGATCAGAGAGTTTGAACCCTATAAGGGAACACATGGAAGTTTTACTAGATGGATGGATCAGAATACCCAATGAGAGAAGATCTGAGATGGTGCATCTCTTAAAGAGAAGGTGTCACATCATGAAGGATGGTATGGAAACCACTGATGGTAGATTAAAATAGTGAACACCAAAGAGGGAGAAACTAAGGTTTACAATTGGATGGGATTGAACCTCATGGAGGCTTCCGATGTACCCTATATATAAGATAGGGATCAAAACCCATGTAGTTCTAAGGGGTGATGGTTCATGGGTCTTACACATGGATATTTGTCCTTCTCTAGAGGATCTCTCTTGGTTGGATAAATATAGATTGTGAGGGACTTATATGTAGTTAGCTTCCAAATTACTGCGGGAGAAGTGATGGGGTGAATGGGGATTATGTCCTAAGACATCCCAAATGGATGGTGTGATCTCACTGAGATTTGGCGGCTCGGGTAAAAATTAGGATGTATATGGATGAAGTTTATGACATGGAATAGGTGGAATTGATGGAGTGTGTTGGATGATGGGCTTGAAGCTTAGGGTGGATTTCTATGTACCCTATTTAGAAGAGAGGGATCAAAGTTCACATAGCTCAGATAGAACGGTGGGATTCCTAAGAAGAAGGCACATGAGAAAGGAGCGTATGGATGTGGACTAGAAGTAAGTGGAACCTCTGGGATGGGGCATGATCATCCTAAGATGTGGTTACTCGAGAGAAAGACTAGGATGAGGATAGATGATGGGTTTAGTCCCTAGGGAGGCTTCCAATATTCCCTATGTAGAAGACAAGGATCAAAGTCCACGTAGTTCCAGGATGGGGCATGGAATTGGTGGAGTGTGATTGGTAATGGTCTTTATCCCCAGGGTGGATTTTTACATACCATGTTTAGAAGATAGGGATCAATGTCCATGTAGTTTAGAATAACATTGGGACTTACACATAGCTAGTTTCCCGAATGACATGTTGGGTCTTATGCATGGCTATATTTCCAAATGGATGGAAAGTGGGGATGGGTCACCTAAGGAGGTGTACCAGATAGAAATTTAGAATTTGGACGAATTTCAAGATCCTACTGGGATGTGGCGGCCCATAGTAACATCTAGGTGGATGATGGATGAAATTTATGATTGTAGATATATCATAACACCCTATAGAGGTGGATCTGGGGGATGTTTCCAGTAAATTTAATATGTCACACCACAAGGGTACATCCCTTGGACGGAGCACCTAAATTTACTAGTGGTTGGAATTGAACCAGATAGATGCTTCCTACATACCCTATGAATAAGAGATGGATCAAAAGCCATGAATTTCAGAAATGAAGGGGAATAGGGCTTACTCTAGGAGGGATGTATGGAAGAAGGATATCATGGTGACTACTAACCACTAATACAATGGGGTTCATTATGGGTATGAGAAATAATAGGATGAAGTAGAAGATACTTTCACATCATGAAAGATGTTTCAATGAGTAGTGGTGTAGCGTTCAAGGAAAAACAGACAGGTATCAGGCTTTTTAAATACTTGGAATTGAGGTGTTCAGAGGTTGAATCAAATTCTGAAATTTTTATTTGAGATGTAAATGGATAGATTGATCCTCCTTGGAACTTATCGTATGGGGTTCTCAGCTGCGTTGTGGAACTCGGGCGTGGTTGCTCGGTTAGGCATGTGAAATGGGAGGAAACTTTTGTGGCGGATTCTCTTTCGCATGGAAGTAGTCGAGAAGAACTGTTGATGGTGTTCTCCAGTTTGGGATCCTTGCCTCAAGAGTGTAATAATTTTGTGCAGGGGGATGCTCTCAGGTTACATCATTTTAGACCCCTGTGACACCCCTTGTATTTGGGCGGAGAACCACTTCTGGTATAATAAAAAAAGAAAATTTTTGATCATGTGTTGAAGACTACATAGCTTCGAAGTTTAACATCATGCAGCATTGTTGGGGAGGACTCACTCCTCACCCCATGGACTTTCATAATTGATACCCACCCACACATGGGGAAGGGAAGGCATCATAAATTCTTTAAGGGATTGGTGTGGAGGAGTGGTTGATTTTGGGATCCACCTTAGCATCCATATGAAAAAAAATAAAGGGTGATTAGTTTACCTATACCAAAAAGTAAGATCTAGGGCCAAAAAATAGGGGACACCACATGACAGACCAGGAAATCAATACATACAAGCTTGTAAGTCTTCATAGTGGAGGGTATCATGAAGCCATGGCCCTAAGAAGATCGGATTCTTGAAGCTCATATTCTTCATGAAGAACCGGATCTAAACATTGGAATGGGTTTCATAAAGTATGGGTACCATACCTTATCACAGAGTGCTTTCTGAATGAAGGTGTGCTTCATAAAGGACCAATTCTCTATGAAGCCTAAATTAACACAAAGGGAATCATTCCATCAAGAAAGGTGTAGGCCTTTGGGAAACACATACCTCTATTAGGTAGGGGTAAATAAGAATAAGGAAATTGGTGGATCGTGATGCTCATGTGCCTTGGATGATACATTTTTTAGGATGGTTCACAGAACTCTAGAGCTTCATGAAATGAGTTCTCTAATGTTGAAAGGTTGGTGTAATTTTTCCCTTAAGGGGGTGAGTTGCATATTTATAAGAAATGGGGGTGGTGGTGCTCTATGGAACACTTCAAAGTAAAAGGGATATCTGTAAAATAACATGGGTCTGTCATACTCACATAGCTGTCTATGAGCTGCCCTTGTGGCATTCCTGGTGGGAATCAGACTTTTGGGTGGTCCATCATCTGCTGTCACAATGTTTTTTGAGGGAATTGGACTCATAGAGTGCTCCATCTACTCCCCATGATTTGTGGTTTCATGTGTCCTATATGCGATAGTATCATAGGGTAGACCATTTGGGTGATTATTGGGTCTATTCGAGATTGGATTCTATCCCAACCACTTATACCTTTCCCAACATATCCTTGGTCACATATTTCATCACCAAAAAGTTCTCCCCCTCAAAATGGGAGATGAATTGAAAAGTATGGTCAGATTCTGAGGGTAAGACATTGAAAAACTATATGATCGTGAAGCTGGATCATGATGAATAGTAAGTGGGGCATGCTAGAGTGGAGCTACTGCAAAGCCTGGAGTCATGAAGGCCTTTGTAAATCTCATCCTTCCTACACCTATAAATATTACACGAGGGTCCCATTGTCCATACTGGATCTCAGTGAACAATTTCCTTGATTTCTCTTTCACGAAGTAATCTATCCCTTGAATTCACCTTTGTAAACCAAGTTTCACAATCCTCTAATCTATTGATTCTTTTCATTAACTAAGTCATAGAAATATATTTTTCTTTGTAAACTAGGATAAGTACCTCGCACCTTTACGATTTTGTGCTTTGAGAATGATCTTTGCGAGAGACCTCCATAAATAGGATAAGGAATTATGCTCAGTCCTGGATCTGATGGACGCTCATGAAGATGCTTGGGATTCCCTTGCATATGTTTCTTAGAGGGATGATATGTTGAACAATATCATGATTGGGGTGTATGTCCAGATCCATTCAGACTAGGAATCACTATTGGAGCTGCTATCAGAAGTGAATACAGACTATACCTTTTGTAAGATGTTCTTATTATATGACTTTGTTCTGAGGTATGACGTATTCATACCTGAGGCAAGCTGGGATGAACTAACTTACCAGTTCAAAGGCACACCAAGACAGTACCACTGGCATAAGGTTGCTGATAGTCACACCTAGAAGGATCATATAGCCATCATAATAGACTGTCTCTATAACCATCTCAACAACATTGATGGGAGAACACTGTAGCCAGAAGCATCACCGCCATAATACCAAACAATCCTTAAGTCAATTTAAGAAACTCATATGAAGGATGGGTAGATTATTGGTACATGCACCAGGGAAACAACTTCATAGAGGAATGGGCCTCAGCCTACTAGGCATGTGCATCCTTTTCAGAGTTTAGAGCACTGTTGAGGAAAGTATTTCGTCATGTGGATGATCTTAGAGATGAGTTAGACCAGGTTCTAGTTATGTATAATGATCTATTTAAAAAATGAAATTAAGAGTAAAGGGATATCAAGAGGCAATAACAGTTCTTGGATGCCACACGCCAAAAGGTGGTAGAGTTTAATTGATCCATTGAAGGCGTGAATCCATAAGGGTTGTGTTTTAGAAACTCATCAAACATACTCATTTGTTTTTATTTCCTCTTTTTAATAGATTACATGGAAAAATTATTTGTTACATTAATTATCACACATTAATCATATATGTGAAACAATTAATGACTGATCCAAAATATCATGTGGTTCATGCCCAATGTGAGAAATAAGGGACGATTGCATAATCTTTCAATTTTTAGGAGAGTGTTGAATAATTATCAAATAATTAGGGTCTACTATTGTTGAATGAAAACCTAAAGTGTCTTGGGTGAGAGGGGTTTTGACTAGAGAATAGGTATCTCTGAACAGCCAACTGCCTCTCTCAACATGTGTTAGCACAGGAACGGGATAATTCCAGTGGCGTTGGAATTGATCCAAACAAAGGGGAATGAAAAGGTGTGAATCATAATTCCCAAAATTCTGAATGTAGGGAGGTTGGAATACTGGTATAGTATAATTGTGTACCATATTCGAAACACAGTATCCATATTTATAGCTTGAATCAAGGAAAAACAAATCAGGCTCGACCACTGACTGTATTCGATACATGATACCTATCTCGAGAACTCAAATGATGCCTTTCAAAATGTTGGATTCAGATGGTAGGTGATCCTAAATGGAATATCCAAGCCTTTATGAGGTCCCTTTAGACATAAAATTGTGTGAGGGTCCAAATAAGGGGAATTTAAAGCTTGGGGGGGAGTGATGGAATGTTCAAAAGGATTCCAACACTCATGAAAACTACACCATTGTGACTTAGAGAACATTGGTGTAGGCACATTGATCTGAAGAAAGATCAAAACCAATATTCAAGAAGAACCTATCTGGAAAGGGATTAGGATTACTTATATTTTCACGTCATGAAAACAAGGATGATGAATATGTAGTTTAACTTCATACGATAAGGAAGATGCATAGAACCGTTTAGGTCATGTGATCAGGATGTGTCTCACAGTTTAAAATTGTGTGACTGGGATGTTTCACATATTATAGGGTCATACTTCCTAGAACTTGGCCGATAGTTTATATTCATGTTTTATGGACTATAGGAATGTCTATTCACATAATATTGATGTGACATAGAGGAAATAAACCCATCATGAATAAACCAATGAAGGCTTGCACAACACCAAGGTATTAGGGAATAGATGAGAAAGAAGGAATATGTGAGGCTCCTAGTTTAAGGTCGTAGAGTTTGGACCTCAACTGAGGAAAAAATACCCAAAAGGGGTAATAAACCTATGGCTAGGCCTGAATAAAATATTTATGGGTGTTGAGACATATACCATAAGTATGGGGATCAATAAACACGTATTTATGAAACATGGAATTGTGGAAGACCAACATTGGTGGGGGAAACCCTCCCTAGTGTGGGAGATGAAGCATCCCACAATTATGATGAGGCATCCTGAACTTATCCAGGGTGAAGTTTCAGTCTAAAATCATTCATCGAGGTTATGGATTCTTATCTAAATGTCATAGATTTCAAACTATGGAGGAGTCTCAAATTGGTATATACTACGTGGCATTCTAACAGACCCGATGTAAATGATGACTCAAAAGACCTACATCACATGACATATCTCAGAAGAGGTTTTTCTATAGTTTAATGTCATGATTCAAATACTTGAGAATCTATTTTGAGTTCATAGAGCTTAAACCATGGTGACCCAATGTGAAATGAGGGAAATGTTGTGGTTGGGCCCTAAGGGAGAGTGCATGGGTGTCACTATATATCCCATAAGGATAGAAATCAATCCACATGTAGTTCTAGAAATCCATGAATTTTAAAATCATGTGGTGAGTAATAAGATTAAAAAATGTGAAATGGGGAAGTAATGTTGTTTTTGGACCCTAAATTGAGGATTTGGGAACCATTACATATCATGTAACCCATAAGGATGGGAATCAAGCCACGCGTAGTTCTTGAATGGAAACATCCTGGTGTAGGTCTGGCATATACATAGAGGGAGGGGGTTTTACATTTTTTTTGTTTTTTTTTTGTTCTCTTATTTTTGAGTTGCTAGACCAGGATAGATAGTCCTTGTGTCACTATAGGAATCAAGTTTTATAGTGGTATTGATAAGGGGTTTGGTAGATGTACAATGCTAAGGGGTGATGTCCTCCTGGGAAAGAATAGCACAATACAGTTTCATTTTTCATTGTGCATCCAGGATAGTAATTTCATTGTTTAAGGCTATATAAAAGGACTGATAGGTTCATTTTAACATCATGCGGTAAGGAAACCAGTTGGGAGAGAGGTACCTCAGAGGGGAAGTGTATGGCATGGAAACATAACTCGATGTGAATGAGGACCATAAAGTCCCACAACATACAATATGTTATGAGGAGAACCATAGTGAGGATCTTAGTTTTATGTTCTTAGATTTTGGACCAAAGGGGATTCCAGTTTATGGTCATAGGGTTTTGACAATATACTATACATCTCCTTTATGTGGGTACAAACCCAACCAAAAACTCCTTATCCCATGTGATCTATGCTTAGTGTGAGAAGAAATGAGTGGTGTTAGGATTTACCAACCACATAAATAATCACACAACCCATGTGAGGTAATACCAGGTTGAGAATGTTCCAACAATACCTATATTCCCCCTCAATTTGTGAAAATTCACAAAGGAGAAATACCAAAGGTGTTTGAGTTCCACTAGAACAAAGGGAGGTGGGAAGAATGTAAACTAAAACTTCTAGGGTCAAAATAATGGAAGGAACAACTGAAGGGTATGAAAAATATTGACTATATTCACAATAAAGAGTATACAACATCACTAGTTAGGGGTGAGGCTTGAAAACATAGAATTGACTATTTACCAAATTCAAAACACAGGATTAGATATTTGTTGCAAATATCTACTAGGGCATTGGGCTAATATGGGAGGTTATATGAGGTGTAATAGCCATCACCATTAGGGGGTCCTTCTGGATTTGAATGATGGTGGAAATATGAACCTGTAGAGAATAAAATGATAGAGATGGTTTGGAGAAATGTCTGCATGGAACTCAACACTTTTATCATTGTGCTCTTGCACATCATATAATGTCATTGGTATAACCCAAATGAACTTAAGATAAAATAACATGTTATTTCAAATAATTTAAATCCATATAGTTGGGACCAAAGTCTCATATTTTATGTTCATAGAGTTTGGACCATAGGTTCCCATTTTAAATTCATGAACCTGAGACATATCCAGATAGTTTTACTTGATGAAGTAAGGATTAACATGTTACGCAGTTTATTATCATGCAACTAGTACATTAATGCACATTTTAATGTAATGTTTCATGGATGTGGGGAAAATTCCATTTAAGGTTATGTAGAAAGGACCACCAATGTTGTTCAGTTTAGTTTCATGCAGTTAGGACATAGAATATTACATAGTTTACTATCATGAAACTAGGAAATCAAGGAGACACAGGTATCATGATGGTGGGAGTGCATGGTATGAACAATAACCTGACATGAATGAGGTTTCTAAAGATCTGTAGCACACCAAACACTCACAAAGGGAAACTCAGGATAAAGGGTCAAATGGATTACGATCCTACAACTAGGCCTTAAGACAAAATTTACATGTGTCGCTACATATTCCATTATAATGGAAATCAATCCACATGTAATTTTGGAGGATGGAACGGTAGATAACTGATTCTAGGAGAGATATCCACTCATGATATAATATTTTGGTTGTTACATAGTTTATAATCATACAACCAAGACATTGGAAGTTATAGATTAAGTCCGTAGAGCTTGAACTGGATGAGGCTTATAAGGTGTGATTATGTAGTGTGGTGTCATGAAAAATCCCATAGTGAATGAGAACTAAATAATCCCACAACACATAATATATTCCTCATAAGAACTCATGCATAATTTAATGTCATGTGATTGGGATGTGAAATGTTTTGCAATTTAAAATATTGCAACTAAGATGATGCATCACGGTTTAATGTCATGTTGCAAGGACAAGTACATGTTATTTAATTTCCTTCAGTAAATACGGTACTATATATAGTTTATGGTCATGTTTCATGGACTATGTATTCCTTATGAAAAGAACTATTTGAAGAAATTGTCATTTGTGGGAGGAGTAATCTTCTTACCATCCATGGTGACTAGAGAGTATGCACCGTTGGGATAAACATTATGGATGATGTAAGGTACTTCCTAATTTTTCTCCAAAATTGGTGGCTTATTTCCAAATATCATTGGTGTCCTTAGATCCAGTATTGTGTCACCTTAGATAAAATAAAGAAGGTGTACTTTCTTATTGAATGCTTTGACTATCTTGTTCTGGTGCCACTATATATTGTGCAAGGTCTAGATATTGTTCTAATAGAGGGATTCTAGTGCATGTATATGGACTTCAGCTACCTTATCTAACATCTGATGATCATATAATATTGTGTGGAGTAATATAACTGGATCTTAATGGGAAGGAATTCTTTTGATCTATATATGAGGGAATATGGAGTAACCTAAGTTTAATTAGGAGTCATCGTCTCATAATCCCAAATAAAATTTGGGACCCTGTTCGACCAACATTTCATGTTTCGGCCCACCATCTCCTGAAAAATGTTGGAGAGGGTTGTTTGGAATGTCTTGATCAGTCCATTTTGTTATGTATGGTAGTGATAAGTGTGGTTGGAATAGATGTTTTACTTGGTGTAAAATTTCATCATCTTAGATACCTAGATGTTTTTAACATTGTCGGTGAGAACAATGTCAGGAACTCAGAATCGGTAGATTATTTTGGAGTCATAAACACAACAATAGACCATTCGATGACTTCCTTAAGGGGAACCACTTCTACCCACTTAGAGAAGAAATATGTTTCCATAAAAATGAACCTGAAGAGGTGAACTGTTGTAGGTGGATAGGGTCCCATGACATCAATTCCCCAAACCATAAAGGGATTTTTTTTTTATGGAGGGGATCCAGTGGACGATGCATGAACTTTTAATGGATATGACACACATGAAACCTCATGGAGAACTCAATACAGTAATGGACCATGGAGATTCATAAGTAGCTCATCCTTCAGATCAGGTTAAAGAGCTTTAACTTGGTTTGATGAGAACCATAGTACCTGACATAAACTTTATTCATAACCTAGGTAATATCATCTATTTGAATACAGTGGAGTAAAATTACATGAATCCCAAATTTTTAGATAGTCTTCTCTAGGATAGGACCACTCTAGAGGGTAAAATGAACTACATGATGATTGATTTTCTCATGTTCGGCTCTATATATTAGGAGAGTTCCATGATGAAAATACTTGATGAAGGGATCTATCCAATAATTATTTTATTTATCTACAAGGGGATCTAAGGGACCGGATATTTAAAACCTAGTGATAATGAAATATACATGATGGATGTCATCGTCATCTAAGATGATAGGTGAAATTAATCTTTGATGTTCCCCATGAATGAATAGATCATCTTGGTCAGGCTATGTGAGAGAAGTAGATAAAGTAGACAAGGCATCAGCTCAACCATTTTGTGATTGGGGAATATGGGTCACCTCTAGCTGAGAAGGAAAATAGTTCATCTTATGGTGAGCATTCCTGAGCAAGGGAACAATCTCTAGCTTCTTGATGACATAATCACCATTGAACTGCTTTACGACTAACTCAGAGTCCCCCACACATGCATGTGGGGATAATAAATCTCTAGATACAACTCTAGACGAGTGATGAGAGCCTGATACTCTATCACATCATTATTACATCCCTATGATAGCATGAAAAAATAATGTAGAACAACCTATGTAAGTTTAATGAAAATAATTCCCATACCTACTCTATTGAGCTTAGGGTTATTGAACCTTTTTTCAATTGGGCTCTAGGAGGAACCATATAAATGCATATGACAACATGGAATGTCTTGGTACATTGATAATATATCCTCATCTGGGGAGTCAACATCAAGAGGCATCTCCTATGTGACTGGATGAGTAGCCAAAATTTCTTCCAACACCTGACCCTTGACCACATTCTGTGGAACTAGTATGATGTTGAACTGCTAAAGGATCACTACCAAATGAGCTACATTAATTTTCAACATCGGGTGGTTAATGATGTACATTAGAATATCCATATGAGAAAATGGATATATCTCATGATGTTGCATGTAGAGCAGCAACTTTTATGCTGTGAAAACCAATTCAAGGTATCTCTTCTCAATGGGAGAATATCAGGGTTCTGCGTTGAGGAACATGCCACTGAGAGAGTACAAACTTTTCTCAATCCCTTCATTATTCTTTTGGGTGACTAATGTGTCAAGCGAAAATTTCAAGGTAGTCACATACTGGACCAATGGATTCCCGGAGATGGGTGACATCCAAACCAAAGGATGTAGAAGGTACTTCTTAATATCTTCAAATGAAGCATGTCACACTTCTTCCCATTGATAGATGGAAATTTTTTTCATGATCCTCAAAAAGGGGTTGCACTTTCCATACACAATATTCATGAATAGGAATATGTAGGATATGTGGCCTTGAAAGCTTCAGATATCCCAAAGGTTTCTTAGAGGATTCTTCTAGATGATAGCCTTGATATCCTCTAGGTTGGTCTCAATTCCTCTATATCTAAAAATGAATCCAAGAAATTTTCTAGAGTTCACCTCAAAAAACATTTAAGGTGTTTCATATTTAACTATTAGGAGAAAACGAAACTGAAAACTACATCAAGATCTCTGATATGGTCTAGAATTTGGTGGTATTAAACCACCAAATCATCCATGTAGAATTCCACCAGCATCTCAAGGATCATCTTGAAGATGCAATGCATGGCACGCTGATAGGAGGTACCTATATTCTTTAGAGAAAAAGGAATTACATGATATCATAATGTACCATGAGGCACTCTAAATTCATTATGATTCTCATATTTAGGGACCATTTGGAGCTATTTGTACTAATAATACTCATTCATGAAAGAGTGAGCCTGGAACCCAGTTGTTGCGTTGTTAAAAAACTCCATCACTCTATGGGGAAATCAACCACTAGAGAGTACCGGTTGAGATCCCTGAAGTCAATAAAGACTATGATATAATCATTCTTATTACATATAGAAATTATGTTTCCTAGACACTTGGGGGGCGCTAAACTTCCTTGGAAAAGATGTACTTGATGATCTTATCAACTTCGGCCTTGACCATGGCATAATGGGATGGGTGCATCTTCCCAAGAGGCTTCTGGAAGCCACAATGACTCACTTGGAGGACAATATTATGGACACTGACCTAAGGGTCTATCCCTAGCATCTCATTATATATCTAAGAAAACAAATAACTGTGCCACTTCAATAAATCCATATATTGCTAATGTATCTCTGTAGATATGGCTGCACTGATTAGTGTTGGCCTTAGATCTATCTCAATACCTAGATTCACCCATACCAACTCATCAATATGGGTGTATACATCTTCTTCAAATGTGGGAGGATAATATTCATTATCCAAGATATAGGAATCGATGGGAGGAGACAGTTCACCCGGTCTGACTGAATCTCGGAGAACATTGGTGTTGGTTTGAGTGGTAGAGGAATCCTCATCAAGAGACTCATGCACTGTGGAAACCATGGAGACAAAATCTATTGAGATGATTCCATCAGGTGTTTTACCAATGGGACTATGATTTATGTCAAAGAAATGGTTATGGGTTGTTTTGTGATGGTTTAACTTGGATCATCATAATAATAAAGTCTGATAGATAGTTGTATCCATTGGGTGAACATATCAATATCTCGCAGGAGTATGGGGATCAGTTATGACCCAATCTTGACTCATGTAACAATATGAGGTAATATTACAGCATTCCTTGAACCGGGGGACATGTTTCCCTTTCTTCTCAGAAATAATAGATCAATTCCTCGTCTCTAGTTTCATGGCTTCCAATTGGTGAATATAGGAGGAAAAATGAATCATCAATGTCCATCCATGGGTCTGCTTCGACAGAAGTTTTGTCAAACTTTTTGGTATGATCATTCTTTTACTTGCTATGGTAGTAAGACACATTCATATAGTGATCTTTAAAATATGAAAAAGAATAAGTGTATCAATGGAGAATGACTCCTCAACCATTGAGGAAGTATTTGAGGCATTGGTGATAGGAGGAGGGGAATTCTATGTGTTGATGGAACCAAGGTCTACCCATCATTGTGTTTTAAGTGGTGTCTGGCAAGAAAACCATGAACTTAGTGTCTACTACCACACTACCAAATTGTATCTTCAAATGGATCTAGCCATAGGGTATCTATTCCTTCTAGTTAGAACCATAGATATTTATGTTATAGGGACTCGAATCTTCTTTAAGGAGTTCCAACTTGTGGAGCATATGGTTTGATATTAGATTGATCCGATAACCTTTTTCAGTGATAGAAAGATGGGCCTTCAAGCCATTTAATTCTCTAGTGATTAAAAATTGGTGGATGTGCCCTTGTATGAGTGGACTCTCATCTTATCTAGAGAAAGAGATAAAAAACTAGCACTCTGACTGCATGACATACCCTCCATGGAATGTCTCAGCTTCAACAATTTCTATTTAAAATTGGGGGGTTGGAGGATTTTCAAGGAATTTTTAGGGGATTATCAAATTTCTTATAATATATAGACATCCTCAGGGATCTAGGTTTTGGTATGAATGTTGGTGAGATGCTTCAGCACATTGTACTTCCTTTCTAAGTGGGAACTTCTTCTTATAGGTGATTGCTATGCAGAAGGAAGCAAAATAGCTACTTAGAGTGGAACAGGTGGATTCCAACAGGTGCTGGGAATATCCTGTTGATCATATAAGCTTCCAAGAATCACCACTAGCTGACTTTTGGCTGACATATACCCTCTTGGAATCAGCTTATTAGTATATGACTATGGTAGTTCTGGCTGGCCAACTATTATGATCATTGGTGGGAGAAGATCTGGTGAAGCAGGCTTTTAGGATTGTGACTATCGAGCTCTATGCAATGCCTACTATCTAGTTGTTGTGGAATTCATGGCCTGGCTTGGAGCACTAAACTGAGAATTCTGGTGGCTTCCCTATCCTTGGAATTTTCATCGATGGCATTGGCCAAGGACATTTGGAGGGTTATCCTGATACTCCTCATCACCGGGGACTATATAGGAATCTATTAGTTAGATAGTTTTCAAAGAAAAACACTCTTGGTCATCATAAAAGGAGTATTCTAGTATGGGATGGACCCTGGGTGTGACACTGATTTCCAAAGGCATAAAATTTCTGGGTTTAAGAGACATCTTTGACATCGATATGAGACTTCACTTTCACCTACGCTGTAGATTCCTAATCCTCTGAGATGTTAAAGGTTGAGAGGAGAATTAAGAATAGGGTACTAAAGATGGTTTGGGGACTTATGGAGGTTTGATCTAGCCATGGTGGGAAAGGATGATGACTTGGGTATGGGAAAGTTCCCTGCGATCTAACCATGCATAATACTTTTGAGGCCCACAACTGGATACTTTCTTCCATTCTCTGAAACCTTTACTACCACTATTGGGCTTAATGGATATATGTGCTACTTATGCCAAGAGTTCCCCAAAACTGATCACATGATTATCTATCTATTCCTAGAGCTATTCCATGAACACGTAACACTTCATGATGGTATATCTAAGGAATATGGGGTAAGGATAGTAGTTAGTAAAGTCAGTGAGTTCATCCTCCTAATGTTTTTTTGCATTCGAAGAGCTTTTAAGGTCCTTTATCCAAAGTTATATTGAAATAAATGGAAACGTTGGCCATTAAGAATTAATAGGTCCAGGTTATTCTTTCTAGAGAGGGGACCCTAGGAGATGAATTCTAGGGAGGAGTTGGTGGAAGATGAGGATCTGAAACCACATTATATTATCTGGGTGGTGCTTCCTACTGAGGTAGTGCTTGTTGATTTTGATTTTGACAGGTCAGAGCTTTCTATAGTTGTTTTCCTTGATGGGGAAGTTCCTAGAGAGGTTCTATTGGAAAAAAATATTGTGTTTATGGATCCTATACCTATACTTCAATGCAAATCTATATCTTATCCACTCTTCTTACATGGTATGCAGGAAGCAAAGGATGTTCCTACTTGGCCTACTACAAGGAATCCTCTAGGCATTGATATTTTTTAGAAAAATCCCAAAATCCACTAGGTAAATTATGAGTGATGAGCATGGGGAAAAAATTATCCTTGTAATTCCTGAAACACATTTTCAACAGCTACTCTTGAGTTAGAGGCATTTTGGGTATATACATGTGGCCTTTTTCCCTAGAAATAAAGTCTACGATGCACTAATCTAGTTGTTACATGAACTGGAGGAGTTATTCAATACCCATATTGCGGGTGGTATAATTAAAATGATAGAGAAACTAATTGAAAAAGTCTTCATAGTTGGTGATGGACATAATGGGATATTGGTTGTACCAGATGAACACAGTTCCTTTCAATGTCTGTATAAAACAACAGAGTTTGGTGTCCACCTGCTACAGTAGAATTCCCAACCTAAACCCACACCTTGAGATGAAGTGGTCCAGATTCTGTAGTCGATCTCCCATTACATTTAATGGGGTGAAGGTTGGATTCCCAAAATATGGGGGTGATTGCATTCCATCAACCCATACTAGATATAGATTTCCATCAAGTAGTATGGACACCTATGGTGTATAGAGGGCCTCTAAATGAGCGGAGATAGAGACCATCACATCATCCTGGAAGGCATTTCGGAATGGATGAGGGTTCCTGGCCACCATTGCATTTATGGTTTCATCAATACAATAAGAAGGATTGAAAACTCAAAAACAACCTGCAAAGTGGCATATGTAGCATCTTGTGGAATAACCTCCAAAGAGACCTATGGGGAGGCTTGTGGAACAACCTAACCTAGATGATGGAGAGTATTATAATGTTGATCGAGTAGATTAGATGATTCATATTGTTCTTTCTTTCCACAGGTTCTCACTTCAACTCTATTTGTCTTCATGAGATCATTCGGATCGGGTGGGCAAAACTGGCCAAGTGGGACGTACAACTTCCCCAACTGAGCTAGTGGAGGTGAAGAAAAATCCTATCAGGGATCACTGTAATCTGAATTCTTCATGGAAAGAAGCTCATTAAGGTTCCTATAATGATCTGCAATCTTCTTTTGTAGAGTGATGATTGCGGGATAATCCTTTGAATTTTGTACTACATCAAACAGATCCAAGGTCTTGGTCACTCCCTTACCCTTATCGATGTTATTACCAATAGGTAATTATGCATATTTTTCTGCAAGTCTGAGAGTCTTGCTATGAAGGTGAGTGATAATACATGGTGGGTCAATAAGATGTTGATCCACCCTAGTAGGTGGATCTTCTTCATTGGCCTTTACACTAATCTCTATATCCTTGGGAAGTGTAACCTTCTTAATATTCACTATGAAAACACATGAAGTGTTCTCAATGTAAAGAAGTAAAAATGTCTTCCAATTGATGGGAATGAAGTGGATATTGACATACTTCCCCCAACCACGATCTTGTACATGTGGGGGAACTTATTCAATGATTTTTTATAGCACTGTGAAGCTCTAAACACATTGGGGTTGAAGGATCTGGTTGTAACTGAGTGATACTGGATGTTGTGCTACCAAAATTACTACTAAATAAACCATATGTAATTGCTGGATAATATCATCAAAGTGATCCTGAATCTTTGGGTAGACCAATCAATGTTTATAGAGGAAATAATGTCTCACACAAATGGTCTAGAAAACGCAAAATACCTATTCCACAGTAAGGGGTTCTGGAATGTCGATGTCGGGAATTGCATTTTTCCAACAAAAAAATTGACATTTGGTCGGTGGTGAGAGTATCCCACAGGCTTCCCTACTCAAAATAGGTTCTTGGATCTTGACTCTCCTAGTTTCTGGTCTTCCCTATTTGAGAGGATGGAAACATCATATATGTAGAATGTTGTGATGATGGATTGGTCGATGGAGAGACCAAAGCGTGAAATGACTGATCACTATACATTAGGTCATCTCTCAGAGGTGATACCCACCGTATCATCACATCATTATTGGATGGGGTACCGACCACTGTCTCATGTGCAAGGGTAGAGATAGTTATCAGAGGATCCACTTTGTAATCATAGTATATCATATATGAGAAATACTCTCCATGATCTCATGTAGAAGTAGAGAATGAAGCTAGTTATGAAAGAGACATCTTCACCACAAGAACTTGGAAGGGATCCAAATATTCTTCTACCTGTATATATTTGAAAAGGTATTTGATGACCTAGTGCAAATCACCATCTGTGATGATGATCCTCACTCACTAGTCTCCTTCCCTAGAATTTGATGTAGAAAAATGGGGAGAAGGATCACTCATTTGGTCCCATTCGACTTTAGAATCCGATAAATTGACTAGATTCACAAAAAATTGGCATTTCTCAGAGTTATTCCTTCAGTGAAGATGATTTTTCTTTCTTACCTGGGATAATTAATCAGGATGAGGAAATTGTTTTGCACGAGGAGGTCCTTCTTGTTATTGGTTATTGCGGATGTGGGGAGGACCTCCACTTTGTTGAGATGAGGTGTGAGGGGAACCTAGGAATATGTCAAATGGGATACAGGGAGGGCCTTTGTATTGGAAACTAGACATGAGGGGAGGACCTCCAATATGATTTTTATGGATATAGAGATGACCTCCATATCAGTTTTTATTAGAGTAGGGATTACCTCCACTCAGGCTGTGGGTAGTGTGAAGATGCCCTTCCCATATCATATTGCTGATGTGGTAGGGAGTAACTCTACTGATGTTGTTGGGTACATGGGAATGACCTCTATGTTGTTTTCTGGTACAGTAGGTAGGACCTCCTCTTCGGTGGGTTGAGGTGTGAGGAGGAACTTTGCACTGATCGAGCTGAACACAAGGAAGACCTCCTTGTTGAATATTGATATCATAGGTAGGTCCTCTATTTTGATCATGGATAGAATGGTGATGACTGCCACTTTGGTTGTTGCTGAAGTGGAGAGGACCTTCATTAGGGATGATAACTATGCGAGGAGGGCCTTCACATTGCCCGTTAGAGACATAAGTAGGACCTATATTGCAGGAACCATATACATGGGGAGGACCTCCACACTAAACACCAATAAGGTGGTGATAACCTCCACCTTGGTTAACACTGGGGACATTGGGAGGACCTCTATATTGGCTGTGAGAGTAAGGAGGACCTCCACTCTAGTTGGAGACTACATATAGAGGGACTTCATGCTGAGTCTCATCATCATGGACTGACCTATAATGGTTTCTAAGGATGCTGGTGGCTGAGAGAGTCACCCCAATTCTCAAGAGATGAGGGTTTGATTCCAATGAGACATTGAGAAGTACTTTCTCTGAAGTAGTAGGGAATTGTAAAAGTGTGTCGGGGTGGCTAGGGACACTAAAGCTATTGAATATGATGCCCCCTAATGGGCATCTTCCTGATCATGGAACTGATGTTAGTGTCGGGTGAGTAAGATCGAGGAAGAAAGAGTGGGGTAATGGTACACTTGTTCCTCATCCTAGAGAATCAATTGCTGGTGGTGTTAACGTGGCCTCGTGGGATGCCACTTTGTTGGTTCTCGGGAGATGGATTTCACTTGTTTGACTCGGGCATCCCCTACCTCCTGGTTGTAGGGGAGTGAATCGAATGATTGCTTCAGGGACATAATTCTGAATTGGTTGGAAGTCACAGTGGGAAGCAACGACTCCCTTCACAGCCCTTGGGGGTGGTGGTGATAGTTAATTACAAAGGCCTTGAGGACTTCACGATCCATGCCCCTTGTGAGAACAACTCCATCATACTCATATCTTCAGATGAGGATTTCTGTCACCCTTCTCAAGACAATCTTTTCGGGTGAGATAGGGCATGGGTGTCAGGTATTTTATGACGTTTTGGATGTCAGGGAAGAAGTAGGGTCACATGGAATTATATCATCAACATTTCTCCTAACTCTACATCTACGGGCATTGGGTGAGTGGTATCCTAGATCTTGAGTACTACAAAGATGTAAGAGTGATCTATTAGTACAGATATATGGAAATCAATGCCCAATTCCCCTGTTTCATTCAATATTCCATGGCGGGAGAGAATTATTCATGCTGGTAGTGCCACAAATAGGATGCTGATATTTTAACATTCCCAACTTCTAGTGAGTTCCGTATCAGGCCCACTATTTACTTAGCAGTATGTGGTTCTAGATATCTTGATCTAGTAACAGGAAAATCCATTGAACTAAGGACATGAATGCTACTACTCCCAATATTGAGAATAATATATTCATGTCGGGTTCACCATTTTTGTTTTTGATGATTTCTACCATGGCACACCCACTCATTTCGGGTTAGATGCATTGTTTCCCCACATTCCCACTTTCCAAAGACAGGTGACATTCATCACTATTTTGGTGATGTCTGCTCCTTGATCAAAATGGGATGACAGGTGTTGATTCCTCCTTCCATGTATCCCTCCATGGAATTTGTCTCCTATTCTTGGTCTCCCTCCTAGATTGGAGTTCAAGTTCATGAAATTCATTCCTAGTGCCATATCATTATGGACACCGGTTAATTACACTGATCTTTCTTGGACATTCCAAGGGGTTTAGTCAGGGTAGAAACCTTTGATTAGAATAATATTCATGTTGAGCATCATTATCACGTATTAGTGTTGGAACAAAGGAACACATGTATTCTTCCTCATAAGAGGGATTCTCAAGGGTGCATAACCTGACAAATCTTATGGAGATGACATGTTATTTTATGATATAGGAATTTCTTTAGAGGTTTTTGTTAGGAAAACCATGTTTAATATGGGGTAGGACGTCAGTTTAACATCTATTAGGTATGGTGTGATATTGATCATAACATCCCATGGAGATAGGTTAGAGGGGTTTACCCCTAGAAGGGAACACCTAGAAGTTTTACTGGATGGACAAATTTTAATTCTCAATGAGAGTGTACTTAGGATGGTGCGTCTCATAAAGAGAATGTGTCACACCATGAAGGCTCATCTGGAAACCACTAAGGGAAGATCTAGAGATTTATCCAAAATAAAGGGATGCCAATGTTTACCATTGACTACGATTGAACCTTAGGGAGGCTTCCTATGTACCATGTGTAGAAGACATGAATCAAAACCTATATAGTTCAAAGTGGTGATGGTTCATGTGGAATACACATGGATAGATACACTTTACAATAGGATCACTCTTGGTTGGATGAATATGGATTGTGTTGGACTCATTCACGGTTAGTTTCCGGAGTGCAACTAAGATCAGTGATGGGGTGAATGGAACTTACACACTAAGAGGGACCAAATGGAGGCATGATCTCACTGATATGTGGTATCTCAAGTAAGAATTAGGATGTATATGGATGATGGGTAAGGGATTTAATTGATTGAATTAATGGAGTGTGAGGTATGGTGGGCTTGAAAAATAGGTATTCTTCTTACATACCCTATTTAAAAGATAGGGAAGAAAGTCCATGTAGCTCAGATGGGGCGATGGGGCACCTAATAAGGTAGCTCGTGAGAATTGAGAACATGGATTCGGACCCGAGGTAAGTGGAACCTCTATGGTGACTCATGATCCTCTTGAGACATGGAGACTTGAGGTAAGGAACAATATGTGAATGGATGATGGAATTGAATCTTATGGAGTATTCCTAGATACCTTGTGTAGATGATAGGGATCAAAGCCATTGTAGTTCCGAGATGGGTCATGGAATCAATGGAGTATCAGGGGTGATAGACTTGAACCTCAGGGAGGCTTCCTACATACCATGTTTAAAATACATGGATCATAGTTTTCATAGTTCAAAATGACATCAAGTCCTACACATGGCATGTTTTCCGAATTACATATGGGGGATTACACACGACTAGCAGCCTAGATGGATGGAAAGTGGGGCCGTGTCACCTAAGAAGGTGGGCTGTTGGAAATGTGGAATGAGATTCAACGTTAAGATCCTACTAGGATGTGGCATCCCAGAGTAAAATCTAGTTTGATGATGGAAGATGGATTCAAACACCCAGTAGAGGCTAATCCATGGGGATTTGTTTGATAAAGAGAAGATTTTTCATCATGAGGGTACATCCCTAGGAGAGAGAACCTAGGTTTACTGGTGGTTGGGATAGAACATCAGGGAGGATTCCACATACCCTGTATGGTAGACAGGGATCAAAACCCATGTAGTTCAAAAATAAAGGGGAATGGGGCATACTCTTTGAGGAAATCCTGGAAGATGGATTTCACAGTCAATACTAACCTCTAATCCCATGTGAGTCATTATCAGTGTGAGAAACAAGAGGAGGTAATATACTAGGTGGTCACGTTTTGAAAGATACATCAGTAAATGATGGTATGGGGATTACACATGGAAGCTTCCCGAGGAGGGTCCCATTCTATGTTGGTAGGATCTAATTCTATCAGCACCATATAGATGAGTGGGTGTGGAAAATTCATGAGGCATGGAACCCCATGTTCATTATACAGGGTGAGACTATAGTTTAACATCATGTACTGAGGATGATGTTTCTTGGATGTTTAACATTTTTCATCTTGAACATGAGGACTCACTTCTCACCCCTTGGACTTACATAACTAATACCCACCCAGACATGGAAAAGGGAAGGCATCTTCAATACCCAATGACAGTGGTGTGGGGATTGGTTGATATTGGTGTCTACCTTATCATCCCTATTCAAAAAATTAAGGATCATTAGCGTACCTATGAAAAAAAATCAATAGGTAGGGAAATACAACATGGGACACCTCATGAGGGACTAGAAAATCACTACCTACAAGCTTGTAGGGTTGTATGGAAGAGGGTCTCAAGAAGATAGGGGCCTCGATAAGAGGGTATTTAAGAAGTTCTAATGATTCATGAAGAACATGGGCTTCATAAAGGAATGGGCTTCACGAAGAATGGGTACCCTACCTTAGCATGCAGTCCTTGATCAATGGAAGAGTGCTTCATATAGTCTTAATGATATGTGAATCCTCAAGTAACCCAAAGAGTCTTATTCCTTCACGAAGTACATAGGCCTTTGAGAAATGGATCCCTCCATTAGGAAGAGGTAAATAGGAACAAAGAAATGGGTAGATCATGATGCTCAATTGCATTGGATGAGCCATTTTTTGGCATGGTTCATCGTGATCAATAGATTCATGAAATGGGAGCTCATAAGTTTAATGGTCTGGGTAATCACTCCTTTTAGGGTTGTATCCACATATTTATAAGAAATGTGGGTCATATTACTATGAGGTGTTCTATGATGAAAAAGGGAGCTCTGTGGAAGGATGTGGGTCTTTCGAACTCATGGAACCGCCCATCATCTACTACCACAGTGTTCATGGTAGGCGTCAGACTTACAGGGTGGTTCATCATCTTCTATCATGATGTTTTCAGTGGGTGTTAGACTTGTGTATTGCTCTGACTACACCAAAATATTCATGGTGTCGAGTTGCCTCTATGAAAGAGCTTCGTGAGATAGACACTTTAGGTGATTTTCAGAGCTGTTTGAGCTTGGAATCCATCCCGACCATTTGTTCCTTCCCCGACATATCCTGATACACATATATGGGCACAAACAAACCTATAACTGGTTATATCATGATCATATATTGATCATATAAAACCACTAATATTCCTACAACAGAAAAAAAAGATCATAAATCTTTGGTAGTGGTTACCGATTCTTCACTATCAACTAGTTTAGATTTTGGTAATCTATATAGAGTTGAAAATTCCAAACTTTATTCTTGTAGAATAGAATAGTTTCACCCCAAGGTGAATTACATAGTTTAAAATTTCCCATTATCTCTAAATTCAGAAGTTATACCTCTAACTCCTTCAACTCAACTGGTTCCATAAGATCAGGGGTATTAAATTAGTTTATGCACTTGGAGTGGGTTCTATCTTGTACTAAATTCCTATATCAGGGGAAGTCCTTTAAATTATCTTTAAAAAAATCATGTTATAGGCCAAAAACTAGAGGAAAATATGACGGTCCCTCCTCTGATCCTCTATAAAGGGCCATTCCTGAACTTTTCTCCACGATAATCCAATTATTACTCAAGTTGGACCAACTCTACCTACTATGAGCTTCCATTATTATCTAATTAATAACTTCTCTCCCTTTGGTAATGTAATAAATACCTATCTCAAAAATAAATCAATGTGATCTTTGAAGATTCTCAACCATTTTGTACCAAGAATCACATCAAATATCATCATCTATAGAATCATGATGTTGTTCTTGGAGTTCTTACACTAAAAACAACTTTTTTAGTACTTGATTACAATTTTTCTGTATTAATGAAGTTTCATTATAAAATAAAATTATTCCTCTCCATGAAATTTAATTATGATAATTTTGTAAGAATATATGTGTCACTGAAATTTTATAGCATTTCCCTGATTTGATGGGAACCAAGAGGTACCATGAAATCATTCTTGAATAAACATTATATATCTACATGATATTTTCTTATGGGATATAGAAAATATTGTCTATCAAGGTTAGTAGCTTCATAATAAATTGAGACACCTTCTCATGGTGTTCACCTTTGGTAACATCCCAGATATGAGGTTTTTATAACATACCTGTTAATAGGAAATAGACATTTCCATGTTTCATTGGATGTTCATATATGAAGATATATGTATTGATCCTTATAAATTAATATTATCATTTATCGATATTCTAAATCATGTTCATTAATTTATTGATGAAAATATTGACAACATATTATTCTGAAAAATTAGGATATGTTGGGTGCATCATGGGTGATATTGGATTAATAGAGAATGTGATAAAGGATTTATCCATTCTGTCCTATGATGGAAGTTGATATCTCAGAGCTTTTTATGGGTAGTAAACTAACTATATAAATCCATTTCCATTATTTTTGTGGTTTATTTCTTTCGAGGAAGTCATAGAAATATACATCAAACATATTGGTTAATGACATTGACATGAAACCTTCTTTGTTAGAGAAATAATGATAAATTTATTGTATTACATGGTAATAATTTGTAGGAGGTTTAATTTTATTGTGACATTAACTTCTTTCTACATGGTGGTCTTGACAAGTATTTAGAAACTAACCTTGGATGTTAGGAAGTTATTTTCAATTCAACGGAGGAAGAGGGCCCAAGGTTCACACACTTAGTGTATTCACAATCTATGTTAAACTCAAATTATGAATTTAATAAAATAAAATAAAAAATATATATTCATGTATGTTCGATCACCTTAATTTAATAATTAGATATTTGAAGGAATTAGTGAGCTAAATAACAATAATAATAATAATTTATTTTCAAGTTTGTAGAATATAATATTTCTTATATTTATCATAGAAAAACACAATGAAATTTATTTATAAAATTTCATTATTCAAAAATTGGTAAAGGTACACATGGTATTGCGGACCAAGCTCGATGGTCCGATTAAAATTGGAATAGATTATTTTATTTTATATTATTAATACATTTAACATATCAATATATGAATAATAATAGAATGGTTTTTATTGTAAATGGGGCCTAATAAAAATATTACATATGGATAGTGGGATTTTGTACAATTTTCTGACCCTAAACCTATAAAAATAAATATCTAATCATAACTAGTTCATAAATCACTTTTGGTTAGTACAACAGTAAGGGAGATGCTTTCTAAATCCCTAGAGTTAATTCTTTCTTACTCCTCTTATAAGCATCTGATTAAAAATCAAGATTCATTCCTCCTTCTATCAGACTATTATTATGATCAACCAAAAATAACACAATCTGTCAGGATTGAGCGTGCTAGAACCCAATGATTATTCAGTGAAATTTAGATATTTTGGTACACCAATAAATCACCTCTAAAGATATTATATACTTGAATCCTTTAGTGAAATAATGTTATAATAATATCTAGTTAACTATATCAAAAAAGAAAGTGAAGCCACGAGATGAGGTAATTATGTATCCACTCATTAATTAATTATAAATTAGGTGTGAAGCCCCTCCTCTTTAGGTTATGGAGTTCTAATCAAGTATAGTAATATTCAATCGTCATTATACATGATATTTTGATCATGTATGGAAATAATTAGTTGTAATTATGACTTGGAGAACAGTTGTTCATATTGAAAAATGATGCTTCTGTTATTCCCAGAATCATCAAATGATATCAGAGATGTCACATGTTTAATTTATTAATTATTTATCAATTTTTCATTAGTTTCATGTTTTTTAATTTTCTTTTATACAAAGTGATTAATTTTTATATCTAAGCATCATCTTCTATTCTATTTCTTTATTCAAAAATAATTTAACTAGTAATCGGTTAATGTTTAAAAATAATGAAGCAAACCATTCATACCATCTAGAGTGGTGAAATTATCTAACTAGAGAAAAGCGGAGTGCATGGAACGTAACCACTTCAAATAAACAATGTAATTTTTTTTTACCTCTATATCATGTGATAAAATCAGATAGATCTAATTTAATCAGATATAAGATACGAAAAAGTGGATTGATGGGTAGATCTAGACAGATTGGAATAGGGATTCAAGAACTACATGCAATGTAGTTACTATAAATGATGTGTAGTCCATATTATATCTTGGCTAGGAACATGGTGTGTCCCAGTGAGCCATGTATTGGAAACACTGCACTTGGATAGATGATCCATGAAACTACGAGGCCACATTACACATATTCATAGTACACACTATGTATAATGGGTCTTTCCTTAGGCAGGAAACACACCCAATCCTAACGAATGTATTATGAACACAAGAAAAAGACATTACATGCCATGTAGACTACTCCAGAAAATGTTCCTAATTATTTAATAGAGAAAAATTAAATATATATTCAAACATATTATCATTTTTTCTATGTTTTATTTATTTGAAAAATTTCACAATATATTGTATTATTGATAACTATATATTAAATAAATTCCATGTTAAAAGTCTTGATAAGAAAACAATGTTTTATCCATATAATCTTTTGTAATTTATAAATATTAAATGAAATTAATTTTTTTAAACTTAAATATGGGGGGTTATATTTACATCGATGGAATTAATATAATTGGATAAATTCATGGCACATTATATTAATTAATAAACAAATTTATGTAATTGATAACATGATTTAAAATTTATTCTTATTTCTTTATTTGGGGATAGTCATGAGATTATACCAACCCTTTGTATGGAATGTCATTACTATAAGTTTATTTGATTAAATTAAAAAATATGGTTTAAATTTCCTTCCATTCCCCTTATTATGCATGGGAATGTGTTCCCATGGTTTATTTTTTGTAAACCCCTTTTATACAGTCCATTACATCCTCTCGCCTATATGTGATTAAAATCTTATGTAAGGATAGAGCTCCTTATAGAGTTGGGTAAGTTAAATTCAAGTGGATTGGGTGAAACCAATTTAGATAATTCATAGGATCAATGGTGGAATAGTACAACATGAACTTAGCTATGGTTCAAGGTGTGTTATCCCCTAGGGTCGAGGGTTTGTTTATCATCTGCTAGATATACTAACCATTCGATAGTCTCATGGCCATGCCACTTATATTTTATTTTGGTCAGTATAATGGTTAATTATTTATGAGTGTAATTTATATGTGATCGCATGATAAATTAATAACTTGCATGAAAGATGAAATAATTTTTAATCAAATTATGGGTAGATATTTTATTAGAAATGAATATTCTCTTAATTAAAATCCACTGAATTTTAACATTTATGTGAAATGATAAAAATGGGATTTATGAATAATGATAAAATACCTCAACCTAAAATATTATGTATGTATAAACTTTCACTACATATATTAGAATCTATTTCATAGTTCAAAGATCTTGAACAATCCATATTTGGGTGCCTTTAATTATCATGGAAAAATTATCTTGATATTTTGGGATTACTTGTCATAGTTTAAGTCAAAAGTCGACTTCCAAATTATAAATTTATATAACTAAGAAAAGATTGTTGAGGACATATATAAAAAAGTATTTCAACTTTGGGGATTCCACTTAATGGATCAAGGAATTATGAGTTATTGGGGATTCCATTTATCATGATGTTTTGTGTATCTCCTTTGCCCAGGTTCTCAAAAATTGTCAAGTAATTCTTCAAAACAAGAGAGAAGAGGGAATTAAAGGGGGAAAAGTGGTTCAATGTCCCATCAGAGTCTGTAACACATAGAGTTGTGCCAAGGACCTGCGTGGCCCAACTGGGCGATGCACCTGCTCGACCTCGCTGGACCATACTAGGATCAGTGTCGGGTTGCAGTCTCGACCCTTCGGGTCAGTCCCTTCACTCCCATCACTCACCCACATGAAAAATGGACAGTTGCACCATGAACTTTCTAATCTGGGTCAATGAAATTTTCCATTGTGGCCCAACTTTCACCCTCAGTAATACCATGATTTGGGATAATCCTCCGCACTCACTAAAATAACTTTAGTTGACTTAATTATCTTCGTTAATTTCTCATGTCACGTGTTGAAATTATCCTCCTATATTCCTCAAGTAACTTGATTTTATAAACTCTTCAAGAAACTCCTCAAACCTCATTACATGACCCCTATGTCAGGTTGAATCACAAATGGGCTTTCTTCTTAAGAGTAATCCCCAACCAATCCTAATTAGGGAATCCCTCTTGGAGTATTCCCCTAGTCTTTTGGGCTAGAACCAATGACCATCACTTTCATTTCACATTTAAGGGTTCATTTCTCCATACCCTCGCCCACCATTGGCTTGGCTTATTTTTCCATAGGCCCGACCTCTTTAATTAGTGAAATAGAAAGTGTGTGGTTTTTTTAATCTTTTCACATCCTATTGTTTCTCAAACCAAGCATAACTCACATGGGATTAGAGATTTTTGATGAGTACAATATCTACAAAATATAATTCAAATATTGAACTAAGATAACTTTTATTCCCACCATAATTGGGATATGTAGGCAACCTTCACCTAAAGCCCGATCTCACTGGATATCCGATTTAGGAATCCAACCCTAATTCCCTTAATCTAGGAATCCTCCTTAGGAGTAATCCTTGAATTAATCCCCCCTAGATATCCATGAGTTAAGATATACCTCATGGACCTTGTTAATCAAGGGAATACTCTTTAAGAGTAAGCCCCAACCTATTTCTCTTAAAGAATCATACAGCCCTGTGAAATTTATAGAACCACGTGGGATTTGATTCCCATCTAAGTTGGATACGTAGGAAGCCTCCCTACAGTTCAAACCCAAAACTCCAAATCAAACCTATTCTTATTTGCCAATGTTCCCAACGGGGTATAATCCAACTTGTAAAATCATATCCTTTTTAGGTTCCTTGGGTTTATTAGGCATAAGTGTCACACCAATCTTTGACTAAGCACCTTCTGGTTAGATGTCCTTACCAACTGAAATTAAACTACCAGGTTAAGTCCTTATCACATGAACTTAAAAGGTATTATGTGTCCCACTAAGTGGCACTGAACTATGAGGGTTCTTATTCCTTTCACAAGGATACTTAGGTAACCCATTTATGTGTATAATCCGAAAATCAAAACATCTTTTTTCTACCTACATGACCATAAATTCCAGAGTTCCACACTGAGTGGCTTAAAAACCAGCATCATCATAACAATTAGTAAAAGGATCTCTAAGGAGTATATAAGCGGGTACCATTGATGGAGAACCTGAAATACGTAAGGATATCTCCATTAATGAAGAACCTTGAACACATATGGATGATTCTAAATTCCACACATGCTAATGATTGATTGAAAGTTTCAAGGGAGACATATTTTATACTGGTTAAATTAATAAGGATTCATGAACATATCTTAAATCTATAATAGAGTCCCAAAGTATGCAATATATCCCCCAAAAAGGGTGTGATGATCTTGACCTACCATCCTCTTGACCATTATGAGTTCTTAAGTATCGTAGGTCCAAACCTAATGAACAATTTCCTTTGGAAAGTAAGTTCCTTTGGATACAGAACCGTTGGATGTTTCCAATTCCATAAATAAATCCGATGGAAATTGTCCGAAAGTAGTGATTTTTAACTAAAACACACGTTTTGGGAAAAACAACATTATAGAAAGAATAAAACTTATGAAATTATGTACCAAATATTGATGAAAATGGTATTACCTTTGAGTTATAGAGTGTAATGAAACCTTTTTTGTCAAATTTTTATATATGGGACTGTGAACTATTTGTTAAGGCTAGCACAAACAAAAAAACTTACACTTAAATGCATAAAGTATATGTTTATAGGGAAACCCAAGGAAACAAGTGGATACCCTCTATACAACCCTTCAGATATAAAATTTACTTTTATAATTCATTCCATTTTTATTGAGAGGGACCACATACTCAAGGAAGATGGTGGGAGTAATATTGGATTCAATGAAGTTTATGCTCAAGATATAAAATATTGTGTACAGAAATGGATTCAAAAGTTATATATAGAAGAAGTTGTTACTAAAACACATGTTCTACATAATTGTGCTAGAGAGGAAAGAGAGTAAGAAAGATATGGTTTTATAGTCCCCGATGATGGTGACACGTTATTGGTATAAAATAATGATCTTATATTATATAAGGAGGAAATAGAGAGATTTTAAGAAATAAGATGGAAATAAACCCTGAATTATGAGATGGATTTCATGAATCAAATTAGAGTTTCAGATCTGATCGATCTGATAGTTGACGTAAATCATGTTTTGTGTAAATGGGTATTGAAGTGAAACTTTTAAATGAAACAAAAAGTAAAATACCTATAAATCACAGATAGAGGATAAAGTATTTATACAATGACAAGGAATTGACTATGACAAAACCTTTTCTCCAATTTCCATTTCTAAATCCATTAGAAGCTTGTTTTCCATTGAAAATTTACTTGACCATGTGATTTTGTAAATGTATTTCAAAACTAATTACACTAATAAAAACCTTCAAGTTAATGTGTATATGACATAACCAAAAGTTTTTTCACTCTAAGAAATGGAAAAATGGTATAAAAGTTGAAAATATCCATTTAAGTATTAAATAAATAATCTATTTCATAAAATATTTGATTCTATGAATCTATAATAGAATTAGGTTTCATTAAGAATGAATGTGGACCATGTGTTTACAAGGGGATTAGTGGGACTATAATTGTTTTCACTATAGTATATGTTGATGACATATTAATAATTGGAAATGAGATTCCATCCTTTAAATAGGTTGAGGAATGGTTGAGAAAGTGCTTCCTTATGAAGGTCTTAGATAAAGCATCATGCATTCTATGGATCAAGATCACGTGAGATAGATCCCAGAGTCTGCTGAGACTAATTTAAGGTATAAACATTGACCTGAAACCAATTATTTTAATTATGGAACAATCTAAGATGGGATTGGTTCTGGTGTCAAATGGTATACATATTTCCAATAAAATTTGTCCTCAAACAAAAGAGGAAATAGAGATATGGGTAATATATCATATGCTTCTATGATAGTATCCATCAGGTACATCATGTTATGTATGACTATTGATGTTGACTATACTTTAATCATGGTAGGAATATATAAATTATATCCAAGTGAACAATATTGGAATAATATTAATACTTTCCTTATGTATCTTAGGAAAACTAATTATATGTTTCTAATTTATGGTGAAGATTAAGAGAATTTCATTATGGGTTATACAGATTCTAGCTTCAAGACATATCAGAATGATTTTATGTCACTGTCTGGATATATCTATTGTATGAATGGGGGATTTGTGATCTTAGATATTTTAGAGTATCCAATTTTCGCGTATTTTATAGTGGATTCTATGTATATTTTTTTGGGTGTAGCCAAGTACGATTTATGAATTCACATGTTTTCCCCTTATCTTGATATATCCCCTAATAATAAATAACCTATAATAGATTAATGTGATAACACATCAGTGGTGTCTCTCTCCATATAGATAAGGTCACTCCAAATGAAAAATATAATACATAAAAAGTATCATCTCATGATATTTTTTTCTCAATGAGGAGAAGTGGCATAGTGCATATTATCCATAGGGGAAAACATGGTAGACCCCATAACCATTACATTATCTCATAATAGGCATGAGTATCATGTGAGAGCTCATGGAATGAATTTTATTGGTAGTTTTATCTAATTTATGTTGGGTTATGTTTGAGTTGGTTCCCTAGAACAAACCTATTTATAACTTGGAAACATTTTTTCATTATTAATGGTGTTTTCTTATCAGTTAAAAAAAAGTATCCTCTGCATGAAATTTTTATGTGATAATGTTCTAAGAATTCATATCATGCTGAAAGGTCATATAATTTCTCGGATGGGATTAGAACGTAGAGGATCCACAACATCAATCTTGAATAAATGATCTACATTAGGTTTCTATTTTCTTAATTTAAACATAAAATATAGGCTATTATGGGTAGGAGGATCATAAGACACTGATAAAACTTATTATGGTGTTATACTTTAGTAATCCCCATGATATTAGCTTATTAGAACAAACTCACTAATAAGAAATTCACATTTCTAGGTATAATTAGATGTTCTTATATGAGGATTCATGTATTGGTCCTTATAATTCATTATTATCATTATAGGATATTTTGAATCATGTTATTTTATTAATTTATGAAACTCATGATGATATATTCTCACAATAATTTAGGATATATTGGGTGTGTCGCGAGTGATATCACATTAATGGATAACATGAGAAAGTATTTATCCATTCTATCCTACAATATGAGATGATATCTTCGGCAATTTGATGGGACTAGAACTTCATGTATAAAAATGTGGTGATGGTCTTTGGTGAGAGAGTTAATTTATATAATTTCAAAGAAAGAGACATAAATAATATATTTTGATGGAAACAACATTCAACCTTATTGATTTGTGTTATTGTGATAAAGAGATTGTATTAAACAGAAAGTCTCGAGATGATGTTTTATGATTTTTTGACATTAACTTTTTTTTCTATAGGTTCATTGGTGTGTTAAAGATTCTAACATGGGACTATCGGTGGTTATTCATTATTCCACTATGAAGGGGGGTAAGAGGTTCAAAAATTTAGTGTATCCATAATTGAAGTTAAATTAATGTAATTAATTTAACCAGTTAGAGTAAATAATATTTATTAGGGTATAGTTGATTTCCATAATTTAAACACATTTTATTTAAAAGAATAAGTGGGTTAAATAATTATTATTATTATTTATTTTCATGTTTGGGTAACATAGAATATATTATATTTATCTTATAATAATTTAGTGACATTTATTTATTAAATAGTCATTATTCATATATTGATAAATGGATACATGGGAAATGAGTAAAATATTGATGGATCGTTTATAAGTGGTATAAATGATATTTTTTATATTCTTAATGAATTTAAAATTTTAATAGATGAAGAATAATAATAATAATATTCTTATTAATCGACATGGGGTCAACTAACAATATTAAAGATGGTTAGGGGGATTGCGTGTGATTTGAAAACCCTAAACCTGATATAAAAAATGAATAATAATAACTCTTTATTAAATATTTTATTTTGGTGAACAAAATAAAGTGGTTTATATTCACAATCCCCGGAGTTAATTCTATCTTCCTCCACACTCAATAATTTGGGAGAAAATCTTGTATTCTTCCACCTTTAAGAATAATATTGTTGCGGTGAACCATGAATAACCTAGTGTATTAGGATTATCCATTCTAGAACCTAATGATTCTTTAAAAACATTCAGATATTGTTGTCTATGTGTGGATCACAACTAGATGGATCCAATACATGCATTCAGAAATGAAATTGTTTCCCTCAGAATTCGGGGATGACCGCCTTGATGGGAGATTCAAACATTCCGATCAGTTTCTAATGGGTTTGTTCGTAGAACCGGAAACATCCAATGATTCCACATCCATTTGGACCTACTTTCCAAAGGTAGGCGCTCATTAGTTTGTGGACTGATGAGGCTTAGAAATTTTCATTGGTCGAGAGGATGGTAGTTTGGACTCATCGCACCTTTTTGAGGGGAATTATTGTCTACTACGGGACTCTCTTTATAGATTTAAGCTATGTTCGTGAATCCTTATTACATTACCAATTATAAAATGATCTTTACTTCAAATATGACAATCAATGATTAAATATTTAGGAAATTTAGATAATCTTTTATATGTATTCGAGGTTCTTCATAAATAGAGAATCATCTGTATTTATTTAGATATTCTTGGTCAATGGTATCCTTCGAAACATTTATATAGAAGTCTCTTGGTCATTATGATGACCAGGCTGGTCTTAAAGCCACTCAGTGTGGCACTTGAAGTTTATTGTCATTCAGAAGGACATGGATTAATTTAGGGTGGGGATCAAACCCGCAGATGGGCTACCTACGTATCCTTTGTTAAGAGAAGGAATCAGAACCCACATTGTTCGAGTAAGGGAGTATGATGTTTATGATTGATGACTCAAAGAAGGATGTCAAAATTACTTTTACACTCTAAGATCACGTGAGTCATGCTCGGTGTGAGAAACAAGAGGTATTGGTAAACATTAGACAATTGGGCCATGAATGATGCAATCATAAGAAATAATGTGGGACTTATGTATGTATGACTGCCCAGATAAATGAAGATTAGGATTTACTTCAGGGAAGAAATCCAGGAACAGGGTCCATAAAGGTATATGTGCTTCATAGAGATTTGAATACTCTAACTTGGGGCTTACTCCTAAAAAGGAGCCCCAAATTAGTATAGGACTTATGATTGGGTTTTACTCTTGAGAAAGAATCCCGGATCAAAGGTAAATTAGGACTGGTTAAGAGGAATTAAGACTGGGGCTTACTTTTTAAAAGGAGTCCCAGGTTAAGAGACTTGAAAAATTAAGGGACTTTGGGCTTACTCCTGAAAAGGATGCCCATATTTGAGACTGGGGCTTACTCTTGAAAAGGAGGCCCAGATTAAGAGAATTATGGTTAGGTCTTAATCCTAAAGAGGATTCCCATATTAGGGGACTGGGGCTTACTCCTAAAAAGGAGGCCCAGGTTAATGAGTTCTCTCATCGTAAAGGAAGAGGTTGAATGAATGAGATCTCAGTCTTTGGTGACATAAAGATGTGTAAATCACTAGGTTTTGAGACATATTCCACAGAATTCCTTTTAGATAAGGAAGTCAAATCAAGAAATCATGCCATAAATGGCTTTGAAGAGTGTTTTGAAGACTAAATCTTGAATAGGAGAGGTGGAATGGCTTAAGGGGGGTGAAATGGGCAAGAAGGGCACCCAAAAAGTCAGCGGCGCGCAAGTCCTAGCAGGTGTGTAGGTAATGCGTGGGCGCGCAAGTCCTGGTCACACAGGTATACCTGCGCGACACATGGGTACTTGCGCGACGGTTAACCAGAAGGGTAATACTTGAGCGACTCTTGGTTAAAGCCTTTATAATCCTCTTGAGGTTCTTTCAGAATAGTGGCGCGCAAGTTCTATTGAAAGAGTTAGGCGGCGCGCAAGTGTAGCCATTTCCCTTAAGGGATGGCCACTCAGGCGCGCAAGTGTTGATGAGTTTCAACACTTAGGCCTTCCTCCCCCACTTTAGATCTTCCGTTCTAGGTAAGAAATTACCTTAGAAGTGTTTCAGAAACTTTGATAAGAGACTAGGGCACTGGGAGCTCAAATCTGAGTTTCTGAAAAATTCCTCCTCGAATGGGGGGCCCACAGGGTTTATTTATAGGCTGGAGAAGACCCGGGTGGTTATCACTTAGGTCATGCAAGTCACTTGCATGACCACTAGGCGGCGCACAATTATACTTGTGTGACCATGAGGGAACTTGCGCGACATATGGGCAATGTTCTCCTTGTTCATCCCTTTGTCAATTTTTTTTATGTTTCTTCAAAGGATGAATCAAATTGGACTAAGGTATTTCCCTTTTCCAAACTTTAGACTCTGTGACAAAAAGTATATTCAACAAAAGTCCCCCCTCAGAGTTGGATCCAGAGAGAAAAGAGGATTTGACTCTGAGGAAAAGAAGAAAACCAAAGGAAAGGCGGCGCGCAAGTTTTCAGGGCGCAACACTGGGTGCGCAGGTTCTTGTCGCGCAGGGCTAGAGCACACTGGATGGAGCGCGCTGGTTGGAGGCGCGTAGGTGAGCCTCCTGACCTATAAATGTGTGGTCCTTTGTCGTGCATCACATCTGATTCTGGATTCTCGAACTCTCGCCAAACAAGTTTCTCATGTTCCGCTGTTTCTTTGTTTTCGCGATGTTGTCAAGTTAATAGGACTTGCGTGGTGATACTTGCATGCCAAAAACTTGCACGACATAATAACACTTGCGTGACACATCCATACTTAAGCACCTTAATTCCTTAGACATTTTTCTAAAATTTCTTCACAAATTTTATGAAAAATCAACTTACTTAAAAGTTTAATTTATTCAACTTTAGTGCAGAATCAATGGCTCTTAGACCCGGAATAGTTGATGAACTGGATAGAAAGCGGATTGATGATATGATGAACATCATTAGCCAAGATTATTATACTGTAAAAGATAGCACTCTTCCGGATTTGGCTATGTATCTGAATAAATATCATCTCGAATTTCCTCAAAGAACTTATCTACCTTTGTATGGCTATAGTCATCTGCGAGAAGTCAATATTCCAGAAGCAAAGAACTATCTTCCATTTTCGTGGTTTCAGAATTACACCAACTTTGCTTCAACGAATATCTCAGGTGGAGGAGTATTTCTAAATGCTGGAACAGTGGAGAAGGCCTATATGATGCATCATATCCCTTGTACACCGGATCTGGAAGATCATACACCTGATCTGCAACCACATTGTCATCCTTCAATCTTCTGAAACGCTCAGATGGATCAATCCAAAGGCTGGAAGACAAGTTGGGACTTCCATCCTGGGGGAGGCGTGAAGCCAACTCGGATGTGGGCATACTGGGTATGACAAACCTGTGCAGAGTTTGTCGAGGATCTTAGGGAAAATGCAATATATGAAGCTGTCTGGGTTGGGCAAACATATGTTTACAGACATGATAAATTCGTGCTAGAGATACTCATCCACTGGATCCCAACAACTAATTCTTTCCATCTAACTCATGGATAAGTAGGTATCAGTCTGTGGGATGTCCACAAGATCTCAGGGGCTCTAATTTTGGGCGATATGTATGATGAATTGATTCCTCCCAAGGTGACTTGGAATGATTCAGAGAAGACTCCTGCTTTAGCTCGGGAATTATTTAAGACCTTCCAAAGGCTCAAGAGTTTAGAGACCTCGTTAACTCATTCTAGAAAGAATATTCATCCAGAGGAGTGGATGAATATATTTCTTATTGAAAAGAAAGAGAAGGATCCAAAGGAGAATGAGCCGAAGGAGAAAGGATCCAAGAAAAAGAAATCCCTGGATAAGAGGCCCAAACGTCCTACCACCTGCCCAAAACCTGAGAAGAGGGGTACTCCTGGCACATCTTGGCCAACTCTAGAAGCATGAGAGTTTGAAAAGTGGGGATATGAGGTGAATCAAAGGATCCCAAAGAAGTCTCATTTGGTGGGCTTCTTGGAAATGTGGCTTGGCATGTATCTCTTGCCGGTCAGGGATTCGAAGGGAGGCATCAGGCCAGGGACCTTCATCATTGTGGAAAAGTTGGCAGAGGGAAAAATGGTTGGGTTGGATACCCCCATTTTAGAAAAGATTCATAGCATTTTACTTCATGTCTTCATGGGTAAATCTCTTTTACGAATAGTGGGACCATTTCAAGTTTTATGGGGATGGATCTCCACTCAATTCAGGACTTACAATGTACAGAATGGATTACAAATCCCTAGAAGTTCTTTTAGGCCATCTGTGCAAGCATTATCTAGAGTTTCTCCATTAGATGTTAATGCCTATGACATGAAAGTGAGGCTGAGCATGTTTAAGGAATTCAACTTCTTTCCCTATGGAAATTGACCAACCGGGCAGTTTTTTGATGATGGAATAGCCCTCTTGGATTTGAGGGCATACATTCCAGCTTGTAGGGATGGTGTGCTAGTTTCCAGGATTGACAGAGAAATTATATGTGAGGCCTATGCTCCATATATATTTGCACATCAATTAAAATTTCTTCAACAGATTGTTGTATCTCCTCCAGTACATGTCAGGTTAGAGAAACATCTGATGGTTGATTGAAAACTATGGCTATTGACGTCCAGGGAGAAGACTAGGGCGGTATTTGATCTACCAGTTGAAAAAGTGGCTCATAACTTGACTACATATTATGTCGAGCACTGGATAGAATCATACCCAAAAGGGGTATTGAATCACCCAGTTTATCAGGTGGGGAAAAGGAAGAGGACTGTAGAGAAAGAAACCCTTCCTCATGAAGGTGATACTTCCCCACCTGAAGCTGATTCAGCGGATTCTTCCTCTAGAACTAATTCACCGGATTCCCATGATGGGGATGATGAGGCACAACTAGTGGAAAAGTAGTTTCGTGCCCAATATAATCCTCTGCCCAGAATTAAAAGACCCACTTCATCAACTCTTGGTGAGTTACTTCATTGTGGTAATTTAATCACTGCTACTTTATAAAGCAATAAGTCTTATTTTCTTATTCTCTATCTGTAGTTGTAGGATCTGGGAAGAAATTGAAGTCAAATATTGTAGGACCTTCCTCACAACCTTCATATCTAAGACCAGAGGCTATCCAGTTATGGCAGGGTTTATATTGTGGTAATGAGACCGCCTGGCTGGATTTTTGTGAGGGCCTACAACTTCCTGGAATAGGAAATCTTCTGGCTTCTACAGATATCCAATACGAGGATAACCCCAATGAAGTGCGGTCTTACATCAGAGAGCTAGAGATGATCATATATTCCACTGATGAATTTTTTCTTGTCACCAGGCGGGTGAAGGAAATGATTGATCGTGGTGCCACTGAAGGGGTTGGGGGTTCTGGAGATGAGGAGTGGCATGATTATGTGGCTTCTGAAGATGTAAGTTTTCTTTCCTTATTTTCTTTGCAACTTGATTCCAGTCGAATCTTTGTTACTTAAGGAAATTATTTTCTTCATCTTACAGCTCGCAAAGAAAGGAACTGAGGTTCCTTCACCACAGTATAGCCCTGGTGGTACTGCCATCAGGGCTGCTGCTAATTCTCCTCGTAAACCAGGCGAGATATCTCCAGGCCAGCAGTCCATGAATGAGGCGTTGGACATATCCTTCCATTCGCCAATTCATGTGCCAATAACGGAGACCACTGATACTCCCAAAAAACCAAATAAGAAAAGGAAACGAAGGAGGAAGTCCATAGCTAAATGATTCATTAGTAGTGGTAAGTCCTTCCGGTAATCATGAGTCTATACCCCTGACCACATGGTTACTCATATTTCTGAGGATTGCAGGGGCTTCTTCAATTTCCCCCCTGAGGGAAAAGACTGATCCTCCTTCAAAGACCACGGAGGGTGTCGTGGAACAATCACAAATACTAGCTGACTTGGCTGCTCCTGGAGAAGAGCTAGTATTTATTCCTAGTATCCCTCCTGCTGCTATTGTAAGAAGAGAAGAACATGTTTCTGGTAAGTCAACAATGCTTCATAAAAATGTTGAACGAAACACCGACTGACTTCCATTCTGTGATACTTCAGGTTCAACTCCTACATTAGAGCTTCTGGCGACTGTTGCAACTGATGTTGTGATTTTACCCAAAAATGTTGTCCAGGGTCAGGGGTTGCAGGACGTAAGTCATCAATAAGACACATCAAACGCTCCCACTAGTGAGACTAAACAGGATTCCGAAATATCATTGGATGAAATGATGAATCATGGCATGTCTTTCGAAGAATTTTATGATCATGCTAAGTTTCCATGTGATTTAGAAGACCTTGGGCATGAGTGTTATCCTTCGCCCAGTAAATTTTCTTATAATTTACACTTCTAATCATGACTGAAAATAATATGCAGTTACATCCACAGAAGCTGCTGAACTGCCAATGCCTGAAGAGGGTGTGTACATTGATGTCAACCCTACCATTGCAGAAACATTAGCTCAAGTAGAGCTAAACCCAGTAAACCCTCTTGAGGCCCATCTTGAAGATCCTTTTGAGATTGGGAAAGATGGGGAGGATTATTCTCAGGTTGTTGATCCACCGTCGGGTAAGGGATAACAATATTTGTGATTGTACTTAATTTGAAAGACAATCAATTCTTTTATTGTCCTTTAAAGCTAGACAAAGTTTTCAATTAATCATGCAGGGCTGTCAACTGCAATGGCTAGATCTGGAGGTGAGGCCTCAGCCTCTTCCCCAACGGGAATTTAAAGTGATGTAGCACAGGTCCGGGGGAAGGAGTAGAACAGGGCACTTCCTTAAGTGCATTAATCCCAGATTACATTCCCCCCTGTGATGATGATGTTGAATCAGACCCATAGGTGCTTAAAGCGTTTAGATTTTCATGATGCAAGGCATGGAACAACATATGGAAAATCATATCTGAGCTGCCATTAGAAGAGATTTCATAGAAGATCCCTAGATTTTCATCCCAGTTTTTCATGCTAGGACTTGGCTGTTTTGGATATGAAAAGATCCATGCCGCGGTGAAATGGGTCATCCTCAGGAGGGAGCAGGAGAAAAAGTGTCGAGAAGATCTGACCAGGGTGAAACTATCAGTTAACATTGGAAAATTTGAGGCTGAAGTATCCCAAGCTGAGGATGATTACGCTGCCAAGATGAAGGATCTAAAGTATAAAATCAATGAAAAATTCGTCCAACAGGTGCAACTCTAGCAACAGTTAGATGCTGTTACTGGGGAACTTGACCAACTCAATAATTCACTGGAGGGAGTTCAAACGAATGGTATGAAGACCATTGCGGATGCCAAGAAAGCACTCCATCAGGCTGAAAAGAGTGAATTTGGTCAAGTGTATGAGCTTCAAGTAGCTTATGATGAAGCTCAGGATGTAGTTCATCAATTTAAGACTTATTTTGACAGTCTTTTGTAATTCCTTGGAAAAGAGAAGAGACTCCAATCTGTGGATGTCCTACTAACTCTTGTGCATCAATGAAAAACACTTTCACCTTCACTCATTTGTACCTCCATTCTCTTTTTCTACATGCTTTAGATTTTACCTAAGCCAATGGGCCTAGTAAGCATACTTTGATTTTTACTAGGATTAATGTAAATAACCCTACAAACATTGAACCTTTTAATTGCTCAATATTACCTAAATCATACAAAATGTATGTTTAGTGAGCATGGAAATTGACTTTTATTCATAGTTCCTTTGTATTTTGTGGGCAGTTTAAAGTCATGCACGTCAGACATAAAAAGGCTAATGTTTAAGGTCGAAATAGCTTTGACCGAATGAATTAGAATTGACTCAATTCCTTGAAAATTCATCTGAAAACATAGTACCATACTCAATTATGAGGGAAAAATATGTAAACTATGACTTAAGAATATTTTAATCTGAGGAATGATATGAAAAAGGGCTAAAAGACATTAAAAGAAGTAGTTCCCAAGAATGAAGTTTCCATTATTTAACAAACCCGTTAGGGGGTTGAATTATGCAGGGCCACCTAAGGGAATTGGGTGATTAGTTAAATAAAATAGTATCTTTTGGCTAACAAGTCTATTATATAGACTGTTTATGCAAGGCCGCCTATGGGCATGTGCTGCATAGTCAGGCAAAATAACTCTTAGAAATTTACTTTCCTAGTGCTAAAAGTCAATGAAAGTTTATGGAGATTAAAATTTTCCAAAGTATAGAGTTTGTTGTATGGAAAGAGGTACTTGAATATGGAGAAGATATTTCCAAACCAGATTATCGAATAACTGAATAGATATCACTCCTACGAAGGTCTGACCCAAACGTAGGGAAGGAGAATATAAACAATAGACTTGAATACTTTTCAGATCATGAAAATGGATATGGGACAAATATGTTAGGGATGGCTATTTTTGTGGATCCCTACATACTTTCATTTAAGACCAATAAGGAAAAAATCGGCTTTCTTTGTAACACCCCGAGCTTCCACGATACGCTTCTCATTCAATAATGCAATAGCTTGCATTGTACTCAACTTCGAGATCTAAAACACCGCGACTAATCAAAGTAGCCGTTATGAATAGTAATAACCAATTTTTAAAATTATAGAAATTTTATATTTCAAAATGGACTTCATTTTTGTATTCGTAATATCTAAATTATCCAAAGTTGAATTTTTTGTAATTTTCTGAGAACTTCCAATTTTTTATGAATAGTGAAAAATACTTAAAAACAACTTTTTTAATAAAAATAATTTATAGTGATAAATTATACTATTTAGTGGTTTTAAAGTATAATTAGAATATATTTTTACCATTTTATCCAATGGTTGTCATTAGAATTAATTTAACATTGAAATTAGACATAAACAATTGCCAATCTTTTGATATAAATTGTTTCTTAAAAACACGCTATTTGTTGTGACAGCGGGAATTAATTATAAAATTAATTAATGCAACTTATATGTTTGGAATTTTGTAAAATAGAAATAATTTTTGAATTCGGAATATCAATTATAGCTTAGAGTGAAATTTTGGCCTTGTTCTGAAAAACTTCAAATTTTGATGAATAGTGAAACCACTAAGTGGTAGTTAAATAACTGATTTTTCGTTTAAATGAAATATTACCACTTCTGTGATTTTATTTTCAAAAATCCAACATACATGGTTGTCATTAAGAAGTAAAATGTGGTTCAATGAGATTAAAATAATTTTTTGGTGAATAGTAACTTTTAAGTTCTTAATCGCGATTAGAGGTAATTAGTGTAGTTTAAGGTACAAATAATGTTTTAATAATATGAGACGAGCATGAAACTTGTCCTACTCCTATTGGATGAGTCATGGCCGACCAAGACAACCCATGGGTCAACTTGGGGACCCCATGGAGCCACTTTAGTTGGAAAATGACATTAATATATATTTATTTAATGTTAAAATTAAATTGACACAAACATGAGTTATTTTACTAAAACAGTTTTTAAGTGGGGTTACACAAGTCCAAATTTTGACTATAAATATTCATTAGAAAGATAAAAGGATTTCCTACATCATAGTATTTTTTTAATAATTTTTAGACATTAAATAAATTAAATTATTTATGACATCATTATGATGCAGTGATGACCTCATTATTTAACGATTTAAATAAAATGGGAAGATAATGCAAAATCCAAGGCTTACACTTGTCCAAAGCCTATTGGATGAGGATATTTAGAAACCTTATCACCTTAGCCTCGAATTATATAGGTTTGGGACCTTTAGAATCCGAAAATAATTGTGAAATAATGTAACATTTCAATCCTTCCAAAAGTGCCCCTCCTCTCCACTTATAAAAGGCCCGCACCTATCCCACCTCATTTACACTTTCAAGCCATTTGGCTCGGCCAACCTCTGCCCAAATACTCTCCCAACTTCCCCATCTTACTCCTAGAAGCCTCACTTTGGGCAGAACGCTTCTCAAGGAAGCCTTTGGCTCAAATCAAAAAGAGTTACCCGATTTTGAGGTAATGTCTTTTCTAATGTTGTTTTGTTTTATTTTTCTTCTCCAACCCCCTAAATTCTTTTTATTCATTTCTTTTGTCACAACACCAGTATCCTCAATATACTAGGATGTTGTTATAAGAAGTATTCTAGCTACACTTACACACACCTACATCTAATGGTTAAACAACATACGGTTTCTGTGGATGGTGAATTTCTGCCTCACGAAACGATGATTGTTCAACACTCATATAACACCTTCAAAGGTGGCCATTAAGATGTCACTATTTTTATATATGATATATAATATGTTTATGTTTTACTTATGCTTCTGTATTTCTCATTTATGGCATACTTTATGATTTCCATTATGGGTAAAACGCGATAATTTCATTTTAGGAAGTGCGGACTACCGCCCCCTCAAAGTGATTTGAATCGTTAATGCCATATGTGGGATGTATAAAGGATGAAGAAAATGGTATTATACACTATATTATACTGGAATTATATTATACATTTATATAATTATGATTTAGTTCCATTAAATATGAAATTGAAATGAAAGTAGCGTTCATGCGTACGTACGGCTTACCGTCTCCATGAACGGTGCATTTCATTTCTTACCTCTAAATGTTACGTAATATTATAAATGAATGTATATACTGGATATATAAGATATATATGACATATAAATCATGAATATAATTCTGGATATAATGTATATTCTACCACATTAACAACTTGTAATTATAAGAAGTTTATTGTTGACTCAAGTTACCAAAGATCGACAAAACGACCGTTATTAACTTAAATAATTACATAATGTTCATATCATTGTAATAAGTGATATAAAAAGGATAATGAAATTAAAAATGGTTCTTAATAAGGTATATATTAACTCTAGTTTATTATTCAGGAGGTTAAAGAACGGTTGAGTCAAGTCAGACACGAGGTAAGGGAATTTCTTAACCCAATTTCCATTCTTTGGGTTAATCTCCTACTTTCAAATTATGTCATGATATTATTATCTCCTATCTTGTATTTGTACTTTCTTTATGTGTACTTATAGTTAATACACATAATAGATCTATTTTATTTCAAAAATGATCTTTGTAAGGACTTCATCTCAATCTCCTTTCATTGAGGCATATTTCGTTTTATACACAACTTTATTTTATACGGTGTATAAACCCCTTTGACTTTTATGTTTATTCAAAAGGTTTTCTTTTATAACTATGTGATTTTTAAATGATTTCAAAAAAGAGATATTTCTCTCCAATATATGAAAATCCAGTGCAAATGTATACGTACTTAACGCAAGCTTAAAAATGTTTTCAGAAAACCCGACTCTCGAGTGTGTTAGACAGGAAGGGATTGGGCGTGGACCCATCATGGCCTGTAATTAGTCGAGCAGTCTCAGAATTAGTTATTTTGTTTTCAGAAGCTTGCATAATGTTTTCATAAAAACACTGGAGTATATTTGAGCAATTTTAAACGTAAGTATCTTCTAAAAAAATTGCATCGGTAGGTCTCATGAGACAACTAGACGTGGAATTGGCCGAGGCCCTTTCCCAATTTGATTTATGGTTTTGGCCGAGGCCTTAATCATTTTAGACGTCTTGGCCGAGGCCTTGAAAAAATGTTTCAGAATGTCTGGAATTATACATTCCCTCATTATGAAAGTGGTTATTGATATTTCATGTGATTATTCGTCTAGTAGAATATCCATGTGAGTAAGTAATGGAATTATTTTATTTTACTTTTTCCATATTATGATGAAGTTCAAGTTCAATAAGGCTTTTTTTAGTTATACATTGCCTTAAATGCTTATGTTTTCTTATAAAAGCTTCCGCAATATTGTTATCCTTACTGAGCATCTGAGCTCACCCCTTTCAATGTTTAAATATTTTCCAGGATGTGAAGAAGTGTATTATGACTGACTTGCAAGGATAGTCAGTGAAGATATGAGTGTGGACTATGAAGACCATGTTATTGTAGTTTGTTTAATTTTGATGTAATGAAAGACTTATGAATGTATCTAGTGTTTCCAAGGCTACTAAACTAATCGGTCTTTCGAGACTTGATCTTTTGTGATCATGCCAATGTTACGAAGTAATGCACCGACTCTGGGTAGCTGGGGTCGGGGCGTTACAGTTGGTATCAGAGGCAGTTTAGTACTAACCTTGGAAGCTAGATGTAGATAAACTCTGATTAGAATACATAGCCCAAAGATAGACTTTGAGGATTAGTATAGAAGAACTTCCTAGAATTTTGGTATTATAGAGATGTTATGAGTTTTCTGAGCAATACATCCCTGTCTGGATACGAGCAGGTAGAGGTGGCTCTGGCACAGATGTACCTACGGGTAAAACCCGAAAACACCGCTTTGAGCTAGACTCGAACGGGAACTGGTGCATGACAACGGGCCTTACTGCACTCTTGGTTACGACACTCCCGGGGGATATGCTTAGGATAATTCTCATTTTCTTTACAAACCACTATGAAGGGTTCTGAGTATATACTTCCTCGAAGAAATCATTTTTATGGTTATGGATTATATCCATAAATAGTTCAATTAGTGTTAAGTGTTTTACAAGTATGGAATTATGTATTTTATTTCATAAACTAATATAGTTTATGCCATTGTTTAGAAATGGCGCCTAGTGGAAGGAATGGAAACTGTATCAATGCACACACTCCGTGTAGGGATTGCCCTCCTGCTCAAGATAATTATTGTGGAGCTGGAGATACAACTGGTGCTGATCAACTTATTACCATACTGGGACAACTCACTCAGGTTATGAATAATAAACTTACTCATATGGAGCACCCTGATCCGCAACGTGGAAGATCAATGTTAGACCGCTTCATGAGGCAACAACCACCAACATTTAATGGGGGTACAAATCCGTTAGTAGCTGAGCAATGGATAAACACCTTAGAGAAAATATTCCACGCCTTGGGGAGTAGCGAAAGGGAGAAGGTTATCATGGAAGTTTACCGCCTCACTGGAGATGCCGATCAATGGTGGTCATTGATTCAAAATACAAAGGAAGATGATGACTTATCGAATATGGAATGGAGGGAGTTTAAAGAGCTTTTCCTAGAAAAATACTTTCCTCGTGACCATAGAGCAGATATGGAAAGGCAATTTCTGAGTCTGAGGCAGAATGAGGATGAGAATGTTGCAAAGTATGAGGCTAACTTTACAAGGTTAGCGAGGCATGCTGCAGATTATATACGTAACCCAAGAAGTAAGATTGATCGTTTCTTTGATGGGTTAAAACCATTTCTCCGTCGAGCTTTAGTATCACAATCCTTCTCATCATACGAAGATATTGTCTCATGTGCTATCAAGACAGAAATGGAATTATCTAAGTCTTATGACAACAAAGTAAAGCAAGAGAAGAAGAGAACGGTGGAACAAGAGACAGATAAAGGGAAAAAGGGAAAGAAGGATTTTCCATTATGTGATAATTGTGGGAAGAATCACCCTGGTACGTGCCTAAAAGGAATGGGAGTTTGTTATAAATGTGGAGAAAAAGGTCACCAGGCTCGTGATTGCAAGGGAAAGAAAGAGGCTATCAATGTTGAATGCTACAATTGTAGGGAAATGGGGCATTATGAAAATGAATGTCCTAAGCGTCAGGGAAACTTACCTCAGAAAAGGCCAAGGGATCAAGGACAATCTTATGTTGTTACTACAGTTGAAGCAGAATAACTAATGTATTGGTGCTTTTGGACTCATGGATTATATTCTGGTTATTAGAATAATGTGATATATATATAAGGATTGTACTGCAGTACTTGTTGAGTTCAGTAAGGTTTTAATATGATGAAGGTAATTATATTTTTAGTATGTGACAATAAGAGAAACTTTACTTTGTTTGGGGAATCTGATAAATTGATTTTGGAATTAAGAGACCTTTTAGAGAAAGTCTGGACAGAGGTATTTTGGATAAATATAAAGGTTGGAGTGGATTAAGTTGATCTTTGGATATTATTGTTTAAGGTTAAAAAATTTATGATGATTATTTTTTGAATATTATGATACTATGGTTTTAAGAAAAGGACAACCTGTAGGGTGGGGCATAACCCGTCGCGTCGGACAAAGCTGCAGGAATCGAACCCACAACCATAGTGCGACAGGCCTTTATTTCCTACCACTAGCCTACAGGAAGTCCCTAGTTATTACAAAATAATTTTACTAATCTAAATGGTATGTGTTAACATTTTTAACCTTATACAATTAGGATAAGTATAATATTTTTGAGTTCTATTATCTTTCTGAGTGAAAGATGAGTTGAAGCTTGAAACTCTAATTGTCAAGCATAAATATATATATACCTATCTCTTATTCAATGAATAAATTAATTCTTAAACTTTAGTTAAGGGATATTAAAACAAAAAATGTGTTATCCTAATACCTTATGTCTTGTTGAACTGATGAAATTTTAAATCAACATAGATTGAAGGCTTTGAGGCCCTCAATTTGACAGTTGATTGTGATTGATGACCTCAATCACTCCCTACGAATATTTACATTTTTCCTCCAATTATATGTCTCTAATTTCCACCAATGTTCTCCTTATCGAGATCATAATTTGGTGGTGACTTTCTTATTTCTATTTCCCTCTTATTAAGGCTAAATTTTATTAACCTTATTTCCGATGTGGGTTTTCCTCAAAGGTATTTTCTCTTTTCAACCTTTTATTTTCAAAGAAAAATTTCAAATTGTGAGGACGCAATTTATTGAAGGAGGGGAGAATGTAACACCCCGAGCTTCCACGATACGCTTCTCATTCAATAATGCAATAGCTTGCATTGTACGCAACTTCGAGATCTAAAACACCGCGACTAATCAAAGTAGCCGTTATGAATAGTATTAACCAATTTTTAAAATTATAGAAATTTTATATTTCAAAATGGAATTCATTTTTGTATTCGTAATATCTAAATTATCCAAAGTTTATTTTTTTGTAATTTTCTGAGAACTTCCAATTTTTTATGAATAGTGAAAAATACTTAAAAACAACTTTTTTAATAAAAATAATTTATAGTGATAAATTATACTATTTAGTGGTTTTAAAGTATAATTAGAATATATTTTTACCATTTTATCCAATGGTTGTCATTAGAATTAATTTAACATTGAAATTGGACATAAACAATTGCCAATCTTTTGATATAAATTGTTTCTTAAAAACACGCTATTTGTTGTGACAGCAGGAATTAATTATAAAATTAATTAATGCAACTTATATGTTTGGAATTTTGTAAAATAGACATCATTTTTGAATTCGGAATATCAATTATATCTTAGAGTGAAATTTTGGCCTTGTTCTGAAAAACATCAATTTTTGATGAATAGTGAAACCACTAAGTGGTAGTTAAATAACTGATTTTTCGTTTAAATGAAATATTACCACTTCTGTGATTTTATTTTCAAAAATCCAACATACATGGTTTTCATTAAGAAGTAAAATGTGGTTCAATGAGATTAAAATAATTTTTTGGTGAATAGTACCTTTTAAGTTCTTAATCGCGATTAGAGGTAATTAGTGTAGTTTAAGGTACAAATAATGTTTTAATAATATGAGATGAGCATGAAACTTGTCCTAATACTATTGGATGAGTCATGGACGACCAAGAAAACCCATGGGTCAACTTGGGGACCCCATGGAGCCACTTTAGTTGGAAAATGACATTAATATATATTTATTTAATGTTAAAATTAAATTGACACAAACATGAGTTATTTTACTAAAACAGTTTTTAAGTGGGGTTACACAAGTCCAAATTTTGACTATAAATATTCATTAGAAAGATAAAAAGATTTCATACATCATAGTATTTTTTTTATAATTTTTAGACATTAAATAAATTAAATTATTTATGACATCATTATGATGCAGTGATGACCTCATTATTTAACGATTTAAATAAAATGGGAAGATAATGCAAAATACAAGGCTTACACTTGTCCAAAGCCTATTGGATGAGGATATTTAGAAACCTTATCACCTTAGCCTCGAATTATATAGGTGTGGGACCTTTATAATCCGAAAATAATTGTGAAATAATGTAACATTTCAATCCTTCCAAAAGTGCCCCTCCTCTCCACTTATAAAAGGCCCCCACCTATCCCACCTCATTTACACTTTCAAGCCATTTGGCTAGGCCAAACTCTGCCCAAATACTCTCCCAACTTCCCCCTCTTACTCCTAGAAGCCTCACTTTGGGCAGAAAGCTTCTCAAGGAAGCCTTTGGCTCAAATCAAAAAGAGTTACCCGATTTTGAGGTAATGTCTTTTCTAATGTTGTTTTGTTTTATTTTTCTTCTCCAACCCCCTAAATTCTTTTTATTCATTTCTTTTGTAACAACACCAGTATCCTAAATATACTAGAATGTTGTTATAATAAGTATTCGAGCTACACTTACACACACCTACATCTAATGGTTAAAGAACATACGGTTTCTGTGGATGGTGAATTTCTGCCTCACGAAACGATGATTGTTCAACACTCATATAACACCTTCAAAGGTGGCCATTAAGATGTCACTATTTTTATATATGATATATAATATGTTTATGTTTTACTTATGCTTCTGTATTTCTCATTTATGGCATACTTTATGATTTCCATTATGTGTAAAACGCGATAATTTCATTTTAGGAAGTGCGGACTACCGCCCCCTCAAAGTGATTTGAATCGTTAATGCCATATGTGGGATGTATAAAGGATGAAAAAAATGGTATTATACACTATATTATACTGTAATTATATTATACATTTATATCATTATGATTTAGTTCCATTAAATATGAAATTGAAATGAAAGTAGCGTTCATGCGTACGTACGGCTTACCGTCTCCATGAACGGTGCATTTCATTTCTTACCTCTAAATGTTACGTAATATTATAAATGAATGTATATACTGGATATATAAGATATATATGACATCTAAATCATGAATATAATTCTGGATATAATGGATATTCTACCACATTAACAACTTGTAATTATAAGAAGTTTATTGTTGACTCAAGTTACCAAAGATCGACAAAACGACCGTTATTAACTTAAATAATTACATAATGTTCATATCATTGTAATAAGTGATATAAAAAGGATAATGAAATTAAAAATGGTTCTTAATAAGGTATATATTAACTCTAGTTTATTATTCAGGAGGTTAAAGAACGGTTGAGTCAAGTCAGACACGAGGTAAGGGAATTTCTTAACCCAATTTCCATTCTTTGGGTTAATCTCCTACTTTCAAATTATGTCCTATCTTGTATTTGTACTTTCTTTATCTGTACTTATAGTTAATACACATAATAGATCTATTTTATTTCAAAAATGATCTTTGTAAGGACTTCATCTCAATCTCCTTTCATTGAGGCATATTTCGTTTTATACACAACTTTATTTTATACGGTGTATAAACCTATTTGACTTTTACGTTTATTCAAAAGGTTTTCTTTTATAACTATGTTATTTTTAAATGATTTCAAAAAAGAGATATTTCTCTCCAATATTTGAAAATCCAGTGCAAATGTATACGTACTTAACGCAAGCTTAAAAATGTTTTCAGAAAACCCGACTCTCGAGTGTGTTAGACAGGAAGGGATTGGGCGTGGACCCATCATGGCCTGTAATTAGTCGAGCAGTCTCAGAATTAGTTATTTTGTTTTCAGAAGCTTGCATAATGTTTTCATAAAAACACTGGAGTATATTTGAGCAATTTTAAATATAAGTATCTTCTAAAAAAATTGCATCGGTAGGTCTCATGAGACAACTAGACGTGGAATTGGCCGAGGCCCTTTCCCAATTTGATTTATGGTTTTGGCTGAGGCCTTAATCATTTTAGACGTCTTGGCCGAGGCCTTGACAAAATGTTTCAGAATGTCTGGCATTATACATTCCCTCATTATGAAAGTGGTTATTGATATTTCATGTGATTATTCGTCTAGTAGAATATCCATGTGAGTAAGTAATGGAATTATTTTATTTTACTTTTTCCATATTACGCTGAAGTTCAAGTTCAATAAGGCTTTTGTTTTAGTTATACATTGCCGTAAATTCTTATGTTTTCTTATAAAAGATTCCGCAATATTGTTATCCTTACTGAGCATCTGAGCTCACCCCTTTCAATGTTTAAATATTTTCCAGGATGTGAAGAAGTGTATTATGACTGACTTGCAAGGATAGTCAGTGAAGATATGAGTGTGGACTATGAAGACCATGTTATTGTAGTTTGTTTAATTTTGATTTAATGAAAGACTTATGAATGTATCTAGTGTTTCCAAGGCTACTAAACTAATCGGTCTTTCGAGACTTGATCTTTTGTGATCATGCCAATGTTACGAAGTAATGCACCGACTCTGGGTAGCTGGGGTCGGGGCGTTAAATTCTTCCCAAGAATGAAGTTACCATTATTTAACAAACCCATTATGGGGTTTAATTATGCAGGGCCACCTAAGGGTATTGGTTGCATAGTTAAATAAAATAGTATCTTTTGGCTAACAAGTCCGTTATGCAGACTGTTTATGCAAGGCCACCTAAGGGCATGTGCTGCATAGTCAGGAAAAATAATTATCAGAAGTTTGACATTTTTGTGACTAGAATTCATGAAAAGGGTTATGAAGACTTGAAAATATTTAAGGTTAGGATTATGACACATAAAGATGGGTATTTTCCAATGTATACAAAGATACACAGATCAATGATAACCATAATCATGTTTTGGTTGGGTCCTGAATTGAAATGTTGGACTTCACTACGTATCCCATAAGGATGAGAATCAAGCCATACGTAGTTCTTAAACTACAGTTTAACATTATGTGGGACAAAAGGATTAGAGATCTTAGTTTAGGGTCATAGAGCTTGGACCATTATAAGAAATACACAGTGTGTATTTTCATGGGGACTTTTCAGCCAAGGGACTGAAAGTAGAATTTGGGGTCAGGCCCAAAGACTTGGGGCTGGATTCGAGGGACACCCAAACGTTCCTGCGTATCCCATAAGGATGGGAATCAAGCCCACGTAGTTCTAGAAATACCCTCTGTACAAATTTGTTTCGTACATGTGAAGGGTGAAAGGGGACTTTAGTACAATGATGGTTTAACCCAAGATAAAAGGTTTGGGCATTTCCATGTATGCACGTAGTCTTTGAAATGAAACATTATTGAAAATCAATGTAAATGATGATTCCCTCTCAAGTTAGGGTATCAAAGAATATTGTAGTTTATTGTCATACTGGACAAAAGTGTTGTATAGTTTAACATCGTATAAAAAGGACGAAATTGAACCAATGTAAAGATATTGATTCTAGGGGCGGTTTCACGAATCAACATCGTATGAGATGGAGGTGAACCAATGTGAAGAGATTGATTTTGGGCTTGAACCTTGGGAGGTTTCCTACGTACCCAGCCTGGAAGGCAAGGATCAAAGTCCACGTAGTTCAATTAAATAGTGAATTAATGATCAAGTTGTTCTTGGGGACAACGACCTAAAAAATGATGTTGGGACTTACACATGGTTAGTAGCCCAGAGAGAGTGTTATGGTTGAGGTTTTATCTAATATCACATGATTCATACTAGGTGTGAGAAAAAATAGGTAGCAACACCCTTAATGATACACAGTTTAACGTCATGTAGGATGTATGAAGGGACTATGCAGTTTAAAGTCTTGCAGTTAGGACTATTGGTGCTGCATAGTTTAATGTCAGGTAGCATGGAAAAAGTATAGTTTAATGTCATGTAAGACGTATCAAGGACTTTCTGTATTGTTTAGCGTCATGTAGTTAGGATGATGGGGACAATATAGTTTAACATCATGTTGGACGAAAGGGGGACTGTGCAGTTTAATGTCATGCAGTGAGGAAAAAAGCTTACACCATTTAACTTCATTTTGGACACATTGGAGACCTTTTTTTCCACAGTTTAACATCATGTTGGAAGAAAAAGGGACGATACAGTTTAGCGTCATGTTGGACGAAAGTGCGAATAGTTTAAGGTCATATGCATGGACCGTGGATGGTGCAGTTTAATGTCATACTGGACAGTGGTGTAGTTTAAGGTCATACAGGACTTTTGATGATTATGTAGTTTAACGTCTTTCCAAACGTAAGGGACTTTTATAAATTTTAGCGTCATGTAGTTAGGACGTCACAGTTTAACGTCTTGCTGGACTTAAGGGACTTGAAAATAGTTTAGGGTCATATGCATAGACCGTTGAGGATGCAGTTTAAGGTCATACAGGACCTAGTTGCAGTTTAAGGTCATACTGGACCATGGATGTAGTTTAAGGTCATACAGGACCTAGTTGCAGTTTAAGGTCATACTAGACCATCTAGGGAACTTTTTCACAGTTTAACGTCATGTGGGATGAAAGTACAAATAGTTTAAATCCATATGTATGGACTGTTGCTGTATAGTTTAACATCATATAGCAAGGACGATGAAGGGGACACAGTTTACCGTCTTGCTGGATGATGGTGCAGTTTAAGGTCATACCGGACCATTTAGGGAACTTTTTCACAGTTTAACGTCGTGTGGGACGATGGTGCAGTTTAAGGTCATACAGGACCTTTGAGAGAATTTTTTCACAGTTTAACGTCATGTGGGATGAAAGTAAAAATAGTTTAAGGTCATATGTATGGACCATTGATGATGAATTTTAACGTCTTACTGGATGGTGGTGTAGTTTAAGGTCATACCATACCATTGATGATGATGCAGTTTATGTTCATATTGGACCATTGATGATGTATTTTGTGTTTATACAAAATACTTCTTCAAAAATCTGGAATTGGTTGGAGTGGTGGTTATTTCTCCATCCATCAAGATTAATGAATAAGCACCATTGGAGTAGACCCTACATATTGGGTAAGGTCCTTCCCATTTTGGCACAAGCTTGTGGGGTTTCTTTCCTGGTATCATTAGAGTTCTGAGAACTAATACCAATTCTCCCTGAGTGAATGAACGAAGACGAACTTTTTTGTTAAAAGCTCATGCTATTCGATTCTGATAGACTTCCAAGTGGTGAAATGTGCACAATCTTTTCTCATCTAACCGTTCCAATTCATTCAATCACTTTTGAGATTGTTCATTTGTAGATGACTGATCAAAAATGGCTACTCTGAGTAAAGGCAATTGAACTTCAATTGGAAAGACGGCTTCCGTTCCATATACAAGTGAATATGGAGTTGACCGAGTTGCAATGCGGGTGGTAGTCCGATAAGGCCATAAATCATGAAAGAGTTTATCAGGAGATGACTTATTATCTTTATCCACCATCTTTTGCAGTATATTTGAAAGATTCTTGTTGAAGGCCTATATCTGGCCATTGGCTGCTGCATGATACCAAGATGAACGATTGGATTTGATGTTGTATTCTTGATACAACTTCTTCACCTCGAATGAACAGAAGTTGGTTCCATTGTCCATCAATATGGTATGAGGTACACAAAATATGGTAATGATGTTAGACTTGATGAAGCTAACAACGCATTTAGAACTGACTTCCTTCAGATGTATTGCCTCTGCCCATTTGGAAAAGAAGTCAGTAGCAGTAAGAATGTACTTAAACTGCTTGGCCGTAGCTGAAGGGTAAGGTCCCACCACATCCATTCCCCATGTGGAAAATGGCCATGAGTATTTATGTGTATGAAGAAACTCTGGAGGTTGATGAATGAAGTTGGCATGTACATGGCATGAATGAAAATTATTTGTCAAATCAACACAATCTTGTATCATTAAAGGCCAAAAGTATCCAATCCTTCGAATCTGATCAGACAGTCTATGTCCAGACTGGTGGGCACCAAAGACTACCGCATGCACTTATTTCATGACAGCCATTTTCTCTTCACCATCAATGCATCTGAAGAGAACTCCATCAAAACTATGTTTGTAAAGAATTTTCTCTAGGTGATTTGGGCTATCATAAAGAGTAAAATTGACCACACGTCGCCGAATTTGTTCTTTCTCAGCTCTATCAGGTGGAAGTGTTCCATTTTGAAGGTATTCCCTGATAGGTTACATCCATCCTGTAGTATGACCATATGGTTCAGTAATGGGACTAATTTCATTAATTTCCTCTATTCTGATTCGAACATAAGGTGAAATTTCATGACGGTGGGTAATACTGATGGTTGTCTCGTCCCGATTTGGATCTGCCAGAGCTGTAGCTATATTAGCCAGTGCATCATCTTGAGCATTTTGTGATCTTGGGACATAAGAAAATGTCTGTTCTGAAGGGAATTCCTCCATTAACTCTCTGACATAATCATACAAAGGGATTATTTCTTCTTTTCTGATGGCATAATCCCCATTGACTTGTTTGATTACCAGGTCTGAATCACCTTTCACTTTTAAGTGATTCACTTGTGCTTGAAGTGCTAATTCCAAGCCTGTGATGAGAGCTTAGTATTCGGCTTCATTATTGGTACCACCTTCCCACAATAAGAAGGAATAAGGACACCACCTTTTCTAGAGAAATGAGCACAATTCCTAAGCCGACTTTGTTGAATTTAGGATTTTCCATTTTCCTCCCCGTTGGACTTCTAGAAGCACCATCAAAATACATTTCCCATTCCTGAGGAATTTCTTGAATAGAGAAGACTTCCTTATTAGGGAGTTCAATATCTGAATATGTGTCTTCCACTGAAGGGTGTTCAGCCAGGAAATCAGCCAGAGCTTGGCCCTTTATCGCCTTTTGAGACACATACTGTATGTCTAATTGCTGCAAAATAACTTCCCACCTTGCCAGACGTCCTATAAGCATTTGATGACTAAGGATGATTTTGAGCGGGTTATTGCGAGATACCAATTGGACCTCGTGATGTTGCAGGTAGTGTCTCAACTTCTGAACTACAAATATTAATGCCAGGCAGCACTTCTCAATACTTGAATACCGGGTTTCTGCTTCAAGAATATTCGACTGAGATAGTATAGGCTGTTTTCATATCCAGCATCATTCTTTTGAGCAAGAAAGGTGCCCAATGATTGCTCTAGAGCTGTTATGTAGAGGATAATTGGTATTCTTTCAACAGGTGGTATGAGTACTGGTGGAATCAAGAGGTATTTTTTGAGAATATCGAATGCTTCTTGACATTCTTCAGTCCACTGGTAAGTGACTCCCTTCTTCATCAATTTGGTGAAGGGTAAACTTTTTCCTGCCAAATTGGCGATGAAACACCGAATATAGGCTAAGTTTCCTTGAATTTCTCTTAATTATTTCAAATTTTGAGGAGGTGACATACCAAGGATTGACTTGGTCTTCTGAGGATCAACTTAAATACCACGATGGTGTACAACAACGTCGAGAAATTTTCCTGAGGTTACCCCAAAAGCACATTTCAAGGGGTTCATCTTCAAATTATGTTGTCGAAGCTTGCAGAATATGACTTCAAAATGAGCCAAGTGATTATAACATTGTTTGTATTTAACCACCAAATCGTCTACATAGCATTCAACAAAATTCCCTAATAATGGTTTGAAGATACGATGCATGGCATGCTAATATGTTCCACCTACATTCTTTAAGCCAAAAGGCATTACCCGGTAGAAAAACACACCCTGAGGGGCTCTGAAGGCTATGGATTCCTTGTCTTCTAGGGCCATTCAGATCTGATTATATCCAGAATATCCATCCATGAAGTAAAGTGCTTCATACCTTGCTGTTTCATCAAATAAAAGTTCTGTAATCGGAACGGGTTAATCATCCTTAGGACAATGTCGATTAAGATCTCTGAAATCAATGCAAACTCTAATTTCTCTGTTCTTCTTCTTTACAGGGACAATATTATCCAACCACTTGGGATATTTAAATTCTTTGATGAATTTATTTTGGATAAGCTTAACCACTTCAGCCTCAATTTTGGAAGCATAAGTTGGGTGTGTTCTTCTCACGGCTGGTTTAAATCCTCGATGTTCTTCTGGTAAACCCAAATGATGAGTAGCAACATCAGGATAAAGCCTAGGCATTTTTGTATAGTTCCAAGAAAATATATCTCTATTTTTCTTTAGAAAAGAAATATACATCTCTTTCTCTTCAAGAGTCATGGCTGCACTGATTAAAGTGGGGCGTGGATCTTCTTTTGTACCCAGATTTATTTCTCTAAGTTCATCCACAGTGGTAGATATACCCTCTTCAAATGCTGGAGGATCATCTCCAAGATCTTCCTCTTCTTCTTCATCATGTGTTATTTATTCCATTTCAACTTTCATAGTAGATGATAAAGCAGAATTTTCATGATCAGAAGAGATGTCACAATTTTCACATCTTGAAGAAGAAGCTTCCATTTCTGACCCGATTGATGATGAAGGGTTTTCTTTGGGTATTAAAGAGGAGATGATGAATTGAAAATCGACATCATTGTTCACCTCCAATGTTGCTATAACTTTTTTTGGCCTAATTGGCGAAGTATAGACTTGTTGGATTTCAGTATATGATATGAAGACATCACCATTTCTGCTTTCATCACTGCTTGGTGGGTTACCAATTTCTCCCACGTTGTCTGGCTCAATTGCCGTAATTGACATTATGGATCTTTCCATAAGAGTATTTTGATTTGGGTCTATCTTTTCAATTTTACTGATAAGAAACACATAATCTGTACTCACATGTATAAATGGATTTACTGGAATATTCTCCAAACCATATGGAGCATTAACTTTGGTAATCTCCTTTGTTATGGATTTCTCCCTTCCCTTCATGTGATATAATTACGCCTCAATGTATTGAGACTCACATGTCTTGAATGGGGACTTATCACCATACAATGTCCCAACTTCACCATCAAAACAATATTTGAGACATTGATGGTATGATGAAGGGATAGTCGCATGATAATGTAGCCAGGGTCTTCCAAGAAAGATGTTGAAGGCTGAGTCTTGATCAACAACCATGAAATCTGAATTGTATAAAAGATCTCCAAACTGAGTTCTGAGTGTAACTTCGCCCAGTGGTTATTGTTCATTTTTATAATATCCTTGTAACATCATGGTAGAAGGAGATAAATCAGATTTCGTGAGGCTCAATCGACGAAGTATAGGAATGGGCATGAGGTTGAATCCTAAACCATTGTCAATGAAAGCTCTTCGAACGTCTACACTATTGACCTTTCCAGATAAGTACAAAGGTCTAATATTCCCATGCACAACATCATCTTCATCTTCATCAGTAAAAGATATTATTTCACGGAATTCTGTAGGATTATTCTCTATGTGATAGACTTCAGCTGCAGAAATTTCAGTTTCAAACTCCTTAGGACTTGACAAAGCCTTTATGAGTGCTTCCCAGAGATCTTTTGACATATTCAGAGCATCCAGAATTGATAAATTGGCTGGTACTTGGGCCAAGTGTTTCAATACATCATACTTTTGATCCAGAGGTCTGCGTTTCCCAATAGAAATATGTGGTTTAGCAGGTACCTTGGAAGCAGATGCTTTGGAAGTTGATGCATTCTGTATCGGGATAGGAGTTGGCAATATCCCTGGTTTTGTAAGATTAGACCGATTAGATCCATTTACTTGCTGAGAGGAAGAGGATGGAACCTTCAACCAGTCTTCCAAAATAGTTGTACCAGGACTGAATTTTCTAATGGTAGAAGAACTTTCTTGTTCTTCTTGAGCTTGCTGAAGGGTTGTACCATGAGTTTCTGCTATGTACACAGTTCTAGAAGGGGTAGAATTGGAGTAGTGGCTTTGAAAGATCCACGTCTTCCCATGTATCCTGAGCCTCTGGAACTTCCTCTGATTCCCCTGTTTGATATAGGGAATTCAGGCTCATCGAAATCGAAACTATGAATGGAATATGGATCTATTAATTGAATCATATTAACAGAACCAAAGATTAATTATTCGTCTGATGAAGACACTATAGCATCCCGCCTTTTAATAACATAAACTTTCATTACATTACACAAAACTGAGGATCTTTAAGGTCTAGTGTCTTGGAAACCAGGAACATAATACATGAAAACAACATAAAGCATTCTTCTTAAACACTTGAAAGTCTTCTCCTTAAGTTCATCCTAGGTTCATTACTGCATTTCATAACCTGGGGACATACATCAAAAGAAAGGGTGAGCAGAAGGCCCATTAAGGGAAAAAATATGAACATTTTACATGTGAACTTGAGATACTTCAATAAGGACATGAAAAGAACTTTAAGGCATGAGAAAGAAATCATGAGGCATTTCATAATAAAAATAACATTTTTCATAACTTGAAGATGTGCCTACATCATTTAACATAGACAATCATGAACATATCACCAAGGTCCATCCCCAAGGTTCCATTTGAAAATTACCAAGGTTATTCACCAAGGTATCGTGAAAATTGTAATCTCTAGTGGTTACATCATTACCCAATGCATTGGAGCGCTATCAGGGTGCACCCTTAAATTTGCCTTTATTATCATGTGAGCCACATATATCATCATAAAAAATTTCATAAATAACCCATATAGCCTAAAATAAATGGGTTTCATTTCATAATCATAACGTTTTAAAAACTACTTTAAAGACATGATCTTTACGTCACTTTAAACCCACGGAAAGGGAAAGCGGGTATCATGTATGTAAATCGCAGAATTTAAAATAGAACATTTTGATATATATGTGAATACACTTGTAGAAATAAGAGCTTTTAGTCTTCACTTTATAACATAAAATAATTTTGAGAAAAGAGAGTGGCATTTTGAGACGAAAATTCTGCAGCATAACGGCTATGTTACAAGGTTTTAGAAAACAATGAAAAGAGAGGGGACATGGGTCACCCACTAATAAATGATCCATAAAATAGTAGGGGGACAAAATATAAGGGATTTAAGAACATGGTAATGAAATTTGAAAGATATACCATATGAAATGAAAAACATGGAAGTGAGACAAAAATAAGATTTCTCTTATGAAAATTCGGCAGCCTAACGGCGTCACGTAACTTCAATAAAAAAATTGATTTGACAAGATCAAATAAGGTCTCTCATCATATGATCATAAGAGATCAGTATGATAGATATATATATCATACCCAAACATAATAAAAAGGAACTTGAAAGACTTGACATGAAAATCGAACTTGAAAAATTAGAAGGGTGAAAGAATCCCTTAAAAATTCGGCAGCCTAACGGCGTCACTTAAACTTTCATAAAATGAAATGATGAGAGTAAGAGGGGATCTCTCATCATATAAACATGAAAAGGGCAGTAAGAGTAATATAAAAGAACATCCTCTCACATAAGAACATGGATCATAAAAGGAATGACATAAAAGGGATTACATGAAAAGAAAGAGAGAGGTCGGATCCCTTACCTTAAAACGTAACTCTTAAAACTCAAAGGTTTGGACCTTGAGTGCTTGGGGGCACCTTGGGAGGACTCCTTGGGAGGTAAGGAGACCGGAAATTCATTGGGGGAGAGTTGGGAGTAAAAACTAAAGGAGGAAAGGGTGGGTATTTATAGGGAAAGTGAGGGGACAAGGCATTAATGGCCAAGGGACACCTCACAAGTGCGTTTCTCAGAACCATGTGATCTCCCTTGGCATTTATCATGGAGTTAGACCACATGGGGCCCAAAAAACAATAATTCATCACCCTTTCCCGTCCAACCCTTAAAATATCTCATGAAATCAACATGACACAGTTATGATGTCATTAAACATACCGAAACCCTAAAACTGCATTTTTACTATTCACTGAAAAATTCATCTTACTCAGAAAAATCCCAAAATTTCACCTTACCCAAAAATCGATGCTCTAATAACATTTATGAACTCCATTTTATAAAAATAATTTTCTAAATATTTTTAATTTAATCGTTAAATAAAATAACTATTCATCGAGAATTCATTTTTTTCAGAAAAGTCCCCAAAAATTACCATAACATAATATCGATGATCTGAGTTCAAAAATAAAGTCCTTTTTATAAAAATAATTTTCTAATTATTTTTAATTAAATTTTTAATTAAAAAACACTATTCACCCGAAAAAACTAATACTTGGCTAATAATTTATGAAACCGTTATTTACCCTTTTTATTGAAACACATTACTTAATCTAGGTGTCTAAATTATATTAAAACTTTCTTTGAGTGAAATTACTAATCCATTTGGTCACATTACTAATCCTAAGCGTAAAATCACTATTCATAATTTACTATTCATCAAAAATTAAGTTGATCTTATTAGACTCCAAATTCCTTACTGAACACTTTTTTAGAAGACCATTTTTTGAAAATCATTACACATCATTAATTATTTAGGGTTTACATAAATATTTTAAAATATCCTTTTTTCAAAATTCATCAATAAAATACATCCTAAAATTATCCAGACATTTGAAATTTCACAAACATCACTAAAGGAAGAAATCTCAATTCATTCATCCCAAAGGATTACACAAAGAAGCTAGGGTATCATCATATAACCCCTTATAACACCGGCATATGACCTAAGTGTAAGGTGTGCTATGGTGAGAGAATCTGAGGGAGGGTCAGATAACATTGCCCTAGTAGTAATCTCTACTAACTTGAACTTCTCCCGCAGGAATTTCCGTTCAAGCTTGACACACTGGAGTTCAGCTTGGGCTTGGTCTAAAGCGAAGCCCACAGATGCTACCTCCTTCCCAAGCTCTGATAAGTGGGCTTCATAAGGTTCGAGTCTACTGGATGAAGCCATCGACTCCTCTTTCTACATTAACCATTAACATCTCTATTAAATCGTTAAGATTAAGTTAATATACTATTTAAAAAGTTTGGGTCGTTACATTCTTCCCCCCGTAAGAAATTTCATCCCCAAAATTTTATACTTGGGGCCTAGTCGAAAAGGTGAGGGTACTTTTGCTTCATTGTTTCCTCAGGCTCCCAAGTCGCTTCTTCATATTTATGATTCCTCCACAACACTTTCACAAGGTGGGTAGTCTTGTTTCGTAGAACCTTGTCTCTACGGTCCAAGATCTCCACTGGCTGCTCCTCATAAGAGAGGTCATGTTCCAGTTGTACCACCTCTGGGTTCAGTACATGCGAAGGGTCGGGTATGTACTTCCTCAAGAGAGATACATGGAAGACATCATGAACTTGAGCTAGGTTCGGTGGAAGTGCTAGACGATAGGCCACTGCTCCTATACGATCAAGGATTTCATAGGGGCCAATGTACCTAGGGCTGAGCTTCCCTTTCTTCCCAAACCGCATGACTCTCTTCCAGGGAGAAATTCGAAGGAAGACTTTGTCGCCAATACCAAACTCCAAGTCCCTTCGACGGTTGTCAGCATAGCTCTTCTGCCGACTCTGAGTAGCCTTTATGTGTTGTTGGATGGCATGAACCTGTTCTGTCATCTCTTGCACAAGATCAGGCCCAAGAAGCATTCTCTCACCAGTTTCATCCCAACAAGTAGGAGTTCTACATCGCTTTCCATATAGAGCTTCATAGGGTGCCATCTGAATACTTTAATGGAAGCTGTTGTTATAGGAGAACTCAACTAATGGGAGGTGTTGATCCCATCCACCTTTAAATTCAATTGAGCATAATCTCAGCATTTCTTCGAGTGTCTGAATAGTCCTTTCAGATTGGCCATCAGTTTGAGGATGATAGGCCGTACTAAAATTCAATTCAGTGTTCAGAGCATGTTGAAGACTTCTCCATAATTTTGATGTGAATCTTGGATCACGATCAAACACGATGGATAGTGGTACCCCATGCAGCCTTACCACTTCCTTCACGTATATCTTGGCAAGTTGATCCAGAGAGAAATCTTCCCGAATAGATATAAAACGGGCGGTCTTGGTGAGATGTTCCACAATAACCCATATCGCATTGTTTCCTTTGGATGTTTTCAGGAGACCAGTTACAAAGTCCATAGTGATATTATCCCACTTCCATACTGGTATGGGTAGCGGTTGTAATACCCCCTTAGATAGTTGTCATTCAGCCTTTACTTACTGACACACCAGGCACCTTGTAGTGTAATCAGCAATCTCCCTCTTCATGTTATCCCACCAATAATGATCACGAAGGTCTCTACACATCTTAGTGCTTCCCAGATGTATAGAGAAAGTAGAGCTATGAGCTTCATCCATCGGTTCTTTCTTTATCTCCAGAATAGATGGAACACATAGTCTTGTACGAAATTTCAATACACCTTCTTGATCAATATTGAAATCAGGGAACTTCCCATCCTTTACAGCCTCAAGCTTCTCCTACAGCAAAGGATATTCTTTTTGAGCCTTCTTGATCTTCTCTAGTAATGAAGGTTGAGAAATCATTTGGGATAGGGTTGATGATGTCCCTTTCCTTATAATTCCCATGTCCAGTTTTACTAGATCTTTAATCAAGGGATCTCCTAGGATCCTCATTGTTGCCAGAACAACAGGATCTTTCCTGCTTAACGGATCTGTGACTTTGTTTGCTCTTCCAGGGTGATAATGAATTGAACAATCATAGTCTTTAATAAGCTCCAACCATCTCCTTTGTCTCATGTTCAATTCTTTCTATGTGAAAATATACTTTAGACTTTGGTGGTCGGTGTATATATCACATTTCTCCCCATAAAGATAGTGCCTCCATATCTTTAGAGAAAAAACAACTGCCACTAGCTCTAGATCATGTGTAGGATAATTCTGCTCATGAATCTTCAACTGTCGAGATGCATAAGCAATTACCTTGTCATTTTGCATGGGGATGCACCCAATCCCTTTCATAGATGAATTGCTAAAAATAATGAATCCTTCTCCGATAGATGGTAGTGTTAACACAGGTGTAATAACCAATCTCTTCTTCAGCTCTTGGAAACTTTCCTCGCATTCCTTTTTCCAGATGAACTTAACCCCTTTTAGAGTCAACTTGGTTAGTGGATTAGAAAGTCATGAAAAGTTTTTCACAAACCTCCTATAATATCCCGATAAACCAAGGAAACTACGAATCTCAGTTACTGTTGTGGGTTGAGGCCACTCCTCCACAACCATTGTCTTTGCAGGGTCAACCGAGATTCCTTCATTGGTTACGATGTGCCCCAAGAAATCCACTTGTTGTAACCAAAAATCACACTTTCTGAACTTTCCAAAGAGCCTCTCCTTCAGCAGAGTTTTCAAAATAACCCTCAGATGATCTTCATGCTCCTCACAAATTTTTGAATATATCAAAATATCATTAATAAAAACAACCATGAAGTTATCAAGGTAGTCCTTAAAGACTCTATTCATCAAATCCATGAAAATATCAGGAGCATTAGTCAAGCCGAAGGGAATAACAGTAAACTCATAATGCCCATATCTTGATTGGAAGGCAGTATTTGGAATATCTTCCTTCTTCACCCTTAGTTGATGATAACCAGATTGAAGTTCAATCTTGGAGAAGAATTGAGCCCTGCAAAGTTGGTCAAATAAATCATCAATTCTTGGAAGAGGGTATCTGTTCTTCACTGTGACCCCGTTTAGTTCTCTATAATCAATGCATAGCCTCATTGATCCATCCTTCTTCTTCACAAAGAGAACTGGTGCTCCCTAAGGAGACACACTCGGTCGGATAAACCCCTTCTCCAACAAGTCTTGGAGTTGTTTCTTTAACTCTTCTAGCTCCACATTTTCCATTCTATACGGAGTCTTTGATATCGGTTGAGACCCAGGTACGAGTTCAATGGAGAACTCTACCTCTCTTTTGGGGGGAGGTCCAGGTAACTCCTCAGGAAATACATCCATGTATTTCTGAACAATTGGAACATATTCTATTGGTATGCCCCCTTTTCCTTCTTTCTCATCACCAATTAACTCCATAAAGAAAGCTATAGGAGGTGCTTCTAGATAGGGGTCAGTTCGGGATATCTCTCCTTGGAAGATAACTGTAGGTCATTCATTCAAGACTACTGAGATTTCCTTACTTCTGCATTTGATCTTAGCATTATACTTTGAGAGCCAGTCCGTCCCTAGTATAATGTCGAATTCCATCATGGGAATGACTACTAGATTTGCGATAAGATTTTTCTCACCAAAGTAAACACTAGAGTCTCTAAATAATTTTGATGAAAGGATAATCCCACTTGGAGTCTTGACTGACAACTCTACCTCTAGAAGTTCGGGTATTGATTCTATATTCCTTGCAAACTTGGAGGAAATAAAGGAATGCGTAGAACCAGAATCAAATAAAGTACTTGCTAGTTTTGAGAGGACGACAAGAGTATCTGCTACCACATCGTTCGGGACTTCAACTTCAGCTGTTGTGATAGAGAAAGCACGACCTTGCTCCCTTGGCCTCTGCTGAGGTTGATAGTGATTCCCCTCCACCGCCCTCAGATTTGGACATTGATTAGCAAAGTGCCCAAGTTGTCCACCCTTGAAGCATGTGACTTCGGGTAGGGCCAGAACCATCTTTCCTCTGTCGTTAGTGTTGGGAAGTTGAGGCTTCACATCACTACGACAATTCCTAGAAATATGGCCTTCTTTTCCACACCTATATCACTTACCACTTCCGATCAAGCAGTTCCTCGAATGCTTCTTCCCACATTTATTGCATGTGGCATGTTGCATATGCTTTCCACCTCTTTCCTGATCAAAACTTCTTCCCAGGCTTGGTTCTAGAGTTCTCTTATTCTCATTAGATTTGTGAGACCATTGTGTCTCCCCAAACTCTAGTTCAACTTTCATAGCACTTCGAACTATTTCTTCATAGCTATCGTAGTCCCTGTTGGCTAGATTCTTCCGCAGATGAGGTCGTAGTCCGCCAAAGAATCTATCAACCTTCCCATTAGGGTCCATGACAAATCTTGAGGTAGAACGGGAAGGCCTTGTGAAGTTCATCTCGTAGGTTCCAACTGATTCATTCTCCTTCTACTTCAGATCGAGAAATTCTTTCTCCATTCTCGTTCTCATCGAACGAGGGAAATACTTATTAAAGAATATTCCCTGGAACTCTTCCCACTCCATAGCTTCCATCTCTCCTCGTGGCTTCATGTTTTTGATCAGTGACCACCACTGATCAGCTTCTCCCTCTAGGTGGTAAATAGAAAGGGTGACCTTTTCTTATTCCGAACAATGAAGTACAGAAAAGATCTTTTCAATGGAGCTTATCCATTATTCCGCAACCAATGGGTCAGTAGATCCACTGAATTTTGGTGGTCGTTGACGCATAAAGGACTCAACAGAAAGTTGTTCCCTTCGTGGTGAGATCGGCCTCTCAGCTTGATTCAAGTTATTACTCATAACTTGAGTCAGTTGGTTCATCATTTGCATGAATGTTTCCATTCCAGCTTCCATCGGAGGGCCGTCAGCACATGGTGCATTACGGTCACCATCTGCACGGTTCCTCCTATTTCCCGCTATTTTCTAAAAGAATAAAACCTTAGTGAGAAAATTATTTCATTTATGAATCTTTTAACTAAGACTTCATGCTTAGACAATTACACTTCTCTATAATTCCTTCATAATGATTCATAAAAAGCTTGTGATTAACCAAACATATCCCCCAGGAGTGTCGTAACCAAGAGTGTAGCAAGGCCCGTTATCGTGCACCAGTTCCCGTTCGATTCTAGCTCAAAGCGGTGTTTTCATGTTTTACCCCTATGTACATTTGTGCCAGAGCCGCCTCTACCGGCTCGTATCCAGACAGGGATGTATTTGTTTGATAAACCACTTACTCAATACTTACCAAAATACCAGGAAGTTTTCCTATATTTAAACTTTTCTATAGGGTTCTTCCTAATGTTTTTATATCCTAATTTCCACAAATAACTAAACCATCCTTTGATACCAACTATAGCTTCCTGCCATTTTATAACATAAACGTTAATTACATTACACAAAACTGAGGATCTTTAAGGTCTAGTGTCTTGGAAACCAGGAACATAATACATGAAAACAACATAAAGCATTCTTCTTAAACAATTGAAAGGATTCTCCTTAAGTTCATACTAGGTTAATTACTGCATCTCATAACCTGGGGACATACATCCAAAGAAAGGGTGAGCAGAAGGCCCAGTAAGGGAAACAAGATGAAGATTTTACATGTGAACTTGAGATACTTCAATAAGGACATGAAAAGAACTTTAAGGCATGAGAAAGAAATCATGAGGAATTTCATAATAAAAATAAAATTTTTCATAACTTGAAGATGTGGCTACATCATTTAACATAGAGAATCATGAACATATCACCAAGGTCCATCCCCAAGGTGTCATTTGAAAATTACCAAGGTTATTCACCAAGGTATCGTGAAAATTGTAATCTCTAGTGGTTACATCATTACCCAATGCATTGGAGTGCTATCAGGGCGCACCTTTAAATTTGACTTTATTATCATGTGAGCCACATATATCATCATCAAACATTTCATAAATAACCCATATAGCATAAAATAAATGGGTTTCATTTCATAATCATAACGTTTTAAAAACTTCTTTAAAGACATGATCTTTACGTCACTTTAAACCCACGGAAAGGGAAAGCGGGTCTCATGTATGTAAATTCCAGAATTTAAAATAGAAAATTTTGATATATATGTGAATACCCTTGTAGAAATAAGATCTTTTAGTATTAACTTTATAACATAAAATAATTTTGAGAAAAGAGAGAGGCATTTTGAGACGAAAAGTCTGCAGCATAACGGCTATGTTACAAGGTTTTAGAAAACATTGAAAAGGGAGGGGACATGGGTCACCTACTCATAAATGATCTATAAAACAGTAGGGGGATAGAATATAAGGGATTTAAGAACATGGTAATGAAATTTTAAATATATACCATATGAAATGAAAAATATGAAAGTGAGACAAAAATATGATTTCTCTTATGAAAATTCGGCAGCCTAACGGCGTCACTTAACTTCAATAAAAAAATGATTTGACAAGATCAAATAGGGTCTCTCATCATATGATCATAAGAGATCAGTATGATAGATATAGAGATCATACCCCAACATAATAAAAAGGAACTTGAAAGACTTGACATGAAAATCGAACTTGAAAAATGAGAAGGGTGAAATAATCCCTTAAAAATTCGGCAGCCTAACGGCGTCACTTAAACTTTCATAAAATGAAATGATGAGAGTAAGAGGGGATCTCTCATCATATAAACATGAAAAGGGAAGTAATAGGAATATTAAAGAACATCCTCTCACATAATAACATGGAGCATAAAAGGAATGACATAAAAGGGATTACATGAAAAGAAAGAGAGAGGTCGGATCCCTTACCTTAAAACGTAACTCTTAAAACTCAAAGGTTTGGACTTTGAGGGCTTGGGGGCACCTTGGGAGGACTCCTTGGGAGGTACGGAGACCAGAACTTCGTTGGAGGAGAGTTGGGAGTGAAAACTAAAGGAGGAAAGGGTGGGTATTTATAGGGAAAGTGAGGGGACAAGGCATTAATGGCCAAGGGACACCTCACAAGTGCTTTTCTCAAAACCATATGCTCTCCCTTGGCATTTATCATGGAGTTAGGCCACATGGGGCCCACAAAACAATAATTCATCACCCTTGGCCGGCCAACCCTTAAAATATCTCATTACATCATCATGACACAGTTATGATGTCATTAAACATACCGAAACCCTAAAACTGCATTTTTACTATTCACTGAAAAATTCATCTTACTCAGAAAAATCCCAAAATTTCACCTTAAACAAAAATCGATGCTCTAATTACATTTATGAACTCCATTTTATAAAAATAATTTTCTAAATTTTTTAATTTAGTCTTTAAATAAAATCACTATTCATCGAGAATTCATTTTTTCAGAAATGTCCCCAAAATTACCATAACATAATATCGATGATATGAGTTCAAAAATAAAGTCCTTTTTATAAAAATAATTTTCTAATTATTTTTAATTAAATTTTTAATTAAAAAACACTATTCACCTGAAAAACTAATACTTGGCTAATAATTTATGAAACCGTTATTTACCCTTTTTATTGAATCACATTACTTAATCTAGGTGTCTAAATTATATTAAAACTTTCTTTGAGTGAAATTACTAATCCATTTGGTCACATTACTAATCCTAAGCGTAAAATCACTATTCATAATTTACTATTCATCAAAAATTAAGTTGATCTTATTAGACTCCAAATTATTTACTGAACACTTTTGTAGAAGACCATTTTTTTAAAATCATTACACATCATTAATTATTTAGGGTTTACATAAATATTTTAAAATATCATTTTTTCAAAATTCATCAATAAAATACATCCTAAAATTATCCGAACATTTGAAATTTCACAAACATCACTAAAGGAAGAAATATCAATTCATTCATCCCAAAGGATTACACAAAGAATCTAGGGTCTCATCACATAACCCCTTATAACACCGGCATATGACCTAAGTGTAAGGTGTGCTATGGTGAGAGAATCCGAGGGAGGCTCAGATAACATTGCCCTAGTAGTAATCTCTACTAACTTGAACTTCTCCCGCAGGCGTTTCTGTTCAAGCTTGACATGCTGGAGTTCATCTTGGGCTTGGTCCAAAGCGAAGCCCACAGATGCTACCTCCTTCCCAAGCTCTGATAAGTGGGCTTCATAAGGTTCGAGTCTACTGGATGAAGCCATCGACTCCTCTTTTTGCATTAACCATTAACATCTCTTTTAAATTGTTAAGAGTAAGTTAATATACTAATTAAAAAGTTTGGGTCATTACAGACTCTGCCTGATTAGCCTGTTTAGGCTGTGTCGTTTGGTGGGGCGGTGCACGTGGCTTTGAAGTAGATGGCATGAAGTCTGCCAGAGTCAAAGACAACTTAGTCTTTGACACATACTCGTCATCTTCTAATTCTTTTTCTTTTTTTGAATCATGTCGTTTCTTGGAGGACTTTACCTCTGATGAAGTGGGTTTTTCCGCAACATTCATGGGAGAATACACAATCAGTTTCTTTAATTGTGTTCGCAAAATAGCATGAGTTTGGTTGATTGTCTTTCTGAACAACCAATCATCATACTTCTGTGCATTTTTACTTTTGACTTCTTTCCATTCGCTTTCCTCCTCTGGAACTGTAGTAGTGACACATGCTACCTGGGCTGAAGAGCCTTTCAGTTTAACTTGTCCCGAGTCGACCATCTTTAGCAGGAGGTCATTGAAGACAAAACACTCCTGGATGGGATGCCCCAACATTTGATGAAATGGCCAATAATTGGTATGGTCTTCAACTCCTTCCTTGTTTGGCATATTGGGCTTTGGCAGCTGAACAAAATTATTCTCTAGGGATGAAATGAAGTAACTAGGAACTTGTTCATTTCAGAAAGAGTATGTTTTTCTCTTCAAATCCTCAAATTGTTTTCGTCTTTGATCTCTTTGATCATCTGGATGAAATGGTCTTTTTTGTTGGCGCTCAGGAGGCGGAGCCCTTCGAGAAGATGAAGGTTTTGAAGTAAAAACAGGTACCGGTGCTTGTTTAATCATAACTATAGCAGTTTCTACTTTACCCATTCTCCTTCCTGGAGCTGATGGAATTACATGAGATTTAGCCTTAGCCTGTATAAGGGAATCTTCAATCTGCTGAGCGATTGAAGTATGGTCTCGAAACCCTACTGTGTATTTCACAGGGATTAACGACGTGTTTAATTTGTCACGCAGATTTGCCACACAGATTGGCAAAAATTACTCTTGAGGGAGTACTAATCTTGGGGAATATGTTAATCTCTTCCAGCGAGCAATGAAATCTGAGACCCATTCATTCTCTCTTTGCTTACAGTTTGTAAGATCGAAAACTGTTGTCCTTGGAAAAGTTGATCTGAACTGAAGAAGGAATTTTTGGCGAAGATCCTCCCATCTGGTAATTGACCGGGATTGCAATCTTGTATTCCAGACAAAGGCTGGTCCTTGCAAGGTCCGTACAAAGAATCTAAGTTTTACTAATTCTTACTGCTCCAGAGTTCCCATCATAGGATCACAACAAGACACGTAATGCGTCAAATACTATTCAGGGTCACCTGATCCATTGAAAATAGGGAATATATGGTTTCCAAAACTGGATGGAGGAGAGATTGAATCTACCCATTCAGGGTAAACTTTCTTTTCTGGTTGAACCTGTGCATGTTTCCCTTCCATAGTTTCTAACCGAGCTGTTAATGACTCAATAGTAGTTATTAACTTTTGACAAACATCCGGTTGAACTTGGACTTGGGTAGGTGCAATGACTGGAGCTTGGACAGATGTGGTGGTTGGTGTTGCAACTGATGGTAGCACTGCCAACTATTGTTGCACTTGACCCGTAGGATTAGACCTGTGAGGGTGTACTGATAGAGGAAGATATTCTTGATCCATCTCAGTAGTTGCAACAAATTCCCTTGGCTGACTGACTCCAGCACGCTCACGAAGAAGACTACCCTGAATTAGTTCTGCATTCAACCCCCTTAGTTCCTCCATTTCTTCCTCCTATTGTGCAAACCTTTTCTCTAGTGAGAGCGATTGGCCTTCTCCAAAGAGAGGATATGTAACCTGATTCTTTCCCCTCCCTTTGTTGGATCCTTTTCGGAGAGGGGGAAGTGAGTTACTCGAAGGATTACCTAGGTTCTGAGTAATCCTTTGATTTCGTGTACGCACACCTTCTTCATTTGTGTCAGTGCGTACATCTTCTTGAGCAAGAACCTATTCATCTGAGTCCCCTGAGTGAGCCTCATCTGTTGGATCAGCAACAACGGCATTGATGACATTGATTGATTCATAACGCATCACATCCCTTCTATCAGTATTTCTGTGATATTTTCTTCTTTCCTGTCTTTGATGAGACATTTCCTTTTGTTGATTTGATCCCTCAGGAACTTCTTGACGAACCATAATTTGGAGGGAATCTCCTGATAATTTGGCTCTTTGTTCCTCTTGAGGCTTCTTTCCCAATCAAGAAAAAACCGACTTTCTCTAAGAAGGGGATTGATGATTTGAAAAAGTCCCCAGTCCGGTGGACTGGGGCTATTCCTGTTATTCCTGCTCGATTCCTCGAATCATATTTGTTGATTCCGAGGGTTGGTTTAAAAGAGTCCCCAGTCTAGCAAGCTGGTGTGGCTCTTTACATGCTATTTCTGCGACTTTCTTAAAAGCGCTCCTGATCTTGTGAAAATTAGTCTGAAAATTAACTGGATGCATTAATCGGTATCCACTTTTATCACCTGGTTCAAAAGATCGTTGGATAATTTCTGACACTTCTGTCACTTGATGATGTGATTGCTCCATATGAAAATCTTGTTCAATATTCTCGTTTTCTTGATGCAGGAGTAATTCAACAACTTGTTCTCTATATGCTTGATTTTGAGAGGAACTAGTTAAAACCTATTCTTGGGAAAGCTTTTGATTACAAAAAAAGCCCATTGATTGTGGCTGGCCATGGGCAATAACATTGCATGAGACCATTTTCGGCGGGCTTTGCTAACTAGAGAGCACCGTGAAATGCAGTGCTCCATAAACACCCCATCCTCTGACACGAATACCAGATAGGGAATTGGCAATTAACTGACGCAATCTTCATAGTGCGCCAAGGCATGAATGTTGAAGAGCTCTCTGTTGCTTTTCAGCCTTCGGATATCGAGATACTGATAGAGATGCCAATTCAATCTGACGTTGTAACCCTTCTATTATCTTAAGATGATTTTCATATTCATCATAAGACAATACTTTTTTTAACTGACAAAGAGTTTTCCATATTTTGAGATGAATATCATGAATTCCATCTTCCATCAACATTTATGGAATGTCATACTGAGAATCATCCAGAGGCCAAAACATGACTGGTACTTCACCTTTCGCCAGTTGTTTTCTCATGTTCAGCATTTCCTCTTTATCATTCAATGAAGATTCTTCTACCTAATTTGACCAGAGTTGGTGTTTCCTTGTTTCTTCATTGGATTCAACAAGATTGGTAGAGAAATCAATGATCAAAATAGAAGATTCATGACTTAGGGGTGGCTCGGAGAATGACCTACACCCTGGGCTATCTTCTGATTGAGAAAGTATTTCACCTGCTAGTAATGAAGCATCAGACATGACTAGTTTCGCATTTGCAAGTGCCTCAAGATAAGAGGGATTTATCGACACTACATTGTCCACTGGAGCATTTTCCAGGCAATGTGCATCACTACTGCGGAGAGGACTTTCGCAGCGAAATCCATCATCATGGGGAGGACCACCATAATGGGTTACAGCAAAAGATAAAATCTCTTTCTCCTTGGTATTCTGACCACATAGAGGGTTCTTGTGGCTCTCATCTGAAGATGAAACTTCAAGATTGACCGAATTGTCATGAAGAAAGCCATTATGAGGAAGTGTCTATTGAAGACCTTCAGAATTAATGTTCCCATTATTGGGAAATGAGGGCGTAGAATCTTGAATTCCAATAGATAACTGTCTGAGGGCTTCAAGAAATCCAGCATCGAGCAAGGCCTTGTTACATATTGGCTCTTGATCTCCTGACTGTGTTGGGTGGGTCTTTTTCTTAGATTACTACTTACTCTCCTTGGAAACCACTTGTTGATGAAAGTGGCTACTCTGAGCAGGTGTATGTGCCTGATCAGGAAAGATGGCCAGGTTAGGCTGACAATCTTCACTCAAATCAGGTGTATGTGCCTGACTTGGTTGTCCATATGATATGGGGGAGTATGTCCTACAACCCTCTTGGACTGGAACAGATGTGTGTGTCTATTCCGGAGTTAACTATTGATGTGTCACTCCACTGGTAGGGATAGATTTATGTGTCTTTCCCTGAGATGTTGCTGAAGCTGTTATAATGTCCTGGCAAGCATCCAGAATATGAGCAGGGATTTGCTTCTTCTTTTTCACCATTTATAGAATATGCTTGGTGACTTTAGTTGTCATAATAGGGATATACGTCCATTCCGTGCTTGGAGTAGGTGTATGTGCCTACTCCTGTCCTCCTTTTCCTGTCAGTGAATCCTGACAATACTCAAGTGTTGGGGCAGAGAGTTGAGTCTACCTCTTGTTTGTCACCAGAGCTTTCCAACTGACTTCTCCCAATGCTACCAAGTGAGACTGTTGGTAGGATTGATTAATACTAGCAGGTGTATGTGCCTGCTAATTGCACTTCGTCGAACGTGGTTGACGAGATTCATCATATGTAGTCAGACGAGCCTGCTGACTAACTGATGATGTATAAACATGTGTATGTTCCTGCCTATAGTACTCCGTTGGAATTTCCTGGTGGGATTGGCGTGATGCTTCCAGAAGAGTCTGCTAGACAACGAAATTAAAACAGGCAGTTGTATGTGCCCGCTCGTTGCTTGCCATCAAGTTAGGTTGGTGGACTTATCCAGAAATGGCAGAGATGAGAACCTGCTCACTGTTGACTGGATTCTGCCTCTGGCGGTTCGTCTTGCCTGCTCGGGTTTGAGGAACCTGAGTTGAATGCCTGGAGTCGGTACCCTCATCGTGTTGAGGGCATACATTCGCACGATTATAATAGTGATTGTTGATAGGATCCCTCAAGAAGGACTCCTGCTTCTTTGAATTAAGGCCCTGAGGGACCTGCTCATTCACCTCCCCAGAATATGGGAGTGAATGGGGATTGCGTTCCAGGGATAACGACCCGAAACGGTTGGAGACGGTGGTTAGCACCTCCTGCTTCTTGATCACTGTTCGTCATTGTTTGGATGACCGGTGTGAGTTGTTCACTTGGAGGGCTTATCAGGCAGCCTCCAGAGTTGGGATGGTACCGTGTTGACGGTACTCCTTAACCAGCACATTTGAACCTAGCGTTGAAGACGTTGAGTAGGTAATGTCATCCTCAGAGTGGACGATGATCTAGTAGAAGTAGTAGTAGTTGCATTTGTAGCAGCGGTATTCACAGGTGTGAATTTGAGAGCAGCCATTCTAGAAATGCAGAAGATCTTGGAAAAGAGTGCTTGTTTCATATAACAGACATAATCAAGATAAGTTCAGCCACTACATCTTTTGGATGAGCACATATGTCAATGATTGTTTTTGTTGGCCCTCTCATTGATTTTTAAATAGGGGCCTAACAAATAGGTAAAACATCATTTTAACTTGGTTAAGGATTCACGTCGGGTTCACCATTTTTAGTTTCCCTTAGAATTCAGGGATGACCGCCTTGATGGAAGATTCAAACATTCCGATCGGTTTCTAACGAGTTTTTTCGTAGAACCGGAAACATCCAATGATTCCACATCCATTTGGACCTACTTTCCAATGGTAGGTGCTCATTAGTTTGGGGACTGATGAGGCTTAGGAATTTGCATTGGTCGAGAGGATGGGAGGTTGGATTCATCACACCTTTTTGAGGGGAATTATTTTCTACTCCAGGACTCTCTTTATAGATTTAAGTTATGTTTGTGAATCCTTATTACATTACCAAGTATAAAATGATCTTTCCTTCAGATCTGAAAATCAATGATTAAATATGTAGGAAATTTATAGAATCTTTTATATGTATTCAAGGTTCTTCATCAATAGAGAATCATCTGTATTTATTTAGATATTCTTGGTCAACAGTATCCTTCGAAACATTTATATAGAAGTCTCTTGGTCATTATGATGACTAGGCTGGTTTTAAAAGCCACTCAGTGGGGCACTTGAAGTTTACTTTCATTCAGAAGGACACGGATTATTTCAGAGTTGGGATCGAAGCTGCAGAAGGGCTACCTACGTATCCTTTGTTTAGAAAATGAATCAGAACCCACGTAGTTTGAGTAAGGGGGTATGATGTTTATGATTGATGACTCAAAGAAGGATGTCATAATTACTTTTACACTCTAAGCTCACATGAATCATGCTCGGTGTGAGAAACAATAGGAATTGGTAAAAATTTGACAATTGGGCCATGAAAGATGCAATCATAAGAAATAATGTGGGACTTATCTATGTATGACTGCCCAGATAAATGAATATTAGGATTTACTTTAGGGAAGAAATCCTGGAACAGGGTCGATAAAGGTATATGTGCTTCATGGAGATTTGAATACTCTAACTTGGGGCTTACTCCTGAAAAGGAGGCCCAAATTAGGATAGGACTTATGATTGGATTTTACTCCTGAGAAAGAATCTCAGATCAAAGGTAAATTAGGACTGGTTAAGAGGAATTAAGACAGGGGCTTACTCTTGAAAAGGAGTCCCAGGTTAAGAGACTTTAAAAATTAAGGGACTTGGAGCTTACTCCTGAAGAGGATGACCATATTTGAGACTGGGACTTACTCTTGAAAAGGAGGCCCATATTAAGAGAATTATGGTTGGGGCTTACTCCTAAGGAGGATTCCCATATTAGGGGACTGGGGCTTACTCCTGAAAAGGAGTCCCAGGTTAATGAGTTCCCTCATCGTAAAGGATGATGTTGAATGAATGAGATCTCAATCTTTAGTGACATAAAGATATGTAAATCACTAGGTTTTGAGAGATATTCCATAGAATTTCTTTCAAATAAGGAAGTCAAATCAAGAAATAATGCCATAAATGGCTTTGAAGAGTGTTTTGAAGACTGTATCTTGAATAGGAGAGGTGGAATAGCTTAAGAGGGATGAAATGGGAAAGAAAGGAACCTAAAAAGGCAGGGGCGTGCAAGTCCTAGCAGGCGTGCAGGTACTGCGTGGGCGCACAAGTCCTGGTCGCGCATGTATACCTGCACGACACATGGGTACTTGCGCGACAGTTAACCAGCAGGGTAATACTTGAGTGACTCTTGGTTAAAGCCTAATCATCTTGAGGTTCTTTCAGAATAGTGGCGCGCAAGTTCTATTGAAGGAGTTAGACGGCGCGCAAGTGTGGTCATTTCCCTTAAGGGCTGGCCACTCAGGCACGCAAGTGTTGATGAGTTTCAACACTTAGTCCTTCTTCCCCCTATTTAGATCTTCTGTTCCAGGTAATAAATTACCTTATAAGTGTTTTGTAAGCTTTGAGAAGAGACTTGGGCGATGGGAGCTCAAATCTAAGTTTCGGAAAAAATTCCTCCTCGAATGGGGGGCCCATAGGGTCTATTTATAGGCTGGAGAAGACCCGGGAGGTTATCACTTAGGTCGCGCAGGTCACCTGCGCGACCACTAGTCGGCGCGCAAGTATACTTGTGCGACCATGAGGGAACTTGCGCGACCTATGGGAAATATTCTCCTTGTTCATCCCTTCGTCGATTTTTTTGATGTTTCTTCAAAGGATGAATCAATTTGGACTAAGTTATTTCCCTTTTCCAATCTTTTAGACTCTGTGATGAAAAGGAGCGTCAACAAAAATGAAGATACAACAAGATTTAGTTAACTAGATCCTTAATTAAAGTAGAATTTCCACTTTATGTAATTCTATATATTCTCATAATTAAATTATAAATTTTATATGATGATCCTCCTCTTCTATTACCACTGTTTTAATCTAGTAAAGTAATATATTTCATTCGTTGTATACTATTTTTTTATCATGTGTGGAAATGATTACACATAATTGAGATTAAAAGTTGAGTTGGTCATATTGAAAAAGGATGCTTATGTCACACCTATATCCTTTAATACCATAAATTATTTTAATTAGAATCAACTATAAGAAACACTATGCATCATTAAAGATTTTCCACTTTAATTCCCAATGGTTTATCGAGGGAATGAAACTCAGAAGACAACTTGACTAGCATGTCATGCTCATCAACAATGTGGGAAGATATAAATGGAATGTAAACAACTTTTATCTAAAAGATATTCTACATTGTAGATGTGATCAAGAACATACCATGAATAGTAAATGGTACATCACCATGATTAGCTATATCTGATCCATTTCATATACTCGGCATACCTCAATTATACAACTGTACCACTGAGGAATAGGAACCACCCAAGTCATCATCATCTGAGTCTAATGTTGAGGACCCCATCTAGTTCAATGGTTCACTTACCATGAATTCCTTGATCCCTTATGAAATCATGACCTCAAATCCCTATGATAGCTATATTGGAGGTACCCCATCCTTAAACATTTCCAAAACATTCTTTGAGGTGCTGGGAAGACCCTATTGTAATGCTTGAATAGTCCACTATTGAATAATTATGGATCTACTCCTTAGGTGGAAAAAGAAGAAATATTACTATCATCCTATATAGTATTACTCTATTTCTAAGACTTGGTCTTCCTCTTTGTAATTATAGAAGTGGTACACATCCCATCAATAGGAGTTACATCATCCTGATAACTGAAGGGTATTTGGAGACCAACAACTTGATCCTCCTCTATGACCTTATTCAATGATAATGTTTTTCATAAATATCCCGGTATGTCACTAGATTAAACCTTCCTAAATTGTGTTTGATGTTGAAATAGAGTATGATCTTGAACTTCTAGGACTTTTGTGTGTCATTTCAATCTGATAAAGGAGTAAAAGGAAGTAGCTCAGTAAAAACAGAGTAGTATGAAGATACCATCATGGACCCCTATAGTAGCTCCATGAACTTCTGATCTTGGTGAAACATCAACATTCCAATAAATAACTCCCTAAAGAACAGTTTCTTAAAAGACTCTCAGGTGTGTCTCTCACATCATCCAACCTATCATATCACACTCCACCACCTTCTAGAGGGTCCCTGTAGTGTGAATACTACTAGCTTTATATTCATATCTTCATGTGTATCAATGATTTCGAAGAATCCATCGATGATGTCTACCCAGTACTCTATATCTTGTCTTCCACCTAAGCCATGAAAGGCTAGTGGGTAGTGGATTTGGATGTCTATGGAATACTTGACCATGGATATCAGTGCCCCTCCAACCAAGACAGAAACATGCTGAAGGACACCTTGTTAAGGTGAGACTACATCTTATTCCACAAGAGTAGGTGTGTGAGCATGATCTATAGAACCATCCGTTACTACATGTGGTAGAAGAGGCCATCCTCTATAGGGATCACCTGACCCACATTAGTAGGTGGCCTTATTACGCTCCTTTATTGAGGTATCTTCAATAACACGAAGGGAAAAATTTTAAACATTTTAGATAGATCCTAATAAATCTATTGGATCACACAAAGTTTCTTCTATGATTATACCAAAAACCCAAGTTATATACATCCTAGATCTAACCAAAATCCTTTATACCTATGTGTTAGTCATAGTCATATATGTACAAAACATAACAGTATTCTCAAGATCAACTAATTAATTCTAGAAAAGATATATTGCAATATCATAGAAAAAAGTATACCAATAAATAGAAAATACAAGTATGTCTCAAATATACAGAAAAAAATAAGGGATTAAATTTAAGAACTAGCATTCCACACTCAATTCATATATATTTGGTATGTGATATTAAATTACTATTCATGATTCATGAACACACCCAAAATCCAATAACACTATAACCATTATTCTGTTAATGTTAATTAGGATGTATGTTGCATATGATATGGCTAGGAACATGGTAAATCCCCTACCCGAGTCCCATATAGCATATCTCTTCTCCACCATGTCTCTATTCAGTAAAACCAAAATACAGGAAACAAGGGATTTGATACAATTTAGAAACATCCCAACCGAAATGACCTAGTTTAATCTAGAGGTCCAAAAGACATCATGAACACCTCTCCATATGCAAGAGGCTAATGACAAGAAGAAATGGTCTAAAAACTGTTAGTGGGGAGAATATAATATGAATATCATGTCATCAACATACATAATATACATAAAAGAAAATAATAAAATATATTAATGATAGTAATCATGTTGAAACTATATAGATGAAATAGTAGTCATACAAATAAGCTAATAGGGATCCAATTATGGAAATATAAAATATAATATAATATCAAGAAGGTAAATAAATCATGAAACATGGAATCCTCTGGTGTATATCATTCCTACAACTAGCTCCATGATCCTCATCTCAATTGTCATTTTGGACCCTTTTCCCATATAGGATCCTTATAAATGATTTTTACACACATCATGAAACTCGTTCATGGTGTGAGTAATAGAACCTAGTAGGACGCAACCAGTGAATCTGTAAAAAATCTTCACATGTATAATAGGTGTATCACTTGATAGGAATAATTGAGAAAGTAATAATAATAAACATATAATCACATACCAAGGGTTCATTCAGTGACAATACCGCTAAAACCCCACCCTCTATACCAGCTTTGGACCTATTCCAGATGTAGAAGAGAGGTTATTTTTAGTGTGAAACAAGGCTACTGACCATGTAACTTGGTATTCTAAAGACATTGAGTCAGATATTTCCTCAATAAAATTGTATCCTAGCTCTATCTTGGGTTAGGCCTATAGGTCATTGTACCCCCACCATTCCCTAGGCTATCCCTCTAGGACACCATTCCCCTAATTCCATTTCTATAGGTCTGGACTCCATGTCTTCATGCCTTTATCCTATACTCAGTACTGTTATCATCATTATCGTAGTCCATGAACACTCATCCTCGAGTGGATAATCAGATCAAGATGTTCTACCTATCATGAGTACTAAGAGAAAAAAACTACCAAGGAATAGTGGCACACATAAACAGTTATATCATACAAGGAAATCATAGTATATCATCATGATAATATAATAGCAACATATAACAACATTTGGTCAATGTAAAAAATGATAACAATATATTCTAGAAAAACTAATGGAATAAAGAGTCATAAATGGGTCTCATGAGATACTCATATACAAAACACACATGTTCACAATTAATAAATATAAACATGGTATTCCATCACAAAAATTATACCAAGGAAAAAAATTATACCAGATCCCCAAATGGAAAGTAACTTCCAAGCTCTTGGTTGATGATGATGAACTCCAAGGTTTATCATGGAACGAAAAATGAGTCATGTTCTATACCCACAAAGAGATGGATCACAAATTAAGGTTTAATAACTAATATTTCATTTCAATAAAGAGGTATTGAACTATAATGAAAGATATAAAATGTCATAATTGTGATTCTATAACCATGGAACTTATATATTCTACTAATAGAATATATTATAAAATGTTTCAAAGGAAGTGATTCCAGTTCACCAGATCCATTAGAAAAATAATAGAATACTAATAATTCATCATTAATACTAGAAGAGAGACTAGGGTCAAAAAAATTAACATCAATCTATAAATAATAAATCAATTGAAAAGTTATCAAAGAAGAAGAGAGACTAAAAAGGTCAATTTATGATGAAATACTAGGAAACATCCACCATTCTTAATAATTCTAGATCTGTTCAAAAGGTATTTCATTAACATGTAAAATTCTACACCAAATTAGCATGGAAACATCAATATATTAATTTTAAATCACTAATACACTATCAAGAAGTTTTCTATGACGATTATTTGTAATCACTTACCTAAATAACTCCCATTTTAGATGGTAGAACTAGATTCAATTAATAAACTTTATCAACACACTATATTATCTTTAATCTATGAATAAAGGTAAAAATAATCATATAATCATGATATAAAATATAATTCAATCATAGATACATACTCATATAACAAGAAAGATGAATTATTTTTTAAGGACTTGAGCCCATGATTTTGGACACATTTCTTAAAATGATGTGTAATTTCATTATAGGAAAAAGAGAATAATTAAAGAACACATTACACAATCGAGGACCCTTCACCGGTATAGATTTTGGATGATTATAAAAACCATAAATTTTATTAGATCTGTATAATAATAAAATAAAACAAAAAAAATGACAATGCATACACTAACTTCATAAGTTAAGAGAACGTTGTAGGAAACTCTACTCAACCTGTGACAAATATTTTAAAACAAGGGGTGATCATTTAATATGCCTGGTAAGGGGTGTTTTAAAATCACTAGTAAATCCTTTTAAAATATAATTTTTAAAATATTTTTTAAAATATATTTTGAAATAACTTTTGAAATTATTATAGGAAATTACTTATTATTTTAAAATACTATATAAATTTTGAGAATATTTACATTCAAAAATTACATTAAACATATTCCAGTGATATTTGAAAAACATAAAGAAAAATTTTGAAAACAAAACACACGAGGCAACTTGATAAATGAAAGGTTTTCTGGGCCTACCCACTTTCCTGAGGAAAAAGTTCACTCCCCACTCCGTATCATGTCTACCATGTTCATGTGATGATTTTCATAAACAAAATTTTAGTTTTCTTTACATATATATGTGTGTGTGTGTGTGTTTTTTCCATTGGAGTATTTATTTTAAAACATAAACAAGCATTAAATTAACATTCACTTATAATTATATATAGATTTTTAAATATAATCCTTCATGGAAATTTATTTATTGGACTTGTCACTATCAAATATCTTAATAAAATCACTTTTCATAATTACATGGAAGATTATTTATCATCCATTTACTTAAACATTTCATTCATAAACCCATAAATATCCATTTTTAAGGTTGTTTCGATAAATGTAAAATTAATTCAATGAAAATTATTGCATGTATTATGTGTATAATGTCATGAATAATATTGTTAATGGCCATATTCCAATGATTAGGAATGAGATTCATATAAAATGATTTCCATTTCATAAAATTTAACTTTTAATTTATTAAATAATTATCATCAAAATTTTATTTATAAAAATTATAAACTTGAATCCATGAGTCAATTGTACTTCAACATTGAATAAAACATATAAATAACATAAATATAATGCATTCATACATTTTTTGAAATAAATGATAATGGAATAATTATTAAATATGTAACAATCATAAAGTTAAAATTACTTATAAATATAATCATGAATTAAAATTCTAAAAAGAACTTGAATTTACCATAATATTCATATATATATATCATGAAATTTAAAAAAACAAAATTTTAAATTAAAATATTAATTTAATAAAACATTGATGAAATAACCCTTAAAAATTAAATACTATAATAATATTTACAAACTAATAAAAAAGATCCATTTAAAAAAATACTCTCTTACATACATAATCAATATAATTTTCAAAACAAAATTTATTAGAATAAATCAAAAATATAAAACCATGATAAATAAATTTGAAAATAATAAATAGCTTACTTATCTATAAATTCAAGATTAACTCATATTCATGATTCATATTTTCACATACTCTCATGTCACTAGACTAACAAATTTCTTAACAAATGTTCACTTGCACACAGGTATGGATTTGAAAAATACATTTTTCATGTTGAGTGAAGGATTTTATAGCCATAACTATCATCTCTTACACAATGAATAAAAAATTGAATAAATTCAATTCTGGGTATGATATTCTCAAAGATTTAAAATAATTGACATGTTCAATTTTGAAGTTCAATCCAAAAATGAAATTGAAAACAAAACATATACATATTGATATATTCAATATTATCCAATGAAAAAAATGAAACCAACCCATAACATAGCATCGAGAAGAACAGTTCAATATTACTCTAAAGGGAAAACTGAAATTGAAATTAGTGGACCAAAATGAAACAATTTTTCTTCATAAATAAAAAAAGGAAGAAGAAAATTGATGCAATGGAAAACAGGTAAACAGATCCAAAAATAAAACGACCCTACAACTTCTAATCCAAATAGATTCAGACATAAAAAGGGAAACACCTACCTAGAATATGTTAGAAAAGATCCTAAACGCTTAGATATATATAGATTGAAAGCCTATCAATGATGCACGACCTTTGGAATTCCCTCACTGTCGGTCGGAACACTAACTGCAACGACAGCTAGACCATCCTCACCGACAGCCAATCTCGTTCAGCCTAGTTTGAACCCTCGCCATAGGTCGACTTGACTCAGACCACCACTTTTTCTCCTGCTCAACTACTCGATCTCCTGACTCCTGTGAACCCATCCCTTCCACACAACAACCCTTAAGGACCCCTTTGAAAAAATGGAAATCCTCTTTTTTTGTTTTTTTATAATTTTTTTAACATATAAAAAGAAAATACTAATAATTTCAAATATTTTTTTAATATAATTATTTCATTAAAATAGTTATAATATTTATTCATACATTATAATTTTTAAAAAAATATAATAATTTTATAAAATAATCTAATTTATATTTATATTTCAAAACTATTAATTATAATTTCATATATATATATATATTTAAAAGTCAGATTTTATAAAACCAAATTAATTATATTTGTATATGAATATAGTTAATCATTATTTTAGATAAAATAATTATTATCATAGTTAAAATATGAATATTTATATTGAATATATTTATATAATTTAGTATATAAATTATTCATTTAAATGAATTTATTTATTCATTTTCTTTTTATTATTATAAATGTCATCAAATATATATATATATTCATATTAAAATATTCTTTTACAAAAAATAATACTATTAATTAGTATTTTTTTAACTTTAATTAAAGATTAATTTGAAAATAGAAAATAGGAAATATAATACATGATTTAAATTTATATTTTTCATACTTAGTATATTTAAATTTATAAAAAAAGTTATTGTAATGTTACATATTTGGAATAGATCTATAGTAAACTCATTGTTCTATCATTGTCGAATCTTCCAAACATTGGAGGGGTAAGGGGAGAAAAATGGGTGAGCCAATATTCATGAGAAAAAGTCTAAAATTATTAATTTGAATATTGGAACTATAATTGGTTTTTAATGAGGATAAAAATTAGTTAAATTAAAATCCCATGGGGTGTATTAAACTCCACCTCATACTAGGTTCACTTAGGATTGTCTGGGCCTCATTGGGTGGTTATGGTGCAAGGAAGAACCATCGTCTTGCTTGTGACTTCCCACCAGCTAGACAATGGGTCTTTCACATTTATAAACCCACATTGAGTACCATCAGATGGCTAATGGATCCCCACCCACTAGTTGGTGGCCTTGTTTTATCCATCATGCATCCTTTATGCTATAATATCTTATAAATTCATCACAAGACCATAGAAGCTTAAAGAAAAACCTCTGAAAAGTCCCAAAAAAGATGAAACATCAGAGGAATGTAAAATTTTATATTATTTTAAAATCCCATACATCATAAAAACAAAGTATGGTATAATTGTTAAAAATATAGATAGGTTTTTTATTTTCTATTATGTATGGTTCCAACACTATTCCCTCAGTTTTGAATATATGCATTGGATCCAACATGTATTTACTCAATAATAAAACAAGGAATAAATTATCTACTTTTTAATTGTTGGTTGGCATAACCAATTAGTAAGCTATAACTCCAATTCTAATTATAATTTCAAAAGTCCTAATGTTCTTAGGTCCTATCTTCTCATTTTTATCAAATCATACAACCCCCTTCCATGGTGACGCATTTAAGAATACATAACCCCACTTTAAATTTGATGTCAATCCTTTAATTATATGTAATTATATTTTCTTTTTTTTATATGATCCTTGATATTATTTACATTCCTAGTGGTCTCTTCCATAATTTCTCGGCCAACTAACGCCCTTTATCTAACTTCATGCCAATAAGTTCGAGTATGAAATCTATTCCCATAAAATGACTCATATGACTCCATCTAGATGCTTGAATAGAAATTGTTATTATATGAAATTTACACCAGAGGTTTATATTAATCACATGATCCTTTAAAGTCCATAGAACATAATCCAAAATGTATTCTATTGTTAGAATAGTCCCATTAGAATTTCTATTAGTTTGTGGAAGATAAGTGGTTCTTAAATTTACTTCAGTATGGAGAGAATTTTTGTTGCTCTTATAGAATTTTGATGTGAAACATGGTTCATGATTAGACACAATTGATAAAGGTGGCGTATAAAGTTTCATGTTTTCTTTCATATAGAGCTGAGAAAGGAGATAAAGGTTAATATCATTCATTATCACTATAAAATTTACAAACTTTGTAAGGAAGTCAACAATGACCAATATAACATCATTATCCACTAGAGTCTTTTGAATTCATATGATAATGGAAATTATAATATTATCCCATATCTATATTGAAATGGGAAGAGGTTTCATAAATCCCTTATGATATTATATTTTAGCCTTTATATGTTGTCTCACTAAGCATATTGACATATAGTCCATAATTTCTGACATCATACCATCCCATAAGAAATGTTCTCTTAAATCCTTATTCACATTTGTAATACTTGGGTGTAAAGAGAAATACAAGTTATTTTATACATTAGGTATCTCTATAAGGACCCAGCCTTAAACATCACTTAATCTTGAGTTACTTCAAGAATACATGTTGAGGATCTTTTCAGTTTTAGAGTTTTAGAGAATTAGATCATAAAACATGCATTATATTCCACATTTAAACAAAGTGCTTACATAAAATATAGTACTCATTTTTTCCATCAACGGAATCATATTTAAAATAAAACATTGATTCTTTATTGAAACTTCCTTGACACTATCATCACATCATGTACCTTTCCCTTGACCTGTGAAAAACATTTCAAAAAATTGGGATGAGTATAAAAAGCTCAATAAGGGATATAAAAGTACCAAATAAAAACATTAGTCCATGTATGAAATCATACATTACTCATAAAACATAATCACTTTAACATACCTCATCAAATCATGAATAAATCATATAAATCATAAGACATAAAGGTAACTTGAGGCATTCATAACATTCTTACGTAGGGAGTATCCCTCTTGGTTACGTTTGGAATACCCATCACAGTATATTCCCCAAATCTATTCAGATAAACCTTAACGTTTACCTCCTTCGCATTACCCAATGCATTGGAGAGCTATATCGGGATCACCCGCCCTTAGTTTATCATGGAACCACCCGTCTTCATAACAATTCCCATGAACCATAACATAATTGTATCACATAAAACATGCATAAAGGAAACATAACATTTCTACATTTCAATCACAAGATAGCAACACAACACATTGATATAATAAAAACATTATTAAAACCATTTTCAATACCAAAATAAAAGAAAATTAAAACATGGTATTTATTTTTCATTTGAAAAAAGGTATGGCTTGTAGAGGAAGATGGAACTCAAATAATGGTCACGGCGGCAGAGAAGTCGTTGTCACCACATACGTACGACAAAAACATTCCCTTTTGTCATTTAGTAAAACCCTTAGTATAAAGAATATTCCTTTTGGATAAACGTAAAAGTAAAAGGTGTTTATACACCATATAAAAGAAGGTTGTGTAAAAAACAAAATATGCCTCAATGAAAGGAGATTGAGACGAAGTCCCATACCTCGGGTCCGACATGACTCGATCATTATTTAACGTCCTGAATAATAAACTTGAGTTAATTTATACTTTCTTAAGAACCTTTTTCAAGTTCATTATTACTTTTATATCACTTATTACCAGGTTATGAACACTATGTAATTATTTAAGTTAATAATGGTCATTTTGTCGATCATTGGTACTTGAGTCAAAAATAAACTCTTTATAATTACAAGTTGTTCATGTGGTAAAATATCCATTATATAAATAATTATATTCATGATGTAGATATCATATATATCATATATATTCTGTATATACATGCACTTAAAATATTACATAATCATTTACAGGTAAGAAATGAAATGCACCGTTCATGGAGACGGTAAGCCGTACGTACGCATGAACGCTACTTTCATTTCTATTTCTTATTTAATGGAGTGAAATCATAATGATATAAAGTTATATCATAATTCCAGTATAATATCATATATAATATCATTAAATTTATCCTTTATACGTACCACATATGGTGTTAACGAATCAAATCACTTTGAGGGCGCGATAGTCCGCACTTCCTAAAATTAAGATATCGCGTTTACCAATAATGGAAACCATAAAGGTATTCCATAAATTAAAAATACAGAAGCTTAAGTAAAACATAAACATATTATATAACATATATAAATATAGTGTAATATTAATGTCCACCTTTAAAGGTGTTATAAGAATATTGAACAATCATCGTTTCGTGAGGCAAAAATTCTCCATCCACAGAAAGAGTATGCTCTTTAACCATTAGATGAAGGTGTGTGTAAGTGTAGCTCGAATCCTTCTTATAACAACATCCTAGTATATTTAAGATACTTTTTTTGTTACAAAATAAAAGAATAAAAAGTGTTTAGGGGGTTGGAGAAGAAAAATAAAACATAAGAACACAAGAGAAAACACTACCTTTAAAATGGGTAACTCTTTTTGATTTGAGCTCAAAGACTTCCTTGGGAAGACTTCTGCCCAAAGTGAGGATTCTAGGAGTAATAGAGGGATGTGGAGAGACAAAATGGGCAGGGTTTTTCCAAGCCAAAAGCTTTATAGGTGTGGGTAAGGTGGTAGAGGTGGGGGCCTTTTATAAGGGGAGAGGAGGGGCACTCTTGGAAAGTTATAAAAGGTTACTTTATTATAACATGATTTTTGGATTTAAAAGGTCCCAAAATTATATATTTCGAGGAGGATAAGGTGATAAGAGTTCTAAATCCACACATACAATAGGTTTTTGACATATGTAGGTCTTATATTTTACATTATCTTTTCATTTTATTTAAATCGTTAAATAATGAGGAAATCGCTGCATCATCATGATGTCATAAATAATTTAATTTATTTAATGTCTAAAAATTATAAAAAACATATAATGATGTAGGAAATATTTTTAGCTTTATAATTAATATTTATAGTAAAAAATATGACTTGTATAACTCCATTTAAAAATTGTTTTTGTAAAAAAATTCATGTTTGTGACACTTTCATTTTAACTTTAAATAAAAAGTTATTAATTTCATTTTCCTACCAAAGTGGCTCCATGGGGTCCCTGAGTCAACCCATGTATTGTCGTGGTCTTCCATGACACATAAAATAAGGGTAGGACATGTGTATAGGTCATTTCATATTATTAAAACATTATTTTTACTTTAAATTACACTAATTACCTCTAATTGCGATTAAAACTTAAAAGTTACTATTCACCAAAAAATTATTTTAATCCCATTGAACCACATTTTACTTCTTAATGACAACTATTTATGTTGGATTTTTGAAATTCAAAACACAGAGGTTGTAAAATTTCATTTAAACGAAAAATCAGTTTATTTAGGTACCACTTAGTGGTTTCACTCTTCATCAAAAATTGAAGCTTTTCAGAAAAATACCAAAACTTCACCCTAAGATATATTTGATATTCCTAATTTAAAAAATGATGTCTATTTTACAAAATTCAAAACATATAAGTTACATTAATTAATGTAATAATTAATTCCCACTATCAAAACAAATAGCGTGTTTTTATGAAACAATATGCATCAAAAGATTGACACTAGTTTAAGTCCAATTTCAAGGTGAAATTAATTCCAACGACCACTATTGAATTAAATGGTAAAAATATATTCTAATTTCACTTTAAAACCAATTAAAAAGATAATATAATCATATAAATAAATTATATTAAAAAGAGGTTTTGAATTAAAATACAACATTGTTCACTATTTATTAAAAAATGAACTTTATCGGAAAAATATCAAAAATTTACACAAAGTAAATTTTGTTGTCCCGATTCTAAAGAAGAATTTTATTTGGTCCAATAGAATGTATAAGAGTGACCAAAACTATATTTAAAGAGGGTTCTCCATCAAAAGGTGATAGTTTGACCTTTTCGTGAATATTAGAGTACCTATGCCTAAAATTGAATTATTTTCATATTTTAAGCCTTTACCCTTTATTGGATAAACGTAAAAACAGTTAACAAACATATATAATCATATTTTAGTTATTTATATTAATTACTGCCAATACAACGGCTACATGTTAACTACCATTTAAAATAATATTATTTTATTACTAGTGTGCAACGTAAGATTTCAAAGAAATTCGTTGTTGCATATCGGGAACGCTATCGAACATAGAAACCCCTTTAAAGTAAAATTAATATTTAATTTGTAATTATTAATAAATATGAAAATACTTTATTCTTTATTTACCTGGGATGTTACATCTTTCCCCCCCTTTTGGTAATTGTGTCCTCGCAATTTTATTTACTTTTACAATAAGTGTGGGTATTTATCCCTCATGCATATTCAGATTCCCATGTTGCCTCTTCAACCATATGATTTTTCCATAAAACCTTTACCTGGTGAATTACCTTATTCTACAACACTTGCTCTCTAAGGTCAAGAATCTGGACTGGTTGTTCTTCATAAGAGAGATTCTCTTCCAACTGAACTACCGCTGGGCTCAAAACATGAGATGGATCTGGCATATACTTTCTCAACATCGAAACATGAAAAACATTGTGTACCTGAGATAAACTCATAGGTAAAGCCACTTGGTAAGTAACTGATCCAAATCTATCTAGAATTTCATATAGTCCAATGAACCTTGGACTCATCTTTCCTTTCTTACCAAATCGCATCACACTTTTCCACAGTGAAACTTTGAGAAAAACATGATCACATACCTCGAAAGATAGATCCTTCCTCCGGTTATCCGCATAACTCTTTTGCCTGCTCTATACTGTTCTCATGTGTTTCTGAATCAACTGAACTTTTTCTGCCATCTCTTCCACCAATTCTAGTCCCATCAGCTTCCTTTCACCCACTTCATCCCAAATAACTGGAGTTCACCACTGTTTTCTATATAATGCCTCAAATGGAGCCATCTGTATACTGGAATGAAAAATGTTATTATAAGAAAACTCAACCAAAGAAAGATGGTGGTCCCAAATTCCCTGATAATCCATCGAACAAGCACGTAGCATATCCTCCAAAGTCTGAATCATTCGTTCTAACTGCCCATCTGATTGAGGATGAAAAGATGTACTAAAATTTAATTCAGTACCCAACGACTTCTGAAGGCCCTTCCAAAAGTTAGAAGTAAACCTGGGATCACGATCAGATACAATAGAGAGAGGAACTCCATGTAACCTGACTATCTCTTTAAGATACAAACGGGAAAGTTGATCTAGGGAAAAATTATCTCATATATCATGGAAATGAGAAGATTTAGTCAAGGGATCAACAATAACCTAGATTGCATTATTACCTCGAGGTGTCTTCGGCAATCCCACAACGAAGTCCCTGGATATATTCTCCCATTTCCATTCTGGTACTGGTAAAGGCTGAAGCATCCCTTTCGGTAACTGCCGCTCTACTTTAACCTATTGACATGTCAAACACTTCAAATTAAAATCAGGAATATCCCTTTTCATTCCATCCCACCAGTAATACTCCCGAAGATCTCTATACATCTTAGTACTGCCTGGATGAACTGAAAACGGAGAACTATGAGCTTCATATAAAAAATCTCTCTTCAACTGTGAATCACAAAGCACACACAATCTCTTCCCAAATCTCAAAACAAAATCATTATCGATGTTTAATTTAGGTAACTTACCCTTCTGAACCAACTCTACCTTTTCCTGCAACTCACTGTCATGCTTCTGTGCTTGATTAATTATGTCTGATAGAGAAGATTTCACTGATACCTGAAACAAAACAGAAGGAAATCATGTACCATCAACTTCTATGCTAAAGTTCATCAAATCCTTAACCAAATGATCACATTTGAAACTCAACATTGTTAATAAAGCATTACTTTTTCGACTCAAAGCATCAGCCACTTTATTTGCTTTTCCCGAATGGTAATGAATTGTACAATCATAATCCTTGATTAATTCTAGCCATCTCCTCTGTCTCGTGTTCAATTCTTTCTGAGTGAATATATACTTTAAACTTTTGTGATCCGTATATATTTCACACTTTACTCCATACAAATGATGCCTCCAAATATTTAAAGCGAAAATAACATGAGCTAATTCCAAATCAAGTGTAGGGTAATTTACCTAATGAGTTTTCAACTATCATGAAGCATAAGAAATTACCTGGTCATTCTGCATTAAGACGCAACCAAGTACTTTCAATGAAGCATCACTGTAGATAAGAAACTCCCCATTCCTGGAAGGTAGTTCCAAAATAGGATCATTCACCAATCTTCTTTTCAGTTCATGAAAACAATCATCACATTCTTTTGTCTAGATAAACTTAACACCCTTCCGAGTTAGCTTAGTAATTGGACTAGATAACCATGAAAAAATTCTAACAAACCTTTGGAAATAGCATTCCAAACCAAGGTAGCTACGAATCTCAGTTACATTTGTGGGTCTTGGTCATTCTTCCAAAACCTTTGTTTTTATAGGATCAATAGTTATCCCATATTTAAAAACAATATGACCAAGGAAAGAATTTTTTTGCAACCAAAACTCACACTTGCTGAATTTACCATACAATTTCTTTTCTTTTAAGGTTTGAAAAATAACCCTTAAATTTATTTCATGCTCCACTTTACTTTTAGAAAACACCAAAATATCATCAATGAAAACAACCACAAACTTATCCAAGAACTCATGGAAAATTCTATTCATAAGGTCCATGAATATAGCAGGTGCATTGGTTAGCCCAAAAGGCATTACTACAAATTCATAATGGTCATATCTTGTTCAAAACGCGGTCTTCGGAATATCTACTTCCTTTACCTTCAACTGATGGTACCCCGATCTCAGGTCAATCTTTGAAAAAAACTGAGCTCCCTGGAGCTGATCAAACAAATCATCAATATGAGGCAAAGGATACTTTTTCTTAACAGTGATATTATTCAAGTCTCTATAATCAATGAAAAGTCTCATAGAACCATCTTTCTTTTTAACAAATAAAATAGGAGCATCCCATAGTGATGTTCTAGGTCGAATGAAACCTTTATCTAATAAATCATTCAATTGCTCCTTCAACTCTAAAAGTTCAATTTGAGCCATTCGATAAGGGGGTTTTGAAATGGGCTTAGCATCAGGAACTAAGTCAACAGTAAATTCAAATTCTCGATCTGGTATTATTCCAGGCAACTCATTAGGAAAAACATCAGGATACTCATTTACCACTGGCACATCATTAATCTGAACAGTTCCCTTGTTTTCAACAAAATGTGCAAGGTAACATTAATTTCCATCTTTTACAAGTTTCTCAGCCTCTTGATATGTTATCAATAGTAAGGGTTCATTCTTGTACACAAACTGAAAGTCTTTCTGAAAAGAAACTTCTTTATCTCTACAATCAATCTTATCATGGTAAATAGAGAGACAATACATACCCAGGATAACATCAAACTCTACTAGAGGTAAAACAATAAGGTTTTCAAGTAGGTTCTTTCCACGGATAAGGATAGGAAGATTCTTATAAATTCTTTTTTCTTCAACATTTCCCCCATGTGTTTTTTCCAAAATTTCAGGAGTTATTTCTTGATATGGTATTCCCATTTTACTAGAAAAGATTTCAGATATGAAAGAATGTGTAGACCCCGAATCAATAAACACACTGGCATAATCTGAAAAAACAAACAAAATACCTAATACAACTTCATTTGATGGCCCGACATCTACTGAAGTAGTTGAAAAGGATTTCACCACCCCTTTCTGCTTGTAGTCTAACTGCTTCCCATCACTTGAGCTCTTTGTCAGACACTTGTTTGCATAATTACCCATCTCATTGCACTTAAAACATTTCACTAACAGTAAATCAAATTTAGTCTTACCATCACCCTGATCTTTTTCAGTGCAATCACGAGCCTTATGTCCCATCTTACCACATCGATAGCACTTTCCAGAATTCAGAAGACACTCCCCAGCATACCTTTCCCCACATTTATCACAAACTGGAAACTTATTTTTCTTACCATCGGACCTTTTTGAAGAATTCTTCCCTTTCTCCTCCCACCTCGGTCTCTTCTTCTGTTGGTTGTTATAGAACACTTGATCATCCGAAAACTCCATTTCCACCTTATCAGCACATCAAAAAAGCTTTTCATAACTCTTGAACTCATCAGAAGCTAAAGCCCTTCGATATTTTGGCTTTAATCCTGAGTAACGACGATTGATTTTACTATCAAGGTCTCGGATAAAATTTGGAGCATACCTTTCCAATCGAGTGAACCTTTCTTCATAGGCAGCCACTAAGTCTTCCTCTTGCCTCAATTCCAAGAATTTATTTTCCATCCTAAGTCCAACAGCCTTAGGAAAATACTTCTCAGGAAACATACATTTGAATTCATCCAAGTCGAGAGCATAAATCTCATCAGCGTCCCTGATATTTTTAACCATCGACCACCACTGATCTTCTTAACCCTCCAAACTGTAAATTGAAAGACTAACATTTTGATTGTTTGAACACCCCATGGCATCGAAAATCTTCTCCAGTGCTTTAATCCACCCTTTAGCTAGCACATGGTCAGATGATCCACTGAATGATGGGGGATGTTGCCTCATGAAATGTTCCACCACTGAAATGTTCCTCTGAGGTTCATCTGGTTGATCTCATGCATGGATATCGCCACCATTTATCACTTGAGTCAACTGTGCCATTACTGCAACAAACTATTCAGTTCCAATTCCGACCATCTTAGGTTGCTGATTTGGAAGGTCGTTTCTTTCTGTATGCCTTCCTATCACTGCTTCCCTGTTTCCTCTATGGAAAACCATTCTGAACAAACATGTCTTAGATGACGCAACATGGTAATCTTCAAATGCTATATCATTTCAATTTGACCATAAAAAAACTTTTGGATAATAATTTAATATAATTCTAACTCCTAAAGTTATTTAAACTGACCTCTGATACCAACTATAAGGCCCCAGCCTTAAACATCACTTAATCTTGAGTTACTTCAAGAATACATGTTGAGGATCTTTTCAGTTTTAGAGTTTTAGAGAATTAGATCATAAAACATGCATTACATTCCACATTTAAACAAAGTGGTTACATAAAAGATAGTACTAATTTTTCCCATCAACGGAATCATATTTAAAATAAAACATGGATTCTTTCTTGACACTTCCTTGACACTATCATCACATCATGTGCCTTTCCCTTGACCTATGAAAAACATTTCAAAAACATGGGATGAGCATAAAAAGCTCAGTAAGGGATATAAAAGTACAAAATGAAAACATTAGTCCATGTATGAAATCATACTTTACTCATAAAACATAATCACTTTAACATACCTCATCAAATCATGAATAAATCATAGAAATCATAAGACATAAAGGTAACTTGAGGCATTCATAACATTTCTTACGCAGGGAGTAACCCTCTTGGTTACGTTTGGAATACCCATCACAGTATATTCCCTAAATGTCTTCGGATAAACCTAAACGTTTAACTCCTTCGCGTTAACCAATGCATTGGAGAGCTATATCGGGATCACCCGCCCTTAGTTTATCACGGAACCACCCGTCTTCATAACAATTCTCAAGAACCATAACATAATCGTATGACATAAAACATGCATAAAGGAAACATAATATTTCCACATTTCAATCACAAGATATCAACACAACACATTGATATAATAAAAACATTATGAAAAACATTTTCAATACCAAAATAAAAGAAAATTAAAACATGGTATTTATTTTTCATTAAAAAAAGGTATTGCTTGTAGAGGAAGCCGAAACTCAAATAATGGTCACGGCGGTGGAGAAGTCGTTGTCACCGCATATGTATGAAAAAAACATTCCCTTTTGTCATTTATTAAAACACTTCGTATAAAAAATATTCCTTTTGGATAAATGTAAAAGTCAAAGGGGTTTATACACCAAATAAAAGAAGGTTGTGTATAAAACAAAATATGCCTCAATGAAAGGAGATTGAGATGAAGTCCCATACCTCGGGTCCGACTTGACTCGATCGTTCTTTAACGTCCTGAATAATAAAAAGAGTTTAGGGGGTTGGAGAAGCAAAATAAAACATAAGAACACAAGAGAAAACACTACCTTTAAAATGGGTAACTCTTTTGGATTTGAGCTCAAAGGCTTCCTTGGAAAGACTTCTTCCCAAAGTGAGGCCTCTAGGAATAAGAGAGGGATGTGGAGAGACAAAATGGGTAGGTTTTGGCTGAGCCAAAGGCTTGAGAGGTGTGGGTAAGGTGGTAGAGGTGGGTGCCTTTTATAAGAGGAGAGGAGGGGAACTCTTGGAAAGTTATAAAAGGTTACTTTATTATAAAATGATTTTCAGATTTAAAAGGTCCCAAAATTCTATATTTGGAGGATAAGGTAATAAGAGTTCAAAATCCACCCATATAATAGGTTTTTTAAATGTGTACGTCTTATATTTTACATTATCTTTTCATTTTATTTAAATCATTAAATAATGAGGTAATCGATGTATCATCATGGTGTCATAAATAATTTAATTTATTTAATGTATAAAAATTATAAAAAAATATCATGATGTAGGAAATATTTTTAGCCTTCTAATGAATATTTATAGTAAAAAATATGACTTGTATGACCCCATTTAAAAATTGTTTTATTAAAACAACTCATGTTTGTGACATTTTCATTTTAACTTTAAATAAAAGGTTATTAATGTCATTTTCCTACCAATGTGTCTCCATGGGGTCCCCAAGTTGACCCATGGATTTTCTTGGTCGGCCATGACACATTCAATAAGGGTAAGACATGTTTCTAGGTCATTTCATATTATTAAAACATTTTTTTTACCATAAACTACACTAATTACCTCTAATTGCAATTAAAACTTAAAAGTTACTATTCACCAAAAAATTATTTTAATCCCATTGAACCACATTTTACTTCTTAATGAAAACCATGTATGTCATATTTTGGAAATTCAAAACACATAGGTGATAAATTTCATTTAAACGAAAAATCAGGTTTTTAAGTACCACTTAGTGGTTTCACTATTCATCAAAAATTGAAGTTTTTCAGAAAAATACCAAAACTTCACCCTAAGTTATATTTGATATTTCGAATTCATAAATGATGTCTATTTTACAAAATTCAAAACATATAAGTTACATTAATTAATTTAATAATAAATTCCCGCTGTCAAAACAAATAGTGTGTTTTTAGGAAACAATATGTATCAAAAGATTGACACTAGCTTAAGTCCAATTTCAAGGTGAAATTAATTCCCACAACCACTATTGGATTAAATGGTAAAAATATATTATAATTTCACTTTAAAACCAATTAAAAAGATAATCTAATCTTATAAATAAATTAGATTAAAAAAAGGTTTTGAATTAAAATATAACATTTTTCACTATTCATTAAAAAATGAACTTTATCGGAAAAATACCAAAAATTTACACAAAGTAAATTTTGATGTCCCGATTCTAAAGAAGAATTTTATTTGGTCCAATAGAATGTATAAGAGTGACCAAAACTATATTTAAATAGGTTTCTCCATCAAAAGGTGATAGTTTGACCTTTTAGTGAATATTAGAGTACCTATGCCTAAAATTGAATTCTTTTCGTATTTTAAGCCTTTATCCTTTATTGGATAAATGTAAAAACAGTTAACAAACATATATAATCATATTTTAGTTATTTATATTCATTACCTCCAATACAACGGCTATATATTAACTACCATTTAAAATAATATTATTTTATTACTAGTTTGCAATGTAAGATTTCAAAGAAACTCGTTGTTGCGTATTGGGCACGCTATCGAACATAGAAACCCCTTTAAAGTAAAATTAATATTTAATTCGTAAATATTAATAAATATGAAAATGCTTTATTCTTTATTTACCTGGGATGTTACAATCTCCCTCTTCATTTTTGTGGATGATAAGTGGTTCCTAAATTTATTTCAGTATTGAGAGCCTTTTGGTGGCTCTTATAGAACTTTGATGTGAAATATGGTTCATTAATAGACATAATTTATAAAGGTGGCGTATAAAGTTTCATGCTTTCTTTGATATAGAGTTGAGAGAGTAGCTAAAGGTGAAGATCTTCCCTTACCACTATAAAATTTATAAACTTGGTAAGGCAATCAATAATGACCAATATAACATCATTATCCACTAGAGTCATTTAAATTCATATGATAACAGAAATTATAATATTATCTCATATCTATATTGAAATAGGAATAGGTTTCATGAATCCCATACGATATTATATTTTAGCCTTTATATATTGGCTCACTAAGCATATTGACAAATAGTACATAATTTCTAACATCATACCATCCCATAAGAAATGTTCTCTTAAATCCCTATTCACATTTGTAATACTTGGGCATATAGAAAATATGAGCTATTTTCTACATTAGGTATCTCCCTTTTCAGTTTTGGTATGTGTGGAACACATAACCTCTTTACAAACATCAACTCTCCATCTTTATAGATCAAATATGTTAATTTCCAATTATTTGATACGTTAATCCTCCTTTGTAAATTTGTATCATCCTAATGGTATTTCTCTATTTATCCAATAAATATGTCTTAGAAATTTCCTGGAAAAGGAATTATGGAACCCTTTCCTAAAAATTACCATATTTATCTTTACCAGATCACTAAATAAAGGTACATTAATAATCCTCATCGTGGTATGAACTATATGGTTCCACAAACTCAATACATCAACTACCATGTTTCCTTCCCAGGGTGGTAGTCTATCGAGATATCATAGTCCTAGAGTGAGACCAACCATGTTCTTTTACTCATGTTGAGTTCTTTCTAACACTATGCCAAAATTTTCATTTAGCAGTGCTTTAAACCACCGCTAAATCATTCTGCAATGGTTTTGGAAAACCACTGCTAATTTGTGTGTCGGCAGTCAATTAGCGTCAATTGTTTAAAACTGCCATAGAATGATTTAGCGGTGGGTTTTTAGCGGCGGTTTAAACTGTCGTTAAATCGTTTTTATATTTTTTTAAAAGCTATTTAAAAAAAATATTTTTTTAAAATTTTAGTTTTTTTCCCGTAACTAATTAATTAATTTTTTTTTATTTTTGAATTTAATTATATTTATTTATTTCCATAATTTATTTATTTATTATTTATTTATTTTTTTTCTTAATTATTTAATTAATTTATTTATTTATTATTTACTTATTTATTTTCATGATTAATTATTTAATTTATTTATTTATATATTTTCATAATTAATTAATTTTTTATTTATTTATTTTCCTAATTAATTAATTTATTTATTTATTAAATTATTTTCGTAATTAATTTATTTATGAAATTTATTTTCACAATTAATTTATTTATTGACTTATTTTCATATTTTATTTATTATTTATTATTTATTTTTACCATGCTCATGCCCATCTCCATGCACATGCCCATGCCATGTATAGAAATTCTGCATTGGGTGAGATTTGAACCATTTTACCACTTGCTTATTCTCCAAAGACTTTACCACTCTAATAGGCTCTTCATGTGGTCAATAAATCAAATTTAATATAATTATATATATATATATATATATATATATTAATTGGAAAAAAATAATACATAACAAATAGATACACACTAAATAATTACTAATCAATAATGATTAACCAATAATTATTAATCAATAATGATTATTCAATAATCAATAATCAATAATAAATAATTAATTATTAATATTTAATAATTACTAATTAAAAATGAATTATATATATATATAACATGGAAATAAACTGTAAATAAAAAATAGTAAATAATAAATAGTAAATAGTAAAGAATAAATACTAAATAGTAAATAATAAATAATAAATAGCAAAGAGTAAATAATAAATGCTAAATACTAAATACTAAATACTAAATAATATATAATATATAATATATAAGATACATTATATAATATATAATATATAACATATAATATAAAACATATATTATATAAGTAATGTATAAATAATAAATTAATTAAAAAATAAATTAATATATGATAAATAAATAATAAATTAATACTAAATTAATAAATAATAATTATTAAATAAATAATAGTAAATAATAAATAATAAACCATGAATAAATAAATAATAAATATATAATGAATATATAATAAAAATTAATTAATATTTCAATAATAATAAATTAATAACAAAAAAATAAAAATAAAATAAATAATTGAATAATAAATTTATAAAAAACTAATAATTTTTAAATAATTAATAAATTAATATTAAATTAATAAATATTAAATATTAAATATTAAATATTAAGTAATAATTAAATTAATAAATAAATTAATGAATGAATGAATAAATAAATAAATAAATAAATAATATATAGTATATAATATATAATTTATAATAACTAATGAATTATAATTGATCATTAAGAATTAAGATTTAAGATTTAATATTTAATATTTAAAAATTTATTAATAATTAATTAATTGTTAACAAATTATTAATAAATAATAATTAATAATTATGAAATATTAAATATTAAATAATTAATTAATTGATGAATAATAAATGAATAATAAATTAATAATAAATAAATTAATAATAAATTTTTAAATATTAAATATTAAATAATAAACAATAAACAATAAAGAATAAATAATTAATTAATTAATTAATTAATAATTAATTAATTAATAATTAATAATTAATAATAACTAATAAATATAATTGATAATTAATAATTAATAATAACTAATAATTATAATTGATAATTAATAATTAATAATTCTTATTTAATATTTAATATTTAATATTCAATATTTAATAATTAATTAATAATAATTAATTAATTATTTAATTAATAATAAATGAATAATAATTAATAATTAATTAATAAATGAAAAATAAAATAATTATTAATTTGTACATAAAAACTAAATAATAAATAAATAAATAAACATTAAATTGACAAATATATATATATAATAAATAATAAATAATAGATAATTATTTAATTAATATTATGTAAAAAAATAACAAATAAAAAATACTTAAATAAATAATAAAACGTTAAGAATATTTGAAAACCCTAAAAACACTAAAATGGATATAAAATATGATATGGGACTCCTTTTTCAGCACCACAACTAGTCAAATTGAAGATCATGAAACAAATATTGATATGATATGGGGTACAAGTGTAAAGGACCCCAGGATCGAAAGTTATAACTGTTTGAATTTTAAGAAATCGGGGTTGGCAACTAAAACCTCTGTTTCAGAGGCCTTTCTGGTCTTTCGGGGGGATTAAAAGGGGTACAATGTGTGAATAGTAGATACTAGACGTAAACAGTGTAGATCTCATCGTAAGATTCAATTTGATATACGGTAGAGCCCAAACAGACACCCGGATTAAAAGTTAGGGTCCTTTGAAGTTCGAGTTCGATTTTCGACCTTTTTGAAATTCGAACATATTTTTTTCCTTTGGTTATCACATGATTTAAATTTCACTTTTTTATCTCATTTCATAATCTTCTATTTGATTGGTTGTAAAGTTAAAATGGACACCCGAATTAGAAGTTATGGTCGTTTGATGTCGAAGTCTGGCTTTCAAGTTTTTGCATATTTGCTTTAAGTTTCACATTATTGTTAACTAATAATTATAAATATTTATTTACTAACACATTATAATTAATTAATATTTATAAATAATAAACTATATTTTATTTTAAATAATAATAAAAAATTTATTATTAATTAATTTTTAATTTTTTAATTTTTTTTCTACACTTTTGCGACAGTCTTGAAAAAACTGCCACTAAAATAATTTTAATTCTTTTAAAAAAATTAAAACAATTATAAAATATATTTCAAAAACATTTAGCGGAAGATTTTAAAAACACCACTAAAATCCCACCACTAATTTTGTGATCGAAAATCATTTTGCAGCGGTTTTCAAAACTGTTGCTAAAACACTGTTTTTATGTAGTGTAAGAGAACATATACATCCAAATTTTATGGTCCATATATAGTTGTCAACTTTCACCATAGATATAATTATACTATATCTTTAATGAAAATATTACTACCCATGAGTTGGATATTTCTGTTTTTGGATCATCAATTTCATTGATACATGTTAAATGACCCTATAATCCTATATAAGGTCAAAACACTATTTTTTCAATGATGCATAATTGTTTGTTACGAATCCTTTATTCCCTGATGGTAATTTCAATACTGGTAGATTAATTAATATCTTATTTGGATCTTAAACACCTTCTTCACATTACTTAGACTACCTATCTACTATAAGGATAAAAAAATATTGAAACCTTGGAGACAATGTAGCCATGAAAAGAAACTTTATAGAGCTAAAAATAACACATACTAAATTTCTAATATAATCCATTTTCTCTAAGGGTCTAAAAAATTATTCACTAATGGTTCTTATGATCTTTATATATTAAGTATTATACCAAGATATCATTAATTAATACCTCCATAAATTAATCAATATAATACTTGAATAATCTATCCATCAAATCCATAAAAATATTAATAGTTTTAGTCAATGTGAATGGAATTATAGTAAACTCATAATGACCATATCTTATATGAAATGTTTTCTATGGTATATCCTCACTGGTTGCCCTTAATTTATGATAACTTGTACAAATATTTTTACATGAATAATATTTATATCCATTATTTTTATTAAAATATTTAATCAATTCATGGTAATAGATACTTTTTGTTTATAATAATTTCATTGATCCCGCTATAATCAATTCCCAATACAATAGGGCCACCCTTGTTTTTTCAGAAGAAAATAGGGATTAACTATAGTGAACCCCTAAGGAATATAAAAACCTTATCCCCCAACTTCTTTAGTTGATTATTGAACTCTACCAACTCTATTATTTCCATTCTATTGGGAGTTTTAGACATATTCCAAGCACTAGGAATGAGTTCAATGAAAAAAATCAATTTTACACTCAAGTGAATGAATATATATTTCACATATAAATAAAAAATGTTTTTTCATAATGGGTATATCTTATGCCCCTAGGATTTCTTTCCCATCCTTAGAGATATTTTTCTCATCCACTTCTCCAATTAATTCATTTAGGTGAGACACTAAAGGTGAGTCTACAAAATAATCAAGAGATGAAGTCTTTTTCTTCAAAATGGGGAATTTAAAGCTCCTTGAAAAATATTAATCCCCTAATCTCATCAATAAATTATTGTATTATACATCGAGATCCATTTTATTCTAATTATCAATTCAAAATCAACTATAGTTATAAAAATCATGTTTTTTACTAGGGAATATCAATGTATGTTAATATATACTTCTTTGTGAATAATTATTTCAATAATAATATTAATAGGCGACTTTACAAAAAAACTATTTTCTTATAGTATTATAGGATGATTCAATGTTCTCAGAGAGAATACATAATATAATAGAGTGTGATGATCTAGAATCAAAAAAATAATTTACTAACCTTGATTCTAGGATAAATGTACCTATTATCTCACTATTGGGATATTTAAACTTTCCTATAATGATTTTATAATAATGACCTTTCTCCCCAATCCTTTTAGAAGTAAAATTCCATTTATGTTTTCGGATTTAGTTTTTCATATTTTCATATCTCCTTTCTAAAAAGGAATTAATCATGATTTTTTTTTCATGCCTTAAAATTTATAAGATTGATGACCTTTCACTATACACATGAAACAAACTCACATTCCCATCAAGAAAGTCTATGAGTGTTTCCTCACATAATTATTATACATGGGAAATTCTACTCTTCTTTTCTTCCCCATTACAATAATATTCATTCTATGGTTCTCATCATACCTATTCTTCTCCATATTTCCTTTAAAGTCATAATTTATTTACAAATAATTTTTTATCTTAGTATAACTTGAGGACATATCCTAATATGATGAAAATTTATGAACCTCTAATGCCCTTTGAAGGCAGTTCATTAACCCATAAAAAATTATTGATCTTACTTGTGGGTTTATATATATAGTCTGTAGCATCACTACCTAACATCATAAATTTATAATCACAGTTAACAAAAAAATTTATCTGTTTATCTAAGCTTAAGGAATATACATTTAATTTTAATAATATTATCAGGAAGAAAATATTTTTCATAGAATATCTATTTGAATTTTTTATATTACATGCACTTTATTTCATATTTGTATTTAGTGTACTAAATTAGCCACCAAAATTGATCCAAATCCCCCTTCAAATGACTTAATTATGTCATAAAAATTTCCATTTCACTACTTCAAAAGTGATAAATATCTTTTCTATGGACTCTATCTACTGCTCAACCTCCAACTTATTAGTAGTCCCATTGAACGGTGTAGGTTTTTATCACACAAAAAGGTCCAACATAGTTACACTCCATTTTGGATTGGTAATTTGCTGTTTTTGTGTGAGGTTATTTGTTAAATCATGGTTTAAATTCCCTAATATATTTATGAACAAGTCAGATATAACTCAATAATTATTGACCAGATCTAGATGAATATCCCTAAATTGATTATAAGTATTGATTTGGTTCTCATTCCTTCCATTAGTCTCTATCTCAAAACAATGGAATAAATGTAATTAGTGAATTATATTGAATTGTAAAATAAAATTCCTCTTGTATTTCTAGAAATCATTCCTTAAATTATTAAGGTATTTTTCTAATATTTCTGATATCTAACTAGGTTCCTTTAAATCTATACCCCCTGGTTTTTATTAAATTTCCACTGATAAAAAATGTAACAACCCAGTCTCCAAAAACCGAGAGATGGTAGTTATATTAGATTATTGTTATATAATACATTATTTACTAAATTCACCAATATCATAGTGATCCTAAAATACAATATAATTTGATGTAAAAAACCCCTCAATGAGATATTTTATCCTTTTTGTTTTTTTTTGATAAATCTGGTTGATAAGGTAAATTATCAAGTTCAAAAATGTGTTTTACAAATGTTATATTTTTTATAACACATTATGTGTAAGGTTATAAATTATGAGTAAAAAATGTATATAAAAGAGTAGCATCAGGTTATGAAAACTCTATAAAGTTTTTAGGATGTTGCATGTACAATTTTGTGGTATTTTGTAGTATTTATCATATGTCTGGGGTCTAAAATGGTAATTATGAGGAAAATTATTTTAAAATAAAAGGATATAGTTTTTTTTACAATAAACGTTTCAGGAAAGTTCTAATCATTTATTAGAAATATATAGTATTAATTTAATTGGGTAAGTACATATTGATTTTTTTATGATGGTAGTGAGTTTTGAATAAAGGAGGTGTGAAATCATTTAAGTTCAGTGATCCATGAAAATTTTATTAAAAGTTCAGTGACATATAATTATGTTATGTAAATGGTTATCCATAGAATTAAATAGCCTTATAACCCCTTATTTTAACTGTCTAAAAATTAGAGAATATCACAACATTGAAATCTTATAAGAGTTTCATGAATGAATTTCTTACATGAAGCCTTTACGAAAAGATAAGTTGATCAATGAAAACGAACTTACATCTAATGACCATGTGAGTTCTATGACTAACCAAAATTTTGATGGATTTTTAGAGTTCCATAAAAAACTGAAAGGTTGTGGAAAAATTGATAGTTATATGAAAAACTAAAAAATTATATGACATTTGTAGAGTTGTATTAAAGTTGTCTAATGGTTGAATTAAAGATGCTAAATCTTGAATGAATTCCCAGAAATTCAATGGTAAATTGGTATTAAATATGCCTATGAAATTTGAACTTCATTAAAATCCACATTATGTTTAGTAAATTTTGATTCAAGAAATAAATGGAAAAATATTCTAGTGGAGAAGTGCACAAAATTTAGTTGAGAGAGAAGGGATATTTCAAAGTGCAGCTGGAAGTGAACTAAGTGGGATAATGAGTCTGCTCTGAACATTTTAACAATGTAGAACCATAGTGGATTGTTACATTGACACATTTTCATTGATTTATCCTTTGAAATATTCTAGTGAGATTAGACCAATTAAAATGGTTTTATCTTATGGATGATTTAATTTTATATCATTATTTTATATGGTAATTATACAAAAGTGATTTTTTTAATAATGAAATAATATACAGATAGATGTAATTGTATTAAATCTTCCATACATTGATTTACCCCCCACCTCAGGGTATTAAACCTAGATCATCCAACATTTGGAATCAAATAAAAAGGTTAATTTCATTTTCTCTCTCTCATTGGATGAAATTTATGTTGTTAATCCTAAAGGGATTCCAATATTTAATAGTAACAATTATATTTTTTGGATATTTAGATGATTCACTATTTATTATCAGTAGGAATGAATTATTTTACTCTTGTACTTAATTGTATTTCAGTATACATGGATAGTGGAGCTTTATCTGAAGCATACTAAAGAGAAATTGATACTAACTCTAGAGTAATCAATGATATAATTGGAGAATTATCCATCAAAATCTACATGAAATTGCTGTCAATTAAGTAATTACATTCCATATATTAAAAGATAATAAATATCTTTAAAGGTGGTTCAACATAATGAGAATCTAAACATAAGGTTCTATCAAAATAAATATGAAGACCTGAGGATTTACCTGAATGAGTCTATTGATTCATTATTTTATTGGGATAAAAAAATTCAAAGGAATTAAATGATTGTGGAAAAATCCTTAATGATGTAAAGAGAATCAAGCACATCGTGAGAGTACCACATCATCAGTTCAATGTGAATTTCTCTATACTTGAGGGGAAATATCAAAATTACCAAACATTTGATATATTATATAGTACACTTATAGCATATTAGTTGAGAAATGATGATAAAAAGGAACTGGAAAAGTTAATGTCTAATATGGGGGCTTTAAAGCCCCTAAATAATCTCACTATAGAGGAAAACATGGAAGAAGGATAATCAGATTAAGTGATATCATTACTCTCCTTAAATCTATAATGGGTAAAATGATTGTTTAAAGAGAAACTTCCATTTAAATTCTTTTGATATGGAATAGGTGGGAATATTTTAGCATGATTTCCAAATATGTTTCAAGATTATGATGAGGATAATGATGAATTTTTTATAAATAAGTCATTAACTAATGTGGAATGTAGGAAAATTCAAAAACAATTTTTTTAATGAAAAATAACCTACCTTGACAAGAAAATTACAGTTTAGAATAAACTAAGGTAGATGGAAATAAATTCTATAATGACCATTGATAAAATGATATGGTTGTAGTGGTAGGAAATTATAAGAAAATAAACATATAAAAATTACAATAGAAAAGTGGAAGGAAGATTTTATCTATAATTTTAATTAGAAGATTCTTTTGAGGGGATATGTGTTTAGAGTGAAAAAAAATCCAATAGAGTGGATCATAATGTCAAACTAAATATGTAGAATCATGATTAATAGAAGTCAGAGTTGGAGGTAGATATTGAAAAATTCCAATACGAAAATTTGGAGAATTTAGAGAGTCATTTATTACATGGTTAATGTTGAATAAAAAAGCATAGTTATCTATGTTTTGACTAAAATAATAAAATATAAATCCAAATGTATCAAAGAAAAATAGGAGTAAGTTTTAATCCTATAAAGAAAAGTAAAATATTAGGAGAGACTCTTGAATCTTGGTATGACATTGGGACTACAAGTCACAATAGAGATAGAAAATATTAAATTAGAGTGAAAAATATTCATAGAACCTAAGGAACAACCATTTTAATACAAATAAAAAATAGTAATTCACCTCATATCAGATGTTATTATTATATATTTTTGCGACATTCACAAAATTTAATTTCTGTATATCAGAGGTTCCAAATACAAAAAAGTGAAATAGAGGCATCCAAACATAGTTCAATATTCCAAAAATGGTTTTGATGGACACTATATTTGGTATAAATGATTCTGGAACATGGCATGATATTGATCAATGAAAATTTAGTGGGATGTGCTAAAGTTTTCTAAAGTGGTAGTATGTAGAAACATAAGTAATTATAAAATGATATAAAAATTTATTTAAAACTTTCAATGTTGAATTTGGTCCATTGTACTCTAATTAATATCAAGAATATCATATAGCATTGGGTATAAAGATGTTGAAATAGATCAAAAATAAGAGATCTATGTAGGCAGTGGATATAGATAGGTCGATGAAATCATTAGATCATGTTGGTGTATGAATCCTTAATAGTGGATGCACTTCCCACGTGATGAGAAATAATAATATTATCATAGACATCATGTATGAAATTTAATGTTTCATAATATTTTAAAATAATGAAGGGATAAAGATTATTGGATCTGGGAAAGTTAAGTTTGGGGGAAAATATATACGTTTTGTATATGTCATGGTCTTTGAAGGTCTTAGTCAAAAATTTCTTAGTGTCAACCAATTTTATTACTCAAGATATTCCATAAGTTTTACCAAGAAGATATGTATCTTCAATAAAAGATATAGAATAATGGTGATGTACTGGAAGCACACAATGTATAATATCTACCTTATATGTGGAGATGAATATATGTGATTTCTATCAAATGATGATGATAAAAGGTTAAAAAAATAGGTTTTATGAATTTTTTATTGATACAAATTTAAATGTTTAGATAGGTTGCAGTATATGAAACACTGAGTTTATCTTTTGTTACATACAACAATGAGTTTCATCGATAGTGTGGATGACATATAATAATGAGTTTTAGAAAACCATAATATAATATTATTATATCCTAGCTGTTAAGTAAGCGTGTATTAATAAAATTAACTAATTCTTGAAAAAGACATATAAATTCCCTACTCAAAATAATTTTTTTAAAAAATTCATAGTAAATAATCAATCAATTTTTAGTAAAGTAATTATATTTATCAAAAATATGTTTTCAACAAAAATGGTTCATATTTAATTTTATGAGAAAAGGTTATAATTAATTTATAGAGATTTTATAAATTTTATTTGATAAAATGAAAATAATTTTTTTTAATCATCATATCAAAATTAACTTATGCTGAAATTTCAATATTTTTTCGAAAATAATGAGTTTTCATTAAATTGTGAAAAATAATGATTTTTATTGAACTATCATTATTTTTTAATAAACCAAGTAATTTGAATGAAAAAATTATTATTTAAGGTAACATAAATATTCTTTAATTATTTTTAATCCATATAATTTCTTTTGAATCAACTTTATATTGTATTTTAGTATAATTTTAGTTTTGTGTTTAAAAAATGGTCTTTTATAAAAACTATTTTAAATTGCACAATGGTTTATCGTTTTTTAATTAAAATAATAAATAACGGGGAATGTTTTAAATTATATTTATATAATATATATCAATAAATTCTAATTAATATTCATAAAAATATTATTATTATAAATAGAGTTTATATAAAATCATATTGTGCTTGAGAAATACATTTCTCAAAAACCCTCTTTTTCATCACATCAACAGGTCTTATTTTAAATTTAATTTTTCAAAACTTTTTAAAAGTTATTTAAAATCATAAAAATAATTTTTTAAATAATCATTTCAGTATAAACATACAATTATTTTTTAATATTTTTATGAAAATTTATATTTTTTTGATAAATAGTGATAAATACTTAACCTTAATTTAAAACTGCCATTTCGTATAAATTATTTATAAAGTTAAATAATATTTTAAATTGGTTTTAAAGTGAAATTAATTTAATTATAAAATATGAATCCAATTTATGTCATTTTAAACATTTTTTATAATATTTATGTAAAAACATTGTAATATTTTGAACATTTTCTGTTTGAAAACACTCTTTCTCATCATATCTGTGGGATTATTTTTATTTAAATTTTTTTCAATAATTATAATTTAATTTGAACAAAATTGATTCCATATTTGAGAAAAAAATATTATCTAATAATTTCATCTCAAATTTTTACTAAAATAAATAGTGAAAATAATAAAAATTAATTGTCACGGTTTAAGTGAAAATTGGTTTAGTAAGGGGTTAATCTAAAAATATAAAAATTAAAATAGGATACACACTTATCTAAAATATATTTAGTATACATATTTCGACCATAAAATATATAATTATAGATAATAATCAATTTTGGATACTTTTGGAATGTGAAAATCATGGGTACACATTTTTCTTTTCAAATATTACAAGTGTGCCACTCACCAAACTTATAAAAAGACACCCTCTATCTTCCCATATTAAAACATTCATAACCTCTTTTTTGTCCAATGACTTCCAAAATAACTTCTAAAATTCTCAATTATCATCCTAGAATAATTATTTTGGTATGAAATCCAACCTAGGAAGACTGTTGGTGCAAACCTAAGGAGGACACCCGAAGAAGAGGTAATGTTGTTCTTCGAGTGTTTTTATTTTATTTATTCCTACACCAACTTAAATTATAATTAAAAAAATTGATATCATAACCTCAGTATATTACATATATTTATATATTTTTATGTTATGGGATTTACCTATTACCTTCTCCACATCAATCAAATGGGTTACAAAATCCTCATTTGTGTGTACAGTGGAACAACGCCTCATGAATCCATATCATTCATGTTTTCATTACCACCTGTAACAGTTGGTTAAGATGATGGAAATAAAGTATATCTATAATATTTATAAAATAATTATACATTTTGGGTCAATATATCCTATATATACCTTTTTAATTTCTATTACATAGCTGATATGATAAAGTCACTCGTGTGTAAGTCGAACTACCGCCTCATGAAGTGATGTGATTTTTTTTAGTAATTATTTACAAAAAATGTAACAATGATAAATATATGTGAAATAAATGAAATAATTAAGATATTAATTACATATTTATAGTTATTAAATTTTAATATATAATTATCTTTCTTAGCTTTTTACTCTCTGAAAGATGATAACATTATTCATGTACGTGTGTACTACCGCATTCACAAAGTAGTGTGGCACTATTATCATCACCACACTACATGGATGAAATATATAAGAATATTTAAATAAATAATATGGTATTTTTTATATTATGATCATTCTATAAATATAATATATTACTTAAATCCTTTCCATAGTTATCGTTGAAAAATAGAAACATTACTCATGCATACATACGTCCTACCGTCTCCATTATCAAAACAAACATCATTTCTCAAAAAACATCATTCATGATTGGTCATAAAAGTTTAATTGATGTATAAATATGATAATTATTTCCATATTATAATTGTGTATATTATGAAACCATTATTAAATTAAGAGGACCAAAAATAAAAAATCCCAACTAATACAAAAAAAGTGGTTATTACATGAACCGTTGTTTTAATAAAGAATTATTAACAAACTGGTAATAAATGGTCATATATAAATAATATATTGTATGATATATATTAAAATGGCTATATAATAGATTCATAATAAAATAATATTTAGTATATAGTAGGTTTAAATTTTTATAAAGGAAGTCAATACTTCATGTCACAGATTTCCGTCTCATTTTTCACTTTTGTGAGACACATGTCATATTCACCACCTGATTTTATGTGGTGTGTATAAAGAAAAAGAAATTATTTTATGATTATTATACTTAATATTATTTATATTTAAAAATCCATTTTATGATCCCTCTTTCAGGGCCTTTATGGTTCAAAAGTTACAAAAGTGGTAATGGATTTTTGTCTTAATTTTCCTTCTTTGGGACATATGGTTGTGTTATGCATCTATCCTTTTTATAGAGGTGTATTTAAATCCAGTTTTACATCTAATATCATGAATTTAATTATAATATTGATATATTAAGTTTATATTAATGATATTTCTTCATGTGGACTATGTTTCAATGTTACCAAAGTGGTAATGATTTTACGTTACAATCTCCTCATTTATCCGGATTTTTTATGACTATGATAAAATATTATGATCTATATCTAAAGAAAAACTTGAATTTTCTTCTCTTATAGTTATTTCATAAGAATAAATGTTTTCAAACCATTTTACTCTATTCATGTACTCAATATTTAAAAATAAAATTTATGAAAAATCACATTTTTTGTCAAGACCAATTTTTCATCCAAAACCATGTTTTCTAAAAATGTTTTTAAACATTTTCAAATGATATATTAAATATATTTTTACCCATATTTTTATTTTTAATTTTTTTTTGAAACGAACCTTCATGTAATTTTCCAAACCATTCCCAATTTGATTTTACTAAAAATGTTAAAAGAATCTTCTTTAACATGGAAGACATTAAAAATATTTCTTGATGCCATGAACAATAAAATATATCAAGATTAACTTACAATTTTTTAAAATTATTTTCAATGAAAATTATTTCATTAATATTTAAGAAATTTTTATATTTTAAATAAATTATTTCAAATTAAAAATAATTCCTTTTGAACATGTTTTAAATGGTTTCTTTCAAAGTATAATGGATATTTTCCTCAATAAATGTTTTAAATTATTTGTAAATATTACTTTTAAAAAATCAAGTTAATTTTTATGGAAAATTATTCCAAAATTATATTATTAATTTTCATCTTTAAAAAGTGATCTTCCATGAAAGGTTATTTTCCAAAGTAAAAGTTCTAACTGATCTTCCAAAATCATTCTACAAATAAAATGAAATCTTTTGATATAACTCCTGATTTTCCAAGGATATTAGACAAGTATAATATTCTTATTCTTCCACATAATGTATTATCACGAAAATATATTTACGAAATTTTTTTCTCTTTAAAGGGTTATACCATTAAAAAATTATTATGAATCCAACTTCTTTTTTCATGGGTTATGATATGATAAAAAGTTGAAATTATTTTGAAACTAAACACTTTTCAACATTTTATGATTTGATAAAATGTTTATGAAACCCAGTTCTTTTCATGGGATATGATATGATTAATTTTTTATAATATTTTGGAACACATACATATGTTTTTTATGTGTTGTGTGGGACTTATATCTCCATTTAATTCATAGGGTAAATATTTTAATATCATGAGATAGATTGTACTAGAATGAGAAGTAAACTTGGTTCTATAAGTGAAATTGTATACTATAATGGTATTAAGAGTGAACCATGACTAATATGATTGTTTGGGGAGTGATCCCATTCCACTATGATTACCTTGGAAGTGATCCATGACTATTATAGAAATTATTATCTATTTTTATATGTATAAATCAATTTAATGTATTATTATAATGTTATGCTCTCATGGGTCATGTTATTTGATTCCCATATGATTCATGACTTATGAACATACAATATTTATTCCTTGACTCAATATTAAGATCTTTAATACAAATTGAATGGTTTTTAAATGTTATGATCATGATCTCATACCCTTATGTTCATTTTATACTAATGTATGTCTCATTTAACCCTTACTAATCATCCAAGGTCACCCTTTATTATGTTTAATTTTCATAGGTTTTGAAGAAAAGTTTTATGTAGTTTATCTTTGTAAATAGTACTAATGTAAAATATCTTCATGGGAGCTGTTGAATATCGTTCCCCAAATTAGAAGATTGTGTACCTATTATATAACAAATATTCTCTTTATTTCCCATTTAAACATGATTTATTACATAAAACTGCACTTAACACAACTCAAAAGTTTGATAGTAACAGTTTATTTGGGGTTTATAAACATTACATAACAACTTAAAATATTAAATACAACATCTTTATTGAAAACTACTTTGACATGAACAATGCATTCCTTCATACATAACAATGCATGTGATAACCTAAGGACATACATAAGAAAGGGGTGATATATAAAGCCTAATAAGGGAATAAAAATGGAATAACATGAGGATAATAATACATGTTAGACATATAATAACAATGATGAATAAATTAACATGAATAATATGGAATGATTTATCATGATAATCATAACAAGGGAAATGTGGAAAAAACATAACACACTAAATCATAATCATAAGTCAAATCTAAACAGTCAATATTTCATGGTGTAAAAAGTACCATAAAGGAATAAAGTAAATTCCCATCCCAATATGATGTATCATGATACTAAACATTACCTAATGCATTGGAGCACTATCAGGGTGCACACTTCATAAACATTTCAATCTTGTGCATAAGTGTTCCATATAGATCATATAACATGGATTCATTCAACATCATAATTTTATTCCAAGATAGATAAAATTAGAATACATACATGTAAGTACCCAATTAATAAGAGCATGTGTATAATGGGGAATATCCTTGATGGAGAAATTATTATGGTATTCACTACACAATTATTTTGGCATGGTAAATCATGGTGCAATTTCGGCAGCATAACAATATCATATAGAAATTAATAAAATGATTTTATGAGAGAGAAATGGTTCTCTCATAATTTAGAAATGAAATTTATTGTGATAGTGACATGTAATTACATTCACCAACATAAGTAATTGGAAATAGATGGCGTAACATAATAAAGAATCTTGGAAAGGATGATGAAGAAAAATAACTCTACCAAATTTCTGCGTGGTAACGGGTGAAAATAAAGGTTCATAGAAGTATTAATTGAGAGTGAAAAGATGTTATAATAATTTATAAAATAGGTTTAAAATAATTTGGATAGGTACTAATGTATCTAAATATAAGAAAATGGAAATAAAAAGGCCATATCATAAATGAAGTGCTTGATAAAAAGATGAGAGAGAGAATCCCTTACAGAATTTCAACATAGTAACGACTTAGTTAAGGGTATAAATTAGGGGTAATAAATGATACCTCATACAAAAAACATTAATTTGATATTAATTTAATGATTATAAATGAATGTAAATATAAGTAATTGAAATTAAATGAACTAATCTCTACAAAGGTTCGTGAATTGAAAGGAAATGAGAGAAATCCATTATATGTGTGACTCCAATGGATTTGGAGAGGCTTCTTGAGAGATTGGGGTAACCATGGGAGGACTATATGGAGTATATGGAAGAGTTTGGATGAGTTCCTTGGACTTTAGTGAAGAAAAATGGGATCCTGGGTGGGTTTATATAGGAAAGAAGGGGGGTTTCGTTATTATTTTGGTTGTTGGTCACTACATAATAAAATATTGAAAACAAAAAAACAACCCATGGTTTTTTACTATAGTTTCTATAAAATGGGATTGGATTATATTATTTTATAATTAATAGGGCCAAATATAATATAATATTTCTCTTTCTTATGTGGTGGTGAGTCACACATTCAAAAAAATGATTTTAAAATCATGAAACATATTATAAGTCTTGGAGGGTTCAATAAGGATTTATAAAATAAAATAAATTAAATTATTTTAAAGTAAAAAACCAAATAATTTTTCAATTATACCTTTCATATAATTTATTACATCAATTTTGGGCTTTTATGATGTCATAAAACACACTATATTTATAAAGTATTTAAATTTTACCCAAAAATTCAATTGTCACATAAAATTATGAAATAATCATAATTGGATAATACCAACATCCTAATTCAAAGAATAATATTCATTTTATCAAAATAATTTTCTAAATATTTAAATTTTCCTGTTTAAATAAAAAATAATATTTATTGAAAATGATGGGTTTTTTACAATAATAGTTTTTAAACCCTAATAAAAATTACTTTTGAATTCATAAAAATTATATTGTCATTTATATTTTTAAAATGTAATTTATTAATAATATTATATTAATATATTATTTATTTCAAAAATTCATTAATCCATCAAAATAGATTTCGTAATTGAATTTGAATATTAAGTAGTAATACTATTTGTGCTTTAAATTTTATTTAAAAAGTAACAATAATAGAAAGAAAATATATTCATTATCCTATACAAAAAAATTACATAATCTTAATTTTAGGGTCTTGATACATATCTCTTTTTTACATCAGAATATGCACTAAGAGTAAGGTGCATGATGGTTGGAATTTCATGGGGTCGTTCAGTGAACATGGTTTGGGTCGTGATCTTGATGATCTTGAACATCTCTTTTAAATAGTTTCACTCATACTTATGTTTTTTATCCATGTTTGGGATTGGTCTTGGGATAAGACAAAAAATGAAATCTCCCTCAGAATCTTTGATAAATGGGCATCATATGGTACGATCATACTAGTTTATCCCATCACATCCTTTTTCTGTGTCAAAAGGATTTGTTAAAAACTTATATTTATTCTAGTCATGTGATAACTATTCAACAACTATACTATTAACAGTAAATATAATTAACCATAATTTAAATCAAATAATAAAACAAAAGAATTTTATGTTTTTTCTATATCTGTAAGACATTTAATTAAATCAAAATAAAGATAATTTTATTTATAAATGTTCAAGTTATTACAACCTTCCACCTTAAGAAATTTCATTTTCCCACACTAAAACAGATGAGGGTAACACTTCTTGATCACCTCATATGGTTCCCACACTACTTTAATCTTTTGGTTTTTCCAAAACACTTTCACAAATGGAATTTTCTAATTTTGAATAACTTTTTCTTTAGGATGTAAGATCTTCAACAGATTCTCCTCGTAGGAAAGACCATTCCCCAATGGTACCACCTTTGGATTGAGTACATATGATGGGTATGGTATGTACTTTTTTAAGAGTGATATATGGAATATATAAAGTACTTTAGATAGGTTTGGTGGGAGTGATAATCGATAGGCCACTACTCGGATGCGATCAAAGATCTCAAAAGGGGTGATGTACCTCGGACTAATCTTTTCCTTCTTCCAAAATCTCATAACTATATTTCAAGGAGATATGTCGTGGAATATCATGTCTCCTACATCAAACTCTAGGTCATGTTGATGTTTTTTAGCATAGATCTTTTGTCGGCTCTGAGCATCTTTGATGTATTGCTGGATGGTCATAACCTTCTCTACCATTACATCACCCATTTCATAACCTAGACGTTTTTATTCCCCAACTTCATCTCAACATACTTTTGTTTTTCACCACTTCCCATAAAGGGCTTCATAGAGATCCATTTGGATGATCGAGTGGAAACTATTGTTTTAAGAGATCTCCACCAAAGAAAGATGTTAGTCCCATACACCTTTGAAGTCCATTGACCAGGATCTCAACATGTACTTAAAGTGTTTGGATAGTCTTCTTATATTGGACACTATTTTGAGGGTGATAGGATATACTAAAGTTCATATCTGTGTTTAGAGCATGTTAGAGATTTTTCCAAAACATATAGGTCTAACTTGGATCTCTATCGTACACAATCGATAGTGGTACTCCATGAAGCCTTACCACTTCAGTACTATATATATGTGCTAGTTTTTTTTGTGATAAATCCTCTCAAATTGCAATGAAGTGTGAATTATTTATAAGAAAAACTACAACAACCAAAATATCATTATTTTACTTAGATGTTTTTGGATGTCCAGTGACAAAGTACATGGTGATGTTTTCCCATTTCCATGTTGGTATGGGTAATGGTTGCATCATCCCCTTATACTTATACCTTTTAGCCTTCAATTTAAAACAAACCAAACACTTGGATGTATATTATGTTACCTCCTTTTTAATGTTATCCCACCAATAGGTCTCTTAGAGATCTCGATACATATTTTTGATTCCTGGGTGAATGGAGAAAGTCAAACTATGTGAATCATCCAAAAGTTCATTCTTTAACTCAGGATATTATGGAACACATAGTATTGACCCAAATCCCACAATTCCCTCTTCATTAACATTGAACTCTGATTATTTACCTCTTCGGATAGTTTCCACTTTCTTTTAAATTCTCACATCATCTTTTTTAGCATCCTTTAACCTTTCCCAAAGAGACATTTGAGAAATAATTTGTGAAAGGATTGATTATGTTCCTTTTTTTAGGATTCCCATGTCCATATTCTTAAAATATAAGAAGATCAGATCCTTCTCAATTTTAATCAATGATAGAATTTTTGTGTCCTATATACTTAGATCATCTCCCACCTTGTCCTCTTTCCTAGGATGGTAGTGGATTGAGTATTCATAATCCTTGATGAGATCTAAACATCTTTGTTGGTACATATTCATCTCTTTTTGTGTCAATATATATTTTAGGATTTTTTGATTCGTATATATTTCACACTTATCCCCAAATAGATAACACCGACATATTTTCAATGCAAAGATCACAAATTCCAACTCCATATCGTACATGGGGTATTTTTTATCATGAATTTTCAACTCCCTAAAGGCTTAGGTTATGACTTTTTCATTTTCCATCAACACACATCAGAATACCTTCTTTAGATAATCATTGAAAATTACAAAAATATCCCCACTTGTGGGTAGTGTGATCATAGGGGTAGTAAAAATACTCCTTTTCAAATCTATTAAGTTTTATACACATTCATCATTCCAAGAAAATTTTACTCCCATTGAATTTATCTTAGTAAGAGGGTTTGGAAATCATGATAAATTTCTTAAAAAATAGAAATAATATCCAGCTAACCCAAAAAAATTGTAGTTATTTGTCACAGATGTTGGTATCTCCACCCCTCAATTGCTTTTGTATTTAAATTATACATAGATATCTCATTTATTGTGATGATATTCCCTAATAATGAGACTTCCTTCAAAAGATCTCACAATTTCTTTAATTTTCATAGACCTTCTCCATTTTCAAGATCATTATCGCATTGCACAGGTTCTCCTCATGATCCTCCTTGGTTTTGGAGTATATTATAGTATCATCTATAAAGACTACCACAAATTTTTTATGTAATATATAAAAACTCTATTAATCAAGTCCATGAATATTACTAGAGAAATAGTGTGTCTGAAAGTCATCTCTATGAACTCATAGTGCCTATACCTTGTATGGAAATAAGTCTTGTGGATATCCTCTTTCGTCACCCTCACTTGGTAATATCCAGACCATAGATCCACTTTGGAGAAGTATTATTCTCCACATAGCTGATCGAACAATCCATCAATTCATGGAAAAGGATTCTTCTTATTTATCGTGATTTTTTGAGCTCACGATAATCAATGAAAAGTTACACTGACCCATCCTTATTCTTAATTAAGAGGACTAGTGAACCCCATGGTGATGCACTTGAGTGAATAAACCATTTATCTAGATTCTCCTGTAGTTGGTTCTTCAGTTCCTCAAATTCCAAAATTGCCACTCTATAGAGATTTTTGGATATTGGCAATGCTCCAGGTATATTTTGGATCAAAAATTCATCCTCCCTAATTGTAGGAAGACCAGAGAACTCCTTAGGAAACGCATTAACAAATTCTTTTTCAATAGACATGTCTTCGAGGTTGGTTTGTTCCTTAGACTCAATAATTTGCGCTATATATACTTTCTCATAGGGAAATAATATTTATTCTTAAAATGATGGTGCTAAATAAGATATATACTCCTCCTTGCAATTGTATATAATTGGGGTTAGATTCTCCATATGGATACTGGTTTCGCTCCCGTAGAAATTTATGATGGCTCAATATAAGGAAATCCAATCCATGCCCAAAATTGTATCAAATTCCACCAAAGGGAGTATGACAAGGTTCTATGAGAAGTTCAATCCAAAAATTGCGATAGGGGAGGAGTTATATACATGGGATCCAATAATTTCCCTATTTTTCGTCTTCATTGACATCTCTACTTCCATGATTTGTGGTGGTGTTTGAATAGTTATACTAAACTTTCATGATATAAATTAATGTGTATAACTATGGGTGATTAACATACATTTCACTTTTTGATTATGGTTCTAATTTATCTAATATAAAATTAGGGATGAGTACTTTTAAAATTTTAAACAAATTGTTGGGAACCCAAAAACAATAAAGTGGTAAATTATAAATTATATTTATCTCCTTAACTTATGAGTTTCTAGGATTTAGTCTATCTTATCCATGATCTACTTCTTAACACATATTCTTATGGGAATCTTTTGTTATTCTCGTAAAAATGGTTTGTAATTAGATTATGAATTTAACAAATCATATCCCCTTTGAGTATCAAACAAGGTGCGCAATAAGGATCATTTTCATGTACTAGGTTACCCCGAGTCGGGCCTCGAACAACTTGTCAGAGTTTTTACTCCTAGGTAGATTTGTGTTGGAGCCACGTCCACTTATAATATCCACGCAGGGATATATTTTCTTGATAAAATCTATAATTTAAAAAAAATAGGGATGTTTTATTACACTTTGGCTTATCCTTGTGGGTTTTCACTAGGTTTTTCTAATCCTAATCTGAAAAATAACTAAACTTGTCCTATGATACCAACTATAAGAACCTTACTATTTATTTATCATTTAAACATTGTTTATTACATTAAATTTCACTTAACACAAATGTGATTATTGATAGGTCTGGTGTCTTTTAGGTTTATTAACATTACATAACAACATAAAACATGAAATACAATATTTGTATTGAAAACTTCTTTGAGATGACAAACACATTCCTTTATACTTAACACTGCATGGGATAACCTAAGGAAATACATCATAAAGGGGTGAGATATAAATCCCAATAAGGGAATGAACATGGAATAACATGAAGATAATAATACATGTTAGATAAGGCATATTAATGAGGCATAAAGAAACATGAATAATAAGGCATGATTTAATATGATAATCATAACATGGGAAATGTGGAAACAACTTAAAACATTTTATCATAAACATAAATCAAAACTAAACTGCCAAGAATTCATAGTGGAAAACCCCAATCCCAACATTACCCCAATCCCGACATGACTTATCATGATACTAAACATTACCCAATGCATTGGAGCGCTATCAGGGCGTACCCTTCATAAACATCTTAATCTCGTGCTTAAGTGTGCCATATAGATCAAATAACAGGGATTCATCTATCATCATAAATTTATTAAAAGATCTAAAAATGTGGAATAAATACATGTAAGTCTCCAATCAGTATAATTATGTTCATAAAGGTGAATACCCTTGATATAGAAATGGTTATGGTATTCACTACACAGTTATTTTGGCATGGGAAATCATGGTGCAATTTCAGCAACATAATGGCATCATAAAGAAATTCATAAAATGGGTTGATGAGAGAGAATGGGGTAACTCATAATTTATAAATTAAATGTACATGAATAGGTACATGGAATTAAATTAACCAACATAAGTAATTTGAAATAGAAGATGTAATATAATAATGAATCTTCAAGGAAGAGGAGAAAGAAAAATAACTCTTACAAAATTATGGTCTGGTAACAGGTGTACGTAAGGGTTCTTAGAGGGGTTAAATGACCATGAAAAGGGGATATCATAATTTATAAAACAAGTTTACAGTAAGTGGTATGGGTAACAATGTACACCAACATTATAAAATGGAAATAAAAAAGGGAATACCAAAAATTAAGTGCTTGATAAGGAGAGGAGAGTGAGAATCCCTTATGGAATTTTGGCATAATAATAGCTTCGGTAAGCATCCAAATGAGGGGTAATAAATGAACCCTAGTAAAAAACCATATATTATATAGTAAGGTAGTTATTATAAACTAATATAAATATAAGAAATTTACATTAAAAGAACTAATCTCAATAAAGGTTCTTGAATTCAAAGGAGATGAGAGAAATCCATTACTTGGATGTGTGACTCCAAAGGATTAAGAGAGGATTCTTGGGAGCTTGGTGGAACCTTGGGAGGAATATATGGAGTCTAGGTCAGAGTTTTAAGGAGATTTAAGGGGTTTTAATGAAGAGAAATGGTAGATTAGGTGGCTTTATATATGAAAAGAGGGGCATTTCTTTATTATTTTGGTTTTGGTCACTACCTAATAAAATATTCAAAACCAAAAACCATCCCATGGTTTTTTACATGGATTCAGGAAAATTAGAGTGTATTAAATTATTTTATAAGGAAAAAGGAAAATTATAATAATATATTTCCCTTAACTATGTGGAGGTGAGTAAAACTTTTAAAGAGATGATTTTAAAATCATAAAATATAGTATAAGTGTTGGACGATTCACTAAGACTTTATAAAATAAGTAAAATAAACATAAAATTATATCATATTATATTAAAGTAAAAATATATATTTTTCTTTTGATACCTTTCATATTATTTATTGCATCACTATTAGGCTATTATGATGTCATAAAACACACTATATATTTATATTGTATTTAATTTCTACCCAAAAACTCGATTGTATCAGAAAATTATGAAAAAATCACCATTGGATAATTTTTAAGTCCTTATTCCTAAAATCATATTCATTTTATATAAGTAATTTTATAAATATGTGACTTTTTAATTTTAAAATAAAAACTGATTTTTATTGAAAATAATGGGTTTTTGATGTTAACAGTTTTCAAACCCAAATAAAAATTACCTTTGACTTCATAAAAATTATATGATAATTTATATTTTAAAAAAAAATAAAATATTATTTTATTAAAATATTATTTATTTCAAAAATCCGTTAATTCTAAAAAATATATTTCTTAATTGAATTTATATATTATCCAAAAAATACTATTTGTTCTTTAAAATCATTTATAAAGTAACAATAATATGAAGAAAATATATTCATTATTCTATAAAAAATATTTTACATAATATTATTGATAGGGTATTGATACATATCCCTTTATGATGCCATAATATTCTCTCAGAGTAAGGTGCGTGATGATGGGGCTTTCATGGGGTTATTCGGTGAGCATGGTTTGGGTTGTGATCACGATGAGATGGAACTTCTCCCGTAAATGGTTTCGATCATGCTTAAGTTATTAAATATCTACTTGGTGTTGGTCTAAGGAAAAGACCAAAAATAATATCTACCTTGTAATCTATGATAACTGGGCATCATAGGTTACAATCCTCCTGGTTGAGGTGATTACTTCCATTGTCTATTACAAAAGGATTTGTTAAAAACCTATATTTAAAATATTTATGTGATAACTACCCAACAGCTATATTACTAATGTTAAAGATACAAAATAGTCATTTAAATCCAATAATAAAACATAGTAAGTGAATTTATTTTCTAAATCAATAATACATTTAGATAAATCAAAATAAATGGAATTTTATTCATAAATGTTCTTGTCGTTACATAGCCTCCAAAGACACTAAACTATTATGGTCCTCAGGTGTGTGTTTGAGTAATGTATGTAATAATAATCTAAAAAGATGTAATATCTATTTATTAAAATCATGGGTTGATATATTGTGGCATAAATGTCTAGGTCATTTGATCTAACTATATTTGGAATATTTGTTGAAAAGTTATTGTGCTCACGATCACTCTATGATAACATCGTATTATACAGACATGTGTGATGTTTTAAAATGAGGGAAAATAAATCAAATGACATATAAGAAAAATTAATGAATTGTGATAATAGTGTTTTAATTGTTGTATATTTATTTGTTTCAAACTATCCCTCCAAGAGAAATTAATGGTATGAGATATTATATCCTATTAACTGATCACTATGGTATATTGTAATGGGTATTCATTATAAATAATAAGTTAGAGGTGTTTAGTTACATAACGCATTAACAATGTTAGGTTGAAAGGATTCTTTGAAATAAAATTCTATGTTTTATAATATACAATGGTACAGAGCTTGCTAATATCCTGAATGAAGACTATCTTGATAGTTGTGGGATAATGAACGTAGTCTCCACAGTTATAACTCTATAAAAAAATGGTGCAGTTGAGAGGTGAAATTTGATTATAAACAACATGGAATAGATAATTCTTATTGTGAAATAATAACCAAAGATGTACTGGAGTGAATAAGTTTTTACATTATTCTATATTTCAAGTAGAGAATTTTTTTGCCTAAAGAAGATAGGAAAATGTAAAGTAATCTAATGTTGAATTACATTAAACTAATTAAAATTGATTGATTCACTATAAATAAGGTGAAACATGATAATTTTTTATCTTATGGATATTAAGGGGTATTCCTTGTAAACTAAGAAAAAAATAAAGCAATAGAAACGATCAAAAGAATGTGGAAATAGTTATAGAGAGAAATGATGTTTTTGTGGTGGAAAATGAAAAACATTCTCAATAAATTATTGAAAACAATAAAGAGGATAGTGATGAAGATGGTAAAATCTCTTGGTAAGGGAAATTTAATGAAACATATTCCAAATATGACACTAAAAATGATAAATATTAAGTTAAATATATCAAAGGGAAAAGTCCAAAAAGGTGGGTTATAATTAATAATAATAATTTCATTGGTGATCATTCAATTATAGTTCTAATAATGGGAATTAATTGTCAAAAAAACATATTTCTTATCATATATAGGTCCTTTTTTTAAAAAAAAGACACAATATATAAGAATTGGGTTAGGTGATGAATGAATAGAAAGAAAAAAATTAATAATCAGATGTAGGAGATTGTTTGTAGGATGACTAAAAATAATTTCATCTAGAAAAAATTGGTATTTAATGATAATATAAATAGAGATATTACAATTATTTGAAAAAAAATCATGACTTGTGTTTAAGGGATACTACCATATAAAGGGTATCAATGATGATGAAACTTTTTCACATTTATCAGTAATGGAAAAAAGTTGATTATTCATGGCCATAATAGTGAAAAGGAAATCCATTATTTTCTATTTGGTTGTTATGTTAGTGTTTCATAGTTTGGATTTGGAAGAATATGTTAACATTTAAAATATAGAATATTTTCTCAATTTTTAATATGATAACATGTTTTGTTGATTGAATAAGGTGTTTTATGGATTAAAGAAGACACCAAGATCATTATACTCATGAAATTTTCATTATATCAAGAATCTCCATTTCTTATGTAGTGGGTTTCATTATAATCTATTTTTTAACAATAATAATAATCAAAGTATTATGGTGGTGGTTTATATCATACACACAATCATTTATGGATTGAATAAACATAAGTGAAAACATTTTATAGAATTCATGAAATACAATTTCAAAATATAATTTTTTGAGATGTTATGTTTTTACATGGTTTAAAGTTTACACAAGTAACCCATGAAATTTTTATTTATCAATGAAAATATGTTTTATTGGTTTTGAGATGATTTATAATGGATATTTCCATAGGGATGGAAACTCATGTTGCAACCCCAAGGAAATTTCGATGATGCTAAAAAGGACAAGAGGTCAACTTCATAGAATACTAGCAGATCATTGGTAGCCTATTGTATATAATATTATCACAAAAAAATATTTTTTTAGAAACCTTCCAAGTGATACAGTATCAAATTAATCCCAGGGAAATACATTTACTTTTGATGAAAAGAATAATTTTAAGTATTAAAAGAATGGAATATTTCAATTTTATATCTGATAAAAAATCTATGTAAGAGTTATTATGTTATACAGATGTAGATCAGGCTGATTCAAGTGATAAAAGAAAGTCAATGTATAATTATTCATTCTATCTGGGGTGGCCATGTATTTCTAATCCATGAAATAAATAATATTCAATTACCTATGAATGCAGAAGCTTAATATATAGAGGCAACTAAAGCTTTCATGCACTAACTATTGATGAAATAGAAGCTTGATGATGTGGGGGTTCAAGTTAAATTTTTTATTAGAATCTATTGAGATTTTTATTATTCTATAAATCATAGAATAAATATTTTCCATCACTCATGTAGGAAGCATATTGAAATTAAGAATCATTTTATCAAATATAAGCTGGAGAAATGGATGGTGATTTTGGAGTATGTTCCTACAAAACATCATGTTGTATATATAATTATAATGGACTTACTAAAGAAAAAGTATTAAAGACTTAATGTTTCTCTCAGAATCAAGTCACCCCCCCCCCACACTTAAATTGTGTCCATGAGAAACCCTCATCCATGAGAGATGGTGTGTTTTCCAACATGTTCTAAAATACTATACTTATATAATTGAAAACTACAAAACACTATCCTTTATTTTTATAAATAAAGGGAGAGAATTTGTGTTCATAATATGGGGAGAAGTTGATAGGGTGAGTAGATAAATAGGGGAATATTTAAATCTAATTAAGATGAAGATGTTGACTCAATTTTGATATATCATTAAATTTTAACCTATAGGTTCATAGAGAATCTTGTTACCCATTAGGGTTTAATATGTGGTCTTCTCAAGTGCTATCATTATTCCCATAGATAATTAATTGGTTCTATTATAAAGATAGAGTATCATAAAACGTGGTTTGAAGAATTAGGTGACCCATTCTTAAATTTGGCATGCTACTCTTGTTTCTCATATCAATCATGGATTATGTGGGGCTAGTGTATGTGTTGAGTAAATTTATAATCTTTAACTAGAGTGATAGGGTAAAACTTTTGGTAGGATAAAGAGGAAATAAATTTTTTGTCAACAAGATGTAAAGAGAAATATTAATGTATTATCAAAGGTTTGAGATTTTTAAACAAATAGTACGGGGAGATTTTTGGGTATATATCCCTTGAGGTGACGTTATAGTGTTTTTGGGTTGGATGAATTTTTTGACAAAGGTAGTTGGAAAGGATAGTATTGATGTTCCATTATATTTTTTTTGATAATATATGTTTTCAAATATCTGGTATGGTAGAAGATACTTTAGGAAGGGTTGAAGATACCATGAAAGAGGGTCATTAAGGTAATAAATCTCTAGAATCTTTTTCAGAAGCTTCATATATATGGTGGTTATTTTTCTAGTGTTTTTCATTTTTTGTGTCCAAATTTTAGATGAAAGAGAAATATTTTTTTAATCAAAGGATTTAGTTTCATGCAAATTAAAATATCATATGAAAATTTTTAAGGTTTTTATGAAGTTCTTTAAAAGTGTTGATTCGTGACTTTCTCATAAAAAATGTGTTAAAATAAGGAGTTTCAAAAAAAATTAAAAATTTTACAATTTAGGAGTTTCAAAACATAGATTTATTTATTGAAATCGAAGAATTACATAACTATATTTCATGATAGTAGTGAGTTTTCTGAAAAATGAGGTGTCAAATAATATTAGTTCAAATAACTAGGAAATTTCCATTCATGGTTGGTAGTGCACTAAGAAGTTGTGTAAAGGACTGACCATGCCTATAAATAGGATTTTACACCCCCCCCCCTCTCATTTTATGTTTTCTAACGATAGAGAATATAGGGGCTTTAAAATTAAGAAAGAGTTATGGGATGTAATTTCTTGTATGAATCCATAATGAAAATATCATCTTTATAAAGAAAATGGAATTTTTTCTAATGAATATTTTTATTTCATGAAAAAAAAAGTTACATGAAATTTAAGAGTTTCATAACACACTAAAAAACTTTTATGATAGATTAGTGTTCCATGAAAAATTGAAAAGTTTCATGAAAGTTATAGTATAGTGTGTAAAAGGTTTTGGGGATCTTAGCAGAAGCCGGTGGTCTGGGGATTTTAAAATTTTCATCAACAGGACAATGGAACATGTCGTCACTGATGATCTGATCCCCGGTAAGGTCTGAGGATCTCACAAAAATTATAAAGAGCACAAAAAATAAATGGAAAACATACTTATTTAAAATCTAAAGTCATGGTCGACTGCAACTCGACGATGGCGATCTTTTCTTGAAGGATCTAAATTAGGAACCCTCTAGATCGTCCACGCATGCTTCAAAAACCCACGGGAGTATCGATTGAAGATTTCATGGTGCTAGCCTGGAGATCTAATAACGCCTTCTACATCCCAACGATCACCTCATAGAGATGCCTTCGATACTTGAGGGAGATCTTGATCTGAGGCTCTTAGATCAAGAGCTTCTCTATCTAGAGTGTGGGAGGAGAGAGAGGCTCTGGATTTCATTCCATGAAAATGAATGAATATTTAGAATGGACACACAAGAGAGAGAGTCTCCTCCTTTATTTATAGTGAAGTCTATAAATACTCGGTTGGGTTCCCCAGCCCCAGTTTATTTCAACGTCCACTAAATAAATAATTTTGATGAACTAAACTGCATCAATATTATTTATTATTTTATCACATACCTATAATATATATAAAATATATTATTTGATAAAACCTGAACCATGTAACTCAACTCATTATCCTGCTTAATATTTAATAAACCTTGAATATTAAAATAATATTCGTTTGATTAATATTATCCTGTATTTACTAAAATTGTAAATACATTAAATAAATTCATTCACAAATATTCATAACTTGAATGTTAATGATTTTATTTAATTCTTTTGGTAATGTAAAAGTTGGACAACACTCAAATCTTGTGGTGGGGCCAACTATGTATAATATAACTATTCAACTGAATAGGGCGGATTCTTGAATAAGTTATTGTGTGTGACCCTCTAGAACCTTATGTCGATAGAAGTGAATAAAATCCATAGACCATGAGTGGAGTCTAGTAACCCATCATGGAATCTAAAGAGATAAGGATTTTTTTAGCAACGACAACCAACTTACAAACACTGATTGTGTAATATAATCTCTTTGTCATTAAATATCTCATAAATAAGGACACACACTAGTGTCGTCGCCCTTTTCTTTCTTTATTATTTGTTGATATATCTAGATGGATTTTCCTTTCAACAACTTCGGACAAAGACTTATAAAGGTAGCACCATCCTGATCAACCAGACCTGAGATATACAACTTCTGAAACTTGGAAGCAAGAAATCCTTTCTTGACCATTCAACCAATGTCATACCACCAACGACGCACCCAACACTAGCTACCTCACCATGATTTCAATACATTAGTTTTATCCTTGCATAAATGTACTCAATCAAATGATACATATTGGTAATGTCCTCAATTTAGGAGACCAATACACATGTCTATAGATAGGAATGACCAATGACCACCAAAACATGTGGTGTTCTTATTGGAAGGTCTGCCCTCATGATCTCACTACTATATATCATCAAGTGAGAACTTCATGAGAAGAAGTCTCAATGATTATGATCCCCCAGCACCTGATAGTCAAACATCTACTATGTCTTGTCAGTAAGATGTATCTAGACTATATAACATATGTTTAAGATTAATATCATAGTATCTTGAGGTTCTCATTATATCCTAGGATCTACTATAACCTCTCAACAATATAATTAATATTTGGAAATTACCATTATATTGTAGATGCATAAATATCTACACTATAATGGTAATCATTCATCATGTATAACTAACTATACATATGATAATGTAATAAAAAGTACATCATAGTTGGGTCTAGGGAACCCACTATTTCAACACTCCCACTTGCACTAGAGCCAACTTTCTAACCAAAATTGTTATCTACTCACATGATAAATATCTTTCTTCTACTAAGTAATGGCTTTAGCTGCTGGGCCTGCCACATTTTTTCCATGTGGAATATCTATTGTATGCGACCTCATCTCCTTGAGTAAAACTTCCCAAGAGATAGTATCCATGAATACATTACTTTTTTCCATTTTTATAACATGACAACTTGGCTAGTAAGAATATAATAATTAAAATTATGATAATACTTTTTCACTAGGTGCAAATACAAGAATTGGAGAAAATCATTACAATTAATAACTACTTCTTATCATCCTTAGAAGCTGCAACATACTCGGTATTTGTAGATATGCATACCACTAGCTTTTATGATCTTGACTCGCTCATCGCCTTAGCCTATCTACGATACTAGATCAAATTGATCTAAGGATTACTATTTATTGTCCCACAAAAACTAGTAAACCTTCTTCTCTACATAGCAGGTACATATCATTTGTACTTGTTGAAGTATAAGATGATAGTTCTGACTGCATCACTTGTAGTGCTCCTTGATATAATTGATATATGCCTACAATAAACTATATTATGGCAATATAAATTATTTTACATATTATGGCATACGTTATTGATCCATCGCTGAAGCATATGGTACTCAATTCACAACTTTAGTCTCCTCCCATGTTCTAAACATGTCAACATGAAGAGATTAATCCATGTGATATTGAAAACTATTTTGAACTTGAATTGTTCCAATTTTTATTTTTAAATAGAATTTCACTTTAGGTATGATTAACTAGGTCTAAGAAACCATTAGATATACCACAGTAGATCATATTCTCTAGAACATAGGTTTCTAATTTAAGTTAATCACTGGAGAATTACTTTTAACCCAGTCTTATCTAACTATAAGACCAAGATCTGTTTTCCATATGTTTCCTAACATATTTCTCTTGGAAAACATTAGTGCTTCCACAAACCTTTGGTAGAAACAAGGAAAAGATTCATTTGAAATGAATTCTATAATATCTTGTTTCTTACTTGAATCCTGAACTGGATTTCAGTAACTTTCAACCTTTATTGGCATTATGTGGTGCCATCGTCCCTTTCTAGTTGCTCTATATAGAAACATTCTACGAAATATATTCATGACATACAATGACCAATTTAAAGATCTTAGAGGTTAGTTATGACAAGTAAAATTCTAATGGATTTAGGGATACTAATTTGGTATAACCAATCAATCCTTATTGGTACTGATCCTATACCAACCATGTATCAATTCACTTGAATACCCACCACAGTATTCAATTTATAAGACCCTTTGCAATTTGATACATGTAATCCATTACTGAATTTTAATTGATCTTGTCAATCTTAGCTAATATCCATATATTACATACTTGTAGGATTTTTTATTCTTAATGAATAATTTATCATTGGCCACAAAGAATATAAAAAACATCACAATGGTTTTATCCTTCCTATGTAGTATGTGTCACTGGAACATTTCTATTTCACATGAACTTGTGGAAATTGTTCCTATTTCAACCATTTGTGCATCTCAAGAATTGACTAAGTCCAAGTCAATTCAGCTCCCACTTTCTCTAATTAATATTTTCACCCTTATATAGAAATGTAGTCTATCACTTGACTACCATTTTTCTATATTAGGGAATTACGTAATATCCTAAGAAACTTTTAGTATATTTACTTAGATGCACCATGTGTTTAGCTAGATGCATGTTTTTTTAAATCATTAACAAACTCTTTGCATCCTAACACATGATCTATGACATGATAGATTTTCATTATACTATGACTCATATGATATCCATTTATCATTTATTAGTTGGAATATTGGTTATGGGATTTTTCCATTATTTTCAAAGCTCATATTGAACTATTATGGAAGTTACTGTAGGTGGTAACATTGATACTACTTACATCATAACTTTGATGTATAAAATGTGCATTTAGGAATTTCTCCACACTAAATTTTTTTGATCAATGTTAATATGTAAGAATCATCATATATCCTCCTTATGAACATCAATATCATGATTTAGATAAAGTAACTTGCATTTAAGAATTACTCCAAGCTACATTATCATGATCGATGAATGTTTGTTCAAGATATTCTTCGACATGCCAATCCAAAGCAACTCATATCTTCATACCATGATTATACTTCACCATTAAATTCCATAATAACTTAAAGAAATGTTATGATTTATCTTTACCTATATATTTCCTTTGGAATATTTTACTCTCTCTTGTTGAACTAACCCCGAAAGCTTTGTAGCGTACCTTTATTTCTAAATATTTCTTTGTCTAAACTAAATATGTTGATAATGCCAAAGGTTTTTAGATATTCTGAGCCTAAATACCATAATGGGTATATTCTTGATGTCCACTTTTAGTTTTACTTGATAAATAATCATCTTTCCACAACTGGATAAGTCTTTCATTTTATATTCATCATGTATTTCCTTTGATTCAAGTATGTCTGAACAATTTGTTGAGTATGTTATACCATAAACAACATTCATTAGTAAACTTGGAATAATGTCTCATTATGACCAAAAGGTCATGTGAGACAAATTTTTTGTTTATACTCTAAAACTTGTTCAATTTGAATCAATCACTTAGCAATTAGAAGTTATGTGTTTCTCATTGCTGACTTACGAATCACCCTTTCTCAGCTACTTAGAGAAGAAACTTTACTTCTTATAATGTTCCTATAATTACTTTGTTACTGTATTTAAATACACATATTTTATTGGAATATTTTTTCTAATACCCAATAAGTATGTTATAAACATTAATATTAATGAATATACCTGAACGAGAAGCGGGTACTTGCTTCCTGTATTTCAGTTCATTGAATTTTTAAACTTCAATAAATTTATTTCATATATGTGATGAAAATAACCTCTTGTTAAATAAAAAACCTCATTTATTTGAAGGAAATAATGAAGGTTATTTTGGAATAACTTTCTAAAGGCCATTTCACCTTGTCTTTCAATTTATTCTTCTTAAGAACAAAAGATGGTGTTATCTTTAATATTCTTATTACTTAGAGAATGTTACCTTAAAGGTAATGAAGCACTTACTCTATACCATTTGTTTGTATCCCTAAATGAAACTAGATTAATTGGGTTTCAAATACATAAGAATGGTATTCCATAAAATATTAATAACTTTCATTCACTTTACATAAAGTGAGTGCAATCATCACATTCAAATCTTGCTTATTCTTTCTCCTTGGAAACTTCTTGGAGATGAGACTTCTTGTAATATTATCCATGTCGTGATGTAACGATCACAAATAACATCAAAATTTGATGATATAATTATGATACAACCATTATATTCTTAATTAACTATTCTTATTTAATCATTTTACACCCACACTTCCTGAGATGGATTAATAGGTTGGGACACTAGCACCTTGAATTTTCTTTTATAGTAATATTGTGTGCGAGCACCTATACTGAATTTTGTAAATTTGTGCTAGTTTATAAATTAATTTTTTTCAATATTAATAATGGTTTTAATTTGTGGTATTACATTCCATTTGTTTCCATAAAAAAAACTTCAGAATATTGTACTATTGTGCTGATTTCCGAATGTGACATTACTGATTAATTTAATCACTAAGTGTCTCCCACTAATTTCTAGAATTCTATGAACCATATGTACTAGAATAATAATACTCTATCGTTTGAGTATTATAGTGTAAAGGATCCATGAACCTCCCTCATAGTCTACAAGATATGGCTACGCTACTACTTAGAGGGTTCAAGGTAGGCTTTTGGCTGGCCAACCACATTAACTCATGGTTTCTTGATCTGTTGAGTGATGCCCCAGCTTCTAAAATCATATCTTGATTTACTCAATGTTTGCCTCTAAAATGATAGCTAGTTAGCTATGTCATAACCTCACTACCACTTTAGTTAAGTCAACCCACCACTTTTATAAGAACTCACTGGTAGTAAGAGGCACCCTCAGCTATGGCATGACCGGTACCCCCAACACCCGATTTTGTTCAAACTTGAATGATGGAAGGATATTGTGACTTATTATTTGAGGGTTTTATGTTTTTATCTTGAATAATGTAATCCATTTATAATAATCTTGTTCATTTATGTTTCTTCACTCACAACTGAACATTAATAGAAAAAAATATGTCGCTTCTTTATGAATTTTATATATTATTTTATCTATTTCTCCTACTGTTTAAAAGTGCATAAAATGATAAATAAATGCATAAAGGTTTATTGCTACCCAACTGGTCTTGAGCATCGAAATGACCTAGGGGAATCATACCTATGTCAAAGCTTGACTCTTGATGTAGCACACCCCCGTCTTATATATCTGATTTGCATCTGAAGTATCATCTTTTCTTGGTGGGGTCCACGTCATGTCTTGAAGTGCTGACTCCTCTTGGAGGGATCCAGGTGTTGTCTTGCACCATCTTCATCAATGTACACCGCCTCATCTTGGCAGGGTCCATGTTGTTCATTGTCTTCGTCCGAAGTACAAAGGTACTCGCATGCAGGAAAGGGGAACCTGGGATATAAACATACATCAAGTAAATTGGGCGCACATGGCCTTATACATTTTAATTGAAAAGAAATATGATGTGAAGACTGTCTATTTAATTAATTATAATCATCACACACAGTTAAATGATTAATTAAATAAATTATTTAAAAATGAAAACATACACAGGTCGGTTCTCAAGACCATAATGTGGGTAAATAAGGCGTGATAAAATTAAAATTCATTAAATAAGTTTGAGGGTTATAAATTAAATTAAATTAATTAATAAATGAAAATAATTTAATTAATTATCAGTCCTCTAATTAATTTAATTTTAATATAAAAAATAAATTAATTTAACTTAATTCAATTTAATAATAAAATTGAATTAATTTTCATCTAGGTATTAAAATTTATTTATTTTTATCCTCAATTAATATAAGTAATTAATTTAATTATAATTATATTAATTGAAATTAAAACTCGAGTCTTGAAACCTTGCTCTAGCCCATCACAGGTCACGTTGAACCTGCACAGACCCCTAACGGGCTGGGCATTGCCTATGCGTGGATTGTATGTGCTAGGTAGGTCCACCAAAACCCAAACTTGGTCGGTAAGATCTTCCTGGTCCTATTTCATGACAAAACAAACCCCGCAAGAGCTGTTAGGGGTTACTTGTACCCGATGTAGGTCTGCGAAAGCGTGCTGGGTTTAGACGAGCCGATAGGGATGGCCGGAGGCCAGTGCGGTGGGCTGCGATGGTGTCTGGCCAGATCTATTTGGTGGGGCCCATCGAGTTGGCCAGAGCCAAGCGCAGCAGAGGGGGATAAGAAGGTGGGACGGTGCGCCAGGAGCCGATTGGTGCACCTGCTGCACAGGGGAGCTGTTGGACTGTCGGGATCTAGCCAGGGGGTCGCTGGAAGGTCAGGAAGGCGGGTGACAGTTTGGTGGATGGTGTGGGCTGCCGTAGGGGAGGGCGATGGGATGGCCTAGAGCTGGGATGGCCGGGATCTGGGATGGCTGGGTGCTGGGATGGCCGGGAGCTGGGACGGCAGGGATCCAGGCAAAGGACGGCCAGCACAGCGCATCGGGAAGTGGGCGTTGCCTACGGCTTGGGGAGATCCGACTGGTGGGCAGGGTGCTCGGAAGCTGGGTGGCGCGCCAGGGTAGGGGAGGCGGTCGGTTCTGGGGAATGAAAAACGGCAGCGGGCTGCACGACGACCAGAAAGCGAGATTGGGAGATGGCTTGGATCAGGGTTGGGAGGCGATTGTTGGGGGGTTCCAGTTCCGGGACGAGGCAACGACCTACTGGGTGAGGGGCCAATGACAGTCAGGTCATGTGTAGAGGAAGCTAACAGGGGGTCCGCGCAGACCCCATTTTCCAATTATTATTATTATTATTTTTCAACATGCATGCACTTCCCCAAGCCCTATCTTTAATTTATTTTTATTTTTTTTAAATAAGACGTCTTCTCCCTTTTAAATCAATTCAATTCCGCACCCCCTTTACCCATTTTTTCTTTTGTGTTTTTTCACACATAAAAATTTCTAAAGTCTAAATAGCCTTTTAATTTAATAATAATAAAATTATTATAGTAAAATAATAATTTATTATTATATTATTATTATAATAATAAAATTATTATGAAAATTATTAAATTTGTAATTTTTTATTTTTAATATAATTTTAATCATATCCGATGAACGATCTAAACTTGATCGGTCCTTATAAATGAATAAAACTTAATACCTGAGATCAAATCGCAAATTCGGACCCATTCTAAAAATTAAAATGACCATAAGTCGGTCATTTGGCATTGGATCGATGTGTTATTTGAACCGTTGAGACCATCTTTGAACCCTCTACTTAATTTTCTGCAAATTAATTTTATTGGGCTCAGAAAATCTACATGATCACTCTGATACCAGTGAAAGGTTTCGGGGCCAATAGTGAAATCCAGTGGGGCTGGGATTTTAAAATTTTCAATGAAGTGATGATGGAACTTTTTGTCGCTGATGATCCAAGCACCATTATGGTCTAAGGATCTCACGTAAATTGTAAAGAGCAATAAAAATATATTTAAAACATACCTATTTTAAATCTAAAGTTGTGGTTGATTTTAACTCGTCTATGGTGATCGTTGCTTAAAGTATCCAAAGAAATAACCATCTTGATCATCCACACATGCTTTAAAAACCCACGAGATCATCGATCCATGAATTTCTGGTTCTAGCACAGAGATTCAACGACATCTTCGATGTCCTGATGATCACCACATCGAGATGCCTTCAATGCTTGAGGGAGATCTTGATTCGAGCTCTTGGATCAAGATCTTCTCTCTCTAGATAGTGGGAGGAGAGAGAGGCTCTAGATTTCATTACATGAAAACGAAAGAATATTTAGAATGGCCACACAAGTGAGAGAGCCTTCTCCATTATTTATTGTGGAGTTGATAAATACCTGGTTGGGTTCCCTAACCCCCGTTTATTTCAACATCCACTAAATAAATAATTTTGACAAACTAAACTGTGTCAATATTGTTTAGTATTTTATCACATACCTATAATATATATATAATATATTATAGGAAAAAACTTGAGCCATTTAAATCGACTCGTTATCCTGCTTAATATTAAATAAACCTAGAATATTAAAATAATATTCATTCGATTAATATTATCTCATATTTACTAAACTTGTAAATACATTAAATAAATTAAAACCCAAATATTATTAACTTTAATATTAATTAAATTATTTAATTCTTTTTGTAATCAAAAACTTGTACAACACTCGAACCCCATGGTAGGTCCCACTATATCCAATATACTTATTCAACTGAATTGTGCATATTTTTGAATACTCTATTATGTGTGACCCTCTAGGACCTTATCTCGATAGCAGTAAAAAAAATACATAGACCAAGAGAAGAGTATAGCAACCCAACCTGGATCCTAAAGAGATAAGTATTGTCGAGCAATGACAACCAACTTATGAACACTGATGGTGTACTATAATCTCTTTGTCATTAAATATCACATAAAGTAGGACACACACTACTGTCATAGCCCTTTTCTTTATTTATTATTTGTTGATCTATCCGGATGGATTTTCCTTTCAACTACTTTGTCCAAAGAATTATAAAGGTAACACCATCCTAATCACCCAAGCCTGGTATATACAAATTCCAAAAATTAGAAGCGACAAATCATTTCTTGATGATTCAACCAATCTCATACCACCAATGACGCACCAAACATAAGTTACCTCACCATGATTTCAATACCATGGTTTTTTTCTTACATCAAAGTATGAAATAAAATGATATACATTGAAAATGGTCTCATGTAATGATACCAATACACATGTTCATCGATAGGAATGACCAATGACACCCAAAACATGTGGTGTTCCTATTGGTGGTTCTATCCTCATGATCTCACTACTAGAGATCATCAAGTGCGAACTTCATGAGAAGAAGTCTCAATGTTTATGAGCCTCCAGCACTTGATATTCAAAAATATACTGTGTCTAGTTAGTAAGATGTATCTAGACCATATAACATATTTTTATGATTACTGTCATGGTATCTTGAGGTTCTCATTATAGACTAGGATCTGCTATAACCTCTCGACATGACAATTAATCTTTGTACATTACCATTAAATAGTGGATGTAGAAATATCTACACTATAATTGTAATCATACAACATGTATAACTAACTATACACATGATATGGTAATCAAATGTATGGTATAGTTGGGTCTAGGGCACCAACTATTTCAACAGTGTGAAAGTTGTATAATGATTCCATGAATATTTCTTGAACTAAAGGACCCTGCCTAGAAATTTTGAGGTAAATTGGTAATCAATATATGGATGAATTTTGATATTTATGACACAAAAAATGTGGTTTAAAAAATAGATTCATGAAATCAATGGAATAATATTTTAGAGGAGAAGTGAACAAAAATTAGTTGAGAGATCACTAAGCATACAAAGTGTGACTGGAAGTAAACATGGAGGGATACTGAGTCTCCTCTAAAAAATTTAATAGTAGTGTGTTATATCTAATTTGGTACATCAAGACACTTTCATTGTATGATCCTTTTATATATCCTAGTGGGGGTAAAACATGTAAATTTTTTGTGTGTTGTGCATATTTTAATATCAATTCATTCATTCCTATGGTAATAAGATAGAAGATATTTTTTTTATAATTAAACAAGTTCCAAAAAGGATTTGTTGTTTTTTTATCTATCATACATTGAATAACCCCCCCCCCCCCACCCTCCTAGGTATTTAATATGGTAGGGATAACCTACTTATAAAATTTTTACATTACACATTATAACATAAAATATTGCATAAAAATCCCATGATAATGTTATTATCTATTATCCAAATCCATTAAAATCTATTATATTTCCCTTCTATGTTCCCTGGTGAGAAAAAAAATAAGGATGGGTTAAAAGGATCTGGAAGGAGTAGTGTATAGTGGGATCTTTCAAAATATAATCATGGAATAAATAAAATTGAAAAATGATTAAAATAAGGACACAATTATATGAAACCAAGGGTATACTATATCAATGAAAAAAATAAAAACAAGGATAATAATTACAGATCTAATTCTAATAGAATGCATAATGTTTGAAATCCTAAACAATATAGTAATGCCTCGTATTAATCAATAACAAAAAAATGGAAAAGGTTTATGTTAATATCCAAGATAGTTTTTCTCATGAGACATACTAATGCTTATTGGGGCTACCTATTCTAGGCCTCAACATTCACGAATTCTGTATAATTCATTCTTCATGTGATTTAAAAATAAAATCCATAAGATTCCCTAAGGAACTTATCACATAATCAAGGATAAATAAAAAATCCAATCCTTATAATGGATGTACATTAATAAAATATTTCACTATTTAGTGGAATAATTTGGATATCTAGGAGAATATCCTTAAATCAACATATAAACTATGGGGTATTCTCAATATAATAGAAAGTACCCAAATAAATGAAATTATTGTAAGGTTGTGGGTAGGGTTCTTTAAAAGTTTTATATGATCAATAGACGATGTGAGTTATGTCATTATGTTCAAAAATTGTGTGAGACTAAATAAATGGTAGTAAAATTACTTATTATAGTTCATAATTATAATTTTAGTTACCTGAGGCATATCCCCAAAGAGTGTAATACCAGGTGTGTAGTCTTAGTCCCATTAATCTTACACCAAGTGGTGATTAAGTTGATACTCAACTAGCCTTTTATAGAATAATTTCCCTTAGCTGAATCTATACCATAACTGCATCCACTTTCCTATTTATTGATAGGGATGTAATTTCAAGGAAACCCACACACACTTCACATTAAAAAATTTAGGATTTTGGGCATTATAACGGCTTAGGTAACATCTCAATCAAAACTGATTTAAAATAAATATCATATAGGTAAACTTCACAAACCATGAAGGAAAAAATCATGATATAATATATCAAATAGGTTGAATATTTACCAAATAATTTAAATAAGCTTCATAATATAAAAAATATGTTAAGAAAAGGAAATTGAGATGAAAGGCCCCTTAAAACCATAGAAACTTTGTAGTCAAAACCCATTGAAGTATATAATTAAAAATGAAATATAAAATAAAATAAATAATTAGTGGATCATTATAAAAAATATTAAATGGTCATTAGATACACTATACTAATTAAAATGTTGTATAATAATAAATATGTATTAAATGGTAAAAACTTGAGACAAGAAACCCCTACCATAATTAAAGAATTCCACTAAAGTGTATGAATCTACTATATGAAGAAAATAAATATATTCATAACCAATTTAATAAATTTTTCATATTTATAAAATTTTATTAAATTTATTTATAATTATTCTCTGTATGTATATTTTTTAGTTACTATCTATTTTTGATATTATGTGTAAGTAATTAAGATCATTTTAAACTAAATTAGTAATAGTTGTGTCATTATTTTTTCTAAAAAAATTCATCATTCATGGATCATAAATTGTATGAAAATATTTTATTTATAATTTTTTATAATTTTATAATTTTATTTAATGGGAGTTTTTTATATGATCTTAAAGGATGAAATCATCGATAACCATGTTTCAATGATTTTCAACAAACAAACATTGGTATATTAACTAATGGATCTAGAATTATAGATCCCATTATATAACTAATATAAAATCAGGATTGATTTATTTTTATCATATATTTTCAAAAAATAGGTTCCCAAAGTCATCCATAACTTAAATTTATATCATTTTTCTTGTTGGTGGTTAAACTCACCCAAACAAGAACATACCACAATTAATGGATGATTATGAAGTTATTTAGTTATAATATCATTATAACATGTGAATAATTAACGTATTGTTTTGATATTGGTGTTAAATATATGAAATTGGAAAAAATATATTTAAAAAATATAACCCATATAAATTTATTACATAGTACAAAGAAATAATTTTTTTTCACATACAACCCTTTATCAGATGGTGGAATTCACCACAGTTTTATACTATTAAAATTATTAATAGGGTGTAGAATTGGCTTTAAAGAACCTTAATAATTTTAAAAACATCATATTTACCATATAAATTAATTATCATGGCCATCCATGAAAGGTGGTGGTGAAATAAGAAGAAATATAACTTAATTTTTCTATGGAGGGGGTAGTCTCCACGTATGCATGGTTAATAATTTCATCTTCCACAAAATAAGAGAAATAAATAATATAATTTATAATTTATGAATTAATAAAATGTTATATATATAATATTTATTTATTATACTAATCATTATTACCATCCATGTAAGGTGTTTAAGGAAAACGATACATGAATCCTCTTGGAGGCGGTAGTTCACACACAAACAAAAATATCGATATTGTTTTCCATAAGTGATTAATGGAAAGGTGGTTAATTGTAATTCCCTTATAATAATAAAAATAAATCCAAAAAATAATAATTTCATCATATATGAGTTATAAAAATATATTATGAAAATTAATATATAAATGGAAAAAAACTAGGGTTATTTAGTACTCACGTTGAGGAATTTGGATTTCCCTTAGAGGACTCATTAAAAAGGGGTGAATTATGATAATATATTATAGATAGAAGCCTAATAGGGTGAAATATGATTATAAATGAAGGATTAAAAGTATATTTTAAATATAATAACTAATTTTTGAGTGGTATTGAAGGGTTTCTGAGAGGCCCCTTTTACAAGTTCTGATAATGTTATTATAAATATTAAAACTTATAAAGCAATGGAAGATAATTCACTTTTCATGTTACTCTATAAATGGCAAATAATTCAGTGTGGATAATATAAGGTCATTAATCACTCAATAATTCATTTTTTAAATTGTTTTAAATGTGTTTTAAGACCTTTACTCTTATTATTTTCACTTTCACCATTTTTTGTTTTACCATGGTAACTGGATTTTCCCTTGATAATATACCTTTAATGCCAAAAAATTATATTCACCCTCATTAAATAACTAGAACCTAATAATTACAAATATGAAATTGATTTTATCAAATAAAATTAATATGTGTGATAAAATTTAATTTCAACATTAGAACATGTAACTCAAAAAACATGTGTTCAGAAAACATGTATTTTTATATTTAAATTTCATTGTTTAAAACAATTTCCAATAAATTTTATTTGAATGATATGTATTTTATTATTATAAAGTTAATAAAATTTATTTGACTTTATAATAAATCCAAAACTTATTTTTTTAAAAATAAAATTTAATTAAACAAATACCACAAATACTTTATTTTATTGGAAAATATTATTTAACTTCAAAAAATGGAAAATCATGGTTTATAATATCAAAATAGTAATTTTAAATCTATATTTATACTTATTAAATTTATATTTGATCAATTAAAAGGTTCTTTAAATTTATAAATATTTATCATATAAAATTAAATTGAAAAATCTCATAGTTTTTATAAAACAAAATTTACACTTTTGACCTAAAAAATCAACTATTACAGAATAATCATACAAATGAATCTGAAGACAATAATGGAATTTCAAATCAAAAAATGAGGATAATTTGTTTAAATTATAATTAATATTTAATTTTAAATTAATTCATGAATAAATTATCTTTAGAGTGTGCATTATGTAATAGTTTTTTATTGTAGAGTGTACCAACTATAGTAGGGTCTTGAGTATTAAAAAATAGTGGACCATGCATTAGTATTTGTGTCCAATAACATTTTTGAGTAGCCATCACTAGTCACATACCATAGTGGATCGATTATCTCCACTAGTGTCCCATAATTATTTCATTAAATATTAAACATTACCCAATGAAATGGATATAAAAATTAGACCCACCCATTATATAATATTAAACCATACTAATGTAATTAAAAAAATATGTCATAAATCTTTATTAAAAATAACTGTAAATAATATGGGATGCATCACATTTTTAAATGGAATCACATATGATAAAATTAATAATTAGACTATATAATTTTAAAATTTCAATTTCTAAAAAAAGAATATCATAATAGAATTAATAGGGAGATTAATTAAATATAACTCAATTGGTGATGGATATTTTGGAGGTAGAGTGGAAAATATAATAAAAACTCATAGAAAGTGTTTTTATAAAAAAAAAATTAATAGTGTCTTATAAAAATAAATTTTCATGACACTATCAAAAATCATATTCTATAAGGTGGAAAAAAATTTGAAACATTATTTTAAAATAATCTTCAATAATTTTACCCTCAAAATAAAAATTGATTATGTAATGATATGTGGAGTGTGAGTTACAACATAGATAAATGTGAAAAATATTATTTTTTATGATTTCAAAGAAGTATTTAATAAACCCATCATTGATTAAAGTTTTATAAAATTTTATTTTGAAAATATATATTTATAAATATAAAGATTATAAATCAAAATATGAAAAGAAAAAACTAATAGAAATAATGAATATATTTATAAAATTAGGGTATTTCATCAACTTTCTTATTAAATCATTTTGAGAAAATATTTTCTGACATTTTATGAATTTAACCCTTAAATTGACCGTTTTTCTTTTTTTTCCTTCACGGTAGAATGCAAATTTTTAGCATAGTAACTTGTTATTAATCCTCGAAATTTAATTTTCCTTGTTAAGTTATTTGGAAATGAAAATTCAATATAAAGATCTGTTTATCTGATTCAATTTTTCAAATTTGAAAATTTTAATTTCAATATGTTAACATATAAAATTTTGTATATTTATATATAATAAATTATTTATATTAAACGCCTTATTTAATAGAAATTATTTATATTATTTAAAATAAAAATATGTAATTTATAATAAAAGTTCATTTAAAAAATTTTATTTTAACATTAAATTAAATTCTTCCTATTTATTTAAAATTTATTATTTTTTACTAACCATCTATCAAATATAATTAAAACATTTTAATTAAATAAAAATAATCACTTTCAATTAAATTCATTGTTTTAACATAATTATTATAAATATTCCAAATATACCTATTTACATGTAATAATGAATATATATATATATATATTAAAAATATACTTTATTGCATCAATAATTAAAAGTTTCTATCCTTATATATTATATATTAAAACCCCCTCATAACTTTCACATAGGAATACATAGTACTATAAGAAATGGTGGTATTCATGGGTAGCGATTCATATAACATTTACCTCATACTAATTTCTACAAGATTGGACATCTCCCATAAAAGATTTATTTTAGACAATACTTGATGATTTTTAGATTTGGATTTGTAAAGGGAAACCCCCAATTATGCTTCCTCCATTACAATCTCAAAAAAACTGAACATCATAAGAAATAATTTTATTACTTAATATCATTGTTTATCTTTTCCATATAGGTTTTATAATTTGGTTTCTTTTATTTATACCCACTTATTTATTAGTTATGTTATAAGAGTCAGATGTTTGTTGAAAATTACATAAAAAAATTAAAATGTCTCTCCTAAAATATTCTTATTTATTATGATTGTGTCAATTAATATATGAGCCTAACTGATGCATAAGCCTAATAAATACATATATAATGGTCATCTTATAATCCTATATATAACCTTATATACTTCCTAAAAATAATTCATCTCATCCTCTTATTATATTCTAAATAATTTTATAATTTTTCTTATTTTTTATTATATATACAAATTTATTATCAATATATTGATCTTAAGGGAAATTTATGATAAGGAATATTTTAATATATTTTTATTTTAATTTAATTTTGTTTTTACTCCTTTTAAAAAACATTAATTATGTTTCATTTAGCTATCTTGTAATTTTTTCCTTTTCTATTGAAATTTTCTAATATAATTAAATAAAAAAATTAAATATTAGTTTGATTTTATGTGTAAGAAAATTTATAATATATTCAAAAAAATAGCATTGTCATTACATATTTAGGTTCCCACAAGGATTTCTAAAGAATATTATTTATACATTAATCTATGATTAGGTGGGTGGAACTATCTCATATCATGTAATCTCTACAATCCAAGAACTCCACCAATTGTTCCACATAAGTGAGATATATTTTATAATTAAATAACTTTTTTATTCAGTACATGTGTTGAATATAGTATGTAATTCATAGAAATAGATATATAGAAACATTCATGAACATATGAGAAGTTTGGTGGAAGAACTAACAAAAAAACTACACCTCTTATAGAATAAATAAAATTCGAGGGACCAATGTTTATAGGACTCAAATTCCATATCTTTCCAAATTTCATTACCATTTTCCATGGAGATATTTTAAAGAATACTTATTCACCAACTTAAAACATCTTATATTTTTTTATAGTAATTAATATATCTCCTCTATTGAATTTTAATTAATTTGAAATATCACTTATTGGTTTAAACATTAACTATAATTTCCTAAACAAAATATATTCTTAATATATTCCTCTCTCTGAAATAATAAAATCATAGTTGAGTTCAACATCTCATCCCATATAGTGTCTCATATAGATCCATTGAGAATATAGAGCTGAAATTATTTTTTTATAAAACTCAAACAGATGAAGATATTGATCCCAACATCCATTAGAAAATATTTATAAATAACTTATTATACCTTCTGACGTTGAAATATTAATTTTAGATTAACCATTGATTTTGGGATGACAACCCACAATAATATTTAGTTCTATATCAAATACTTATTGGATAATTACATATAACATTGATATGCACCTTGAATAATGATTTGATAAAATTTAAATTGGTAATATATAACATATTGGTTATGGTCTACCATCAACTTAATGTTTTAGAGGTTTTTGCTTTGGGTATACGAGAGTCATAGGAAAACCAAGGTGTTTTTAATGGAGTTGGTATGGGTTCTCACTAAATGATATATTTCATGCCATTAATTCTATATTCATGATGTCAATTACTATGATAAAGAATTTGGAAAACTTGTTCGTTCCATAGGAGATTTTCATGATGTGAAATTCATATTCATGGCATGAATTGATCCTTCCGGGTTTTTAACCAATATGATTCATTTTTCAGAATACATTCCATTCATAATGTTAACTTTGTAAACTATTAATTCTCACCCTAAAATGTTCTTATTACAGTGGGTTATATGTGTTGAGTAACTAGATATCTTCTTATTCACCTTCCTACTCTCTTCCCTTAATCCTAGGTCTCCACAAGTTGACATTGGGTGAGTCCATCTCTTCTAGGTTTCTCATTTTGGTGTGTTGATCACCAATTTGGTCATTTTATCTTTTTCTAGTTACTGTATTCCTTTTATTGACATTGTATCCATTTATCTTGGTTTGACAATAGTTCAGGGCTAATTTTTTGGATTTTCTTGACAAGGATTTGATCTCTCTAAATACTTAATATGTTCATTCATGTATTTTCCTTATAGGGGATAAATCTCATGCTAGTTGTGGTGTGACATGTACAATTCTCAATGTTTGTTTTGATCTCACATCTCCAAAAACACTTATTATTTTATAATTTAATTCAACAATGTAATAATCAATATTATACCCTCTTTTTATTTCTATTTCATTCTTCTCCCTTTTCGATATGTGTGGATCCCATCACTATTTGTGTAAGACACATTATTAAGGTTGGTGGTTTTATCTCTATATTATTGATTATAAAACATAATTTTTATTGGTTTTATAAATTATTTTCTAATTGGATTATATTTATGCAATGATTAATTTTTGTGTGTAAAAAGTGTTTTTGAGAAAAGATGTATTTCACCTAGTTTTGTTAAAAGAAATGAAAATTTTAAAGTATTGTGTAATATTTTTAATAGTTTGTTTTCAAATAATTTTTTTGATGATTAAAGTTTTATTTTTAATTGTTTTTGAAATCGTAAAACCCTTTTGAATTGATTTTATATGTTCTACACATGGTATCTTTTGGTAATTAGGAGGAAGTTGTAATATTAGGCTTCATACATTAGAATTGTAAGGGGGATCACTTTCTAGGGTGATCCTCTATTCTAAATCAGAGATACATCTGAACATGATTGAAATTATATAAGGTTTACATTTTAGAGTGTTCCTCTATTACCAAGGCATTGATTCATGGGATCTAAAGACTTTAAGGAATAGTAGACTTTAATTGAGATAGAGGTATCAGTAACCTAGATAGCCTAACCTTATGTTACTCCTGTGGTATTTTCCTTTGTGTGTTTCCTTGTACAATTTTTTATTTTATATGACATGAAACATGATTTGTTAAATGTAAATGGGTTATGTAAATTATTATTTTAAACTATTTTACCTAGTTTTGGGAAATATTGGAAAAAATGGGTACTATTTTACATTACTTTGATATTAAACTATTTAATTTCTTTTCATTATGTATATTCTCTAATGTTGATAACATTGGGATTATTCTATAGAGGCAAGATATGGATTACCTAGGTGGAATCCAATTAAGTATGTTTATATCACACCCTACAAAATAGCTTAGGGGGGGGTATAGGCCTTTTATTATCTTTTGATGGAGGAAATGGTAGGGTGGTTCAGTGAGGTGGTTATGTTTATGTTATTTGGGTATGAGTGTCTAGTGGTGAGATGGTGGGAGATTACCCACATATCATTTGGAGTGGGGGTTATTAGTTTTGGTTGTTATTCTTTGTTTTTCTTCTATACTTGTACCATTTGTATTTTATCCCTAACATTGGTATTACATGATGTTGGAATATTTATTTTCCTATATATATATATATTCCATGTATCTTGTTTCTAGTTGGAATAAATCATTCCCTATAACTTTTTTTGATGCTCGTGGGATATTTTCCAGCCTGTGGGGATCAAGAACACCCTTCGGTTCTTATTATGGTCCAATTTAGAGCCTCGTTGGAAGGGTATTCAGGTCGAGTCCTAATAATTTGGTATTAAATGAGGTATTTTCTAGAATTTCCTTATCTTGAGACATCTGGTATAAATGATATAGTATTTTTGGGACTTGAATGGTAGGTTGTGGTGAGTAATCGTCCAAAACAATATATAACAAGCCTCAAGTTACAATGGGATGTTGGGATGTGTGTCTCGTGTTTTTATTATTTATATCAATATTAGTATTTCTTTTGATATTATGGTTTAAATTGATAGTATCCTATAGTAAAATTATTTTCTTCTATTTCTAGTATGTTGAAGCATGCCTTCAAAACGTCTTCCATGGGTTCCATAGGAGTCTGTAGTGGGAGATGCTCCTCAAGGGAATCCCATTTTAAATTATAATCTCTTAGAGGTTATTGTATGGGTAGTTCATATCATTGATCAAAATCTACCTTGGTTTCAGAACCAAGATGTTGAGATACATCCAGGATATGAGGAATACAATTATTCAGTTCAAGAGTTCTTACAGGTTAATCCCACATCCCCTAAATTTATGAATGAACCCCAAGAGGTAGAGGATTGTCATGAGAAGATCGATCATGCCTATAACCTCTAGAATAAACCTGAGGCTATTAATGTGTAATGAACAATTTTCTAGCTCAATGGTCCCAATAAGTAATGTTGGGATTCTATGGTACATGAAAACTATCATGTAGACTTGGAATGGAAGGGGTTCAAGACCCTATTCTTTATACAGTTTATTCTAGAGTATCTGATTATAGTGAATCCTATGAAGTTACTCTCTTTATAGTAGGTAGAGAGTTTAATGTTACAGTTCGAAAACTATTTAGCATATATGGTTCATTTTTCTATGGATGTGGTAATGAATAATCAGTGAAAGGAGTACAAATACCTATAGGATTTTCAACTATAAATTTAATCATATGTTTATATGCTGAATCATTCTAGCTATGCAGATACAATTGAAAAGGATATGATGGGTCAAATGGATATGGATTGTAAGATTGGATACACTTCAATTTCTATTCCATACAGGAGTAATATTGGTTGTATATATGGAAAGAAGAGTTAATGACTTGATAATAGAAAGGGTGGTGGAGGCGGTTCTCAGAAGTAGGCCTCCTCTACACCATTATAATTATCAAGAAGTGTGCCCCTAACTTTCCATTACTGTGGTATGGTAGGGAACACCCTATGTTCTTGTGCAACAAATTTAATTATCTACAGTTCTTATTCTAGTTGAGTCCATTTATAGAGGTTCTTCAGGTGTATATTTGTGACTTCTAACTGTATAATATCTTCAAATATAAAGGCCACTGTCTTGTAATAAGAAGCATTAAAGTCTACAAGGCTTTTTCCATATGCCTCAGGAGGGAATAGCCTTTATAGAGTGGATGATTTTATAGTATATGTTGATGTAGTCCGGACTATAGTGATATTTACCAACATTATTTCATCATCCATACAAAATTATATATTTTATAAAAGTTAACCAAACTAATTTATAATTATCCATTATTTGGGTTCATAAAACCTCCATCGAAACTCATGTCCTTTATTATAGAGAAAGTGAGGAATCTTGGAAATAGAAAAGAGAATTTGTTTCATTGTCCAACATGTTCTTTATCGATGGATGATGAAGAGTTAGTATGGGATTCATAGGTTTTCGATATAGATATTTTAATTGTGATCATTTGGATGGATTTTTTTGTCCCTCACTATAATGAGATTAATTTTAATCATTATTGTGATTTTTTGTTTTCGACTCATGGGTTCCCTCGAGTGCTTTAGAGATTTTTGAAAGGCCTTCCCTCCTAGATATTAGGAGTCTATTTTCTTCAATTTCAGTTTATTGTGATGATGTTTCATTCCATGTTGATCTCCCCGAGGTTTCTTTAGACACGAAAATGTTTTCCCCGATGAATTCAGTATTCATCCACCAGAGTGGAAGGTAGATTTCACATTTGATATACTTCTCGGTTTGTAGATTATTTATTAAAAAACGTATCATATTGAACCACCTAAGTCAAAATTGGTCATTTTTAGATGGATGATCTTTTAGAAAAGGGATTTATTCTTCCCATTGTTTCCCCATGGGTGGCCCTCATGGTATTTTCTGTGAATTTAGAAGGTTAAAATTATTTTTACATATAATATCAGTAGTTAAACTCAGTGACTAAAAAGAATAAGTACCCCTTCCCCTATGTGGATGATTTTTTTGATTACTTAAAAGTTGAAAAGTGGTTTTCAAATACCAATATTCGATAAAGTATCATAATCTAAGGTTTCTTGATTATAATATCCTGAAAAAATGAATTTAGGAGTAGGTATCTTCATTATGAATATCTTCTAATGACTTTTAGGCTAATTAAGATTCCTGTAATTTTTATAGATTTTATGAACTAGACATTCCATCAGCATCTCAACACCTTTGTCATGGTGTTTCAGTATAACACGTTGGTTTATTTTAGATCTGATAATGAGAATGAGCACCATTGAAATCTCGTTTTTGGAAATCCTAAGGATTCATTAGATTCTATCAATAATCAATTTCAAGATCCATGGGGTGATGTTCTTAGGACACATAATTTCATAATATAGTCTCTATGTCGATTTAAAAATGGTGAAGGATGTATTTTCATGGGTGGGTCCGCAAAATTTCTTTGAGATATAGAGGATCCTAGGTCTAGCTATATATTATCTGGAAGTTTTCAAGGATTTATCAAGTTTGAAATAACCTTTCCCTGGTCATACCAAGAAATGGGTGAAATTCAAATGGGATATTAAATATTATGCTTTTTTTATTATTTGAAATGGTTTTTGACATGATCATCTATTTTGATATTTCTGGAGCTTAGTATGGGGTATATGGTAAACTATGAACCTTATAGTGCTGGTATGAATTGTGTTTTTATATAGGTTGATCATTTCAGGGCCTATGTTTCTCATCAGTTTTGACCACATGTGAACAATTACCCAACTCTTTATTTGGATCTTGATGTTGTTATGCATGCACTTAAGTGTTGGAGAAAAAATATATTTGGGGAGAGGTTTATTTTCTTTAATTATTATAAGAATTTGAGAAATATCTATTCATAGAATAAACTAAATATCAGGCTATGTCAATGGGTGTAATACCTTTAGACATTAAAAATTGTAATTGATTACACTAATAGGAAAGGGAACATTGTTGCTGACACCCTCAATAAGAATTTCCATTCCCCACGTCTCTTGGAATCGAATGTGGAGTGGAACCATATAGGTCACTTAACCTTGTTGTATCTAGATTCCCAAAATAATGAATCTTGTATGGTTTTTACTAGTGTCCAGTTACCATAATCTCTTCTGGAGTCTATTTTGAAAAACCAGCAGTAGAATGATGTGTTCAAGGATATAATGGAATCCTTATATGGTGGGGAGGTTGTTTCTAATTGGTCTCTCTCATATAATGGTGTCCTCCTCTTCATAAATTACTTTTTCATCCCAAATTTTGTTAGTAATTTAGTGCTTCATTATTTTCATAGTTCTTCATTAGATTTTTTCTATCCTAATACAAATATGTAAGATGAAATGGGATGACATTTTAGAATACCGAGTATAAATTATAGAATTGCTAATTATGTATCCCTTTTATACACCTACCCATTGACAAATGTATAACATCTGAAGCCTTTTGGTTTGTTCTAACATCTTCCTCTTATAGTTTGGAAATATAATGATGGGTCCATGGGCTTCATTATTGGATTTCCACAAACAGTCTAAGGAAGTAATGTTATCTGGTTGGTGATTGATTGGTTAGAGAAACAAACTATATTTATACCAATCAGGGAAACCACCAGTGTTGAAGAACTATATATGAAATAAATATAGGTGAATAAGATTTCATGGGCCCCCCTATGTATTTGTATCTAATAAGGGTCATAGGTTTACCTTTTAGTTCAAGAAGATCCCCTAAAAGGAGATCATGACTTAGGTTAGATTGAGTATAATTTAGAATACATATATTTATGTTTAGATAGATATTTCTATTCAGATTCTATAGGATATGTTTTGTGCCTATATCTTGGATTTTAGTGGATCCTAGGATAATATTCTAGGACTAGTTGAGATCGATTATAATAATTATTACTATTAATTGATTTGGATTTAACCCTTCAAGGCTTTGTATAGTCACCCTTTCATGTTTAATCTTTGTTGGAAAGATGAGGGTGAAGCGTCTCTAGTGGGAACGAGTCTCATTTAGGAGATGTCAACGATGATATATGATATATGATGACACTTGATTATATATTAGAGTGAGTAGAAATTATTTTTGTATTATTTATGTTGTAACACCCCAAGCTTCCATGTTACACTTCTCTATGAATAATACAATAGCGTGTGAGGTACGCAACACTGAGTTCAAGAACACCACGACCTATCAAACAAGCCATTTTAAAAGTAGTTATGCATAGTAATACCCACTTTTTGAAATTTTATAAATCTTATTTTTTTTAATAGACATCATTTTTGGATTCGAAATATCTAAATTATTTTAGGGTGAATTTCTGGTACTTTTCTGATAACATTCTTACTTTGATGACTATTAAAAAATTCTATATTTTAATTAAAACAACTTTTTTAATTGAAATAATTTATAGTGTTAAATTACACATTTGATTGGTTTTAAAGTATGATTAGATTCTATTTTTATTATTTAATATAATATAGGTCATTGGAAGTAATTTCACATTTTAATTCTATATAAACACATGTCAATCTTTTGATAGTTTTTACTTTTTCAAAACCCGCTTTTTGGTTTTGAAAATAGAAATTAATTTTAAATTAATTTCTGCAACTTCTATGTTATGAATTTGGAAAATTGGATTCCATATTTGGAATCCAAGGTTCCAAATTGTGTACATAGGCAACTTTTATTTTTAGACATTATGTATAGTAACTTCATTATATATTTTACTTACCATGGTTAAAGGGTAAATCCGGTAAATAAGGGTGAAATAATAATATTATAATAACATTAAATTGCCATAACACATATCCTAACCTTATTGGACTAAATATTTCCGACCTTGGGAATCTGTGGGTCGATTTTGGGACCTCATGGAGCCACTTGGGAGTAATAATTCATTTTATATTAATTAATGTAAAGTAAAGACAAAAATTACATAAACCTGTTTCTTTTAGTAAAACAACTTTTATATGGGGTTATGTAATTGATATCTTTGACTATAAATATTCATTAGAAAGAAAAAAATATTTTATACAACTTGGTATTTTATTTATAAATTTTAGACACCAAATAATTAAATTTAATTATGACACAATATCGATGCAGTATTTTCCTTATTAATGAAAGAATCAAATAAAGGATATTATAAATATTGAAATAAATATAATTTGAACGTTTTGATTAAATTAAAGAATTTTATAGGTTAATATGAAATATAATAGTTAATTTACTGTATTTTTTTCTAAGTAATCAATTTCTAATGACTTTCACAAAAATAAAATATTAAATAGTTTCAAAATTGACATAAATGAGTTGTTAAAACAAATACTATATTATTATATGATATAATATTTATAAAAATATAATATTCTACCAAAGGACTTATATAAGGTTATATATTTAATTAATAAACCACTTTAGGTTCTCTTGGCATTATATAGTAAGTTTAGTAACCATATAATATAAAAATACAAGGAGACATGGTAAATGTCAAACTATTTAACTAAGAGTTAAATCTAAAAGATAAGGTTAATATAGTGACCTAGACTTGTCTAAAACCTATTGGTTTAGAGGATATCGACCTATCCCCACCTTATCCTATAAATAAATCCATTTGGAGATATTATAAACCGAAAATGATTGTATAATAAATTAATATTTCAAGCTCTTCCTAAAGTGCCCCTCACCTCTCTTAATAAAGAATACTTCCCCTTCTCTCAAATTCATACCTCCAAAGACATTTGTCTTAGAAAACCCCTGCAGAAATATCCTCCCAACTACACTAACTTCATCTTAGAGGCCCTAATTTGATCATAAATCCAACATAAAGATCCCTTTTGTTAAAATCAAAAGGAAGAACTCGAAGAAGAGGTAATTATTTCATCACCTCTTTCAATGTTCTGTTCTTCTTCCACTTCCTCTTTATTTATTGATTCCATTCCGAAAATAATAACTCCAAAACATTATACATACTAAGATGTTATTATAAACATGGTACAACCATATTTATTATTCTATCTATCCTATGAATGACAAAGTCACCATACGTGCGTACGTACAACTTACTGTCTCCACGACATGATGAAATTTCATCCCCCATCGTAACCATTTAAGAATAATTTTCATTTGATGATTAAAAAAATGTTTAAAAATTTAATAAAACTATGAATATGAATCAAATACATTATATACATAACAAAAAATACTTACATAACAAAACATATAAAGTAAAATGAATCACTTAACACCTGAAACAATGATACTACTAAAATATTAGTAACAAATCAAAATTAGAAGATCATATATGATATCATATGTATGTATATGGTTATTCTATAATTTAATAACAATTATTTAACCATTATACATGAGTTTAACATACCATCAACTAAGGAAAAGTACAAGGTAATGGTTAATTTTACAATCTGTTTATTATCTGAGGTTGTTAATGCGTATCTACTGGGATTTCTTTATCATCCACATTCGTGTTTCTTAAAAATGTATTTCAAAAAAAAATTAATATTTCCTAGGATATGGGTTAAAGTCATTTATATAATTTTTTGACTATTTATAAATTTATTTTAAAGGAATATTTCCATCGTATTCCAAATAAGGTACTTTATGACCCTTTTCGACAAATTAAGAAAAGAATGTTTTTTAACTTATACGGCAGGTGCGTCTATTTTCTGCCATTATAACAACTTTGAATCTTCCCTTAAAATATTATAATAATATTTTCAAAAAAAAAATTTTCTTTAATTTTAAATCATTTCAAAATAGAACGATATATTTCACTAAAATAGTTTTTGGATTGATTTTATCTATGTCAACATCCTTTATTGGATTTTATGCTTGTTTGAAATTCATTATGATACCATCATTCATATTTTATTAAAGGTTTTGTGATATGTTTGAATGTGGATGTGATATTTTTATACCATTCATGGTCTATGGTTAAAGTATTAACATTTTTTATGCTATTTTCAATACAAATGTTTGTGTTATATTTCAACCTTTTCATATGAGGAATGCATTGGACGTAGCAAGTGATAGGTGGGGCCCGATATAACCCCTCGATGCATCGGTAGGTCTCAGGTGACAAATTAGTGTATTGGTACAAGGCCTTGAAAAAAAAATTATTTGTATTCTTGGCATGAGGCATTGACTACGTGGTTATGATATCCGACATTATGCATTCTATCATTATGAGATTAGTTATTAATGTTACATGTAATTATTAGAGGATTGGTATAGAATAATTTCCTAGAATTTCGGTAATATAAATATTTTGTGAATTTTCCAAGAAATGCATCCTTGACTGGATACAAGAAGGTAGAGGAAGCACTTGTATAGATGTATCTAGAGATAAAACCCAAAAACACTACTTTGAGCTAGACTCGAATGGGAACTGGTGCACGACAATGGGCCTTACTGAACTCTTGGTTACGACACTCTCGAGGGATATGCTTAGGATAATTCAAATTATCTTTACAAACCATTATGAAGGATTTATGAGTAAATAATTCCTCAAAGAAGACATTTTTTTATGATTATGGATTATATGCATAAACTATTCAATTTATGTTAGGTATTTTACTATTTTGGAATTATGTATTGCGATTCATAAACTAATCTAGTGCATACTATTGTTTAGAAATGGTGCCTAGTGGAAGGAATGGAAACTGTATCAATGCATGTAATCTATGTAGCGATTTACCTCTTAATCAAGATAATTATAGTGGAGTTGGTGATGAAACCAATGTTGAACAACTTATAACCATACTAGTTAAACTCACTCAAGTTATGAATAATAACCATACCCGTATGAAGCACCCAGATCTACAACGTGGTGGATCAATGTTAGACCAATTCATAATTCAACAACCACTAACATTCAATGGGACTATAAATAAATTTTTAGCTGAGAAATGGATAAGTTCCTTAGAGAAAATATTTCATGCTTTGGGGAGTAGTGAAAAGGAAAAGGCTTTCATGGTAGTTTATCACCTCACAAGAGATGCAAATCAATGCTGGTCATAAATTCAAAACAAAAAGGAGGAAGATGAAGTATCAAATTTGTAATGGAGGGAGTTTAAAGATATTTTCTAAGAAAAATACATTCCTCATGAACACTGAGTGGATATGGAAAGGTGATTTCTGAGTTTGAGGCAAAAGGAGGATGTGAATGTCGCAAAGTGTGAGACTAACTTTACAAGGTTAGCAAGGCATGATACAGATTATATGTGTAACCCAAGGAATAATATTGATCGATTATTTGATGGGTTAAAACCATTTATCTATCGATCATTAGTCTGAAAATTCTTCTTGTAATATGAAGATATAGTGTCATGTGCTATCAAGATAGAAAAGGAATTCTATAAGTCTTACGGCTTTAAAGTAAATCAAGAGAAGAAGAGATCTGTTTAACACTTTGAAAATGGTAATAAGGGGAAGAAGGGAGAATTTGAATTTCCACCCTTTAGTAAATGTGGGAAGAAACACCTCGGTGCTTGCCTCAAGGGAATGTGACTTTGTTACAAGTTTGGTGAAAAGGGCCACCAAGCTCGTGATTGCAAGGGGAAGAAAGAGGTTGTCAATATTGAATGCTACAATTGTAGAGAAATAGGTAATTATGCAAATTAATTTCCTAAGAATCAAGTAAACTTACCTTAGAAAAGGCCAAGGGAGAATGTACAAGCTTATGTGATCACTACTGCTAAGGTTGAAGCTCCTAATGATGTGGTGGAAGGTACTTTAATCATTTCCACAAATTCATCCATTAATTCCTTTGATTCTAGATCATCGCATTCTTTCATATCTTCCCAGTTTTCCAAGAAAATTAGATATTTCCAATTTTATTTAAGAAGTTATTTTTCAGTTAAAACTCCTATGGGAAGTATCATTGTAACAAAGTTTTTTAAATCAGTTACCATTATGGCATATAAATGTTCTTTATATGCTAATATCATCATCATACCCCTAATTTAATTTGATATAATCCTCGGTATGAATTATATTTCATACCATGATGTGAAAATTTATTATAAGAATAAGGATGTCGCAATTTTTGATGATGATAAAGAATACCTTATCTTTAGAGAAGAAATATCACCATCTGATTCTCATCTAGATCAGCCCCCAGTAGCTCTACTGAATTCAATTATTGGGGTTGAAGGGAGTGAAATAACTATGGGTGTGGAAAAGAATGTTCAAATAAAGGATGTACCTATTGTTTAAGAATATGTTGATGTGTTTCCGGAGTATTTACCTAGACATCCTCGAGAACGGAAAATTTAATTTTCCATTGACTTAATTCCTGGTTCAAGGGCCATATCAAAGACCCCTTATAGAATGTACATTGTATAATTAGTTGAACTAAAGAAACAACTAGAGGAATTGAGTAATAAAGGATTTATTCTCCCTAGTGTTTCTCCATGGGGATCCCCTGTTCTTTTTGTTAAAAATAAATACGGATCTATAATGTTGTGCATTGACTACAGGGAGATCAATGTTATAAAAATAAATAAAAATTATCCCCTACCTCATATTGATGGTTTATTTGATCAACTTCATGGAGCTCAATATTTTTCCAAGATTGACCTTCGATCTGGATACCATCCGTTGTGCATGAAAAATTAAGACATTACAAAGACTGCATTTTAAACTAGGTATGAGCATTATGAGTTTACATTAATGCATTTTGGACTGACTAATGCACCCTCTATTTTCATGGATCTAATGAATAGAGTTTTCAAGGAATATATTAATGACTTTATAGTGTTATTTATTAATGATATCTTGGTATACCTCAAAATCTATGAAGATCATGAAAATAACTTGTGAACTATTCTAAAGACTCTTAGAAGAAATGAATTATATGGAAAGTTTAGAAAGTGTGAATTATGGATTCATAATATTTCTTTTCTTGGCCATATTGTCTCTAAGGATGGAATATTTTTTGATCCTTCAAAGACAAGGTAAATCCAATAATGGCCAGCACCGATGAGTATAACTGAGGTACATAGTTTTATTAGTTTAGCTGGTTATTATCAGTATTTTGTACATAATTTTTCTCTATTGGATAACCCATTAACCAAGATCACATGTAAAGGGGTAAAATTTTTTTGGACAAAAGAGTGTGAATACTGTTTTAAAGAACTAAAGATAATATTAGTCAATGATCCTATCTTGACTTTACCATCATGAAATGATGAGTTTGTTATTTATAGTGATGAATCAAATTAAAGACTTGGTTGTGTCCTCGTACATAATGATAGAGTTATTTCCTACGCATCATGGCAACTAAAAATTCATGAACAAAACTATCATACTTAGGATCTTGAGTTACCATCTGTAATCTTTGCTCTGAAGATATGGAGACATTATCTCTATGGTAAAAATGTGAGATATATACTAATCACAAGATTTTAAAGTATATTTTCTCACAAAAAGAACTCAACATGATGAAAAGGTGATGGATTGAACTACTCAAAGATTATTATTTCACTATACACTACCACCTAGGGAAGGAAAATAAGGTGACGGGTGATTTTAGCAGAAAGGATCATGGAGTTATAAACAAGATGAGAGTTGAAAGGGATCCTATATTCCTGGATCTAGTAAATATGGATATGGGAATATTCATGGAAGGTGAAACATTGATACTTTTTCAAATGGTTTTCAATCCATATTTACTATAAAGGATAAAAAGTTCCCAGAATGATGATGAGGAGTTTCAAAAGAAAATTAAAGCTATGCATGATTGGAGATTGATTAACTTCGTATATGAAGATGGAATTTTGATGTTTTTTAAGAGACTTTGGGTTCCTGATATACCAGATCTAAAAAGGGAATTGTTGTATGATGCTCATAGCTCCAATTTCTCTATACACCCTAGTAGCACTAAGATGTATAGATATTTGAAGGAACATTTTTTTTGGGACAACGTGAAGAGGGAAATTGTTGATTATGTTTCAAGATAAATGGTTTGTCAATAGATGAAAGCTAGAAGACAACATCCGGGAGGAGTCATGAAACCTATTCCCATACCATAGTGGAAATGGGATGATATTATGATGGACTTTTTCATGGGGCTACTAAAGACTCCTAGAGGGAATGATGCAATATGGGTCATTGTTGATCGCATTACCAAGTCGGCACAATTTCTTTCAATAAGAGAAGATTTAACACTTGAATGTTTAGAAATACTATATATTAATGAAGTTTTAAGACTTCATGGAGTACCCCTATCAATTTTTTCTGATCATGATCCCCGTTTCACATCAATATTCTAGAAAATTATTCAGAAATAACTATATACTAAACTTAGTTTGAGCACAGCCTACCACCCTCAAACTGATGAACAATAAGAATGGACTATTCATACCTTAGAAGACATGTAGAGATCTTGATCACTTGACTTTCAAGGTATTTGGGGTCTGTATTTACCTCTGTTAGAATTTTCTAATAACAATAGCTTCCATTCAAGTATTCATATGGCACCATATGAAGCATTATATGGAAAGATATGTCGCACACAAACTTTTTGGGATGATGTTGGTAAAATAAAACTCGTAGGCCCAGAAATTGTTGAGGAAACAATGGAAAAGTTGAACATTATCCAAACCCACATCAAATCATATCAAAGTAGGCAAAAGAGCTATGCTGATAACTGAAAAAAGGATTTGGAATTTCAAGTTGGTGATCATGTTTTCTTGAAGGTATTTCTATGGAAGGGTGTTATACGATTCAGTAAGAAGGGTAAATTAAGTCCCAAGTACATCAGACCTTTTGAAATTCTAGAACGAATTGGATTTTTAGCCTACCATTTTCCAATTCTGCCAAGTTTCTCCAAAGTTCATGATGTGTTCCATGTATCACTATTGAGTAAATACATGTCTCGCCCAACGCATGTACTCACCTATGAAGAAATAGAATTGGAACCCGATCTATCTTATTGTGAAGAGCCTATCAAGATTCTGGATACCATAGAACAAGTATTGAGAAACCGGACGACTTATCTGGTAAAAGTTCTTTGGAGAAACCATAAAATGGAAGAGGCAATGTGGGAACCTGAGGAACTTATGATGAAGAACCACCCAAATATTTTTATGCAGTAATATTCTATAAATTTTGAGGATGAAATTATTTGAAGGAGGGGAGAATGTAACACCCCAGTATTCCACGGTATGTTTCTCTTTGAATAATACAATAGTGAGAAAGGTATGCAACACCAAGTTCAAGCCCACCACGACCTATCAAACTAGCCATTTTAAAAGAAGTTATGAATAGTAATATCAAATTTTTGAAATTTTATAAATCTTATTTTTCATAATGGACTTCATTTTTGGATTTTTAATATGAAAATTAGTTTAGGTTTAATTTTTGGAACTTTTCTGATAACATTCATATTTTTATGAATAGTGAAAGATACTAAATTTTAATTAAAAACAACTTTTTTAATCGAAATAATTTATAGTATTAAATTTTAGTGGTTTTAAAGTATCATTATATTATATTTTTATCATTTAATATAATGTATTTCATTGGATGTAATTTCACATTTAACTTTTACATAAACTCATGTCAACCTCTTGATAGTTTTTACTTCTTAAAAATCTGCTTTTTGGTTTTGACAACAGGAATTAATTTTGAATTAATTACTGCAAATTTTTTGTTTTAAATATGTAAAATTGGATTCCATATTTGTAATCATATGGTCCAAATTTTGTAAATAGGTAACTTTTATTTTTAGACATTATGAATAGTAACTTCAGTAAATATTTTATTTACCATGGTTAAAGGGTAAATCCGATAAATAAGGGTAAACAAATAGTATTATAATAATATTAAATTACCATAACACATGTCCTAACCTTATTGGATAAAATATGTCCGACCATTGGCATATTTGGCTCAATTTTTAGACCCCATTGAGCCACTTGGGAGTAATAATGACATTTTATATTAATTAATGTAAAGTAAAGACAAAAATAACATAAACATGTATCTTTTAGTAAAACATTTTTTATATGGGGTTATATAATTGATCTATTCGACTATAAATAATAATTAGAAATCTAAAAATATTTCCTACAACATGGTATTTTATTTATAATTTTTAGACATCAAATAATTAAATTTAATTATGACACAATATTGATGCAGTATTTTCCTTATTAATGAAAGAATCAAATAAATGATATTATAAATATTAAAATAAATATAATTCAAAAGTTTTGATAACATCCAAAAATTTTATAGGTGAATATTAAATGTTAGTGTTGATTCGATGTATTTTTTCTAAGTAATCAAGTTATAAATTTCACAAAAACCAAATATTAAATAGTATCAAAATTAACATAAATGAATTGTTTAAACAAATACTATATTATTAAATGACATAATATTTCTAAAAATCTAATATTTATACAAAGGACTTATATAAGGTTAGATATTTCATTAATAAACTACTTGAGGTTCTCTTTGAATTTTATAGTAAGTTTATTAACCACATAATATAAAAATATAAGGAGACATGGTAAATGTCAAAATATTTAACTAAGAGTTAAATCTAAATGATAAGGTTAATATGGTGACATAAACTTGTCTAAAACATATTGGTTGGGAGGATTTTGACCCATACCCACCTTATCCTAGAAATAAATCCATTTTTATATATTAGAAACTGAAAATGATTGTATAATAAATTAATATTTCAAGCTCTTCCTAAAGTGCCCCTAACCTCTCTTATAAAAGAATACTTACCCGTCTCTCATATTTGAAACTCCAAAGCCATTTGGTTTGGCCAAACCCTGATCAAATATACTTCCAAATACCCTCACTTTAACCTAGAGGACTTACTTTTGTCATAAATCCAACATAATGAGCCCTTTTGTTCAAATTAAAAGGAAGAACTCGAAGAAGAGGTAATTATTTCATCACCTCTTTCAAAGTTCTTTTCTTCTTCCACTACATCTTTATTTGTTGATTCCATGTCAAAATAATAACTCTAGTAACTTCTATATATTGGTATGTTATTAAAAATATGGTACAACTATATTCATTATTCTATCCATCCTATGAATGACAGTCACCATACGTGTGTACGTACGGCTTACCGTCTCCACAACGTGATAAAATTTCATCCCCCATCATAACCATTCAATAATAATTTTCATTTTATGGTTAAAAATAATTTTTAAAAACTTAATATCATTCTTAATATAAATAAAATACATTCTATCCATAAAAAATAGGACTTACCTAACAAAACATATAAAGGAAAATAAATCAGTTAACACCTGAAACAATGATACTACTAAAATATTATTAACAAAGAAATATTACAGGATCTTATATGATATCATATTTATGTATGTGGTTCTTGTATAATTTAATAAAAATTATTTAACCATTATACATGTGGTTAACGTACCCTCATCTAAGGAAAAGTATGAGGTAAGGGTTAATTTTACAATCTGTTTATTATCTAAGGTTGTTAATATGTACCTACTAGGACTTCTTTATCATCCACATCAGTGTTTCTTAAAAATGTATATAAAAAAATACTATTTAATAGACTATGGGTTATATTCATTTATACCCTTGTTTGAATTTTTATAAAATGTTTTGAAAGGAATCTTTCTGTCGTATTTCAAACAAGGTACTTTATGACCCTTTTTGACAAATTAAGGAAAGAAGGTTTTTTAACTTATATAGTGGGTGCGGCTATTTTCCATCATTATAACACATTCAAAGCGTCCCTTACAAGATTATGAGAATATTTTTTTAAACAAAAAGTTTTCTTTACTTTTAAATTATTTCAAAGTAGAAAGAGATATTTCACTCAAATATTTTTTGGATTGATTTCATCTATGTCAATGTCCTTTGTTGGATTTTATGCTTGTTTGATGTTGATTCATTATGATACAATCTTCCATATTGTATTGAAGGTTTTTTGATATTTTTGATTGTGGGTGTACTATTTTTATACCATTCATGGTTTATGGTTAAATTATTAACATTTATTATTCTCGTTTTAATATGAATGTTTATGTTATGTTTCAACATTTTAATATGAGGAATGCATTGGACGTAGTAAGTGATGGACGGGGCCCGCTATAGCCCCTTTATGCATCGGTAGGTCTCATGAGACAAATTAGTTTCTTGTCACAAGGCCTTGAAAAAAGTTTTATTTGTAGTCTTGGCATGAGGCTTGGACTATGTGGTTATGATGTCTGGCATTATGCATTCCATCGTTATGAGATTAGTTATTAATGTTACATGTGAATATTCAACTAGTATAATATCCATGTGAATAATTAATTGGAATTATTTAATTTATCTTCGCCATATTATACTGAAGTTTATGTTTAAAGGGATTGTATTTCAATTTTATGCTTTTACATAAAATTTTATGATTATTTATGATAGCTTACGCTATATTGTTTATTCTTATTGAGCATCTGAGCTCACCCTTTTCTTATGTTTTATTTTCCCAGGATGCCCATAAGTTTATTATGATTTATATACAGGTTTAAGCTAAGGGAATAATGGAGTCATCAAAGGATTATTTATGCTGTGTTTTATGTTAGAAATTGTAATGTAAAGTTCATGTATGTAATATATTTTCCAATACTGCTAAACCGATCAGTCTTTCGAGACTTTATTCCTTATAATCATGACAATGTATTAAAATAATGCATCAACTCTGGGTAACTAGGTCAGGGCATTACAGATGTCATCATTTGGAGTTTTTATTTGGTGACTAGTTTTTCTTGAATTTTTTTCCTCAGTTAGGTCACCACTATCTTGGGAAATAGGGAAAGTTGGATATGATATATATTGGACCGTTTGAGATCAAAAAATCATATTGGACATATATTTTGTCAATTGTAATTATGGTCTTAGTTTACGGATTTACATGATATTTTTTGTATATCTTAGCAAAAGAAGTATCATACTATTTATTTTTATGTTCATAGTTTGGAGGAGATTGAGTTGGAGCTAGATGTTTAAATTTTGGAGAAAATAATAGAGATCATAGATTCACAAATAAAAGACTTATGTTATATGTATATTATATTTTTCAACATGTTATGTTGGCATGGATTGGATTATTATGAGACTTGGGAGAGATAATAATCAATGAGAGAGAAGTGGTCTCACCTATTTATGAAGCCTTATTCTTTTTCATGACATTATGGGGAGGAAAGTACTATAGTGAGAAAAATTGTAACATCCTTGTTGATGAATTCACTTTTTTAAGGTTTAAGAGGTTTTTTTATGTTTGGATGTGTCAAATGAAATTTATAGTTTTTCTAAAGGATTTGGGTTGGGTACTAGGTACATGAGATAGTTTATGACATGAATCATACATTCATGATATGAATTACTCATTGGAATAAGAGGCCAAACTATTTCATATCATGAAAACTTTTCATGACATGAAATTTATATTCACTTTTATAAAGCGATCATTTGGGATTTTGAGCCTTGGTGATGGTTATTTTTGGAATAAAACCATTCTACAAATTCAATTAATTAACTATTAATTCAGACCATGAAATATTCATTTTCCAGAAGGTTACATGTGTTTCATTCCCTAAATTATTCTCATTCACCTTCTTCCTCTCTTCCCCAAACCCTAGGTCTGAACTGGATAATTTTGGTGATACCCAGCACATACAAGCTTCTACTTTTCAAGATTTTATCTCTTGGTTTGTATGTTTCTCCTATTTTAGTATGTTTGATTATTCACATCATGTTATATAATTGTTTTGGTTTTGTAGTGGTTATGAACTTCATTTTAAGAATTTTTTGATCAAGATGTTATCTCTCTCAATCATTTGTAGGTTTCTTCATGTGTTTTTTTTTCAAGGTTTGAATCTCATGTTGGTTATGTTGCGAAATATTATATTCTTGAGGTTTGTGTTAACATAACATATTTTATGATCCATCTTCTTTTGGAATTAAATTCTATGATTTGATAATCAATGTTAGGGACTCTTTTTTTCTCTTCCATTCTTATCCCTTTCTAGTGTGGGTAGATATTTTTGCAGTTGGTTTGCAAACTATGCTTATGTTAGGTGGTTATGTCTCTAGCCTATTTCATATGAACCATAATTTCTATTGAATTTATAAATTATTTTCTAAATTTATTGTCATGATATAATGATTTATTTGTGTGTGTAAAATTATTTTTCAGAAAAAAAATCATATTTTTTTCTAATTTTTTTTAAAAGAACAATGAAATAGATTATGAAATGGTATTTCATAAATTATTGTTGATGATAAAAGTTATTTTTGAAATTGTTTATGAAATTTGAATGTCTGTTGGAATTGATTTTATATATGTTTCACATGGGAGACTTAGGTACTTAGGAGAAAGGTGTAGTATTAGGCCTCATCCATTATTGTTGTAAAAGGTATCACTTTACGGGGTGATCCTATATTCCTAGATCATTAATAAATTATGTCAAGAAATATGATTAACATTTTAGGGGGTTCACATTCTACGGTATTCCTCTATTCCCTTGGTTTGGATGGTTGGGATCTAGGGAATTGAGTGAACACTAGTTATTTATTGAGATAGATGTATGTGGTGGACATCTCATATTGATCCAACATATACCATGTACTTCAGGTTTTAATGATCTAAAATTCCCTTAATTAATTACAGATGATATTCTTTACATATTTTCATCAGGTTTTATCTCTAATTTAAGTGTTTCAACTGTTAAGTCGTTAGGACTAAAAGTATAGACATTTTTTATGAAATTTTCGTATATCTGTAAAATAGGCTACATGAGGTATTGGAAACATTGAGAAACAGCTACATGAGCATTCATCTATTCGAATCATCCATTTAAAATAATTGACTGTGTAAATCTGCAACATCATGAAAATGTCTATGTTGAAATCACCCACATTGATTAATTGAATTCATGAGAAATCAGCTATGTTGATCATTTGTTTATGGGAATCATTTACATAGATTAATCAATTACATGAATCAAATACATGGTGTTCTAATGGCTATGTTAGTTTTATCTAAATTATTATATTAATCTATGTGGAAAATATTTCTAGGTGATGAAAATTGGATACCTAAATATGGACAATGTGAATTTGATAACATAGATATTTCAACTATGTGGACCAAATCGGGTATATAAATTAAAATTTATAATTTATCAATTTAATGATTTACAATTAGCTATGCCATGATGAAAACTGTATTTATTACCATTAAAGCACTTGAGTCAGATTTAAATATTGTAATGAAATCAATATATGATGGAATACAAATTTATAGAGAAAATTATAATAATAATAAATTACTTACAAAGAATATAGGTACAAGGATTATTTAATGGTATGTACTGTTTTTTATGTATTTCTGAGAAAAGGATATTTATTTTTAAATTAAGAGTCGCAAATTTTATAGGGGAGAGTTGTGCGGCTAAAAAGAATGTCCTACTTGCCTTTTTGAATAACATATATTGAAGTTGTGAAGAACATATTGATAAGAACATAATAACTTCAAAATGATTTTATGATCTATCTCTCTCTAAAATAATTTTATTGATATTATGTTTCATAGAAGAAGAAGAAACTTTTCAATCTACAACCATACTTAATTGATCATATTTTCTTTGTTCAGAAGAATCTCTAAGAGATTAACATAATTTTAATTATTTATCTAGGAGATATCTTCTCAAATAACAATTTTATCTTATCTCTGAAACCAGCTATATTCAACCCAACACGTCACCCAATATGACTTCCAATAAGGACTCAAGTGCACCACCTCGTATGCCAGAGGATACTGACAAGCAGCAAAAGCCTAAAAGTATACAGTTGGGAGACTATGCCCTCAAATAAAAGTGTAATAATTGTGTAAATAAAAAACACATATAGGTCTATGAACATAGGATTCCACATAATTTAATAAATAACTAAAAAATTATAATAAATGGAATACATCATACAAAAATGTGTCACCCACTAGGTCGATCACATAGAAAATAAAAAAAGCAAATAAAGACATAAGAATCTACTACTAATCCAAGCCAAACCACATACTTGGTCTCCATGACAACTAAACAACTCTATAAATATACTCGTACTTCATATGAGCTTCTCTTATCGATTATGAAACCCTAGGACACCACATGATCCACCATATCTTGTTTTCAAACTAAAAGCATAGATAATGTCTACATGTACCTAAATGTTCATGTGATGGGGGTAAGAAACAAATATCAGAAATTTTACACCAATGGTGGTCCTACCATATGTTTTTATAACTTTTGAATGTAATATCCATAATGTGCATCATATGATAATGATACTGTGAGAAAAAAATATAAAAAAAGATATAAATAAACAAAAAATGGGAAAAATGGTAACAACAAGCCTTGGGTTATAGCCTACCACCTGTATGTAAATTTACCCTCACTTTGTCCTCAGCTAGAGGAATTATGAAACATGGATTCTACAACCAAAAAATCAAGGGTGTAAACCTAAAAAAGAAGGATATCTAAAGTCCAACTCGATGAAATGAATAATTTACAGAATATAGGATATCATCCTAGGCATATAATCACACAAGAGTATCTACCAAGAACATAGAATCAAATGGAATGATTTGATCTGGTAGTAGGTACCCCCTATCTACCTAAAGATTATGCTACAATGCCCAAAAGTACATTAAAACCTGATGGGTTAAAAGAACTTGTCATAACATCACTAGTATACCTGAATAGGTCACAAACTGATAACAAAATGGGCCCTAGGAGCACTGTAAAATCCATGGTCCATAAATCATATCTAAGGAAAAAATATAATATATGGTCGATACACTTATCCATACCATCTATTATCTCCCTAGTCCCACCTCACAACAACAAACCATCCATTTTTTTTAGAGAAATAGAGTTAACCATAGGGCCAACCCCTTATCCCATAATATCCCAAAGGTCTCCCCTCTCCTCCAATTATAAAAAAGATTTTCCTCAAACCTCCAAACCCATAAGTAGAAACACCATCACTTGAACACCCTGACTGGAATAGATGAGACTTGAATCCACCACCTCACATACCAACAATAATGAGGCACTATCTAGTTTCCCTAAAAAATCATCTCAGGAAAGAATCCCTATGAGGGTCTCCTATATTTAAACTAAACCTTAATCCAATACTAATCAAAGAAACCATAGCTAGTCTCACATCTAATATCCCAAAAATCATCACTCTCATAAGGAATACCTTAGCCAATAACTCCCCTATACGTTCACCCTCAAGACACACTTCCTATAAGGTAAACCCCAATCGACTCCTTGCCCAGAAGAGGAACCTCAAAAAGGCCCCTGAGACCTAGCTCAAACTCCTCTTAACATAACCTAGTTGTACCATACACCCCATGATGTTGTCCCAACCCATAGATCCTACTGGTCTATACCACAAAAGAATAAACCAAAACCTCATGAAAATATTGTTAACCAATACACACACCCACACTGGCCTCACAAAACATAAACGAACCCCCTGAAGGATTCAAGAATGATAACCTTAATAGAATCCTCTTTTAAACACTCTTAGACCAAAACACCATCTAGATAGACTATAAACTCTGCAAGGATTCTACCACTATAGTCTAGGAATAAAATGATTATAGTAGACTACTCAAAGATCCCCTTCTAACATTGGTTCATAAAGAAACCCAAAACACACTTCGCATGAAAATGTACATGTTGTCTACTCACAATTGTGAACATGTATGTATACATACACATGTATAGAGAACACCCAAAGTCTTTCAATATACTAATACATTTTCATGGACCCATTCACATGGGTTTCCTTCCTAAATACACATTTAGATGTCAAAGTTCCACTACATTGAGTGTATTCTAAAGTACATGTAGTGTAGTCTCCACACATCCAACAACCCTTGAGATTTACTACTTGTACAACTACCACTACATGGGTTGTACCCTGGGTATATGGAATATACATTATCATCCCTAAAATCCAAGGAACATGACCACATGGCCTGATACAGGGCCAAGAAAAACTACATATCATGTATATAAAATATAGAATGTCTACTTATAAAAAGGATATATTTCTTTAATTAGAAGAAAACATGACATGTCTTCCTTAAAACACACACTGTGTGATGGGGATTTCCCAAACAGATATCCCTCTGGACCTCATAAAACCCCCAGATTCTTTAGAAACAGCCAAATAAACCAACTCTGGGTCCCAAAAAATCCAAAAAAAATATATTAAAACATAAAAAATACTCTATAAGGACATAATGGCATATAACCTCTTAGATAAAACCCTCGAATAACAGGTCTGTCTCATGATCTTCAGTTGCCGCATGACGTTCTAGCATGACCTAAGCTCTGTAGGGAGCCTAATTCTCCCCTAATATTTCCCACACTCACTCCCTCTCCCACTTCTCAATTTGGCATGACAAAGGCGTTCCCAGGGGGAATAAAAGATACAAAATGGTGAAAAGGGAATGTGAGAAGAAAAAAAGAGAAAATAAAAAAATGGAAAGAAAAAGAAAGCAAGGAGAGTGAAGAAAAGGTAACCTCACCTAACCACACTATATGATGTGAGGTTTTTCCCTGATTAGGAAAAACCACCCATTACAGACACAAACACAAAGTCATAATTCCTATCCAAACCTCTAAATAGAGGATATCACCCAATGAATATGTGAAAATAAGTAATAAGTAATTAATTAAATATTATATATTTTTGGAAAAATTCAAATTCCTCAGAATTACACCAATATTTTTTTATGGTAAACACAATTTTCTAGGACTAACAGGTCGGTCAAAAAAATTATTAATGATATTTTAATAGGAGAAATTACCATTTTACCATGAAAACCGCTTGATATCAAAAATTCAAAATTTCCCAATTTTAATTAAACCCTCATGATTTAGTTCAGAATTGGAACCAATTCTGAAAAATGAGAAAGTATGGGGAGGGGGAAAGATTTCTTGCTTAGGGAAGAAAACATGTAAGGAGTCTCTGAGTATGTAGATGGATCATACTGCTGTAGCAGTAATAGAGGTGGGGAACCACTTTGATGGTCTTGAGGTTCATGATCCTACTTTATCTCATGAAGATGAGTCTCAAGATTATGATAGTTATAGTCATCCCTTAGTGGATATCGTGGACCGAATCAAAGGGAAAGGACCCCATAGTCCTAGATAGAAGAAGGGGAAAAATGCATGCGTGACTCGGGGAAATGCATTGTGGTTTAGGGGAAAAATCACATGGTTGCAAGGACTACTCATACTTTCCAAAACCAATAGAGACTCGGTCAGCCAAGAATGACTGGAAAAAGGAAGGTAAAGATGCACAGAAGGGGGAAGGTGAAGAATCGATCAGAAAGATAAGAGATAGGGAAGAGGAAGTTGGGGAGTTCTTGAAACATATCCTCCACTCCAATTAAGAAATTCTAAAAACAAGTCATCGTCCCAATGTCTCCAAAGAATATATTAAAAGAATTTATGAACGTCGGTTGCAAGTTGATGATAACGAGGAGAAAGAAGTGTGGATTGATAAACAAGATTGCATACTGGCTCTGGGATTCAATCAGAGTAAAATCAACATATGGGAGTTTATTCAGACAATGGAAAGGATGATCATTAACCTTGAAGAGCTAATCAGAGAGGATCCAAAAACCCAGGATAGCACACTGCACTGGGAGCTTTATCAAGTAGCTGAGTCAAGTAATCTTAGCCTAGTGTTAAATCATTTTGTTAGTTCCTTAAATATGTAGTTATTTCCTTATGTAGAACAATGGTTTACCATTTTCCCTTAAAATGGATTTTCTTTAATAAAAATTTAATTTGGATGGATGGATAGGAGAAATTACCATTTTCCCATGAAAACCACTCGATATCAAAAATTTAAAATTTCCCAATTTTAATTAAACCCTCATGATTTATTTCATGATAAATTATCCACTATAAATGATTCTCACCCCTAAGAATCCTTATCTTTCAACTAGCTATAGAGCTTAAACCCAAAGAATGGCTCTTTCATCACAACAACAACTGTCTACCTACTAGTCTCAAGGTTCCCACAACACTCCCAACACGAGATAAATTCAACAATGACTGATATGATTCTCCCCACCAAAGGATTATCCTTATTATCACCCCTAAACCAAACACCATACTTTATCGACTGTGATTCATCCACTATAGAATATAATGTCTAGATGTGGGGAAACCATTGAAACGAGATAACCAAAAGGGAACACCAACTACCTACTATTGCTAGCTCACCCAGAGAAACTACCCCATCCTCAATGAAACTCTTAAAATGATTACCATAACCCATAAAACCATATAGTGCAATCATCTCCATAATTATTTTGATTACATTTCTCCTAGATCACCAAAATCATTAACTAATCAACATTATTCCTAACCAGCACACATGTGCCTTCTCTAAACAAGTCTTTCCCCCTAAAAACCATGACAACCAATACTATAATCCTATGGAAGTGTGATTCCCTAAAAAAATATCATAAATAATAATGTTCAAAAAAAAACAATGAGCTAAAGAACCAAGGATAATGCACCTAAATCACTGACCATACTTCTCACACTATTTAGTTCTAATAATAAATTTCACCCTAAACACTCTAATTAAAAAAATCATTTCCATCAAGACAATATCCACCACATGACCACCCTCCATGCATGAATTGATCCAAACCACAAGCACAAAACCACGTTCTCATTGCACTACCCAAGGCATAAATTGAACCAGTAGGGTAAGACATCCATCCAAACCTTCCCTCTCAAACTATCCATGAAACCATGATCACTTTAAGTAATCCAACACAAAATCCCAAGGAATCCTCCACCTCTCCACAGAACATACCTAGGACACAAAAACATTAGGTATACTCAATCCTAATTTAAACACATCATAGCAATACTTTCTTTCATCGATCCAAACACTACCAGAAGTCAGAGGGCACCACAAAGGATTCACCAACCCACCAAGGTTTCTATGCATCCCCTAATGAAGGAAATGTGTCTTTTCCACCAGAGAACACCTCACCATGATATCCACATGACTTTTTATAAAAATAATGTTACTTATGGTTTGGTTGAGTATAATAACACAATGAAGCTATATGGGATAACGCTATATAGATTTTTGTTTAAAAAACTGGATTGATAGTGTTAGTAAAAACACAAGAATTCAGAAAAATGAATCCAATTTACCTAAAATGTGGCATGAACATAAGCATTTATCCATTAGTAAAAGGGATGAAACTCATTAACCATAAAATTACACAAACACAAGTGTATCACTCAAGGTAAAAATCATAAAACTATAACAACACAAACAAAAAATAGAAATCTCATAACCTTGGTTACTTGTAATTCCTATTAGACGAATTTTTTGTGGTGTACAAGCCTGATATCTATCACAATCTCTGAAAAATTCCAATATATTTGGTATAAAAACTCCCCAAATAGTAAAACAATGAAAAATAATCCTCTAATACAATTTTTTTCATATATATCCAAGGGGCGACCTACCCCATCTCCCGATCTAGCCCAAAAAAAGTTATCATGTGTGCCTCCATGTATGACTAAGGATACTAAAAAGAGGAAGGTGAAAAAATTATATAGTGGGGAGACTACACCCTTAGATCAGAGTTCAATAATATCAGAAATAATATAAACACATACACAACCATGAACAACACATTTCACATAAATATCTAAATATCTGGAAAAAAATTATTATAAATGGAATACAACATACAGAATTATAGAAAATTCTAGAAAAATTGTTCATCCACTGGGATGGAAATACACATATTAAAAATAAGGAAAATAAATGCACAAGACCCCACTACTAATTTTAGAGGAACCACACACCTGGTCTCCCTGACAACTGAACACTTCAATCGTGAACCTCAGACACCACATGAGAAACTCTTCTTGTTCATGAAACATTGGACCTCCTCTAGATCAATTACATCCCATGATCAACCTAAAATAAGAAATAATTTTTACATGTAAACTGACTGTACATGAAGGGGGTAAGAAAAAATATTAGTTTGTGACCCCCAATAGTGTTCCTAACATCTAATGTCATAACATGAGTATGAAAAACCTATCATGTCTATCCTATATAAACAAAAATACTAGTATAAAATATATAAAAAATAGATAAAAATAAAAATAAAGGGAAAAAGGAAAAAAACCTCAGTTTCTCTCTTGACACCATAGGTAAATATACCATCACTTTGGTACCAACTAGAGGAATTATGAAACATGGTTAGTTCAACCAATACATCAAATGTATCTAACTATTCAAGAAGGATATCCAAATTACAACATAAGGTAATGTAATAATACCATACCCTAGGATCTCATCTACGGAATATAAACATAGAAGTGAATCTACTAGGATTTTGGACTCCAATGGAATGATCTAAAATGTAGGTATGAACTCCTTATATTGACATAAGAAGTCTTCTACCATGCCCAAAATTAATGAAGAACCTCATGTTTATAACTAACATGTCATTTAATTGTTGATATACATGAAAAGGACTCAAAAACATAAAAAATTGATCATCAGGACTGATGTATCCTCTACATTCCATGAACCTTTTTTAGGGAGAAAATCTAAACTAGGGAGGCTACACTAATCTATAAATTCCATTATATCCCTAGGTACTACTCAAAACATCCAACATTCCAACCAGTATTGTCGATAAATATAGTCAAATTCAGGGCCAATTCTCGGTCCAATAATATCCCAAATCTCTCCTCTGTCATTCAGTCCTGAAAAGGAACATAATCAAACCTATATGCCCACAAACACAAGAACCATAACCAAAACCTATTTTTCTAAAACTGATGAGACTAGATTTCTCCACCTCACGTGCCAATAAGAATTGGAAACCCTATAGGTCCCCCAAAGACTTAGTTCATGAAGGACACCATATAAGGGGATCATTTAGAAAAATAAAACCTTAGGCCAACCCCACCAAAAATACAACAGTCGGCCACATAACTCATATCCTAATGATCACCATGTCTATAAGGGGAACCCAAACCAGCACCACCCCTAAATGGGAAACCTCAAGCCAGAATTCCCAGAAAGGAAACCTAAAACTACAGCTCACCGAAAAGGGAAACCTCAAATTTTTCCTTCAAGCCTAACTCAACCTCAGGTTAATGGAACCCAGTCGTACTCAACACCCCATGATGTCTCCCGAGCCATTATCTCCTACCAGTCTAGAATGAAAGTGACTAGACCTAAACCTCAAGTAACTGAATAATGATTTCTCCAAATAAGACTCCCAATCATGCCTATCAGAATCATTCTAAATAAATCAGATCAAAATCACCTAGATTTCTCAAGGAAATACTATCTACCATACCACATCCTCACATGATCATCACAATACACAAACCAACCCCCTAGATTATTATGGAACTACAAACCCATAAGAATCCTCTATTAAACTCTTTCAGACCAAAACATAATCCAAATGGCCTCTAAAGAGGAAAATGTATTCCACCACTATGATATATGTGAATGAAATCTCATAATGGACTAATAATAACCACATTCTAACCTAGGGCCATAAAGAAACTAAAAAAAACCCTTCGCTGGAAAACATAAAAGGTTTTTACTTCTGAGTATACATTGTGTACGAAATGTACAAATGTCCATGTACGTCCACATGTATAGTATACACATAGGGTCTTCCCATGTACTACTACATAGCCATATCCCCATTCACTTGGGGTTCCTATCAAGATGAAAAATTATATTCCCATGTTCCACTGTATTTTGTGTACACCTGAGTACACAATGTCTAGTCTCCACATGTTCATCTACCCATGTACTAAGATACTTGGCCATGTACCACTACATGTGGTATACCCTTGGTACATTGTGTGTACTTTCCAAACTCTCACTACCAATGCACGCGACCACATGGCTAGGTACATGGACAAGAACCAGTACACGAAATGTAATTAATGTACTTGGGTTGTACTTATAAAAATATCATATTTCCATAACATGAATAAAACACAGTATGTATTCATCAAATCACATGTTGTGTGATTTCATTAAAATAAGTCACTCCATGCCTCTATGAACCCCCTAATTCACTAGAAACTAAAATATTTACCCACATGGGGTCCCCAAAAACTAGAAAACAATATTAAAACTAAAAAAATATATGATTATTCATGATTAAAGGAATAAAAAGGTCCTATATCTAGGTGGAAACTACTAAAGATTTATTCTGATTTGTGATCCACAACTACCACCTGATGATCCAGTGAGACTTGAGATCTGTGGCAGGACCACCATCTCACTCAACCTCAAACTCTCTAGCTCCACCTCTCTTCATCTATGTATCCTATATTTTCCTCTATAAATAGGTTCTCGAGGGGGGTTATGTGACACACAAGGGAGAAAAGAGAAAAATAGATGGAAATTGATAAATTAATGAAAAAAATAAAGAAAAGGAAAAGGATTAGAGTGACGAAAAGTGACCCCGACTCAAACTAAACTAAATAAATATTAAGTATTTGACCAAAATTTGAACAAATTAGAATTATAAAAACCAATTTTCTTAAGGTAAAAACCATATTTTGGGACTAATAAAGTGATCAAAAAAATTATTTAAGATTTCTTAATAATGATAATTACAATTTTACCCTCAAAAAATACCGAGGAGAGATATTTTAATTTTCCTAGTTTTTCTTAAACCATCATGATGTGGTTTGTGACATCTTATAATTGTGTTTTAAAACTATAAAATCTATGTTTATTATCCATTTACTTGTGAAGGTTTATAATAAATGATCATTGAAGGTTAAAATTTGTATATCTTGTTAGAACCCTATTTAAATCTCCTATCTTTTTGCAACAATTATTTACTAATTGCACTAAGTTATGTAATCCCTATAAAAAGGAATGGAACTCCTATAAAAAATACTGGTTTAGTGAAAATAAACAAAATCATGGGGAAGAGGTTATTTGGAGTGTACTAGGTGATTTTTATTCCCAAACCCACTATAAATATCTTGGTCATATTATTTTATGTATGCATTTGTTTCCAGTGCTTATTTTATTTTAAAAAAATATTATAAATTAGTCATATTTGAAAATTGTTCATTTTGAATGTGAAAAAAATTTAATGAACATAATTCACTCCCCTATAAAATATTTATATGATCTATCTCCAATAATAATTTTTATCAAAGGGTGTGAATTTTTAGTTCTCACTTGTTAAATTTTTTAAGTCTAAAGATCTTATTTAAGTTGGATGCTTCAACTAATAATAGGTATGGTATATCAGTGGTTAGAGATCCCTATTTTAATGGTGAAATCTACAGTTGTTGGAAGGCACATAATATTATCTATTTAAAAAACCATTTTCTAAACGGTTATCCTAAATATTTGAAGCCATATGAAATTATAGTGAAACAACTAAAATAATGGGTTACTGACACATGATCTATTTATAATTTAAATTCTAAAGAAATGCGTTCTATTATTTTTAGAATAGGTCCAAAAGAGTTTAAATGAGATTCTTAATACCAAAATACCATGAAATATGGAAAACAATAGTGGTTTCTTGTGAAGGTATATATAATGTGATATCTATCATATATAATAATTTTAATATAAAGTTTTATAATTTAATAACGTTATAAGGATAGAGAATCACTCATTTAAATTAAATAATTACTAAAGTGTTAAATAATGATGCTACTTTAGGAGAAACCATTATTGAACTAGATCAAGATTAAAAAATTATCAGTATTATATTACCATAGAGGAGTGAGATCACAGTTCCTATTTTACAATATATAGAAGTCAATAACATGAAAATAAAATATATCATTTGAACTTTAATGATTTATGAGGTAGACATGGAAGCAAAAGCTGGAGAAATTATATTTTTTAGGAAGGAAAATGTAGCCCTAAATGCTCAACCTCAAAATATTAAATGAAAATAAATGAAATTCAAATAGAATAGTGATCATATAAAGATACTTAAAGAAGTTATTATTTATACGACATTTTCTCTAACTTTTCTGGGATATTCAAAAATCTGAATAAAAAGAAAACAGGTTTTATGAAACCCTTCATCATGTATAAGAAGTCTGACAGAAATTCTAAGGATGTGAAATTATATGAATCCAAAAAATGTGTACATATCAAAATAATGTATTCATATCTAAAAGACAATAAAAAGTTTGAGAAATGGTATCTCAAGAAATTTTGTTATCATAAGAAAGCCAAAAAGTCCATGATAGACACACAGAGTGTTGTGGAGGATTCTAGTGATTTTTTATCTTTAGAATCTGATGCTTAAAATTCTCATCAAAATAAAAACATGTCTTTTCTTCCATAATATAATGAGATACATTCATATTATTCTTTTTATTATGATTATAAATATAAAAAATGAAAATTTATCTCATAAATAATTAAATTAATATTGTACTATGATGGAAACTATGCATGAATCTTTCAAAAAATGAAATAAAAAATATCATAAAATGTTCTATGATGTAATTGATACTGAAAAATATAAGTAAAATATACAAATATCATAATTAAAAACCAAGATATAAAATTATAATGCATAATTCCTTTAACATGGTAATAATATTGAAAAATTACAAAAACAAGTTCATGAGTTTAAATATGTTGTATGTTTTCTTACAAAATGTGTAAAATATGTAAATAAAATCCCAAGAAACAAAAAATCTGCTCAAAATTAGTTTAGAATAGGAATACAAGGTGAGAATAAAATATTTTATAAAAACCAATTTTAATAGTTCGAAATATAATAACCTCCCTAAAATTACTTGTTTTTATTATGTAGAGTTTGGGAATTATTAAAATAATTTTTTTTTGAAAACCACTCTTTTAAGTGGAGTTAACCAGGAATTTATTGAAAAATCTTTATAAACTTTTGTGCGAGTTTCTCTAGATAGTACAAAGATATTTGGGTTCCCAAATCATTAGTTTCTAACATTTATGGACTAATTAAAATATGGGTACCAAAAACATTTATTATCAGATTTGTTTTTGTAGGGAAAAGGTCAAAGAGAATCAATAAAAATTGGTATATGTAAAGTTGATTATCAAGTCATATGAGTGTATATTTCTCTAACTTCCACTCTTTTTTCAAAAGTTGATGGAGTCTATGTCACATTTTGGGATTAATCCAAAGTTAAAATGATGGTAGTTGGATCAGTTGGTAATACAATCTCATTACCCATAAATAATGTGCTTTATATAGAAGTATTAAATCATAAAATGATAAATATTTCTCATCATTATGATATATCGTTTTTAGTTTTCAATGAATTGCAATTCAATTATTGATGATAAAATTATTAAAATTATGTTACCTAGAATAGAAAATGTTTATACTCTATATCTCAATAATTTTATTGTGAAAAATATGATCTGTTTAAATACTGAAACAAAGAAATCTTGGATTTTGTATATATTATTGGGAAATTTTAATATTTATACATTGGGATAATTTTCTAAAAAGAATTTAGATTCAGATTTACCTAACCATAAATTGAATAAAAATAAACTATGTGATAAATTCAAAATGAGAAGGTAACACATGGAATTTTTTAAACCAATTAATGAGATTTCAACTTATAGAACCATAAAAAAGTATTAAAATATATTTTTTGGGACATCTTGAATTGAAATATTAAGAGAGAAATATTCTTTTTATGTGTCATCTAGTTATTTATATATATTTATTTCAGTTTTATTTGTACATTTCAAAAGTGAAGTGTGTTCTATTTTGAAAATTTTCTACAAAATGGTTCAAGAAGAGAAAAATGAGAAAATTATTTCATTAAGAAGTTACCATGGGGATAAATTGAATACCATGGGTTCAATCCTATTATTTAAAACATGGTATCAAATATACGTTTTCTTCCCATAGGACACCTTGATACATTGAATTTGTGAGAGGATAAAAAGGACTTTGTAATAAATAAATTAAATAAAAAATTTGGGATGAATCTATAAATAAATCATCTTTTTTCATAAAAATAATTATTATATGACCTATTTTATTGAAAATACCATATGATCTATAGAATAAATTAAATAAAAAATTTGGTTACTTTAATGTTGTTAGATGTAATGATTATATTCTAAACACCAAGGAAAATCATGGTAAATTTAATCCAAATAATGATGATGGAATATTCCTTTTCTATTCTACAACCAATATGAAATATATTGTTTTCAATAAAAGGTCGAATATTGTTAAAGAATCAACTCCTATGAAATTTTATGAAAGTGATACTTTTGATAATTAAATGACTCAAGATGATGATCTATGTGATTATATTTAAAAAATGATATGTGAACCACTAAATAAAAGTAAAATTTATGATGATTGGGAACTTGACTTTCTAGATAAAAAAATTTAAGGATAGATACCAATTAACCAGAAAGTGTGATGCCTGGAGAACCTATAACCCTTAGAAAAATCCCTTAGAAATAATCATAGGAATACTAGATGAATGGATTATGACTAGGAGAATTATATGAACTATTTTAGGGTTGTCTTCCTTTATATCTCTACTATAACCTAAAACTATTGAAGAAGACTTAAGAGATGAGACTTTATTTTTTAGATATTTAAGAGGAATTAAACTAGTTCAAGAGAAACAAGGTATGATAATTAGTTAATAGATCTTATAGCTATCCAATTATGAGTTCAGAATGGGGATTTAGGAACAAACAATATGATCATGGTGTGATCACTAGGAATAAATCTATATTAGTAGCTAAGGTTATAATCAAGAATAAGCTATAGATTATGAAGAGACATATGAACATGTATCTAGATTAAAATACATTATAATTCACCTTTCCTATGAATCATATATTAATTTCAAATTATATTAGATGTATTTAATATATTATTTTCTAAATGTTTTTATTATAAAGAATGTTTATATTGAACAATCTCATGGTTATAAAAATCCTCATTTTCCAAATTCAATTTTTTAACTTACCAAATAACATTATGTCTTTAAACAAGAACTTAGAGCTTATTATAAATGATTATGTTATTTTATTTTATCAAATTATATTTCATTTGGAGTGTAAGATCCTACATTGATTATGAAACTTTAATCCTTGGATAATTTTTTTGTTCATATTTATATTGATGATCCATTTTTTTGTTCTTTAAATTAAAAATTGTGTATTGAATTTTTTAAAATCATGAAAAAATAATTTCAAATGATAATGATGGATGAGTGAACCTATTTTATAAGATTTAATTTTTATCAAAAATATTTTTTGAATGTTAAGGATAAAATAAAATACATAATTATATTATTTAAAGGGTTGGAAGATGAAAGTGGTAATGTACATAAAACTCATATGAGTTACAGTGAAAATATAGACATTGATGACGCTAGGGAACTAGTTGACAAGAATATTTATAGAGTAATAGTTGGAATATTATTTTATTTGACCACTAATAGAAAAATTATTATTTCTAAAGTATATATTAATTCAAGTTTTCAAGAAAATACTAATTAATCTCATTAAAAACCTTCCAAAAAATTTAGGTATTTGAAAGGATCCATTTCTCTTTCCTTGATTTTTTCCATAAACTAATTATTTTAATTTAACTTCATATTAAGATGATTACTTTAGTGGTTTTAGAATATATTGGAAGGGTACATCAAGAACCTTCCTTTTTCCAGTTAAATCCATGTTATATTGGACTTATAAGAAACATCACTTTGTTACATAATCTACTTATGAATAAGAATATATTTATTGTTACTAGTAGTTATTGTGAACAATTATTAGGGATGAAACACACATTAATGGATTTTGGATTAAATAATAATCTTGTTTCAATCAAGTTTTGATAACACTAGTGATATCAACATTTCAAGGAATCTAATAAGTCCTTTTAGAGAAAGGAATATAGACTTATGAAATCATTTCAAGAGATATCCTTCTCAAAAAGGTGATATTACTCTTAAGTTCATATATTCTAAGAAATAGTTAGTAGAAATTTTTACTAATCCCAGTATATGTGAAAATTTTGATTTTAGGAAAATATATTTTGGTTTATTCAAATTTAAATGAATCTAATTCATATTATTCAAATTAATTTTGATTTATGGTTTATTTAATAATTTTTTATGAAAAAATGATTTAGTGTAATTTCTATTTAAATTTAGATATTACTTTTAAATATAGTTAATTTTTTTAGTTCCTTATATTTTATTTATTATTAGTTAAAATCAACCCACAACTATTTGGGAATGTAATCATTTTAGGATTTGGGTGGGTGATCAAAAAAATAATAATCTTAAGACCCTTTTTCCATTCACGTACATATCATCTTCCTGAAGCAGAACCATTATCCTAAAACTATCAATCTTCTCTTAGCCACCAGCCAACCTTGTATTCCATGGTAATTTCAAAGGGTGGTGATGTAGAAAGTACAAGTTATTCCATGAAATCCAATGGTGCTAATCCATGAAGGATACTCATTGGGAAGGCCATCAATATGGTATGGATTAATAGTATTGAGATGTTCCTAATGAAAGTGCTTCAGTTTCAATGTTAGGGTTTAATTTCTGATGAAAATAAATATGGTTTTATATTTAAAGAACTATTAAATGAATTTATGAGAAATAAAGAGTTACATTTCCCTAGAAGAGATTATGTAGGTTCATTTAATGTGAATAGAAAGGATGTTCTAGTTTCATTTGTTAAAATGGATAAGTTATTCCTTTATCCTGAAGAAGGGGAGTATAATTTCAGTCGGACCTTGGTGGATACATGTTTAGTTATATAGATATAGGTATTCAAATTCGTATTTGGAACATATTTTTTTTAAATGGAAGACTATTATAGATTTATTACTTAAGTGGATGGTCCTATACAAGTTTTTGTAGATATGGATAACATAGAGAGTTGGTGAAATAGAGAAAGATTTATTTAAGAACATGTACATTCTGTATGTTTTGATCAATATTTTGAAATTGAATTTTTTATGTATTGTGATTTGATTTATATATCATTATTTCAAAGAAAAAGGAAATATAAAATATTATCATTATATTAGACTAATACTCATGTTTATAAAGAAAAAATAAATGGATTTTAATGAGGTGATATAGTGAAGTGTTAAAAAATCAATACCCCATTTGTGGTTCTTTTGAAAACCATCATATATTTCTTGGATTCTAGTTAAAATTCCTTGAAACTTGTTGGTTAGGAAGGTGTTGCATAGGATAATCCATCTCATACATCACCACCTAGGGGTGAAACACAAGTTAAGATAGTCTATGATTGGGAGGTGCATGAAACTATGTGTGCAAGAATAGGCCCATAGTTGGAAGTGAAAATTCATGCAATGGTTGATCCAATTTAGTGTTAGAAAGAAGGGGATATTTAGAGCCTAGTTATTGAGTGTGATGAAGGTGTTCAACTTGAGGAACTAGTTTTTTAGAAAACTATTTGTACACATGTTGAAAGGAAAGTTGAGTCGGTTCCTAGTTTATTAGTTGTTGAAGAAAGAGCTAAAACATAGGTGGTGCATCAAAAATACTATCCAACTATTCTTCAATAACCTATTGAGAGATCCAGATTTATTGATGTGGTTATGGAAACTATTGTAAATTTCTATAACACACCGTCACCTCTATTTGTTCGTAAGAAATCACACTCATTTAGTGAATGCTCAGAACATTCTGAAAATGAATACATTACCTCAGTTGTGATGAATGAGTTTTTCAGCCTCAGAGTATACTACTATAATTTTAAGTTAGAGAATGTTTATTCTAAATATGATATCATATAACTCAAGGATTACTCTGTTTCTATGTAAGATTTTGTTAAATTGGTTGGGTTAAAGGATACTCAAATAGAGTTGATAAATAATCATCAGAAATCCCCTCATATTTAGAAATATATTTTTGGATTGACCCCAAAAGAGATAGAATATATATAATATATTATGAGTGGTATGAAGGATGTGTAGCATATAATTTTAGAGTGTAATGAACCAAGATTGATGGTTTCATCTCAAAGAGGCTCCCTCCAAAATATTCCAATGTTGAAATCAAGTATATATCAAGATGTTCTAAATGAGTTGAAGTCATTTAGGACTTGAATAAAGGAAATATTAAACAATTTTTTATGTGTTTTAATTAGTTAATTTAAATTTATAATGAGGTTTAAACCCTCTATGATAGATCCCTTAAAACCTAAAGTTGTCCAAATTTTTATAGTGGTTATGATTAGGTGCTATCATAATTGAAATATTTGTGTTATTATCTTCAATTTATTTGATGTGATATGCTTTCACTGTTTGAGTTATAAGAGATCCAAAAGGATATAATGGGTATGTTCTAGGGAACAAAATAATCAATAAGGAACCAGAGTATTTTAATAGACACATTCTTGAAAGACCATGTTTTTTAACTTTAATAATATCTTGATAAAATTGTAAAAAAATAGGGTAGTATTTAAGAAAACAAGGGATATAATATCATCTTCAATTGAACCAATCAATGAAAAGAATAAAATTTTATTCTAGAGGATATAAGGGATATATCTAGAAATTATGGGTCTTTTTTCTAAATCATCTAAAGATGAATCATGGTAAGAATCAAAAGGAGTTATAGCTATGTCGATATCAGTTAATGGAAAGGATTTTTTTGTCAATAGAACTCCAAGGTATATCCCTCAAATTTTAACTACTGCTCCTGGTGTTAGTTATCTAGATAATAAACCACCATTATGGCCTCTTTTGGAGGTAGTTAAAATTTTGATAGAGAGAGTGGAAAGTATGGATAAAATTCTACAACCAATGAATGTATGGATGATTAGTATTCAAATTTCTATGGAACATATTTTGATGAATCTATTAGTGGAAGTGAGATCTGGTTTATCTACTGATATCATTGCTCCTTTTCTCAGTCCTCTTATAGTTAGTTATCCTTCATGTTTTTCATCAGGTCAATTTGAATACTTCAAAGGAATTATGATAAGTGGTTTATATTTTCTTCCCAATCCTATAAACATTACTTTTTCATTCTTCTCAAATTCTTCATGTAATAAATTTTGCCTAATATTGAAATTTTTTATGAAACCTTTTCAACATGAGAATAATAAGGCCTATTGGTATTAATTCTCTTGATACTTTCAGAGGAATTGGAAAAAAATATTTTTTTGAAGATCAATCCTCAGTTCATCTGAAAAATAAAGTCAATATAGATGCAGCCTTAGCTATTGAATGTTCAAAAGATGGTCCCACATAATCTTAAACTTCCGGGAAATTAAATTTTAAAGATTATAGAACATGTTATTTTAGTGTAGGTTAATCCAATTTTGAAAATATTTTCAATGCTCCTTCATAGTACCCACAAGTTGAATATTTTTTTGGATCAGAAAGTTCAGAGACTATAATGCTCAAAAAGAAAGTTTTTCCATCAGAAAATGGAGACTCTAAATACCTCCCACACTGAACCCACCTTCAAAATACCAATACCTAAACCACCTTATCAACATGAAACCATCCAAAGCCCATATCTTCATATTAATATAATGTAATTATTTTTTGGTGGTTGTTGAGTAGATGTATTCTTATCTACAAATTCCAATCAATGAATTACCACTTTATTCATTTCTATTGTCTCTCTTCATGAAAATTTTCATTTAATGACAATTTTGTTTATTCATTTTTTATTATATTTATTGGAGGATTTTTTTTATTTAATATTTATTTGTCAATATTTTCTTTAATAAATTATATTCTTACCATAATTCAATATTTAGTTTCATCACATTAATTAAATAGTTTATTACTTTAATTGTTAAATTAATTGTGTTTTATCCAATCAATACCCTTCCATTTTTAAGTCTCAATGGGGGGATAAGTTTGAGAAGTTTAAAAAGGGTTGGAATATAGATATTATTTACCTAAGGATAATAAAAAGGGAAGAGATCCCAAATAAATACAAATGATATAAGTTTCTAACTAAGGGGGGGATACTACATTTTAAAAGATATAGATATATATATTATAGATATGTGATAAATTAAATTAAATATAATAAAATTATCATGCATAATATATTTTGGGTTTTTTGATCATCATAATGGGTGGGATTAATTGAATACTAATTTTGATCCAATATATCCCATGAAATTCAGTTATTAATGATCTCAAATACCCTTCATGATTTACTAATGATATTTTTTAAGTATGATCATCAGGTTTTATCTGTATTTTATGTGTAACAACTATTTAATCTTTAAGTCTACAGTTCTAAATTTTTTTTCCTAAAATATACTTCTGTTTGGAAAATTATCTATTTGTGTAATTATACAATGTTGAGAAATAGATATTTTAGCATTCAGCTACATAAATAACCTATTTAAAGGCATCACCTGCATAAATTGAATACAATGTAGAAATGACTAGGTGGAAATAAAATATGTCGATCAATCAACTACATGAGTAATCATCTATGTAGATAATTAATTTCTATGAATTGGTTGAGTCTAGAAATAGGCTATGTTAATTAGATACATGGTAAAATCTGAAATCTGGTTCCAATCAGCTATGTCAGTTTTGGAAATGTGGTGATGTTCAGCTATATAAACAAATTGGCTTCATGAGGAAAATTTGGACTATTAATTTGGTCTATGTGAATCTAGATATACATAAAGTTTTCTATGTGGAACAAATGGCATACATAATTTCAAATGTATAATTAAAAAATTTGATTACTTTTAATCCCCTCCATTTTACTGCAACCTGTATTTATTACCATTGAAGAACATGAATAGATTTTAATGATTTCATGCACAATTTAAATTTTATTTTAACTATTAATCAAAAAATGATTATAATAATAATAAATTATGAAGAATGGAAATAAGTACAAGGATAATTTAGTGGCTTCTACTGTTTTTTAGGTATTTATGAGAAAATTCCATTTTTTAAAAATTATGAGCTAAGGATTTTATGGAGGATAGCTATGTGGTTATGAAGAAAATCATGTATGAATTTTTAGAAAAATATAGATAAGTTTTGAATAATATATTGAGAAGAATAAAAATATTTATTAATATTATATCATCTCTATATTTCTCTTGAAGCTCTTCAAAACTTATCTATTTCACTGAAGAATAAGAAGAATCTTTTTGATATACTTTTGTGATTCATTGATCATATTTACTCTATTCAGAATACTCCCCTTGATCTAAAATTAATTATAATTATTTCTCTTAGATATATCTTATCATATATTATTTTTACCTTAAAACATTGTGTTCAAATTGTAAACTCTCTATTTACAATATCTTTAGTTATAGTGGTTCCTCATAAAATAACCTTGACTGATTCTATTTATAAAACCTTATTGGATCCTATTATAATGATCCTATGTTGTTATAAAAAGTTTTGATTTCATTCACTCATTCATGAAGTCCCTAGAAAAAGGACTAAAAATCCACAATAAAATGACTTTTCTAGTGAATATCATGATACTTGTAGAGAATGGGGCTGGTGGAGTGGAATAGAGGATTATTATTCCTTGAACCTCCATAAATTTATTTGTCTGATACTTTTCAATGTGATTTTATTTCTTCTTATACTTTTTTTTTGAAAATATTAGAAATTAGTCATATCCAAAAGAGGGTGTTTCTCAATGTGAAGATAATGTAATGAACTCAATTCACCCCCTCTAAAGTATTTTTTCAGTGTATCTACAACAATAGTATGATACACAATACTAGCCTAACCATATGTTATCTTGGGTGTGGTTTCCTTTTTAGTGTTGGATTGTACTATTTTGTAATTGATATGGCATGGTACATGCTATTATAATTGTAAATAGTTTCTGGAAATTGTGATTTAAAACTCTTTTACCTAGTTTTGTGAAATATTAATGAAGTGGGATATATTTACCATGCTTTAAATATAAAACTATTTAAATTCTTATCATGAAATATATTCATTTAAATTGATCATATTGGGATTACTATACAGAGACATAATATTAAACACCTGGATGGGATCCTACTGATCCAACTATGCTCACACCATGCACATTGAATTGGGTGTGTAGACCTTGTATTGTCTCATGATGTACGAAAGTGTAAGGAACCGCAATTAGGTGAGGTGGTTTATGTTAGTTTTGTATGAGTAGATGGTGGTGAGATTATCACGACCCGTCCCGGTGGGGCCCGAGCCACAACTCCCCAATCCCGCCTCCAATAGGCCATGGGCTAGTGACTAGCACCGAGTAGGCATTCTACTAACATGGGAGGCATTGCCTATAAACCTGTACACATGCACACACATCTCTAAGCCCACGATCTGAAAAGTAAAAACTACTAAAGATGGAAAAGATGCATGCATACACTAAAAACCAACCACAGAGTACGATAGGGAAGTAAACTACAGTAAAGTAAAACCCTGGGAGAAAAGTACAAGCCCACCAAAAGAAATTCTACAAGAAAGTACAACTTGTAGAGAAAGGTACTGGGACTGAAACCTGTCGTCGAAGGAACACACCTCAGCCTGTCTGATCTCATTGAGCACCGTCCGGTCCTGGTCTGCCTAGAATCCTGTCAAAGGCTCGCTCGTCTGCACAAGACATGACACGTGCGGGCAAAGCCCGTGTAGGGGTGAGTATAACAATACCGAGTAGGACACCCCGAAAACCACAAAGGATATATAAACAAGAAGAATACCACAAAGAAAGGTACAGTCAGCTCTACACAGTATATTTCTACGGAACATATAACAAGAATATCCAAATATACTCATACACAAACAACCTTCGTGATACTGCCACTAAGATCCAGTGCAAAGATTTCCACTAAGCATACCATCGGGAGGACATACTCCTAGGTCTGAAGAGAGAGGCATGAAGTAATCGTTCTAGGAGAACACACTCCTCAAGTACCTTGGGAAAAAGATTCTCAGATGAGGATCACAGCCAAGTCATGAGGTGATTCTGACAACTCAAACTGAGCTAATCCGCTAACTAGAGGATCGGTGCCCGGGTAAAGTTGGCCAAGTTGATACCAAGAACTTTACCTAGGGTTCCAGGAATGAATAGAGGATCCAGCTCTAAGTCTCATAGAGGGGATTCCAACAACTCTATTTAGGGATTTTTGCTGAAGGGATCATACTCTTGTATAAAGAAATTGATACCAGAACCTTCAGGGGACTACCAAGGGTACGGACCCTAAGAACTAGTCCAAGTCACAGAAGGCAAGTGGCTCAATCCATGAAGAAAAAGTTAAACGGTGTGTAGTATGGTTACACGACGTATTCCTTGACCCCAGGTACTTCCCGTGTAAATGGACCATGTCCTTCGTTCAAGCCGTGAAAAGCCAAACTACTCAGCGTGTAATAAAGTACACGTCGTGTTCCTTGACACCGGGTACTGGTCGTGTAAACGGCCCATGTCTCTCGACTTGTTAGATAGAAAGTAATTACACTGCATGTAGAAGAAAACACATGCCGTGTTCGAGCGCATGGGCTCGCTCCGTGTACGTTGGCCATGAGCTCGTACACGGTCTCTGCCCATGTCTGTGTCGCCTGCCCGTGTACCAGTACACGGTGTACCCCGTGTATCTGGACGGGTCTGGCCGGGGAGGGGTATACATGGCGTGTCCATGGTCGTGTATCCTGCCCGTGTCCGTGTACTCCTAGAGTACATTCCGGGTAACCCTACTGATGAACACACGCCATGTAGCCCATACTACACGGCGTGTAGTCGGGAAATTCCCAGAACTGCCGTCTTCTTCCCCGCACTTTGGTCGATCCTTCGAATCTTCATTTTCCCATCCTTTCATCCTGATACTCCAAGTTTTGGTTCTCCTTATCACACGAACACTGAAATGGGTGTTTTCGGCCTTCAAATCGGATCATAAACCTCAATCGATCCGTCTAAAGAAAAACGCCCAAAAAACCGAATCTCCCAAACCGCTCTGAATCGCTCGCCGAAACTATCGTCGCACCTCCGTGGAATTTCTTCGGGTTGGATCTTGAATCATGGATCGTTGCTCCAACAAACGAATGTGCAATGATCGATTCCCTCCAAGAAATCGTAGAACACCATGAAGAACGCGAGGGAGAAAAGAAATAAGAATTAAACAAGGGGGGCGAACCTCGATCGTTGTTCGTGATGATCCGGGTTCGTCACTGTTAGATCAAAGACCACAACAATCAAAAGATTACAATTCTCCAGTATTTGATCTCCCGATATAACCCCAAATCGCACTCGCCCGCAAAACGATCGATCCCGGGAGTATCTATTCGTGGATTAGACCGCGTTCATCGTAGAAAAAAAATGGGGGGAGGAGAAATCAATAACAATCATCCTACCTAGATTCACTGTGTTTTCCAGTGAAGATCTGCTCACCGCGTCATCGTCACCGTTGAAATCCGTCAAGAAACACCGCTGTCGCCGCCGCGTTGGGGGTTTCCTCCAGAACCTCCAGAGCTGCCAAGGGTTTTTAGGGTTATGGGGTTTGTAACCCTGTACCCCCTACGCAGGCCTTTATTTAAAAATAACGAAAGATACAAGAATTAAAATATCTCACTGCAGAAACAAGATTTAAATAAAATATTTTTATTTAAATATTTTATTACTGTTGCATCCAAAAACCAGATTTCACCATCGACCTGTGCTGACCGATGTTAGGCCTAACCATAGGTAAAATCGCTATTCTGAATGCAATGGTGCCCTCAGATTTCTGATCTGGGCACCCGTTCAGGAGTTATTCTAGTTTTTTAAGAAAATCGCACACCCGCGTAATTTAATTATTAAATTAAATTCAAACGTTTGTTCCGGGCTCACTGGGCCTCGAAACCGCACGCCGTCTCAGAGCCTGGTCTCGAATTAATTCCCATATAATATTAAGATAATACATGGAAAAATCCGGGACATTACAGAGATTGTTTGATATTGACCAAATATCACAAGGAGAAGTGATTTTTAGCTTTGGTTGTCCTTCTTGGTTCATTTATGTATATATACCATTTCTATTTTATTGCTACTTTTTTCATTCTTTGATTATGGATTATTTATTTTACCATTATTATATATATATATATATATATATTCCATGTATCATCAACCTTGACATCATAAAATCTTTTGATACCATTGATTGGAGTTTCATTTTCAAAATCCTTTATAGATTTGGATTTAATGACAACTTGGTAAACAAATTAAAAACTCTTTTTAACTCTACCCATGTCTCTGTTCTGATCAATGGCTCCCCAAAACGATATTTCACTTGTACAAAAGGTGTTAGACAAGGAGATCCCCTTTCTGCTATCCTTTTTATTATTTTTGAGGATTACTTCATCAGACCTATTACTGATTCGATCAATATGGGTAAACTCAAGACCATCTATTATCCTAGAGATATAAATGTTCCCTCAAATATTTTATACATGACTGATATAATTATTTTCCTCCAAGGAGATAAGAATAATATAAAAAAATCTTAAATATGTCATCTCCCACTATGAAGACATCTCTAGTTAATCCATAAACTAGAGTAAATCTTCCATTTTATTTGGTAAATGCTTCATGGTCAACAAGAAAGTTGATATTTTGAATGATTTTATAATGAAAGAATGATCTTTCCCCTTTATGTATCTTGTGGTCCCCATATTTTAGAGAAATCCCAAAAACACTTATTTTTTGAGTATCTTTGATTAGATCAATAGATAAATCTCCTCCTAGAAAGGAAAAACTTTATCAATGGTAGGGAGGATGTGTCTTGTCAAATACACTATTGTTTTTAAAATGGTTTACTCTATGATGGTGTATAAATGGTCTTCTAATCTTCCCAAAAAGATAAATAGAAGAATTAAAAATTTTGTTTGGAGTGGAAGCACTCTGGATTACAAACTTGTCATGGTTCCCTGGAAAACATGCTTCACTCCAATTGAGAATGGTGTCCTTGGTATTAAGAATCTCAAACATTTTAATGAGGCCCTTCAATCCAAACATACTTGAAATTTTGTGAACAACAACTCACAGGCTTATGATTTCCTGCATAGAAGATTTTATAATAAACTTAGAAAAGGAAAACACTTGTATATGAAATCCTTCATATGGTCTTCCCTCAAACACACCTTTTTAAAAAACATGTCACACTCTAGATGGATAGTTAATAGGGACTCCTCGCTGTAGTTTTAGTTAAACAACTAGAATGGTACCCTGATTTGTAACATGATTGATCCCATGAAATTACCCACAAATATAAACATCTCAATTAATGATTGTTTATACTCACCTGATGTTAATTTTCCCAATTAAATCTCTGATATTATTAACAATTATGCCTTTATTAGCACTGATGATTTTTTAGTTTAGGAACCTGCATATAATGGTATTATATCCTCTAAACTCTAATATAATTATAATGTCAATATTCACAACAATGATTTCAACTGGGTAAATAACTTTAACAAAATTTGGGTTCGACCCTCACGAATCTCACTAGAGTGGAGAATTTCTCATAAGAGAATTCCCACGGATTGCAATCTTCAGATGTGTGGTATTCAGCATTGTTCTAAATATTTCATGTGCAACCAGTATAGAGAGGATGTTAATCACTTGTTTCTATCTTTTGTTACTTCTTATGCTTTATGGATATATATTTTTGATAGTTTTGATCTTATATGAATAGGTTTGACATCTATTGTACAGTTGCTTCAGAGATGCACTAATATGGATACCTCTCCTCAAATTGCTCAAATTTTCATTACCATTGTAGAAGAACTGATACACCTTATTTAGTATGAAATAAATTTTATTATGCATAAAAATAACATTTTTAGTTTCCATGAAGCTAAAATTAAGATATATAATGCAATCAAGGATATTGGAATCATACAAACAGGGACCAGTCACAACTCAGTTAAATATTTCACTATCCTACGATGGATATGGATCAAAGGAAGATACAGCCCGCCGAGAGGTTTTCTAGAAGTTTTCTAGAAACTACATATTCCTAGATGGATAAAAATCAATGTGGAAGGTTGTTGGGAAAAAATACCTCAAGGCATCATTGAATAATTTTTTAGGTGATTGTGTTTGTTGACAAAGTGGGCCTCCATGTTTTGTTTGTTGACAAAACAGACCATGGTGTATGAGTGTGTTGAAAATGGGGATTAAATGGTGATTCGTCACGTTCAAGGGATTCTTTCAACAATCCATGATTTATTAAAGAACGTTAAAAAATAAATGGATGATCTAGAGGTGGTACAAAAAAAATCAGATACAAGGTGGCACCATTTTCTAGTGTTTGCCAAATTTTTTGGCCTAAAAATTGAAAAATGGAGATATGAGTTTTTGGAAAAGGAAGGTGCGCACAAAATTGGAGTGGTGTGCAAAAAAATTATGTGTTGCGTGAAATATTAGCATAGTGAGTGAAAAATATAGTGGCGTGCAAAAAATCATTGTGGTGCGTAAAATATCAACGCAGTGCGTGGAAAAATAATGTGTTGCGCGAAATATTTTCCCAGTGTGTGAAAAAGGAAAGTGATGCATGAAATAGTGGGATGAAGTTTTTCATGAAAGAGGTGTTTTGAGGTATGAAGCTTGAAATTTGTAAAAGTCATGAGGTGCGTGAAATATTGGAGCAGTGCACAAAAAATGGTGTTGCGTGGAAGATTTGTTTTTCGCACTCAAAGTGGATTACGCGCTCAAGGAGGTATTTTCACGTAGGGTCGATCTTGACTATAAATATGAAGTGACCCCCCTTAATTCGAAGCAGATCAAGAAATAGAGATTATCTGAGTTCTGGCACATGAAATTGGAGTTCCTGAGAGATTTTCATGAAAAGAAGACTATTGCGCGAAAAGTTCATTTTGTGCAAAAGCATAGAATTCCACGCAAGGCAGTGTAGGGGATATTTGTAAAATCGATTTCACGTAAAATAATTTTTTGCGCGTAAAAGGAGTGTTGTGCGTAAAAGTGGTGTTGCATGAAAAGTGAATTTCTTGCAAAAGCATGGAATTACGCGCAAGGCTCATTGAAGGTTGCGTATAAAAATTACAGTTTCTCGGTAAACCCAGTGCAAAGTGAGATTCATTAGTGGGTAAAAGTTGGATGTCAACAGAGCATATATCAACAGTTAAGGATGCACATTTCATTAGTGATAATGAAGAGACCTACAGGTCTATAAACTGTGAGTGGATCTTCTGAAGAAGCAATGAGCACACTTCAGTTGAGAAAGCAGTGGGCTTTCATATTGTGAGTGGTTGTAAACTAGGAGGGACAGTGAGCCCACTCCTAACTTGTTAAAAATAGTGTGCTTATAGTGGAATTGGTACATAGGCACTCTTCCAGTGTATGCTCCTTGAAAGTATCTCAGTTAGGGTAAACCAAGTAAAAATCCTTGTGTCCTTTTCATGCTTTAAGTTTTATCCATACTCTGCATCGATAAGGATAGAGAAGATGGTTTTGTCTAATAGAAAAACAAGATAAAAAAGGGAAGTTGTTTTAATCTATCATACCCTAATTCACCCCCCCCCCCCCTCAGGTTATCTTGTGTAGTTCACCTAACAACGGTTACTCAAAGTGAAATCCAAGGCCTACAGGCTATGGTATCATTTACAGAAATCAAAATGGAAACATACTTGGATGTTGCTTTGGTTCCTGTGGTCATGCCTCCTCCCTAGAAATAGAGATGTATAGTGTCATCAATGCTATTGATTTGATTAAACAAATAGTATAGAACAACATATGGATTGAAATTGATTCAACTACCATTTTGCATGCTCTTAGGAATGGTATGACTCACCTTGTGTAGACCCTCACTACTAAATGGATCGCCTGCCTCCGACACCAATCAGATCTTAATCATATTATCACTCATGCCTATAGAGAGATGAAAAAGGTGGTAGATGGTCTTGCTAATAAGGGTTTCTACAAAAATAGAACATTCATGGAGAATATTATGGCTGAGTTCACCCCCCCCCCCCTACATCAAAATTATTGTAATAAATTCCCCTCCTTTAGACTATTGTAAACTTTTTATCTTTATATATCTTAGTGCTTTATTCCTTTGACCAAAGAATCATCTTTTAATATATATATATATATATATATATATTCCATGTATCTTATTTTAGGATGGGTGAAACCATACCCTATGGTTATTGTTTCATGCATGCGTACTATTTGTTAGCCTATGGAGATCAGGAACACCCTTCTAGTCATTATGTAGTCTGATTTAGTGCATTGTTTGATGGGTATTTAGGCCACATTCCAACATAATTCACACATCATAACCACCTCTGACAACTATAAAATATAATGTTGATAAATTTAGAAATAATATCTAATAGAAATGAACTGCGCTTATTTTGTAAGTCATTCAACCGAAACCCAAATGGAATTTCAGACTTTAGAGTCCCTAAGAAGTCCTTTGATTAAATACATGGTGATCTTGAAATTTCATAATTGTATAGGTAATGGTATTATATTCCCCACAGATTTTGATAATTGGTCCTTTAATTTTTCATATACCAATCATCAAGATACATACTCTAAAATCCCTATTTTCATATTATCCCAAAACATGTTTCGCTTAATATTTCTATATAGATTTGTGATTCTATAGTGAATAGATAATAGTGTCCTATGGGAATCATATAAAAGATTATTTTTTAGATATTGTATGGATGGTAAATATATATGGGTTTTAAGTCTTATATCTTCATATCTATCAAGGATGAGCTCTAGAATATTTTCAATCATCTTCTATAACTCAATATTATCTTTCTGGTTTTCCTCGGTCTTCATATAGATATATGGATAAGAAATCATTTTGGAATGATATGAATACATCCCTTCATTTATGATTTTCATATCCACCCTATGAATATTTATTAATAATAAATAAATTTTAATCACCATTGATGGTATGGGATCATGATACATTCTACATAGAGTGTCAACCTGCATTGTTTCCTTCCCTGGATGATTATTTATTGAGAAATCATAGTCATTGATCAACTCTAAACATATCCTTTGGATTATGTTCAAATAAATATATGTGAATATATTCCATAATAAATTGCGATCATTTCATATATCAAAATTTTCACCATTGTGATAATTCCTCATTTTCTTTAATCAACATATTATAATCTCTAACTCTAGTTAATACATTGGATAATATTTCTCATGGGTTTTTAATTTACACAACTAATAAGATATCGCATTGTTATTTATTAATAATAAAATATCCCAATATCTTCTTATAAGAATAAAGATATATCACAAAACCATTTCCACTCCATGGTAGTCTAAGTAAATTTGTATTTATTGGCTTCCACTTAAGCTTCATGAAGATATCTTAAACGTCATCTTTCTAACAAAACATTACTCCATCCACTATCAATTTGGTTTTTAAATTTTATAATCATGAAAAAAATAATATAATTCATTGATAACATCAATCAAATCCATTAAAAAAATAGATATATATATTATATTTTGATCTTGAATATCCATCAATCACTTCTGTCTTTAATGGATCTACTAATATACAAATGCTTGTGATTACATGACCAAATAAGGATATGTTTTGTAGCCAAAGTTCTTATATTCAGAACTTGGAATATTATTTCTCTTTTTATAGAGTCCTTAACGTGGTCCTCAAATTCCTTTCATGTACATATATTCTATAAGAAGATATAAAAATATAATCAAAAAAATCATCGAAAAATATTTTATGTTAATATCTAAATAATATTTTCATCAAATCCAAGAATATAAAATAGGTATTTATAAGTCTTAATGACATCACTATGAATTCATATTGTCTATTTCTTATGAATTTGGTTTTCATTGCAATATATTCTATATTTACTGATAATTGATGGTATCTAAGTTGAAGATCCACCTATGATAATATTTTACCCTCTATGTTGATCAAGAAAATCATGAATATGTAGTAAAGGATACTCATATTTAAGTTTTATTTTGTTAATTTCAGGACAATAAATGTAAAGACACATTTATTCATCCTTCCTCTTGATAAAATGGATTAGAGAACCCCACATTGAAACACTTGTGAATATAAAACCCTTTCCCATGTTATCTTGATGTTTCTATATTAATGATTCCAATTAAATGGGGGTATTCTATAATTAGTCCTTGATATATGAATAAAACTAGAAATGGGTTCTATTGATTTTGTAACCTCACATTATGGAGAAATAAAAAGTATTTCTTAAGAAAATACATCTATATATTCTCATACAATTAACATGAATTTAATGTTGAGTTCTTCCCATTCCATTTGTGCCATGTGATGATTATTATTTGGTATCAAGACCCAAATTAAGGAATTAATTTCCAAAGGGATTTCATAATCATCCTTTCATTGATATTTGATAGTCAGATGATTTGGGATTTTAAATGAGATCTCATTATTCAAATAATTGGAATGATCCCTATGTAGATAGATCTATTAAAATATCAATATTATATCATATTATACCAAGGGAAAATAATTGTAATTGAAATTAGTGTAATCCCATAAATCTCAATTAGATAATAGTAATAAAAATTGGACTCAATCATCTATCCATTAGGTATTTTCACTGATAATTATTTTTTTCTAATGTATTAGGATATGTTTCAATATACTTATTGACTATATGCAACACCTAAAAAATATAAAATAACAATATTGTATTCAATAGAGTATATAACATGAAACACTGATCTTAAATAACCCATAGACTATATTTCTTTAAATTTAATCTCTTTGATAGGTAGTGGAACACACATCCCCGAGTCTATATTAATCATAATATAATATATTGTTATAACCTAGTCATTAAATTGGTCAGTATTAATAGTACTAAATAAATTATTAAAAATATGTTTATCTATTGGTTAGATTTAAATAATAATTATTTAAGGAAAAAATAAATGTTTTCAAAAAAATTGTATTCTTCTTAAAGAACGATTTAGTCATTCTATGAGAAAATAATTTAAAATTAATTTTTACCACATTTATTTATTTTTTTTTTGAAAAAATAAACATCATTTTTTAATTTATAATATCAAAATTATCAAAGGGTTAATATTTGGTAATTTTCTGAAATATTTCAATATTAAATGAATAGTGAATAATAGATAATTTTAATTGAAAAATGAATTTTCATTTAAATTATTTATAATGATAAGTTATATTTGGATTTTGTTATTAAAGTAACATTAGAACAATTATATATATATTAATCTGATTTAGGTCATTAGAGTCATTTGAATAATTAATTTTGATACAAAAACCATGTAAACTTTTGAATATTTTTTCCTTGAAAACCTACTTTCTCATTACGTCTATGTGGTTAATTTTAAATTAATTTTTGGAACTTATATTAATATAATTTTGAAAAATGGATTCCATATCTATAATAATTATAATTTATATTTTCTAACAAGGTGAAATTAATTTTTTACCAAAATTAATTGAGAAAACATCAAAAAATATTTACAGCAGTTATGTTAAAAATCAATTTATTATGGGATAACATAAAAATATGCAGATTACAATTACCTAAAAACTTCTCTAAAACATATTTTATAGCAATATTTCTACCTTATAAATTCTTTTTCTCACTAATAATCCATTCTATACTATTGTGTTATGTAAATAACATGGGTACACCTTTTTCTTTCTAAAAACTACAATTGGTCCACTCACCTCAATTATAAAAGGCCACCCTGCTCTCTCTTTTTTACACATTAAAACCATTTTTATTTTGGACAATAAGTGACTGCCTAATTAACCATATTACATCCCCTAGAATACTTTTTTTGGAAGAAAACCAACCAACTAGGGATTTTGATGCAAACATATGGATGTTACCTAAAGTAGCACTAGTAGAAATATAGGATTTAACATCGAAGTAATAACATCAGTTTTTATAAACCAAATCCAATGGTATGTGTGAGTAATTTTTACCATCATTTTTACTAAAAATCGACATAAAATACTTTTATTAGTGGTTTTTTGTATCAGTTTTTAGTAAAAATGATGCTATAAATCAGAATACGATGATATTTTGCATCATTTGTCACATATATTGATGCCAAAAATCAAAAAAAAAGTTTTTGGCATCGGTTTTAGAGAAAATTGATGATATATGTGTAATTTTAATGTCTGTTTTCCAAAAAACCGATTCTAAAAATAACAAATATATATTATGGGAGTCGGTTTTGATAAAAATGAACGCTGAAATTCATTTAAAAATTATCACGATTGGGAAACCCTTATGTTCTTGGATCTTCAAAATCGAAACCCATGACAGTGCCTCATGGATCATGACAACTTTGAATCCTTATTTTTGATCTCCAATAGCCATTTTTGACGATTTTCTTCCATCTTCATGATATGTGGTCTGCGTTCATTATTATCTTCTCTTGTTTTATCGTCTACGGTTTATTTGTTCTTCTGAAACATATTTTGGTCTACTTTCAACCGTAGTTTGATTTTAGATTGTTGTTTATCATTATTTTTCATTAGTACAATCAATTTTTTTATATATCTTTCAATTATTAATTTCCTAAAGCATTATACAGAGCAAAGTTTGGATTGGGGATCTATTTTCATCCGAATTTTGTATGTTTTTTTAAATTTTGAAGATAAATTATTTATCATTTAATTTTGATTTTGATTTTATTAAATTATTATTTTATATTTTATTTTAAATGTGTTAGAACATGTTTAATAGTCATCCCTAAGAGTGATTGGTCAACGTTATTGATATTTATTGGAGTTGTGTGATTTTAGGTTATGAATTTTTTTCTAATATTATGTATAAATGTATTAGTCAATGTTCTTGATATAGATTGGATTTGTGTGATTTTAGGTTTTTATGTTAGAATAACTCAATGTGAGTCTTCATAGGACTGAGGAAATACACATGAGAGGAGTGGGGGCCTTGAATCGGGTCTACCTAAATTATACCAAAAACCAATTTAATTATTTTTAAGCTTTTCTACTACTTTGGTCCATTGAAACTCTATGGTCAGTTATAACATAAATATATATTTTTATCTTTTACCCAATAATCCACAACAAAATTTAATATAAAATAAAAATAGAAAATTTGAATGTGTTATTTTTATATGCTTTAGAATAGATTTAGAAAACCTAATCTTTATCCAATTTAACTCCCATTGAGACATATATTCTTTACTATAATATATTGATCATTTATAATGGGTCTTTAAGGATTATCTTAACTCTGGATTTTCCATAATTCACAAGAACATTCATAATATTACCCATGAAAACTTAGTACTATATCCCACAACACCTTTGTATTGGAATCCCACGGGTTCTTTCTCAAACTACTTCTTATTAAAGTTACTCACTGTTTCCCTCGGAATCCGAGGATGACCGCCTTGATGGGAGGTTCAAACGTTCTGATCGGTTTCTAACGGGTTTGTTCGTAGAACCGGAAACATCCAATGATTCCACATCCATTCGGACCTACTTTCCAAAGGTAGGTGCTCATTAGTTTGTGGACTGATGAGGATTAGGAATTTGCATTGGTCGAGAGGATGGGAGGTCGGACTCATCACACCTTTTTTAGGGGAATTATTGTCTACTCCGGAACTCTCTTTATAGATTTAAGTTATGTTCATGAATCCTTATTACATTACCAAGTATAAAATGATATTTCCTTCAGATCTGACAATCAATGATCAAATATGTAGGAAATTTAGAGAATCTTTTATATGTATTCGAGGTTCTTCATCGATAGAGAATCATCTGTATTTATTAGAGATTCTTGGTCAATGGTACCCTTCGACACATTTATATAGAAGTCTCTTGGTCATTATGATGACCATGCTAGTTTTAAAGCCACTCAGTGGGGCACTTGAAGTTTATTGTCATTTAGAAGGACATGAATTATTTTAGAGTTGGGATCGAACCCGTAGACGGGCTACCTATGTATCCTTTGTTTAGAAAAGGAATCAGAACCCACAAAGTTCGAGTAAGGGAGTATGATGTTTATGATTGATATCTCAAAGAAGGATGTCATAATTACTTTTACCCTCTAAGCTCACGTGAGTCATGCTCGGTGTGAGAAACAAGAGGTATTGGTAAAAATTAGACAATTGAGCCATGAAAGATGCAATCATAAGAAATGATGTGGGACTTATATATGTATGACTACCCAGATAAATGAAGGTTAGGATTTACTTTAGGGAAGAAATCCAGGAACAGGGTCCATAAAGGTATATGTGCTTCATGGAGATTTTGAATACTCTAACTTAGGGCTTACTCCTGAAAAGGAGACCCAAATTAGGAGAAGACTTATGATTGGGTTTTACTCCTGAAAAGGAATCCCAGATCAAAGGTAAATTAGGACTGGTTAAGAGAATTTAAGACTGGGGCTTACTCTTGAAAAGGAGGCCCAGATCAAGGATTAAGGTTTGGGGCTTACTCCTGAGGAGGATGCCCAAATTAGGGGACTGGGGATTACTCCTAAGGAAGATGCCCATATTTGGGAACTTTAAGAATTAGGTATTACTCCTAAGGAAGATGCCAAAGATAAGAATTATGACTGGGGCATACTCCTAAGGAGGATGCCAAAACTTGAGACTGGGGCTTACTCCTAAAAAGGAAGCCCAGGTTAGGGGATCTGGGGCTTACTCCTGAGGAGGATGCCCAAAATTTAGAGGACTTATGACTGGGGATTATTCCAAAAAAGGAGACCCATCTTAAGGATTCTCTCATCTTAAAGGATGAGGTTAAATGAGTGAAATCTCAATATTTAGTGACATAAATATGTGTAAATCACTAGGTTTTGAGAGATATTCCATAGAATTCCTTTCAGATAAGGAATTCAAATCAAGAAATCATTCCATAAATGGATTTGGAGAGTGTCTTGAAGACTGAATCTTGAATAGGAAATGTGTAATGGCTTAAGAGGGGTGAAATGGGCAAGAAAGGCATCCAAAAAGGCAGGGGCGCGCAAGTCCTCTCAGGCACGTAGGTACTGCGTGGGCGCGCAAGTCCCGGTCGCGCAGGTATACGCCTACGCGACACATTTAGTACTTGCGTGGTGTTCAACCAGAAGGGTAATACCAGAGCAACCTTTTTTTAAGGCCTTTAGAATCCTTTTAAGGTTATTCCAGCAGAGGGGCGTGCAAGTTTTATTGAAGGAGTAAGGCGGCGCGCAAGTATAGCCATTTCCCTTAAGGGCTGGCCACCTAGGCGCACAAGTGTTAATGAGTTTCAACACTTAGGCCTTCCTCCCCCTCTTTAGATCTTCCGTTCTAGGTAATAAATTACCTTAGAAGTGTTCCGGAAGCTTTGAGAAGAGGCTAGGGCACCGGGAGCTCAAATATGAGTTTCTGGAAAAAAATTACTCCTCAAATGGGGGGCCCACAGGGTCTATTTATAGTCAGGGAATAGACCCCGGGCGGTTATCACTTAGGTCGCGCAAGTCACTTGTGCGACCATAATGCGTCGCGCAAGTGGACTTGCGCGACTATGAGGAAACATGCACGACTTATTGGCAATTTTCTCCTTGTTCATCCCTTTGTCGATTTTTGATATTTTCTTCAAAGGATGGATCAATTTGTGCTAAGTCATTTTCATTTACATTCCTTTGGACTCTGTGATGAAAAAGGAGCGTCAACAAAAGTCCCCCCTCAGAGTTGGATTCGAAAGAAATGAGGATTTGACTCTGAGGAAATCGAATACATCCAAAGGAAAAGGTGGCGCGCAAGTGTTGAGGGCGCAGAGGGTGGCGCACAAGTGCACATCGCGTAGGGCCTGGGCGCATAGGGTACGACACGCAGATAGGTTGCCTGGCCTATAAATGTAGGATCCTTGGTCGCGCATAGCCTCTGCTTCTGAATTCTCGAGCTCTCGCCGTGCAAGTATCTTCACCGCGCAAGTATCTTCTTTCCACTGTTTCCTTACCGCCGCGCTGCTGTATAGGTATCTGTACTTGTGCGGTTTAGGCTTGTGCGTTAAAAACTAGTGCGGCACAAGAACAATTGCGCGTCAAGTATAGACTTGCGCGCCTTAGTGTCTTTGCCATTTTTCGGATTCTTTCACAAATTTTATAAAAAATCAACTTACTTAAGAGTTAATTATTCATCCTTTGTGCAGATTCAATGGTTCCTAAGGGAATTGGAATGGATGATGAACTGTCTAGCAAGCGGATTGATGATATGATGAACATCATTGTCCATGATTACTATGATATCTGTGACAGCACTCTCCCAGATTTGGCTAAGTACTTGAAGAAATATCATCTTAATTTCCCATAGAGCATCTATCTTCATCTGTGTGGTCATGGTCATCTGCAAGGAATCAATGTTCCAGATACAAATAATTATATGCCTGAAATGCAGCTGCACTTCCACTCCTCCATTTCGGTTATGCTGTTCATTAAGAGAAACAACAATGGTGTGAACTTTCAAATTCCTCCATGCCATTTCCTTTCAAATATGAAAATGGAAAACCCATGGGCTGAAATGTTTTCTGCTGCCAGTTGGTGGAGAGAAGACAGACATGGCATTATAGCAAAATTTGAAAAGAGTACTCTCTCCAAATGGCTCTTTACTTCCAATGCTCCATTCTCAAATCCATGTATCCATATTCCAAGTCTCTTGGACAGAAACAGAATCATTGTTTGATCAGTAGAAAATTTTCTCAAACCGCACTCAAGAACATCATTTTACAATTGTTCCAAGATGAGCTTGTATCACTTCATCTCTTATTGTATCCAGTTAAATGATTGAATTATAGGTGGTTGCTGATGAAGCTCAGTATGCCGTAAATCAAATGAAGAGTTGTGTTGAAAGCCTCTTGTAATTCTTGAAAAAGAGAAGAGACTCCAGTCTGTGGATGTCCTTCTAACTCTTGTGCATCAATGAAAAACATTTTCATCTTCAATCATTTGTACTTGCATTCTCTTTTGCTAGATGATTTAGATTTTACCTAAGCCAATGGTCCTAGTAAGCATAGTTTGATTTTTACTATGATTAATGTAAATAACCCTACAAACTTCAAACCTTTTAATTGCTCAATGTTACCTAAATCATACATAATGTATGTTTAGTGAGCTGGGAACTTGACTTTTATTCAGAGTTCCCTAGTCCTTTGTGGGCAGTTTAAATTCATGCATGTCGGACATAAAACGGCTAATGTTTAAGGTCGAAATAGCTTTGACCGAAATGGATTAGAATTTACTCAACTCCTTGAAAATTCATATGAAAACATATTACCATACTCAAGTATGAGGGAAAAAATGTAAACTATGGCTTAAGAATATTTGAATCTGAGGAATGATATGAAAAAAGAGATAAAAGGCATTAGAAGAAGTAGTTTCCAAGAATGAAGTTACTATTATTTAACAAACCTGTTAGGGGGTTGAATTATGCAGGGCCACCTAAGGGCATTAGCTGCATAGTCAAATAAAATAGTATCTTTTGGCTAACAAGTCTGTTATGTAGACTGTTTATGCAAGGCCACCTATGGGAACGTGCTGCATAGTCAGGAAAAAGAACTCTCAGAAATTTACTTTCCTAGTGCTAAAAGCCAGTGAAAGTTTATGGAGATTCAAATCTTCCAAATTATAGAGTTTTCTATATGGAAAGAGGTACTTGAATATAGAGAATATATTTCCAAAAAAGAATATCGAAGAACTGGATGAATATCACTCCTCCGAAGGTCTGACCCAAACATAGGGAAGGAGAATATAATCCATAGACTTGAACACTTTCAGATCATGAAAAAGGATATGGGAAAAATATGTTAAGGATGGCTATTTTTTGCGGATCCCTACATACTGTCATCTAAGAAAAATAAGGACAAAAGAGGCATTCTTACCAAGAATGAAGTTACCACTATCCGAAAAACCTGTTAGGGGGGTTTGAATTATGCAGGGCCACCTATGGGCATTAGATGCATAGTCAAATAATAGTATCTTTTGGCTAACAATTCTGTTATGTAGACTGTTTATGCAAGGCCCCCTATGGGCACGTTCTGCATAGTCAGGCAAAAGAACTCTCAGAAGTTTGACATTTTTGTGACTAGAAGTCATGAAAAAGGGTTATGAGGATCTGAAAATATTTATGGTTAGGATTATGACACATAAATATGGGTATTGTTCAATGTATACAGAGATACATAGATCAATGCAAACCATAATCATGTTCTGGCTGGGTCCTAAATTGAAATGTTGGACTTCACTACGTATCCCATAAGGAAGATAATCAATCCATACGTAGTTCTTAAACTACAGTTTAACGTCGTGTGGGAAAAAAGGATTAGAGATCTTAGTTTAGGGTCATAAAGCTTGGACCATTGTAAGAAATACACAATGTGTGTTTTCATGGGGACTTTTAAGCCAAGGGACTGAAATTGGAATTTGGGGTTAGGCCCAAAGACTTGGGGCTGGATTCAAGGGACACTCGAATGTTCCTACGTATCCCATAAGGATGGGAATCAAGCCCACATAGTTCTAGAAATACCCTCTGTACAAATTTGGTTCGTATATGTGAAGGGTAAAATGGGAATTTAGTGTAATGATGGTTTAACCCATGATAAAAGGTTCGGGCATTGCCATGTATGTACGTAGTCTTTGAAATGAAACATGATTGAAAAATCAATGAAAATAATGGTTCCCTCTCAGGTGAGGGTATCAAAGAAATTTATAGTTTATTGTCATACTGGACAAAAGTGTTGTATAGTTTAACGTCGTATAACAAGGACGAATATGAACCAATGTAAAGATATTGATTCTAGGGGTGGTTTCACGAATCAACATCATATGAGATGGAGGTGAACCGATGTGAAGAGATTGGTTTTGGGCTTGAACCTTGGGAGGTTGCCTACATACCCAGCCTAGAAGGCAAGGATCAAAGTCCGTGTAGTTCAATTAAAGAATGAATTAATGATCAAGTTGTTCTTGGGGAAAACGACCTAAAAATGATGTTGGGACTTACACATGGTTAGTAGCCCAGAGAAAGTGTTATGGTTGAGGTTTGCTCTAAGCTCACATGAGTCATACTCGGTGTGAGAAACAAGAGGTAGCAACAAACTTAACAATACATAGTTTAACGTCATGTAGGACGTATGAAGGGACTATGCAGTTTAAAGCCTTGTAGTTAGGACTATTGGTGCTGCATAGTTTAGTGTCATGTATCAGGGACAAAAGTACACTTTAATGTCATGTAGGACGTATCACAGACTTTCTGTACAGTTTAGCATCAGGTAGTTAGGACGATGGGGACAATAGAGTTTAACGTCATGTTGGACGAAAGGGAGACTGTGCAGTTTAATGTCATGCAGTGAGGACAAAAGAGTACACCATTTAACGGCATATTGGATGCATTGGGGATTTTTTTCACATTTTAACGTCATGTTTGATGAAAAAGGGATGATACAGTTTAGCGTCATGTTGGACGAAAGTGAGAATAGTTTAAGGTCGTATGCATGGACCGTGGATGGTGCAGTTTAATGTCATGCTGGATGGTGGTGTAGTTTAATGTCATACAAGACCTTTGATGATTATGTAGTTTAACGTCTTTCCGGACGTAAGGGACTTTTATACAGTTTAGCGTCATGTAGTTAGGACGTCACAGTTTAACATCTTGCTGGACGTAAGGGACTTACAAATAGTTTAGGGTCATATGCATGGACCATTGATGATGCAGTTTAAGGTCATACAGGACCTAGTGTCAGTTTAAGGTCATACATGACCATTTAGGGAACTTTTTCACTGTTTAGAGTCATGTGAGAAGAAAGTACAAATAGTTTAAGGTCATATGTATGGACCGTTGTTGTATAGTTTAACGTCATATAGAAAGGATGAAGTACAGTTTAATGTCATGTAGGACTTATTAAAGGAATTTTGTATAGTTTAACATCATATAGCAAGGATGAAGTGGTGCTGCACAGTTTAGTGTCATGTTGCAGGGACATTAGTAAAAATTGTTTAGGGTCATATGCTTGGACCGTTGCTGTATAGTTTAACGTCATATAGCAAGGACGAACTGGTGCTGCACAGTTTAGTGTCATGTTGCAGGGACATTAGTACAAATAGTTTTGGGTCATATGCTTGGACCATTGTTGTATAGTTTAATGTCATATAGCAAGGACGAACTGATGCTGCACAATTTAGTTTCATCTTGCAGGGACATTAGTACAAATAGTTTAGGGTCATATGTTTGGACCGTTTCTGTATAGTTTAATGTCATATAGCAAGGACGAACTGGTGCTGCACAGTTTAGTTTCATGTTGCAGGGACATTAGTACAAATAGTTTAGGGTCATATGCTTGTACCGTTGCTGTATAGTTTAATGTCATATAGCAAGGACGAACTGGTGCTGCACAGTTTTGTGTCATGTTGTAGGTACATTAGTACAAATAGTTTAGGGTCATATTCTTGGACCGTTTCTGTATAGTTTAATGTCATATAGCAAGGACGAACTGCTGCTGCATAGTTTAGTGTCATGTTACAGGGACATTAGTATGGTACTTTGCAGTTTATACAAAATACTTCTTAAAAAATCTGGCATTGGTTGGAGTAGTGATGAGTTCTCCATCCATCGAGATTAATGAATAAGCTCCATTGGAGTAGACCCTATGTATTGAATAAGGTCCTTCCCATTTTGGCTCAAGCTTGGGAGGTTTATTTCCTGGTATCATTGGAGTTCTGAGAACTAATACCAATTCTACCGGAGTGAATGAACGAAGACGAACTTTTTTGTTAAAAGCTCGTGCTATTCGATTCTGATAGACTTCCAAGTGGTGCAAAGTGCACAATATTTTCTTATCTAACCATTCCAATTCATTCAATCGCTTTTGAGATTGCTCATATGTAGATGACTGATCGCAAATGGATACTCTGAGCGAGGGTAGTTGAACTTCAATGGGCAAGACGGCTTCCATTCTATATACCAATGAATATGGAGTTGACCGAGTTGCAGTGCAGGTGGTAGTCCGATAAGCCCATAAAGCATGAAAGAGTTTATCAGACCATGATCTCTTATATTTATCCGCCATCTTTTGCATTATATTTGAAAGAGTCTTGTTAAAGGCTTCTATCTGGTCGTTGGCCGCCGCATGATACCAAGATGAATGGTTGGATTTGATGTTGTATTCTTGATACAACTTCTTCATCTCGGATGAACAGAAATTGGTTCCATTTTCTGTCTATATGGTATGAGGGACACCAAATCTGGTAATGATGTTAGACTTGATGAAGCCAATAATGAATTTAGAACTGACTTCCTTGAGAGGTATTGCCTCTTCCCATTTGGAAAAGAAGTCAGTAGCAGTAAGAATATACTTAAACTGCTTGGCCGTAGCTGAAGGGTAAGACCCCACCACATCCATCCCCCATGTGGAAAATGGCCATGAGTATTTAGCTGTATGAAGAAACTCTGGAGGTTGATGAATGAAGTTGGAATGTACTTGGCATGAAAGACACTTATTTGTGAAATCAACCCAATCTCGTATCATTGAAGGCCAGAAGTATCCAAGCCTTCAAATTTGATCAGACAGTCTATGTCCAGACTGGTGGGCACCACAGACTCCTTCATGCACTTCGTTCATGACAGCCACTGTCTCTTCACCATCAATGCATTTGAAGAGAACTCCATCAAAACCACATTTGTAGAGAATTTTCTCTAGGTGATCTAGGCTATCATAAAGAGTAAAATTAACCACACATTGTCGGATTTGTTCTTTCTCAGCTCTATCAGGTGGAAGTGTTCCATTTTGAAGGTATTTCCTGATAGGTGACATCCATCCTGTAGTATGACCATACGGTTCAGGAATGGGACAAATTTTATTAATGTCCTCTGTTCTGATTCGAACATAAGGTGAAATTGCATGACGGTGGGCAATACTGATGGTTGTCTCGTCCCGATTTGGATCTGCCAGAGTTGTGGCTATATTAGCGAGTGCATCAGCTTGAGCATTTTTTGATCTTGGGACATAAGAAAACGTCAGTTCCAAAGGGAATTCAGCCATTAACTCTCTGACGTAATCATACAAAGGGATTAGTTCTTCTTTTCTGATGTCATAATCCGCATTGACTTGTTTAATTACCAGGTCTGAATCACCCTTCACCTTTAAGTGATTTACTTGTGCTTGAAGCGCTAATTCCAAGCCTGCGATAAGAGCTTGGTATTCGGCTTCATTATTGGTACCACCTTCCCACAATAAGAAGGAATAAGGTAACACTGCCTTTTCTGGAGAAATGAGCACAATTCCTAAGACAACTTTGTTGAATTTAGGATTTTCCATTTTCCTCCCTGTTGGACTTCTGGAACCACCATCAAAATACATTTCCCATGCCTGAGGACTTTCTTAAATATAGAAGACTTACTCATTAGGGAGTTCAATATCTAAATACGTGTCTTCCACTGAAGGGTGTTCAGCCAGGAAATCAGCCAGATCTTGGCCCTTTATCGCCTTTTGAGACACATACTGAATGTCGAATTGCTGCAAAATAACTGACCACCTTGCTAGACGTCTTGTAAAAATTGGACTACTAAGGATGAATTTGAGCGGGTTATTGCGAGATACCAATTAGACCTCGTGATGTTGTAGGTAGTGTATCAACTTCTGAATTGAAAAGATTAATGTTAGGCAGCACTTCTCAATACTTGAATATCGGGTTTCTGCTTCAAGCATGGTTCGGCTGAGATAGTAGAGACTGTTTTCATTCCCAGCATCATTCTTTTGAGCAAGAAAGGCACCCAATGATTACTCTAGAGCTATCACATAGAGAATAAGTGGTCTTCCTTCAACAGGTGGCATGAGTACCGGTGGACTCAAGAGGTATTTCTTGAGAATATAGAATGCTTCTTGACATTCTTCAGTCCACTAGTAAGTGACTCCCTTCTTCATCAATTTGGTAATGGGTAAACTTTTGCCTGCCAAATTAGCGATGAAACGCCGAATATAGGTTAAGTGTCCTTGAAGTCCTCTTAATTCTTTCAAATTTTGAATATGTGACATACCAAGGATTGACTTGGTCTTCTTAGGATCGATTTCAATACCACGATGGCGTACAACAAAGCCGAGAAATTTTCCTGAGGTTACCCCAAAAGCACATTTTAAGGGGTTCATCTTCAAATTATGTTTTCGAAGCTTGCATAATATGACTTCCAAATCAGCCAAGTGATTAGAACGTTGTTTGGATTTAACTACCAAATCCTCTACATAGCATTCAACAAACTTCCCTAAGAATGGTTTGAAGATACGATGCATTGCACGCTGACAAGTTGCACCTGCATTCTTTAAGACAAAGGGCATTACCCGGTAACAAAACACACCCTGAGGGGCTCTGAAGGCTGTTGATTCCTCATCTTCTGGGGCCATTTGGATCTGATTATATCCAGAATATCCATCCATGAAGGAAAGTGCTTCATAGCCAGCTGTTGCATCAATTATAAGTTCTGTAATCAGAACTAGGAAATCATCCTTAGGAAAATGTCGATTAAGATCTCTGAAATCGATGCAAACTCTAATTTGTCCGCTCTTTTTCTTTACAGGGACAATATTATCCAACCATTTGGGATATTGAACTTCTCTGATGAAGTTATATTTGATAAGATTATCCACTTCAGCTTCAATTTTGGAAGCATAAGTTGGGTGTGTTCTTCTCGCGGCTTGCTTAAATCCTCGATGTTCTTCTGGTAAACCCAAATGATGAGTAGCAACATCAGGATCAAGCCTGGGAATTTATGTATAGTGTCAAGAAAAAATATCTCTATTTTGATTTAGAAAATAAATATACATCTCTTTCTCTTCAAGGGTCATGGCCGCACTGATTAAAGTGGGGTGTGGATCTTCCTTTGTACCCAGATTTATTTCTTTGAGTTTATCCACAGTGGTAGAGATACCCTCTTCAAATGATGGAGGAGCATCTCTGAGATCTTCCTCTTATTCTTCATCATGTGTTATTTCTTCTGTATCTACTTGCATAGTAGATGACAAAGCATAATTTTCATGATCAGAAGAGATGTCAAAATTTGCATATCTTGAAGAAGAAGCTTCCATTTCCGACCCGATTGATGATGAAGGGTCTTCTTTGGGTAATAAAGAGGAGATGGTGGATTGATAATCGACATAATTGTTCACCTACGATGTTGCTATAACTTCTTATGGCCTAATTGGCGAAGTATAGACTTGTTGGATTTCAGTAGATGAAATGAAGACGTCGCCATTTGTGCTTTCATCACTGCTTGGTAGATTACCAATTTCTCCCATGTTGTCTGGCTCGATTGCCGTAATTGACATTATGGATCTTTCCATAAGAGTATTTTGATTTGAGTATACCTTGTCAATTTGACTAATAGGCAACACATAATCTGTACTCACATGTGTAAATGGATTTACTGAAATTTTTTCCAAACCATATGGAGCATTAACTTTGGTAATCTCCTTTGTTATGGATTTCTCCCTTTGCTTCATGTGATAGAATTCTACCTCAATGTATTGAGACTCACATGTCTTGAACGGGGCCTTATCACCATAGAATGTCCTAACTTGACCATCGAAACAATATTTGAGACATTGATGGTATGATGAAGGGATAGTCGCATGCTGATGTAGCCAAGGTCTTCCAAGCAAGACGTTGAAAGCTGAGTCTTGATCAACAATCATGAAATATGAATTGGATACAAGATCTCCAAACTGAGTTCTGAGTGTAACTTCGCCCAGTGGTTCTTGTTCATTTTTATCATATCCTTGTAACATCATGGTAGAAGGAGATAAATCAGATTTCATGAGGCCCAATCGACGAAGTGTATGAATGGGCATGAGGTTGACTCCTGAACCATTGTCAATGAAAGATCTTAGAACATCCACGCCATTGACCTTGCTAGAGAAGTACAATGGTATAATATGTCCATGCACAACATCATCTTCATATTCATCAGTAAAAAATATTATTGCATGGAATTCTGCTGGATTATTATCTATGTGATAGACTTCAGCTGTAGCAATTTCAGTTTCAAACTCCTGAGGATTTGACAAAGCTTCGATGAGTGCTTCCCGAAGATCTTTTGACAGATTCAGAGCATCCAGAATTGATAACTTGGCTGGTACTTGGGCCAAGTGTTTCAATATATCATACTTTTGATCCAAAGGTCTTTGTTTCCCAACAAGAATATGTGGTTTAGCAGGTACTTTGGAAGCAGATGCTTTGGAAGTTGATACATCTTGTATTGGGATAAGAGTTGGCAATATTCCTAGTTTTGGAAGACTAGACCAATTAGATCCATTTACTTGCTGAGAGGAAGAAGATGAAACCTTCAACCGGTCTTCCAAAATAACTGTGACAGGACTGAATTTTCTATTGGTAGAAGAACTTGCTTGTTCTTGCTGAGCTCGCTGAAGGGCTCTACCATGAGTTTCTGCTGCATACACAGTTCTAGCAGGGGTGGAATTGGAATAGTGGCTTCTAAAAGATCCATGTCTTCCCCTGTATCCTGATCCCCTAGAACTTCCTCTGATTCCTCTATTTGATATAGGGAATTCAGGCTCATTGAAATCGAAATTGCGACTAGAATATGGATCTGTTAATTGAATCATATTAACAGAACAAAATATTAACTCTTCGTCTGATGAAGACTCTGCCTGATTAGTCTGTTCAGGCTATGCCATTTGGTGGGGCGGTGCCCGTGGCTTTGAAGTAGATGGCATGAAGTCTGCCAAAGTCAAAGACGCCTTAGGCCTTTACACATACTCATCCTCTTTTGATTCTTTTTCTTTCTTTGAATCATGTCGTTTCTTTGAGAACTTTCTCTCTGACGAAGAGGGTTTTGCCGCAACATTCATGGCAGAAGACACAATTGGTTTCCTTAATTGTGTTCGAAAAATAGCATGAGCTCGACTGATTGTCTTTCTGACCATCCAATCATCATAATTTTGTGCATTTTTTCTTTTGACTTCCTGTCATTCACTTTCCTCCTCTGGAACTGTAGCAGTGACACATGCTACCTGGGCTGAGGAGCCTTTCAATGTGACCTGTCCCGAGTCGACCATATTTTTCAGGAGGTCTTTGAAGACAAAACACTCCTGGATGGGATTCCCCAACATTTGATGAAAAGGGCAATAATTAGGACGGTCTTCATCTCCTTTCTTATTTGGCCTATTTGGTATTGGAAATTGAACCAAATTGTTTTCTAGAGCCGAAATTAAATAACCAGGAACTTGTTCATTTCGGAAAGAGTATGTTTTTCTCTTCAGATCCTCAAATTGTTTTCATCTTTGATATTTTTGATCATCTGGACGAAAAGGCCTTTGTTGTTGGGGCTTAGAAGGTGGAGCCCTTTGAGAAGATGAATGTTTTGAGGTAGAAATAGGTACAGGTGCTTGTTTGAGCATAACTGTAGCAGTTTCTACTTTACCCATTCTCCTTCCTGGATCTGATGGAATTATAGGAGATTTAGCCTTAGCCTGTATAAGGAAATCTTCAATCTACTGAGCGATTGAAGTAAGGTCTCGAAACCCTCCTGTGTATTTCACAAGTATTAATGGCGTGCGTAATTCGTCACGCAGATTTTCCACACAGATTGGCAACAATTCTTCTTGAGGGAGTGCTAAACTCAAGGAATATGTTAATCCCTTCCAGCGAGCAATGAAATCAGAGACTCTTTCATTCTCCCTTTGCTTACAGTTTGTAAGATCGAAGACTGTTGTCTTTGGAAAAGTTGAGCTGAACTGAAGGATAAATTTTTGGCGAAGATCCCCCCATCTTGTAATTGACCGGGATTTCAAGCTTGTATACCAAACAAAATCTAGTCCTTACAAGGTTCGCAGAAAGCATCTGAGTTTCACTGCTTCTTGCTACTCCGGAGTTCCCATCATAGGATCGCAACAAGACACGTAATGTGTCAAATGTTGTTCAGGATCACCTGATCCATTGAAAATAGGGAATACAGGGTTCCCAAAACTAGATAGAGGAGAAATTGAATCTACCCATTCAGGGTAAACTTTATTTTCTGGTTGAACTTGCGCACGCTTCCCTTCCATAGTTTCTAACCGTGCTGTTAATGACTCAATAGTTGTTATTAACTTTTGAGAAGCATCCTGTTGAACTTGGACTTGGGTAGGTGCAATGACTGGAGCTTGGAAAGATGTGGTGATTGGTGCTGCAACTGATGGTAGCACTACCAATCGTTGTGGCACTTGACCCATAGGATTAGACCTGTGAGGGTATACTGATAGAGGAGGGTATACTGATAGAGGAGGATATTCTTGATCCATCTCAGTAGCTGCAACAAATTGCTTTGGCTGACTGACTCGAGAATTCTTAAGAAGAAGACTATTCTGAAGTAGTTCTGCATTCAACCTTCTTAATTCCTTCATTTCTTCCTCCTGTTGTGCAACCTCTGCTTTAGTGAAAGTGATTGACCTTCTCCAAAGGAAGGATATGTAACCTGGTTCTTTCCCTTCCCTTTGTTGGATCCTTTTCGGAGAGGGGGAAGTGGGTTACTCAAATGATTACTTAAGTTATGAGTAATCCTTTGACTTCGTGTACGCACACCTTCTTCATTTGTGTCGGTGCGTACATCTTCTTGAGCAGGAACCTCTTCATCTGAGTCCCCTGAGTGAGCCTCATCTGGTGGATCAGCAACAATGGCATTAATGACATTAATCGATGCATAATTCATCGCATCCCTTCTATCAGCATTTCTGTGATATTGTCTTCTTCCATATCTTTGATAAGACATTGCCTTTTGTTGATTCGATCCCTCAAGAACTTCTTGACGAACCATAATTTGGAGGGAATCTCCTGATAATTTGGCTCTTCGTTCCTCTTGAGGTTTCTTTCCCAATCAAGAAAAGACCGACTTTTTCTGAGGAGGGGATTGATGATTTGAAAAATTCCCTAGTCCAGTGGACTGGGGCTATTCCTACTGTTCTCGCTCAACTCCCTGAATCCTTTTTGTTGATTCCGAGGGTTGGTTTAATAGAGTCCCCAGTCTGGCGAGCTGGGGTGGCTCTTGACATTCTATGTCTGAGAATTTCTTAAAAGCTCTCCTGATCTTGCGAACCTTAGTTCAGAAATTAGCTGGATTCATTAACCTGTATCGGCTTTTATCACCCGGTTCAAAAGACCGTTGGATGATTTCTGACACTTCTGTCACTTGGTGACATGCTTGCTCCAAACGAGAGGCCTGTTCAATATTCTCGTTTGCATGATGCAAGAGTAATTTGACAACTTGTTCTCTGTTTTCTTGATTTTGAGAGGAACTAGTTGAATACTTTTCTTTGGCACGATTTTGATTACAAACAAAGCCCGTTGACTATGGCCGGTCATTGGAAATAACATTGCATGAGACCATTTTCGGCGGGCTTTGCTGACTGGAGAGCACCGTGAAATGCTGTGCTCCATGAACACCCCATCCTCTGACACGAATACCAGATGGGGCATTGGAAATTAACTGACACAATCTTCTTAGTGCGCCAAAGCATGAACATTGAAGGGCTCTCTGCTGCTTTTCAGCCTTCAGATATCGAGAGACTGATAGAGACGCCAAATCAATCTGACGTTGTAACCCTTCTATTATCTTAAGATGATTTTCATATTAATCATAAGATAATACTTTCTTTTTCAACTAACAAAGATTTTTCCATATGTTGAGACGAATATCATGAATTTCATCTTCCGTCAACATTTCTGGAATATTATACTGAGAGTCAGCCAGAGGCCAAAACATGACTGGCACTTCACCTTTTTCCAGTTGTTTTCTCATATTCAGAATTTCCTCTTTATCATTTGATGAAGATTCTTCTACCTGATTTGACCAGAGTTGGTGCTTCCTTGTTGCTTAATTGGATTCAACATAATTGGTAGAGAAATTATTGATCAAACTAGAAGATGCATGACTTAGGGGTGGTTCGGAGAATGACCTACACCCTGGGCTATCTTCTGGTTGAGAAAGTATTTCACCTGATAGCAATGAAGCTTCAGACATGAATGGTTTCGCATTTTCAAGTGCCTCAAGATAAGAGGGATTTCTTGGCACTACATTGCCCACTGGACCATTTTCCAGGCAATGTGCATCACTACTGCAGAGAGGACTTTCGCAGCGAAATTCATCATCATGGGGAGTACCACCATAATGTGTTACAACAAAAGATGATATCTCTTGCTCCTTGGTCTTCTGACAACACAGAGGGTTCTTGTGGAACTCATCTGAAGATGAAACTTCGAGATCGACCAAATTTTCATGAAGCAAGCCTTCATGAGGAAGTGTCTGTTGAAGACCTTCGGAATCAATGTTCCCACTATTGGGAACTGAGGGAGTAGAATCTTGAATTCCAACAGATAATTGTCTAAGGGCTTCAAGAACTCCAGCATCGAGAAAGGCCTTGTTACTGATTGGCTCTTGATCTCTTGACTGTACTGGGAGGGTCTTTTTCTTAGACGCCTTCTTACTCACCTTGGAAACCACTTGTTGATGAAAGTGGATGCTCTGAGCAGGTGTATGTGCCTGATCAGGAAAGATGGCCCGGTTAGGCTAACGATCTCCTCTCAAATCATGTGTATGTACCTGACTTGGTCATCCGTATGATATGGGGGAGTATGCCCCATAACCCTCTTGGACTGGAACAGATGTGTGTGTCTGTTCCGGAGTGAATTTTTGATGTATCACTCCACTGGTAGGGATAGATTTATGTGTCTTTCCCTGAGATTCTGTTGAAGTTGTTATAATATCCTGGCAGGCATCCAGAATATGAGCAGGGATCTGCTTCTGCTCTTTCACCATTGATAGAATATGCTTGGTGACTTCAGCTACCGGAACGGGAATATACGTCCATTCCGGGCATGGAGCAGGTGTTTGTGCCTGCTCTTGTCCTCCTTTTCATGTTTGTGAATCCTGACAGTACTCAAGTGTGGGGGCAGAGAGTTGAGTCTGCCTCCTATTTGTTGTTGGGGCTTTCTGACTAACTTCTCTGAATGCTACCAAGCGAGACTGTTGGTAGGCTTGATTAATACCAGCAGGTGTATGTGCCTGCTGATTGCACTTCGCCAAACGTGGTTGACGAGATCCATCATATGTAGTCAGACGAGCCTGCTGACTAGCTGATGATGTATAAATACGTGTATGTTGCTGCCTATAGTACTCCGCTGGAATTTCCAGGCGGGATTGGCGCGATGCTGCCAGACAAGCCTGCTGGACAGTGGGTTTAAAATGGGCAGTTGTATGTGCCTGCTCATTGCTTGCCACCAAGTTAGGTTGGTGGACTTCTCCAGAGATGGCAGAGATGAGAACCTACTCATTGTTGACCGGATTCCGCCTCTGGTGGTTCTTCTTGCTTTCTCAGGTTCGAGGAACCTGAGCCGAACGCCTAGAGTCGGTACCCTCATCATGTTGAGGGTGCACTGCCGCACGAGTTTGGCGTCGATTGTTGGTGGGAGCCCTCAGGAAGGACTCTTATCTGCTTGAATTAAGGTCCTGAGGGACCTGCTCATTCACCTCCCCGGAATAAGGGAGCGAATAGTGATTGCATTCTGGGGATAATGACCTGAAACGGTTGGAGACGGTAGTCAGCACCGCCTGCTTCTTGATCACCGGTCGCCGTTGTCCGGAGGACCGATGCGATTTGTTTACTTGGAGGGCTTTTTGGGCAGCCTCCAGATTTGGGATGGTACTGTGTTGATAGTACACCTTAACCAGTGCATTTGAAACCCAGCATTGAAGACGCTGAGTAGGTGATATCGTCCTAAGAGTGTACAACGATCCAGCAGGAGTAGCAGCAGTGGCATTTGCAGCATCAGTATTCACAGGTGCGAACTTGAGAGCAGCCATTCTAGAAATGCAGAAGATCTTGGGAAAAGAGTGTCTGTTTGATATAACAGACGTAATCAAGATAAATTTAGCTACTACATCTTTTGGATGAGAACATATTCCAATGATTGTTTTTGTTGGCCCTATCATTGAGTTTTAAATAGGGTCCTAACAAATAGGCAAAACATCATTTTAAATTGGTTAAGGATTCACGTCGGGTTCACCATTTTTGTTTCCCTCGGAATCCGGGGATGACCGCCTTGATGGGAGGTTCAAACATTCTGATCGGTTTCTAATGGGTTTTCTCGTAGAACTGGAAACATCCAATGATTCCACATCCATTCGGATCTAATTTCCAAAGGTAGGAGCTCATTAGTTTGTGGACTGATGAGGCTTTGGAATTTGCATTGGTCGAGAGGATGGGAGGTCGGACTCATCACACCTTTTTGATGGGAATTATTGTCTACTACGGGACTCTCTTTATAGATTTAAGTTATGTTCGTGAATCCTTATTACATTACCAAGTATAAAATTATCTTTCCTTCAGATCTGACAATCAATGATCAAATATGTAGGAAATTTAGAGAATATTTTATATGTATTCGAGGTTCATCATCGATAGAGAATCATCTGTATTTATTAGAGATTCTTGGTCAATGGTACCCTTCGACACATTTATATAGAAGTCTCTTGGTCATTATGATGACCATGCTGGTTTTAAATCCACTCAGTGGGGCACTTGAAGTTTATTGTAATTTAGAAGGACATGGATTATTTTAGAGTTGGGATCGAACCCGTAGAAGGGCTACCTACGTATCCTTTATCTAGAAAAGGAATCAGAACCCACGTAGTTCGAGTAAGGGAGTATGATGTTTATGATTGATAGCTCAAAGAAGGATGCCATAATTACTTTTACCCTCTAAGCTCACGTGAGTCATGCTCGGTGTGAGAAACAAGAGGTATTGGTAAAAATTAGACAATTGAGCCATGAAAGATGCAATCATAAGAAATGATGTGGGACTTATGTATGTATGACTGCCCAAATAAATGAAGGTTAGGATTTACTTTAGTGAAGAAATCCAGGAACAGGGTCCATAAAGGTATATGTGCTTCATGGAGATTTTGAATACTCTAACTTGGGGCTTACTCTTGAAAAGGAGGCCCGAATTAGGAGAAGACCGATGATTGGGTTTTACCCCTGAAAAGGAATCCCATATCAAAGGTAAATTAGGACTGGTTAAGAGAATTTAAGACTGGGGCTTACTCCTGAAAAGGAGGCCCAGATCAAGGATTAAGGTTTGGGGCTTAATCCTAAGAAGGATTCCCAAATTAGGGGACTAGGGCTTACACCTAAGGAGGATGCCCAAGTTAAGAATTATGACTGGGGCTTACTCCTAAGGAGGATGCCCAAACTTGAGACTGGGGCTTACTCCTAAAAAGGAAGCCCATGTTAGGGGATCTGGGGCTTACTCCTGAGGAGGATGCCCAAAATTTAGAGGACTTATGAATGGGGATTATTCCTAAAAATGAGACCCAGGTTAAGGATTCTCTCATCTTAAAGGATGAGGTTAAATGAATGAAATCTCAATCTTTAGTGACATAAAGATGTGTAAATCACTAGGTTTTGAGAGATATTCCACAGAATTCCTTTCAGATAAGGAATTCAAATCAAGAAATCATGCCATAAATGGATTTGAAGAGTGTCTTGAAGACTGAGTCTTGAATAGGAAATGTGTAATGGCTTAAGAGGGGTGAAATGGGAAAGAAAGGCATCCAAAAAGGAAGGGGTGCGCAAGTCCTGGCAGGCGCGCAGGTACTGCGTGGGCGTGCAAGTCTCGTTCGCGCAGGTATTCTCCTGCGCGACACGTTTAGTACTTACATAGTGTTTAACCAGTAGGGTAATACTTGAGCAACCTTTGTTTAAGGCCTTTAGAATCCTTTTGAGGTTATTCCAGTAGAGGTGAGTGCAAGTTTTATTGAAGGAGTAAGGCGGTGCGCAAGTGTGGCCATTTCCCTTAAGGGCTGGCCACCTAGGCGTACAAGTGTTCATGAGTTTCAACACTTAGTCCTTACTCCCCCTCTTTAGATCTTCCGTTCTAGGTAAGAAATTACCGTAGAAGTGTTCCGGAAGCTTTGAGAAGAGACTAGGGTGCCGGGAGCTCAAATCTGAGTTTCTGGAAAAAATAATTCATCCTCGAATGGGGGGCCCATAGGTTCTATTTATAGGCAGGGAGAAGACCCCAGGCAGTTATCACTTAGGTCGCGCAAGTCACTTGTGTGACCATAATGCGTCGCACAAGTGGACTTGCGCGACTATGAGGAAACTTGCACGACTTATTTGCAATTTTCTCCTTGTTCATCCCTTTGTCGATTTTTTTTATTTTCTTCAAAGGATGGATGAATTTGTTCTAAGTTGTTTCCCTTTACATTCCGTTGGACTCTGTGACGAAAAAGGAGCGTCAACACTCACCACTAATACGGACGTTGTCACTACATCCAAATAATAGTCCATATTTCTCACCACAGCGTCTTTGAATGCCTATAGATCATCAAGAAATAAAAATATATAAATTGAACTCTGATATTCTGATTAGTTCCCGATTCTTATGAATCAATTTATGTAATTATCCACTAATTTCATCAGTAGTGATAATAACCAATATAAATTAGATTGGCTTCCTCTTCAATTTCTTCATTTCGTTCTTTTTGAGCTCACAACTCTCAGATCAATCACATCAACTCTTTATTATTCCTAACAACTAATGGATCTTTTTTCTTGCACAGTTTCACCAAATAATCTATATATATACTCATTAGAACTTCCAATGGATCCACAACCACTTATTATTACTCAAATGATTCAATCGTTCTCCCACCTAAATGTGTTGTAAGATATTCCAATTTAGTTGTGTATTTAATTTCATCTTTCATAATTTTGGGAGTATTAGGATTTATTTCACTTATAATATGAACATTTACTGCAATTATTATTTCATATTACTAATAATAACTAATTTTTCGCCCTTTAAATTAATGAAATCTTCAATACTTTTGACACATTCAACATCAAAATAATGCAAAAAGTATGTAAAATGAACTAATAAATTTTATAAGATTGATATTATAATTCAATTATAATATCAATATAACACATGTGTATAATATGACAATAAAATGTTTACTATTTGTAAATGTGTTTCATATGTGATGTTTTCTATCTGATTATTAATAGTTTTTATTAAATATGTTTCTATTTACAATTTATTTGTGTGTATATATATATATATGTGTTTGTGTTTATATGTTTTAATATATTCACCAATTATTTTGTGATATCAGATATTTAATAGATCTTAATTGGATACATTTATGAAGAACCACTAGTGAATATGAAAAAGGAGTTGATGAATTCTTGGAATTTGTTAAATGACATCTTCAAAACATTGATTTGATTTTCTTTCCATGTGTGAAGTGTTTAAATATGAGAAAGTTAAACTCTATAGAAATCAAGGATCATCTCGTTTTTTATGGTTTTATCCATAATTATACACGTTGGATATGGAATGGTGAAAGAATTTGAAATTCAACATCCAATGTTGATGAAAATATTCATAATGTGGTAGAGGATCGTATTAAAGAATTAATTCATGATTTAGGTCTTGAAACCATCAAAAAAATAGTAATTGTTGAATGATTTTATAGAGATTCTAAGAAACTATTATTCCCATGTTGTAGTAAATATACATTGTTATCAGTAGTTTTGAGATTAGTTAACTTAAAAGAAAAAAATGGGTGGAGTGATAAAATTTTCTCCAGCTTACATGATATTTTAAAATATCTACTTTCAAAAGTCAACGGGCTTCTAGACTCTAATTATGAGGTGAAGAAAATATTATGCCAAATGATATTGAGGTATAAAAAGATACATGATTTCCCCAATGACTGTGTACTGTATAAGAAAGAAAATGAATATTTATCAAGTTGTCCTACATCTGAGACATCACGCTATAAGATAGATGGGAAAGTCAACTCAGATTCATTCTCAAGTGATGTCATCTAACATCATGAAAATTTAATTTTGTACCTTCTAATGATATCATCCAATATTTTTTGCATACAATCTTGATAATTCAATTACGATTCTTTTTTAGGTACCATAGTCAAAAATCCTACTAAATCAATTTTCTACCTTCCAATAATTCCTCGTTTGAAGCGTCTATTTGCAAATTCAATTGACGCAAAAAGGTTTAGATGGCATTCAGATGAGTGCATATCTGATGGTAACTAACGTCACCCTACGGATTCACCACAGTGGAAGAGTTTTGATAAAAAAAATCATGATTTTGGAAGTGTAGTTAGAAATCTCAGAATGGTATTGTGTACTGATGGAATTAATCTATATCGGATCCTTAGTATCCAACATAGTTCATAGCCTATTTTGCTAATAGTTTACAACTTTTCCCCACATCTATGTTTGAAGAAAAAATATGTTATGACAAACTTGATGATTTTTTGTCCAAAACAACCATAAAATGATACTGATGTGTATCTTTTACCATTGATTAATGATTTGAAACTGCTATAAGAGGCAAATGTTAAAGTTTTCAATGCATACAAGAAAGAGTATTTTCTTTTGTGTGTTATGATAATTTTCACTGAAAACAACTTTCCTGCATTTGGAAACTTATCTGGATATAGTGTTAAGGTACATAAATCATGTCCAATTTGTGAATAATAGACTTTGTATTATCAATTTCAGAATGGAAGAAAGACAGTGTACCTGGGATATCAAACATTTTTTTGAATTTATCATCCTTATCATAGATTGAAAAAATCATTTAATCGATTACAAGAATACAACCTTCCCCCTCGAACATTGTTAGCTGAATAATATTATGACTGGGTGAAATATATTGATTTAACATTTGGAAAGAAAAAAAAGTTCTGGTCTTCAAATAAATATCTGGAAGAAGCGGTCTATTTTTTTCAAACTACCTTATTGGATATTTTTAGAGATAAAATATAACATCTATGTTATGCATGTTGAGAAAAACATATGTAACCGTTTTCTTGGACTTTGTTAGACATAAAAGGAAAGACAAAATATGGATTACATTCAAGATTGTACTTGATATTAATGATAATACGTTTGGATTTATCTCCCACCATGAAAGGAAATAGAACATATTTACCTCTAGCTTGTCACACATTAAGCAAGATTGAAAAGATGAATTTTTTTCAGTGTCTTCATGGTATTAAAGTAATGAGTGGTTTTTCTTTAAATGTGAATAATTTGGTGTCATTGAAGGATTTTAAATTAATAGGTATAAAATCTCATAATTTTCATGTGTTGATGCAACAACTTCTACCAGTAGCAGTACGTGGTATGTTTCCGACAGATGTTATAAATATTATCATCAAGTTATGTAATTTCTTCAAATCTATTTGTAGAAAAGTTGTTGATCCAAAATAGTTAGATGTTTTGGAGAATGAAGCAACTCTTATTCTTTTTCAACTATAAATTTATTTCCCACCCAAATTTTTTGATATAATGGTTCATCTGTTGATTCATTTGGTGCATGAGATAAGAATATGTGGGCCATTTTATTAAAGATGGATTTATCCTTTTGAAAGATATATGAAAATTTTGAAGGGATATGTTAAAAATAATTATCAAACAGAGGCCTCTATTGTTCAAAAATATATATCAGAAGAGGTGATTGAGTTCTATAATGATTATTTGTATAAGGTGGATCATATTGGTCTCCTTGTATATCAACATATAACAGTTGATAGTGAAGGTAGAGGGGTTCGAGGCTTAAAGGTAAAGTTCATTCCACTTGATGAAGTGATGTAGGAACATTTATACATTTTGAACAACATAGATGAGGTTCAATCATATATATCCTCACATATTGTTGAATTAATGTTACGATATCAGAAAAGAAATAAATTTTTTTTTTATGATTCGGCATAAGAAGACATTTTTTTCATGATTTAAAGGGATAGTCACCCCAGATATATCTGTATCCAAAACATTGAAGTGGTTAGCAGGGGGATCATATCTTAATGTGATCGCATGGTCTAGTTTTGATATCAATGGCTACACATTTTACACAAAAAACCTGGATGACAAGAGTACCATTCAAAATAGTGGTGTGATGGTTTTCGCTGAAGTAGTACATTTTTCAAGTGTCGAAGATAAAAACCCAGTTTTTGCATCAACGCTATATTTTGGAGTTCTTGAAGACATATGGAAAATTGATTATATTAAATTTTGATTCACCTGTGTAATTGGGTTGATAATAATAGTGGTGTGAAACATGATGAATATGGGTTTAAACTAGTTGATTTGAAAAGATTTAATTATAATGAGGAGCCATTTATCATGGAGACACATGAAAAGCAAGTTTTTTATGTCATTGATCCATCAAATAATAAATGGTTAGTTGTTTTTCAAGGAAAAAGATACCATTTGGGTGATGAGTATGATTTTGGTGATGTTAGTGATTAGCATAAGCCTTATTCATCTATTATGTAATTTCTGGATGATTACAATGAGTATAAGATAGACATAGTGCATGCAGTACGTAATGATCATGATGAAGGAATGTGGAAAAACACTAAATTAGTCTCCTATTTTTTATGGTAAATATTTATATTTTGTTTCTTTTTTTGAAACTTACTAATGCATGCTGCTTTTTTACTTACTTATTTTTTTCTAACTTGTATCTAAATATTTAGTTTTATAATTATATGCAGGTACACAAAATTTCATTACACTTTCTAGTAGAAATGTTAGATATAGATAGAGATGAGCAGTTACCAAGGTATATCTATTTTTACATATTATTAAATATTCAGTAATATACTTATTTAATGAAATAAAACTATTAATTTAAAAAAAATTGCAGGACTACTGATTCATCCTCGACGGAGGAGACTTCTCCTGTTACTAATACATAATCAAGTTCTCAAGTTGGTAAATGTGTTATTACACGTTTACCAAAACTATCACTTTCTCGTGATGATGATAGACTACACATCCATTTTGATGAAAATAATAATTCAACTGGGACAAATGCAGTTCAGTTTTTTAGTTATATATCAATGTAGAGATGTTGCAGGATTAGTATTTTATATCTTTATTAGAAGTCAGTGGACAAGATGGTGAAGCAACAGATTTGGGAGGCCGTGACGGTAAAATATATTAATTGATTTCTTTTATCTCATTTTTTGAATATTATATATTTTAAATGACATATTTAGTTAATTCAATTACATATGATATTCAATTTTTCAGGAAACCAGTGAAATTTTATCTCAGATGGGTGTTAGTATTCAGAAGGATATTGGTAAGATTAAACAATCAAGAGAACCAGAAATAGAATCCTTAAAATCAGATATGAAAGATATGAAACAGTCTATGGGTGATCAAATTCAACTAGTAGTGCAGAAAGCTTTATTAGAAAACTTGGAAATATAGTCACAGTCTACGCAACCTTCCTAGGTATATTATTATTTGTCATCAATTTTTCTATTTTATAAATTATAAACACTAATATAACTTTTTCATTTTTCATCCTTCCTAGCCTGCTCACCCAGACTACCCTGCCCCATATTCCTACCATTTATCCATATGAGTATCCTTTATAGGTATATTATTTATTTTTCATCAATATTTATATTTTATAAATTATAAACACTAATATAACTTTTTCATTTTGTAGCCTTCCCAGTCTGCTCACCCGGACTACCCTACCTCATCTTCCTACCCTGCCCCATATGAGCATCCTTTCTTTGTATATTATTTATTTGTCATAAATTTTTCTATTTTATAAATTATAAGCACTAATATAACTTTTTCATTTTTCATCCTTCCCAGTCTGCTCACCTGGACTAACCTGCCCCATCTGCCTACCATGCCCCGTATGAGCAGCCCTCCCAGGTATATTATTTATTTTTCATCAATTTTTCTATTTTATAAATTACAAACACAATTATAAATTTTTCATTTTTCAGCCTTCCCAGCCTGCTCACCCAGACTATCTTGTCCCATCTGCTTACTTTGATTCTCCACCACCTCACTCAGACCAAAATGTATATTGTGAGTTGTTTGTTGTAGATCCTTACATACATATTTTTTCATTAGGACTCATACATTTTTTGGGGATTATATACATTACTAGACTATGTAGATGGGTTAGGTTATAGTATCAATACTCGATATTATAGATCCTAATGCTCTACTACCATTTCCTATCGAGGAGATCACTAGAGTTGGGGATTGTCTAGGTCATTTTTTACTTTGGAAAACCGATTTGATTCATTTTATTTCATATGAGGTATGTGTTTTTTAAATATTAATTACAAATGATTCAAAGTTAATTGTAATTATTTCTAACATTTAACTTATATAGGATTATCTGAAAGAAAAAGAAGCTGCACAAATGAAACAAAATGTTCAGGAACAATCTACTGCAAATACTTCTGCTATTTCTTATAGGATAGAAAGATTATCTCAGGAATCTTCTTCATTGAATTATATCTATTATTTTAGTAAGATTCCCTATATATGGGGAAGAGAATATCCATTGAGATTACACAAAGAAGATATCATGCATCTAGTTAATTTTGAAGAGCTCATCCTGAATGTAGTACAGTTGTTTTCCATGTAAGTAAATTTTTATTTTTATTATTATTTCTATAATAAAATATGGTTTCAAATTGACTAACTATATTTTATTTTTAAATTATGTATCGATACACACTTATTTTATAAAATGAAAGTACAGAAATTTATGGTTTTATAGATCTAGAATTAATTTCCATAGAAGTGCAACATGTGAAGAATCCAGATAAAGTTTCATATATGTGTGAGAGATTATCACATACAAAGATTCAGTGCTATTTTCTACCATTTATTGATTATTAAGAATAGAAACATAATTATGAACTAATGATCATTATAATGTCATTAATTGTGAAATTTTTGTCTTGTAGGGGGCATTGGATGTTTGGCGTATTGTTCCCAAGTGAATTCACCTTATATTGGTTTTTCTATTTATTAGGGAATGTTCGAAAAAGATTTTACACCTTATTAGAAAGGTAAGTTTTTTTATAAGCTCATTATGTTTTATTCTCATTGATTGGATATGTATTATTAGTTCATATATATGAAAATGAAGTTCATGGAAAAAGTTTAACAAAGAATACAAGTCGATAAAGAAAACAAATAAAATCAAATATGTGTAAGTAAAGGTAATTATTTTTTATATTAGAATGTGTTCTGCTTTTTTGTTATATATTAATTTTTATTAATAGTTTAATGTTTTGTAACTGCAGTATCATCGTCAAAAAGGACATTTTGAATGTGATTATTATATTCTAGGATTCATGTATGAGATAATCACAACTGGGGAAACTAGTGAATTTGATAAGGTTAGCTGTATTAATTTTTTATATTTTCTGCCATATTATTCTATTTTTTATCTCATATCATTCAATTTTATTATAGAAATTCAATGATTTATAGTCTTATTCCCAATCTGATATGACCCATATTCAATCTATTTTTTTTGAACTATTTGTTAAGCCTGATTAGGATTTGAGGTATGTATATTCAAATATTTATAAATAATATTACATATGGGTTCAAAAAAACTAACTCTTTTGATATAATAGGTGTTTGAACCTACTAATAATCAAATGAATGCTTCAATAATAACCAACAATGATCATGTCGTAAATTTTAGGTATGTTTATTTTAATTATACTTTATTTTGAAAGTGTAATATTCTGGATTTTTTTTAAAATAACTTTCAGTGCCGGTTTTTTTGTTTATTCTTGGTATATAAAAGAATAAATAATCAATCAAACATGTGTTGAGAGGCTATATACTATCCAAGATGACATGAACCCATGTTGTACCTACTACAACTCCATGCCAAATGGATAAAAAGACATTAGAAGCGACCAAGAACAGTCCAAAAGTGCATTAAACATATTACATGGTATCCTTTAAGTCATTGGGTTCTGAGTCAGGTCACAATGATTATGATTGAACATGTACTTGATATCCAAAAGGAATAAATTTCTTTCATTGTACTTGGTATCCATAATGAATTGAATTTTAGGTCTAGCCACAGGAATATCATAGGTACATCATAATCATTGTCTCATGTCAGGTCAACCTCCCTGGTATAATCATATCATGATGGTCTACTTGTTCTAACTACCAAATAATTCTTCCTTAGGTATGGTAATACATTCAATAAGAAATATCATAAAAGGAAGCATAATACATTTCATCATGATATATCTGTAGAAACATACATAAACATGTGATAATTATATAACATGGTAACAATTTACATAAGAATTTTTAGGGAATCAAACATCAAATATGGTCTCATTGGCTACCCATTCACATTAGTTACCATATCAGAAAACGTCTCTCAAGGCCATACACACACACACACCACTATGCATGACATAAAAATCATGGACACATTGGAAACACATATATTTCGATATATTCCAAATCCACTAGAGGTCACAAAGAAAATAACATGCATGAAATGCACTTCATGGCCTCCAATGTATATGATCACCCGAAGTGGTAACAGATTATAGAGGTATCATATTCAACTAGTTTTTGCATCATATCACTCAAATAAAAAGGAAATAAATGATATTTATCTACTTCTTCCCTGATTATTTTTAACATATCACATATTTCAATGAAATTGGAAACATGGTAATTTGGGTATTCTATCACAAAACCCCTAAACATACATCCTAGTATACATCTATTATAAGAAATGTACATACACTCAGCCATCATGGGATATAAACACACACATAAAAGGAAAAAAATCACTAATTTGAAATGAGAAATAAAGTTCTTACATTGGGTATATGCATTATCCATCTCATTATCAACCTACTTTCTATGATCAGCCATCGTTGCACAATTTACCATCAAACCATATTATTCAGCATTAACCACAGATACCTCATTACCTATATCGGTATATTCTTCCAACATTTGATACTAGAATTCATTGAGTTCTATCAAGTTCTTCTATAATGTCTTTATATATGTTTTTATAAGATTTATTGATGCATTAATCTTTAACTGGAATTCATGTAAATTTTTCAGTGACTCAAATGTATTGTCTTTAGTATCAAAGAATATTTGGGTAGTGTGAGAATTTTAAATTTTGGAGTTGTGGGACTTTCAAAGGTCACAAAACTTCTTGAAGAAGTCATTAATTGCAGGTACCTTATTTTAATTATACTTTATAATACAAATCTGTAGATAATTGTTTGATTAAATAGATAAAATAATGTAAGTTATAGATTTTTATTGAATGATAAATATTGTTTGATTGTTGTAAATTGTATTTTTTTATAGGGGTTTTGATTTTATTGGAAGTGTAATTTTTTAATTTTTCTAAAAATAATTAACTTACGACATCAGTTATATTAAAAATTGATGCCAATATTTAAAAAAATGGGTTTACGGTGTCAATTATAGATAAAACTAACTTCGTAAACCCAATCCTCTTTGATTTTCGGCATTGGTTTTAGGTAAAACCGATGCTGAAACCCTTAATCGAATTGATTTTCTCCATCATTTTTTGGATAACTGACGCTGAAACCCTTAATGAATATGATTTTCGGTGTCATTTTTTAGAAAAATGATGCTAAAAATAATATTATTTACAATGATTTTTAGAAGTTGGTTAAAAACCGACATCAAAAATAAAAAAAACTGATGTTAAATCATGTTTTTAAACTAGTGTAGATATAACGTTTTTAAATGAGAGTGTTTATTTTTTCCTCCAACTCCTTAAATTATAATTAAACTAAGATTATATAAAAATATAAATATACTACATATAATGAGATGTTTTTATATTAAGGACTTTAGCAACAACAATATCTATTTCCAACAAATGAGTTATGAAATCGTCATTTGTGTGTACTGTGAACTACCACCTCATGAGCTGATGTCATTAGTTTTTTCATTACCACCACTCATGGCTGGGTATGATGATAGATCTAAAGTATATAAATATTATATTTATAACATAATAATAACTACAGAGTAAATATTTCATATATTTATTTATTAATTTCTATTTAGTGGGGGATACGATAATGTCACTCGTGTGTATAGTGGACTACCGTCTCAAGAAGAGATATGATTCATATTTCACTAATTATTTCCATGGAAGGTGATAAGTATAAATTTAATGTTGATATGTGATACACATGACATTATTATGATATTCATGACATATTTATCATTCAAAAAATATAATATATAATTTTTTTCTTAAATTTTGACTTACTTAATGATGATAACGTCGTTCAGGTATATGTGGACTACCACCTTCACAAAGCAATGTGACTATTGTTTCATCACCACACTTCATGGATGATATTTATATTTATATTTAAATAAATAATATCAAAATTATGATAATTATTGAAAGGTAAAATATTATATAATTCCTTTCCATAATGATCATTGAAATATGGAAACATTACTCATGTGTATGTATGGCCTACCCTCTTCATGATAGTAAGGTACTTTATTTCTCAAAAAAAATTTTCATGATTGGTCATAAAAGTATAATTTATGTATAAATATTATAAATATTTCATTTTTAGTATTATAGATATTATGAAACCATATAATATGCACAATAATTGGAACCTCTTTGATAAATAATTAATGACAAAACAAGGAAACTGACACTCGAAATAATTAAAATAATGAAGGATTATTAACTAATGAGTGATAAGGTTTTATAAAATAATCATATATGATATTATAAATATTAATTTGGATTTAGTTTAATATAATGTAATGTTTAATACCATTATATATGAGTTTAAATCATTTTCAACCAAAATGAAGTGTGAGGTAAGGGACTTAGTCCCAGTTTCCATTCATTGAGGCATATTATAATGTTATATACCTAATTTAGTTTATATGGTGTATATATTTTACCTTTCATATGTAATATCATTATTGATTAATAATTTATGGTGTGTTATATTTTAATTTTAATTATTTACTCCAAATTTATTTGAGTTGAGAATTTCCAGGTAGTAAACGTTATTATACAATCTCACTTTATTTTATGATTGTTAACATTATCTAGAAAAAATCTATTTATAGTGATCATTTTTAATTATAAATTACCTTTCATTTAAATATAAATATTCTTTTATAATAGATATTATTATTTCATAATCTATATAACATTTTTACAAATGGTGTTTTGTTTGAAAGTTATTTGATCAACTATGGAAATATTAATAAATCTTTATCCTTTACTCAATATGGATATTTGATGATAAGGCACACAGCTCATGAATTAAATAGAATATTAGATATATGCGGAATTATTTTTACCTGAATACATGTGTGGGGCCTAGTTATATATATCCCCACTATGCATCGATGGGTCTCATGAGACAAACCATTTTTTCAAATCTGATGGGTTTTACCTAGTAGTTTTAAACTATCTTGAGGATAGATCTTAATGTTAGAGGTATCATTCTCTTGATACATTACATATAAAAATTAATCTTCCCTTCAATAATAATTTAGTTATCTTATTATAACTGATATTTTCTCCATGATATTATCTATAGATTCATTTCATTCTTAGGTTATCGATAAAATGGAATCTATTTTAAGTTATTTACCTTACCATACTAAATATTCCTTATCTTATCATGATAGTAAAAAAATTAAATGGAATGTTTGTTCAGTTATTTACCATTCCATATTTATTTTTATTATTCATTCATGATATATTCCACTGAATTTAACCATTACTGAGAATTTGAACTCACCCTTATTTTTGTTAGTTTTCCTTGGATGTGAAGAAGAATCATTATAATGAGTTATCAAGGTTGAATTTCATTTTACTTTGTTATTTATTATGTATTATTTTCTATTCCCAATGTAAAATGGGTATCATGTATATATGGTTCTCCAAAACTACTAAACTGATCAGTCTGCTGGGTTCTTACCCTTTATATATACGAAAATGTAATAAAGCAAACATTGGATCTGGGTTACCAAGGTTTGGGTCACTATAGTTGGTATCATAGAATGTTTAATAGTATACTTTAAAACAAAATTTAGATAAAAATAGATTAGGGACCATAACCCTATGATAGACTTTGAGGATAACTATATAAGAACAACCTAAATATTTGATAAGGTAGAGATTATGTGGTTTTTTTCTTGCAGTACATCCATGTCTAGATACTACAAATAGAAATGGTTCTAGAATAAATGTACCTCGGAGTAAAAACTCTAAAAATGGAGTATTTTTATTTAACTAGTTTTCAAATGTTTCCTAACAACACACCTTACTACGCACCTGGTTTGATACTCTCTGGAGATATGCTTAGGAAAATTCACATTTTCTTCACGAACCATTATGAAGGGTTGGAATAGACAATGACAATGAATGACTTAGTTTAAACACAAGGTTTGTTGCATTAAAAAAAGGTATCATGATTTAAACATCCTATAAATGATTACATGATTTTCCCACTATGATAATTATTATTTACACAATGATTTTTGTTTTAGTCCATGGGTGGAATATGAATGAATCATATTATCGTTGAATATGAAGGAAAATGTTGTGACATTGAGAAACCAAATGGGATGGTGAATGGAGTGAAAGATTATGGAATTTTTCTTAATTATTTTTTCAAATATATGATTAACACTTTAACCAACTCTTAGAATAACTAAAGAATAGAAGGATGGAGTTTTCCAAGAGCTCGAGTGGTGGAGACCATGGAGAAAAGAATTATTGATTTTATAAATGTCATAAATGTGGGTGGAGACACCTAGGAAAGCGCCTCAATGGGATTATAAAATTATTTATGTTTGGAATGGAAGGGCATAATGAAAATAATTTCTGACAAAAAAGGAAGAGTATGATTGAAGGAAATATGTTTCTTCCTAGGGATCTATTTGTAGTTTGTTGTCCTAACTGTGGAGAGCCTTAGAATTATATGAGTCAATTAACTATCCTAAAGTTTAAAACCTATACCAAGGAAGGCCCTATGTTGAAATGAAATGGTTTATGTATTTACTAGGATTCTATAATTATATTTTAGAAGTATTTTTACCAATGATATTTTGGTTAAAATAATCATAAATCATCTAAGGATTGTGTTAATTATAAAATCATATATATATATATATATATTCATTTTCTTAATGGTTATGGATACCATCATGGTTTTATGAGTTTAAGATTAATCATAAATTCAAATTATTAAAAACCCCTTTTTTGGTTTTATGTGATTGGAGTCTACTAAGATCAAGGATATATTGATAGATATTTATGATAATACAACACATTGGTTTAATATGTTTTTGTAAGAAAGTCATTTAAGGGATAATTCTCTTATATTTTGTGTGAATATGTTCAATGTTATTTTTAATATTTAGGTTTTATATTATATTTATGTTGAATTAATTATGGGTCATTAAAATTTGGGAATGTTATAGGATCTATATTAATATAGTTTTTGAAAAAGGACCACCCAGATATTAGATGACAATCCATCGCATGTGTAAAGGTCGGAGGTAATGAACCCATGACTAATGAATGATAAGGGTTTAGAAACTACCACTGACCTACCATATGTCCAGGTTAATATGTCATTGTTTTTTATTAAACAATTTTATGGATAAATATTTATGTAGAACCAGTGGTGTCACTGTTGAGTTTTTCATATTAATTTATTATATTGGTTAAATTTTTCTAACACATTGGTTTTGGAAAATAGTTAGAGACATATAGAAAGACTTATAACTCTTTATGGATATTATGATCCATTAAAATGGAATTTTAGTGCATCAGGAATAAATGATTCATTTTTGAAAATTAATTTCTACGAGAAAGAGATGAATTGGAAATTGATCGAAGAAGAACCAAATGATGAGATTATTATTATGAAATAAAAACATATTAAGTTAGTATATTTTATAATATTCTTGGATAATAAATATAGCGACCTAGAATTTTCTTACATTACAATTAAATCATTTCAAATATAAACAACATAATAGTATTACACAAATAGGATCCAAAGGCTTAGTGTCTTGGGAAAAGTAGGACCACACATAACAAATACAACATCTAGCATAAACATTTATTTAATTTTTTCTTCTCTAGCTTCTTATTGGCACTTGTCCTCTCCTTAGTACATGTAGCCACCTGAGGATATACATAAAAAGGGGTGAGCTAGAAGCCCAGTAATAGGATTGATAAGAACAGTATATCATGGGGTGAGCATAATTATAACATAGGAAAAATATCATGAACATTAGAGGAGCATAAATAAAATACTTGAAATGTGGCAAAGCATAAAAATGAAACATCATGTCTTAGTGGTTAACTACCACACATACTTGTGAACCATGCTATCATATTGTTCACACATCATTTCACATTTACTCATGAGATTCATCACTTTACCCAATGCATTGGAGCACTGTATAATTTCGGGCGCACCCGTCACTTTGAAACATTCATAATTACGCTATATAATTCGGGGTGCACCCGTCACATCATAACATTACCATTTATCATGAATGCCACAATGAACATATAACATAAATGAACATAACTAAACCATTAAAAGTAATGGGTTTCATCTCATAATAAAACATTCATAAACTTTGGGTTCCCAAAAGAAAGAGGGAACAACATACTTGATACAAGAACCATCAACCTCGAATGAGAGGTAAAAGTTGAGTTCTTAAGAGAAGAGTTCTTTCAGAAAACATTTGGATTGACATAAACTTCATTATAAAAAATTTATATACTATAAGAGTAAATTCAATGATGAACAAATTATCTTTAAGTAGTAAACATATCAAAATGGAGTGAAAGAGATAGAACCTGAAGGATGAAAGTTGGGTTCGAGAATTTCCCCTTACCTTGTACCCGAATGCTTCCTTCTCTTTAATGTCCTATATAATGAAATTATATTCATTAATTAGAAATAAAAAACCATGTTTACATTGATAGGGTTCATTCTGGTTTTATTATGTCATTTTATGTTCCTTTGGATGACTTATAGAGTTTAAAAACATTGTTTTGGGGATGTTTGTTTTTATGGTTTTTCTTGGGTGGTTCACTTGTATTCATAAATTGAAGTTCGAGTAGAACATGGGTAAACATCCAGAAATTATATTACATGTCATTAATGATATTACATGAGTTTTAGTGATCTTATAATGAATTATATTAGATCCATGTGGATGAATCATTAGATAATAATTAAATGATGGTTGTTTGGGTAAATTTGGGCGGTTTTTGGATCACAACGAACTTGTTTTAACTTATCACTTAGTAATATGACCATAGGTTATTTCAAGAACTTTAAATAGTAAATAAAACATATAAAATATTCTGGTTCAACCATAAATATGGTTTCATGACCAGATATGAAGGTAGAAATGGAAGAAGAAAGCATGTCGTTCTTGAACGTGATAAATTAACACCTCACAAACAACGTTCTCTTTAATAAAATAAAAGGAAGAGGGAAAGGGTTTGGATGATATAATTTCCTATTAGAATCATAAAATTACATTATATGTATAATACTGGATTTTTAGTACAATTTTGATGAATATAGGTGGGGAGATATCAAGAAATTAACTTGAACTTGAAAGGAAATTAAAGAAGAAGATGGAGGGAAATTACCTCTTGAATCCTTCTCTTGAGAACCTCCTTAAGGGCCTAAGCTTGGTCTTTTTATGAGACCAGAAGCTCTTGGATGTGGTGGGAGGGGATAGGGAAGGTGTTTGGTCACATTTTAGATAAGGTTTGGAGCTTGAGAGATGTGGGGAAATGAGGGTGTGAAGGGTGGCTTTTATAGTGGAGGGGAGAGGGGTTTCCTTAATATAAAATTCACTAGTTTATTATTTCCCCACAAGACAAGGAATAGTGAGTATTGAATGAACAATAATATTAATTTTATAATTTAATCCCTAAAAAAGTGATCTTACATCAGCAGAACATCATGCATGACCCTATAATTAGCTTATTTAGCTTATTTTGTAAATTACAGTATTTCACTATTCATAAAAATTCAAGTATCTCAAAAAAATCCCAAAAATTTACCCCAACCATTTTTTGACATTTAGAATCCAAAAATTAAGTCCATTTTCCAAAAATAATTTTCTAATTATTATTATTTTAAAATTTAATTAAAATCATAATTTACTTAAAAAACAATTTTTAAGATTAAAACTGATTTTATAGTGCTTTCAAAAATTACGTAGGGTCTTATAAAATTATCGAAAATATATAATACATCGATTAAATAATTTATGAATACATTTTAGGGAAATTAATATTCTTTTAAATTAATTAATTAATTATAATTATTTATTTATGACGTACAAAATACCAAAACCTTTACTAAGGTCAAATTATCACTTTCTAAGATGTCTAAATTTTATTTTATTATTCATAGATAATGTTACACTTATGTTGGATGATTTATGATTCATAAGGGTCATATTACTATTCATAAGGGTATGTTACTATTCCTAAGGGTACGTTACTATTCACCAAAAATTATTTTTGTTTCATTAGACTCCAAAAATCATCTTGAACACAACCGTGTATGTCGGATTTTCAAAATTACAGACATAGGAGTGACAAACTTATGTTTAAAGGTAACTTATCACTTAGTAGTTCATTATTTTGTGTTTTTATGGCATAAATATAAGAAGGGAATTTTCCATTGAAAAACATTGGGTCGTTACAATAAATAATCCCTCAAATTTCCAAAACGGACCTGAAAACAAATATTATATCTTATTACATTCGTATCCGACTAACTAGATTTCCTTTTAAACCATCACATACCAATCCATTTTTTTAATTTAATGAATCCATTTTAAATGATAATGGTGAACTCAAACAAAAAAATGAAAAAAGAAGGCTAGAAAAGGAGCCCATCCCAAGACCATACCTACCCAAAAGCATTCAATGGACATCAGTCCCTGTCACCCATCCCATTGTCACCCTACATTGAACCCTCTTCACCCATCCCACCACCGAGACTTGAGACTGTAACTTTTACATCCTAGACCAACATCACTCTGGAAGCTGGGTAGCCAGAGTGCCAGATCCAGGCATGAGGTAGAAGCCCTGTGACATAAGGTAATGAACTGGAGCTCTCTTAGTATTTGATCATTGGAAAACACCACCATCACTAAAACCTAAGAAACCATCACCAGAGAACACTTCTTTCATAACACCACTGATGCACTGGATGAATCACCAATATGTTTTTACCTAACTTCAAGACACACAACCACAAAATCATTTTTAGAGACCCCAGACACTATTAAGGCATAATACCACTACGAACCGCAATACCAAGGTTCATCCATAACCAGAAACCTCAAGAGGAGGACCCTCGTTACAGGAACAAACAACACCATCCCAAATCAACATGGAAACCTTCGAACATGACTAGTGTGGGGTCATTCATGGAGGAACAATGTAAAAGGGAAAATGGAGTAATATCAATGGATGAAACCAATTATGGTAAAGAAATAAAAGAAAAACACAAAGGTCAGACCACACCAAGGAAGATCCATGAGAAAACCTAACTTTATAAACCCTTAGAAACTGTTGAAGGAGTGTGAATGATGGTGGAGGCGTCATCAACAGGGATCTAAATAGTAAACCAAGGGAACATTGAACTAAGATGCAGAGCTGCACTGGTGAATAATACTAGACCTAAAATAGAAACCTAAATATTGTGGAACAAATGGGAAGAATCGTGAAGATGAATGGAAAGGGGACACTACTAGAACCAAACATTCCTCAGGCCTCCATCTACATTTGTGTACTGGCCTGAGAAATAGATAACAACCCTACCACATTCCGAATCCAAATAAACCAACCATATGAGGACCCAATGGAGACCATCGAGCAAAAACGGGACCTCATCCATAGAACCCTCAACATAAAGGTTTCGTTACTTCTTAATAGCCAAGAGGAGTCGCATAGGGACGGTGAAGCTGATTCAAGCAATGAGAGTAATATAACCCTAATGGGAGGAAAATCTAAGAGCGATGTTTTCACTACCTACAGGACCATTAATATTTTTCATGGTTTTACCTTTAAATCATCATTGATTTATGGTTTTTAGGTCCTTAACTTTCCATTTATTATTTACTTTGTTTTGATCAAAGACTTATATCACTCTCTATACTTATTTATAATTTTCCTTTATATCCATATCTTCACTTGACATCAATTTTATCTTGTTTAGAAGCCCAGATATGGGTAATTTCATAAAACCAAGAGTTTTAGAACAATTATAACATAAGTTCTAAAATATCAAACATGCATTTCTAATTTGACCAAAATATTTTCTAAATGTATATTTTCACAAATTAAATTAATTTTTAGTCAGTAAATGTTTCTCATAAATTTTTATGTCCTACTCATATCCTAAATATCTCATAAAATTCATGGTATTTATAAAAACGGTAATTTGTACTATTCACCTAGAAATCAATATTTTCTAAAAAATCCAAAAATTTGATTCAAATATAATATTTTAATTCTATACCCAAAAAATATTGATCATTATTTCAAATTAAAATTATAATATTTAGAAATCTAACTTTTAATTTAAAACATATAATATAATGAAAAACATTTTTTATAGGAAAAGCATTTTCAAAATTTAATTTTTCTTATTCCTATTTCCTATAAATTACTAATTAAATTTGTGTTAATTTATAAATCATATAAACAATATATTTTTTCATAATTATTCATAATATTTTTTTTGTTAAAATAAAAATTCCTAGCCCAGAAAAGGGTTTTTTTTTGTAAAATTCATTATCAACGATAAAATGATTTTATTACTCATTTAGCTATAATAATTAAATTTTATCAATGAATTAGTTCTAAAAATGACCTTTTAATTATAAATTTATTTCCTCCTTTAGTTATATATATTTATACCATCTCATTCAATGGTTTCATTATAAATTTTATAAATACTATTTATAATTTTATCTTAAAAATATATCATGGTTCATTTTGGTTTTGTAATTCATTTTAGATATGTTATTCAATAAAATATTTAATGTAAAAAATATTAAAATATTGGGTTTATAAATGAAACCATTATGTGGTATCAGAGTGATCATGTTAAGATTTATAATTATAAATTAATTGTTTATTATTATATGCATTTTATGTTAGTTTTTCATTTCCTAATATTTATTATTTAGAATGTTGATATTTTTTTTAATTCTTTTTCATTCTCACTCTTATAACCAAAAAATATTAAAAACATCTTTTAAACTACTAAATAACAAATTTTGTGGTGTCTATAATTATGTTTGGATATCGCGGGACTACAAGTTGTATATCCCACATGTACACATTGGGTACCCATGTTCAATTCACTAGGAATAACCTCAAATATTATTCAGAGTTCCTTGCATTGAATCATACACTGATCCATTAAAACATTTAATGATGACTTGACTAGGATGGAATATTTTTTTATGAATTTTATTTCATGTAATTCGATTACAATTCATTTATTCCACATGTTATCACAATGGAAGACATGTTTTCAAAGACTCATTGTGAATTAATAAATGATGTGTATAACTAAAAATCACAAGAATCAGAGGCCACACAACATGTGAACCCCAAACAAGTTTTTTACCTCATTAGTTTCTATGACCGACATGCATACCCATTCCCAGGGAATGTGTCACAAATAGATGGTGAAGAGACATACATGGTGTGTAGCTGGCATATACATGTCTTGTATCATAATCATTTATGAGGAAAACATAAAATTAATTCATTACCCTGTTAAACATTAACAAAAAAATACATGTTCCATTTATTCACATTACATGTCATATATTATGTTATATATATTTATATATATATATATATATATTAAATTCTTAATTAATTTCTATTTAATTTTCAAAAATTCACATCTTTTAATTTTCCAACACATCATATACTCCACATGAATTAAATGTATACATGTCATATAATAAAACACCTTTATGTGTTTCATTTACTGATAGTAAACACCGTGTAAATACATGATAGATCACGCAAGCTATATGTCATGTGACTTCATAATACACAACAAGGACCATGTACGATAGTTATGGTAGAAACATTACATATTGACTCTATGTTCACACTGTGAATATATTTAATTTTAAATAAAATCAATAGATTTAGTTTGTTTAAAATTATAATTGTTTGGAATCTTAAGGACTTCTTGGATTGAAATTAAGAAAATAAATTGCTAAATTAATAAATATATTTAATTAATTCATGTGTCTTTTTCTTAAATATGAATGATTAAAATTAATTCTAATTTATTAAATACTAATTTAGTGCATGTGTGGGTGATCATGAGTTTCAACAACCTATGTCTAATTTGGATTTATTTTAATTAATTATTACATCAGTTATTTCAATTATTATTTTTAAATTAAAATGATGGCATATAATTCATCCCCTATTTTTATGTAAGGACTTTTGTGTCGGTGGTTTCTTTTAGATAACCCCTTAACTATTCCATTGGTCCCCTCGCCTTGTTGAGAGAAATGTATATTTAATGGTTGGAATCTTAGGTAATTAGAGGTAGTTCAAGACATATCCTTGATGAAATAAATATAGTAGATACACATGACATAGGTGGAAAAGTTCAACTCAAGCCAAGAATAGATCATAGTGTTTTTTCCATGGGTTTAATGTTTGGTTTTTTCTCCACTTAGTAAAAAAACTCAGATAAATCTCATGATATTATAACTTGTTTTATTGAATCTTATGAATGGTGATTTATTTTATAAATGTTGTATCATGATCACATAAATAAATTGATTTAATAACAATCATGCTCGGAATGAATAAAATAAATGTTTATATGGAATTATTTTATCAAAAAATGTTTAGTCAAATGAGTAAAATCCAATTAATATTAATAATAAATGTAAATATATAAAATAAGATACATTTTTTACAATAAAAATACATTTACTAAATATTAATTCATACTACACCTTCCATTACATGGTATATAAGGAAACCATAGAGCTTAGTATTAATCTGACACTCTTCCAGACACTTACTTTTATTGGGGAGTTATTTTGAAGGTTTTGGGTTGAATTAACCAACTAGGAATCAAAAAATGTATCCCTCTTAAGATTTTATGTTCATTGGAGGTAACTATTGAGGAAATTCAAATATGTATTTTTTTTCATTAGAGAGTCCACTGAACGGGTCAAGGATCAATGATTTAGTAGTTGAAAGGAATTCCAAACAAAATTCATTTGAGTAATTAAGAAATAATTTTACTATAATATGAGAAGTTATATAATGATCCTTGAAACTATATATTCCATACATTGAGACATTGTGATCCCTACGGTGAGGGCTATCAAGATATCAAAAAATATTAGGATACGAATAGAAACAAATTTTATTTCTTATCACATATTCTAATAATCAATTGATAAAATAAAAATATTATTTAAAATGATAGGTACATTGAACAACATTTCCTTGTGGTCCATAATAAATAATGACTATATTGTAATTGTTAGTAACATCCAGGAATGGTATAGGACTTTGTACATTTTATTGTACCATGAAAATATAATCTTTATATAAGAGACATGATATTCTTATCTGTATACTATGGAGGTGAGTGGGTAAGTGTTTTCCATCTATGAAAAACATCTAAAATATGCATTATATATTTATAGATTTATACTATAATCCATGATTGGTGGTCCAATTAAGTCACATGGTAACATGGATACCTATATCATGCTCAATCATCCCCATGATCTTTATCATGAGAGAGCTTAATTATAATTTTTGTAGATATATAATACAATTTTATTGAGTAAAAAAGGATATGGTTTTCCAATTTAGCCTCACATAGTCAAATATATAAGTTATATTGTGCTTCTAGAGGTTATAGGGTTTAAACTGCCTGAATAATTACACACGGATCTCATTCTTGTTTCCATGCCTTATAAATTCTATATCTTTTATATAAATTTAAATATTAAAAACAGTGATATGTATCTTTCAAATATCCTCACTCAACTTCATCAAGTTTATAAGGACATGATGTGTGAAAATCCTTCTATACTTATGGTTTATAAGAGTAAATTCAAGGTGAAAAAATCCAAGATTAACTCCATGTCCACATCTTCTTCACAACCACATTCAAATCAGAGGAATCTCAAGGATCAAGAAATAAATCTATATTTTGTCTAGTTTTCTATTGGTAAGAAGAACCATTGTAAGTATAATTTAAACACTATAATGAAACAAGAGTAATATTCAATTGTGTTTTTCATTGAGTATAATCCATATACCTGTTAAAATTAACTATTAGATTAATCTTGGAGTTCTCACATTTATATCCAATTATAGAAACTAAGTAGATTTATAATAGTTTCACATGGTGAGGTGGATCTATAACCCACTAAAAATCCAAGCTAACTGTATTATCTATTTTAGACCACAAACTCACATTACTAACTAGATTGGTTTTCATTTTAAAACCATATTATTATGTGTCATTAGTTACCAAACATATTATTTCTATGTATATAATTTATATATATGGTTTTGTTTAAAAATTATGAAACTAAAGTTTATTATTTTACAAATAAATCATTTTTTATGGTATGTAACATTAAAATAACGCTCTTTATGTGTTGGAATACATGTACCAAGTAATGGAAATCAATAAGGAATTATGTTCACATAACAAATGTCACACCTAACTATGGTATAACCACTTAGGTTATGTAAAAAAAATTATTGAACAAATTATACCGAGATAGAAATTTATATTATTTTAAACTAAAACTATTTCAAATATTTCATTATTGTTTTCATGGAGATATAACATATGATTCATTAAGTATAAAATATTAATAATCTAAAGATATTATTTAATTGGTTTATTCTATGTTTGGAGACCTTTTCTAGTTGAAGCGATGAGTGGGTACCAATACTTTATATATTTTACCAATGACTTTAGTGGATATAGATATATATACCTAAAGAGATGTAATATGGATTTCATTAAGAAATTCAAGGAATATAATAATTAATTCATGAATCTAATTTTTATGAAAATAATGAATCTCCACTCCAATCATGGTGGATAATATCATAAAAATATTCATTTTCTTTATATAGAAGTTTGGGATTTTATCTCTATTCAATCCTCCTTACACAACATAATAGAATGGTATAAGTTAAAGGAGAAATTTCATATTTCTAGACATTGTGCGATCAATAATGAGTCATGAAAGTCTTCAATTATGCTTTTGGTGATATTCATTATTGACAGAGACATACACACTATACCAAGTGCCAAAGAAGTGATAAATAGAATCCTATAAGAACATTTCTCTGTAAAAAATTATATTGTCTAACATAAGTACACAGTGATGAGAAGAATTTGTTAAGGCCTATTCAAGTAACAAAACTGCACCCTATTGTACAATGTGTGTCATTATTGGATACCTCATGGAAACAAGTGGATATTACATATACAACCCCTCGGATGAAAGTGTAATAAGGGAAAGACTCTCCATTTTTCTAAGAGGGTGAAAATATATAAAATAAACTATAGGAGAGATATTGGATTTTATTAAATCAAGGATAAAGATACATAAGAGTTATCATAAGAAAACATTATACAAATCCCATGGAATTTTATATTCCATAAATATAAATACTGAGTAGTAGTAAAAGAGATGTTAAAGAATCTGAAAGATATGGTTTTATAGTCACCAAGGATAGTGAATCAATATTTATTGATAATAATGATCTTATAACCTAAAACAAATCTGTATATTGAATGGATGCTACCAAATGTATATAATCCATGAATTCTAATATGGATTCTATGTACCAAAAAAAATTATGGATTTTTGTATATTCTCTAATGGATATAGTTTTCATTGGTTTCAAATGGGTATTAAAGAATAAACTGTAAAAGGATATACAATTGGTAATTATAAAGCTTAAATGGATACAAAAGGGTTTAAACAGTGTTAATGAATAGGATATAAAGAATAAATATGTCCATTTTCTATATTAAATTATATCATAATTATACTTTCCATAGAAGCATACCAAGACTACATGATTTTGTAAATTGGTCTCAAAACATGTTTCCATTATAGGAACCATCATTAAGATCTCTCATTAACATAACATAAAGTGTACATTACTCCAAATAATTACCAAAAAGTATGAATTTTAAAAAGATTCATTTATGGATTAAATAAATAATCACCGTCATGGACATTCAATTTTATAAATCTATTAAAAAACAATTATTCATAATGAATAAATGTGATCCTTTTTTCTAACATAGGATTAGTGGGAGTGTAATTATTTTCTTGATAGTGAATGTTGATTACATTCTATTTATAAGAAATGAGATATCATTCTAACAACATTTTATGACTTGGTTAAACACATAAATATATAGAAAAGACACTGGTGGCATGACATATAATCTAGGGATGAAGATCTATCATGATTGATCCAAGAGAATACTTGGAATAAGTCAAGGTATATTAAATGAAAAGAATACCAAAGATATTTAGTATAGAACAATCCAATAGAGTATTATTTCTAATCTCATATGGAATTCAATGTTTTATGAAATTGTGTCCTTAGACACTTAGGGAATGTAAGAGGATGAAAATTAACCCATAAGTATATGTGACATGTTCAATCATGTGTGTTATATTATATACTAGGCTCGATGAAATCTACACCTTACGTGTGGTGGGAATATATTTAGCTGGTTCATGAGACCTCCAATGGATGGAAATCATGACTATACAAAAGTTCATTAGAAAAAATAAGGACATGTTCTTGGTATATAGAAGAGAAAAGGAACCAGTCATTAGAATTTATATAAATTCTAGTGTCAAAATAGATAAATAAAATATGAAATAGAAATTTGGATGCATATTCTATCTCACTGGAAGTGATCTGAGATGGAAGAGCTCTTAAAATGTCATGGTCATATATTCTACAGTGGAATCCAGGTTTATTGAGGGTTCTTATGTAGGTACAGTAGTGGTTTGGATGTGAATCATCATCAAATATCTTGACATGGAGACCAGTATTAAAGATCTTATCACACTATTTTGTGATAATACAATAATTTTGTCTCTTTAAATGAATCCAATTTCACATCTATTGATAATCCACATACACTAAAAATATTATCTCTTAAGGGATTATTCTTATATATGTGACATATTAGTGAAATTAGTTTTTACAAAATACAATATGGTCTACCCTTTGACTAAATCCATATATCATAAGAATCATGAAAAACATATCAGAGCTACTAGATAAAAATATTAAAGAATTTTTCTCTAGACCAAGTGGTATTATGTTGTAGTTTGTGTAATAGAACTAACTTCATGGTCCTTCATGTTACATGTTCATTCAAATAGTTTAATAATAATTAATCTCTTGTCACATATTTATTTTTATTCTATATAAATTTAATTTTATAATATTTTGGAATATATTTCACATTTAAAATATCATAGTTGTTCCCCACTATGATGAGAACCTAGATAAGATATAACTATGTTCTTAATATATACATATATATGTGTGTGTGTGTGTGTGAATATATATATCTTATATTCATATGAGATCATCTAAGAGGACATAGATGAAGAAGACTATTAGGTTCAAGTACTTTTATATAGATAAGGATTCATCTCATGAATTTTTCACTTGGTAATATCCATGATAAGAGAATATGAGGACAAACCAACCACTAGGAATTCTGCATGTTTATATGTTGTTGGATATTATTATTTTTTAGTGTTTGAAATGATCATTAGACCATATGATTATAATTAATACATTTCATGATTCATGTAATTTGATGTAATGACCAAAACGTGATTCCATATGTTCACAGAAAGTAGGTAAATTGGGTGTGTCATGATGAAACCAAGTGGGCCACATACTTAGTGTTTCTATTGACCTCAATTAAATTATATTTTATATTAATTATTGGGATAAATATTATTCTCCATGTCATGGAATGATTTTTATTCATAATATATTGATGGTAAATATCTAATAATCATATTTATGGATGAGTTAAATATTAAAATATATATGTATTCCAAATATCGTGAATATAATAAATATTTATTTATTTATCAAATGAATAATATTTATTATTTAAGGTTTAGTAAATACAGATGAAGTTCGAACCAAGCTATCATGTCTAGTATAGATAATGTATTAAATTTCATCTAAATAAATAATAATTTATTAATTTAATGTAATTATATTGATTTAATCTATGAATTTAAATTATTCTAAGTAAATATTATTATTATTATTATTATTATTATTTTAACATGGAGTTTTCTAGAGATTGAGATAATAATATAGGTAATTTGTGTAATTATTTATTCTCTAACCTAATTATATAATACTTTGTTATACCATTTCCTAGGGTTATATTTTATTTCACATAATAATACTTATAGATATTCACTCCAACCTACAGTGTAACTTCTTTGAAACTACCTCCCAGAATTATAGATTCCACCTTCCACCTCCTCTTAAGAATTAGAGTGAAATAATCAATAATTATACCATGAAGGGTTGTTTAGTGATCAAATCCAATGATGAAACATGATCGATACCATTTCATTATCATACAAAGTACCATCATCAACACTTCAAAATCAATGGATCACATGTGGTTTACTACTAAAGTAATTTTTCTTTGGATCCTTTTGATAAATCAATTCTATAATTGAGAAGAGGTTCGTAGGATCAAAACTTTATTCAAAAATAATAATTCTCAAGACCAAGGTAATTTTTAATTAAATTATTTATGAATTTAATATTAATATATCATCTATCTTGATCCCATAATTCGATTCCCAGTTTTATCAAATTTAATTTAATGTTCATGAAATTTATCAACTTGTACGTTTCATATAATTTATTAAAACTTATAAAAGTCAAGTTGTGTATACCCAAAAGGTTTTTCTATTGAATCTAGATCCTTTATCCCAAAATGATGTTTTATAGTGGGTTTATTTTATAAAATTTTATATTTACATAAATAAGTCTGTATGTTGTTTTTATATAATAAATACTTCTATATAAATCAAGAAATAATTGTATAATTTTGGTAAACTAAAATTAATGGAATCTTAAGCATGTATTTCCCTCATAGATTATTTTTTTGGGGAGTTCCATAGTTTTTATTTTGGTTCTTTTTTTGTATTTAGATAGTTATAAGAATGACCATACATCATATGGAATTGATTTCCCATTAAAATTTTAATGTTTATTTTCTTTTAGGAGACATGCATCAGAATCATGATGGATGATTTATGGATGTATTATAAGGAATGATATCATTTCCATTTTTAATATTTTAATTTAATATTTTTTATGGTCATGGATGTGATATTTGTGAATTTTGGATCATGTGTGTATGATTTGAGAGTTTTGAAATATAAATAGAATGTATTTTTATTATATGAGTTAAGCTATGTTTTGTGAAATATATAGGTGATATGATCATAGTTCAGTTATTTTCATATTAGAATTGGTCCTTCATAGTGACATGTGATGAATCCCAGAGATATGAATCTTAGATTTTATGGGATTTAATGGCTCCCTAAAACCAACTACCCATGTAATTTTGATTACATTATATATTCATATTTTCTGAATATCATATAATTTCATATCACATACTAATTTTTATTCTTTTTGATAGTGTGTGTGATGATTTCTTATGGATAATTTATATGAAAAAAAGTATATAGAAGTTATGAGATATGATGAGATACTCTAGATGTTATGATAGTATTACTTAAATTAAAGTTCTATTGATGGATGATATGGTCTGATGGTATAGAAATGATACAAGATATTAAGGGTAAGAAGCTCAAAAGACATATAGATACCTTATCATGATGTTTTACCTTATTAATCTTCAAGAAGGGAGTTTATGAGAGTGGATCCACCCAAAAGAATTCCAAATGATTCATGTTTCATTGGATATTCCTATCTGTGGAACTATGTAATGAACTTTTGAATCTAATAATATTATTGATGTATTTTATGACTCAAGTGATTAGATGTATTTTTTAAATAGTTGTGATAACAATTCATGGTTAATTTGGATACATTGATTGTATCCATAGTGATATAAAATTAATTAATTATGTGAGAGAGGATCAGTCCCTTTTCTTAGAAGTGAATATATCAGACACTTTGATGGAGTAACATAGACATATTAAGCTTGTGTACGTGGAGGTTTTAAGAACCCATATCTTCTTTTCAAGTATGGGATTTCTTTTTTGGTTGTTTTTTTGAGAAAAATATGAGTTTCTATAAATTTCAGGAGTACATGCTATATACTTATAAGTACAGGCTGTGTACCCGGTTGCCACGGGTGACCATGTACTAGCCATGTAACGGCTGAGTACATGGCCATGTGGGGTGACCTAGAGTCCACCTAAAGTGGAGGTCAGTTAAGGCATGTACACACCGTGTACTTTTAAAGAACACGCAGTGTATTTTTTTTTATTTCATTAAACGGACCAAGGTAATGTCTAATCGATAGAACACCCTTCTTCTCGACATGTCCCATGCAAGAGCATCCATAGCCAGTGATTCTTCTCTGAGCCCCCAACTCACCATCTATTCTTCGAATCGATCATCATCGATTACATTGGAATCTCTATGGTAAGCTCTTCTTTCTTCTAGAGCCTCATTTACTGATTTCTCCTCTTTCACGAGATATCCTCAGTGGAACTTTTTTAGAATTTTTGTAGATCTATGGCATTCTAGGGTGATTCAAGGCCTAAGGATCACGTATATTAATTGTGCAACACCGAGGTAGGTGGTCTGTGCCTTTCCGTAGTTATTATTTGAGTTATATGTGCAAAAGTTATCAATACCCTTGTTTGGGGTATTGTGTGTTTATGGTTATTAGCCATGTTATTGTCTACTATGACTTGTGTGCTTGATTATAGTATTCATACTTTTAAATAGGGTTATTTACCTTGCTATGGATGTTTTGCCCATGTTTTCTTGATTCTGACCATTTGGTCTAGCTTTTCCTATTAGGATGATTTGTTTTCCATGCCTAGTATTGATAGGATGGAGTGAATTTATCTAACATGTGGTGAGATACTGTAGACTATTTATCCAATTATTTCTTGAGGTTTACTTTGGCTTCCTCATGTCATTTGTGTATGATTGATTTACACAGGGCTGTGGGAACCTGGTGTAGTGGACCATAGAGAGAATGAATGCTGAGGGCTTCTCCAGAGTGTTTGTTTACTTTCATGTTGCGAGACCATAGGGGGATGGAACTTTTGCTCCATCAGAGTGTCTGTAGTTTCCTCATTATGAGACCACAGAGGGAATTGGATGTTGTGTTCTTCCCCATAGTGTCTATAGTTATTGATACGAGACCACAGAGGGAATTGACATTGAGAGCTTCCTCAGACAGTCTGTTTGAAATCTAAACCAGAGGGGATAGACCATGATTACTTCCCAAATGGTCGGTTATGTTTGATTAGTTAAACTAGAAGGGTTATTCCATTAGTACTACCTAGAGGGTTACATGTTTTGATAGTTTCTTACTTGATATATGAAATTGAATGAAATTGAAAATGTGGGATTGTTTACTTTTGAGTACTTCCTTATTTACTTATTCATTTTAATTATTGCCTGCCATATATATTCGCTAACTATTAGGAACGGATCTTTGGGTGGTTTCCTACTGGGATTCGTCTCACACTCTGTTTAGGTCATGCTTTTGGGACAAAATAGATTATATTGTTTCAGGTCTAGATAATGGAAAGAACCCTTCTACTTCCAGTACTTGATTGTTTTGGTGCTGGAGAGCATGGGATCAAGCTGAGGCTTGCGATGCTATTGGGTTTTATTTGCCTTTATTTTGTACTTTGGTTTAGTATTTTATTCCAACATTGTGACTTCTTTGGCTATTTTCCTAGACATATGTTGCATGCATCATTTATATATGTGCTCTAGTTATTTATTTCTTTCAGTCTTATGATGTTTACTGTTGTATTGTATTATTATTGCTTTTTCTATTGTTATCTATTTATTTCTACTGCATTACTCTGCCAATGAGGGCATAGTTTCTCATTATCACACCCAAGTCCCTCACTGCTAGTCGGAAGCCTCTGGTATTTGTGGAAATGCGCTTGAGGACATGTGACCAACCAGGTATAGGGCACCTCTGGCTTTCGGAACTAGGAAATTAAAATGTGGTATCAGAGGTTCTTTTCTTCTTTATGTAGTTTTTGGAGCCTATAGTCAGGTATAGGATGGAATAGGTACTTGGTAATAATTTTTTCCTGGGAGTAGCTAACCAATGTATAGGGAAAAGCCAATTTACCTCATTTATTGCAATTTTTCTAGTTTTGAAATTATTACAGTTGATTTGATTTCACCATTGGGTGATTCACATGTTTGGCACTGTTATCATTGATATTATTAAGGTTCTATTTCTGTTTCAACCCGATGAGATAAGGGTATGTTATCTCATGCATCATATAGGCTTTTGATATAAATCACATTTCATGCATTTTTTTCATGCCATTTAGGGTGTATTACCAATTTCATGTTGTTGTGATATATGTTGTGCTAAGTATGCATGTTGTTGTGATATATTCCTTGATAGAATACCTACTATCTGATAGGGTATTGAGTTGTGAAATGTTTAGTTTGAATGAGCACCAAACTTTGGTTCTTGAGGTGTTATGAGCCCTCATGGATCAGAATTTGGTGGATCATTGCCTTGACATTACTTTTTTATAACATGTATTAGATTCCAAGCTTTGATTCGCGGGAAGTATGGGTCCTCGCATATTGGAATTCGGCACTTAAATGTTCCTTTCAGTGTTTTTATGGGTTCTGAAGTAGTTTAAGAGGCTTACTATCTAGAAAAACCTAGAATACATGGAATTTAATGATAAATAAACTCCATGTATCCTTCTATTCAGGAAGGAACTACTTTTTTAAGTACACACTGTGTACTGTATATACACATTGTGTAGTCTCTAATTGTGTCACTCGTTGTGTGGGAAGAGACACGGGGTTGTAAGATCTTTGGTGGGACACACTTTATACTGGATGTACACGTTGTGTTATAGAGACTATGAATCTTTCCATGTGACTAATGACACTGGTGGATGAAAAATTAGGAAGTACACATCGTGTGCCTATTGAACATGTCGTGTAGAGTCATCCGTGTAACCGGCCGTGTGAATAACAACACAGGTTGGTGAAGTTCTTTCTAGTACACTCCATGTATGGCACAAACATGCCATGTATTCTTGTGCTAGGGTAATTGTGTGGGTTAGTCGTGCATAAGAAATCGGTCAGGGGAACACGATTCAAGTACATGCCATGTCTTGGAAGAGCACGTCGTGTGTATGGGGTGTTACACGACCATGGTTGGTAGGAGTACACACCCATGTCAAGGCTTAAGGGAACACACTATTTAGGGTTTATACATGTTGTGTATTCATGTTTTAAAAAACTTGAATTATTTCTTTCTCTTGTTCCCTTCTTGAACTTCTAAGTTTTAGTCCCTGATAATCTTGATCTTAGGTGTGCGCTTGACCTTACAGAGTCATGCCACTGAGATATCCTCTGGTTTTACACCAGTTACAGGCCAGTGATCAGACATCGGATATGGATGATCATGGACTACCAGAAGATCCTCCTATAGTGCCATTCTTGACACCATATGTTATTCTAGATATAGGTGTTGATGCATAGTTTTAAGAGGGATTCATGAGGTTCATGCAGACCTTTTGAGGAGTACCGTATCCTGCCCCTTCTATGGCAGAGCTGACACGGGTTTTCCAACAGCAGCATCCTCCTACCTTCACAGGGGACAGAGGACCTCAGGCTATAGAGTCATGGTTAGAATTCATGCTAGAGCATAGTGTGAATCTCGCTACACACATGATTCAGGTTTACTCCAAGAGATGGTGGGATGTGATCTCACAGGAGAGACGCGACTAGGTTATGGCTTGGGATGAGTTCCAATATTCCTTCTATGACTAATTTCTACTCAAACACTTTGAGGGACGATTGAGATCAAGATTTCATGAGTTTGAAGTAGGGTAATCTTTCAGTTATAGAGTATTATTTTCACTTCACAGAGCTGCAGCACTTCACACCCATTCTTGGATGTGATGAGTTATTCTTGGAGAGAAAGTTTGAGGATGTTCTTAGGCATGACATCTGATCTCAGGTGAACATCTTCAGGCTGACATCCATCACCTCTATAGTAAATCAGGTGCTGATTACAGAGTGCAATCTAAGGGATTCTGGAGCTGTTAGCCAGGGAGGTTTGGCATCCAAAGTTGGTACCCCTCATAATGATAGCAGGAAGCATCGTAGTGAGTCTACACGTGGATATCATAGTCAGTAGGATACTTCTTCTAGTAACCAGGTGGTGTTCTACCAGTGCAGGAAGAGCAGAAAACGAGGCCACATTAACTAAGAGACCCAGTCGAGTACTGATCTTGCGGTAATATGGGCCATATTCAGTGGTTTTGTCAATTATTCTCACCAGCATCTAGTGATAGGAGTTCTACTATAACTCCGTGTTTGAGAGCAGCACCACCAGTTTCTCATCATTCTGGAAATTGGAGTTCTTCTGGCCATTCTGGCCAAGGTGGAGGTTGTGGTTGTGGTGGTCAATCAGCAAGCTTTCAGTGACAACAGGGTGTATCAGCTCAGGGTGTTCAGGCAAGGTCACAGGGCCACAGTTCAGGTCAGACTTTTGTAGTGGATCAGACCTAGTAGAAGTAGGATCCCAAACCCTCTAGAGTTCGAGTTACGATCCTAGTTGCCTTAGTTTTAGCTTCTTCTCTTTTAGATATAGGGGCTTCCCATAGTTTCATATCTATTTCTATTGTAAATAGCCTTGGGCTCTGTATCGTTACCTCTACAGATATCTTGATGTTAGGCACTCCGTTGGGAACTAGAACGGAAAGTGTATGTTAGTTCAAGGAGTACCCTCTTGAGGTTGGTTGGTATCACTTCTTATGGGACCTCTCTTTCCTAGAGATGACAGGCTATGATTTCATTCTCAGGATGGAAAAGTTATTTTCCTTCAAGGAAGTTATCAATTTCTATCCCAGTAGGGTGAGTTTCACATCACCAAAGGGAGGATCGTTTCTTCATAAGGGTGAATGGGATGTCCAGGAGAGCAGAGTAGGACCAGAGAATCATGGGTTGGGAGGAGTTATAGCCTAGATTTATAGTATATATTTGGATGACCAGGGGACCTCACAGTTGGACTTTCCTCTAGTGGTCGATTTTTTCAGGGATGTCTTTACAGAGGACTTTTCAGGTTTTCCTCTGGAGCGAGAGGTGTAATTTTCTATTGAGCTCGTGCCAGGAGTGGCACTAGTGTCCATTCCTCCTTATAGGATAGATACACTAGAGATACAGGAGCTCAAGAAGCAGTTAGAGTAGTTAATGGAAAAGGGTTTCATCTGACCCAACACTTCTCCTTGGGGTTTTCCTGTCCTATTTGCGAAAAAGGCAGATGGTACCCTCTGACTTTTTGTGGATTATTGGAAGCTGAACCAGTTGACTGTCATGAACTGATATCCCTTTTAGAGGATTTATGATCTCTTTGATCATCTTTGAGGGGCCCGGGTGTTCTCGAAGATTGACTTGAGATCCGGTTACCATCATTTTTGTGTTAGACCATCTGATATACCTCTTACATCATTTTGGAGTAGGTATGATCTATACGAGTATGTGGTTATGTCGTTCGGTCTCACGAACGCACCTGCAGTTTTCATGGAACTGATGAAACGAGTGTTCCATCCATACTTGAATTCTTTTTTGGTAGTTTTCATGGATGATATCTTGGTGTACTCTCACACTCAACACGATCATGCCACACATCTTGAGATTATTTTGAGTACACTGAGAGAGCATCAGTTATATGTTAAGCTCTAAAAATTCCACTTTTGGATGGACTAAATCCACATCTTAGGTTATTTTATCTTAGAGACAAGAGTATTAGTAGACCTAGATAAAGTGAGAGAAGTAGTTTCTTGGGATCATCTGAAGAACTCCTTTGAGGTATAGAGTTTTCTAGGGATATCTAGATACTAAAGACGCTTCATAAAGGACTTTTTATGCTTAGTAGTGCCACTAACGGGTCTTAATAAGAAGGGTGTGAAGTACTTGTTGTGATATTAATGTGATTCATCCTTTTAGGAGCTGAAAGGGAGGTTGAACTCATCACCGATACTAGTTTTTACAGAGTCGAGCAAGAGATATATTGTTTGCTATGATGCATCAGGTATCGGGCTGGGAGAAGTGCTTATGTAGGGAGAAGGGGTCATTGCGTACAGGTCTTGGAATTTGAGGCCACATGAGAGGAATTAATCGAATCACAATCTCGAGTTGGCTGTAGTTGTTCATTCTTTACGTTGTTGGATACATTGCCTATTGGTAGATCATTTTGTGGTTTTCACCGACTACAAGAGTCTCAATTATATCTTCACTCAACACGATCTAAATCTGAGATAGTGAAGGTGGGTCGATTAACTTCAGTCCTTTGACTTTGAGCTTTCCTACACACATAGGAAAGGAAACGCAGTGGCTGATGCGTTGAGAAAAAGGACTCAGATAGAGGCAGTTCAGGAGGCCAGTGGTGAGTGGAAGCTTATGGCTCTATTCTCATAGATGCATTTAGAGGTGCATGAAAGGCAGGAGTAGACATTTCTTTCTTCTGTAGTTGTTACCTATACCCTACATGATTGAGTGAAAAATGAGGAAGCTATCAGATTCTAAAGGCCTAGTCCTATGGGAGGTTGTGTTAGGAGAGGACCCTATTCCTGGATGGACCGTAGGCCAGTATGAGATCTTGTGTTTTCATGGGCGCGTGTGGGTACCCGCAGACAAACGCGAGGAGATGATGTGAGACTTTATTCCTCATTTTTGGTAGTTCATCCTGGTTTCACTAAGATGTATCAAGATCGCCACTGTCAGTATTGGTGGCCAGGTATGAAGGGAGATGTTGCTGGTTTTTTCATGAGGTGTTCCACCTGTCAGTAGGTGAAGGCGGAGCATCAGCGACTAGTAGGGTTTTTGTATCATTTACCCATTCTCTAGTGGAAGTGTAATGATGTAGTGATGGACTTTGTGACAGGCTTACCAAGGTCACCTTGAAGAAATGATGCATTATGGGTTGTCATTGACAGAATCATGAAGGTTGCTCACCTCCTGCTGATCAAGGAGACCTTCAGTGTTGATGAGTTGGGAAGGTTGTACATATGAGATATTGTACATTTACATGGATTGCTGAACTCCATTGTTTTATACAGGGGTTCTAGTTTTACTTCTCAGTCTAGTAGGGACTATAGAGGGATTTGGGTACACAGGTACTTTTGAGTACAGCTTACCACCCCCAGACAGATGGCCAGTCCAATAGTACTATTTAGGTGATGGAGGAAATGTTTCAAGCTTATGTCTAAGACTTTAGAGGTTCTTGGGAGAAACACATACCTCTTGTGGAGTTTTCCTACAATAATAGTTTTCAAAAAAAACTATTCATATGGAACCTTATGAGGCTTTGTATAGTAGTCCATGCTGATCACCCTTATGTTGGCTGGAGGCAGGAGAGGTAGCTATGATGGGACCTCGTCTTTCCTAGGAGTCCACGGAGAAGGTGGAGTTGATTCAGAAGAGAATGGATATTGCATAATCACAACATAATTCTTATGTTGATTGACGGAGATGACCTCTAGAGTTTGAGGTCAGAGATCAAGTTTTTCTACATGTCACACTGAGGTTAGGACACAGGTGGAATAGGAGATAGGGCAAGCTTTTTCTGAGATACATTGGGTTGTTTGAGTTTCTTAGAAGGGTTTGGGCCAGTTGCCTATCAGTTGTAGTTACCTCAGAGGTATCGGCCTATTCATGATGTATTCAACATTTCTCAGCAATATTGTTACTTCTCAGACTTGTCTCATGTTTTTTAACCCGAGGAGGTTGAGATAGAGGTGGGCGCATCATTCGAGGAGCATCCTATCCAGACTTTTGATCACAGTTCGAAGGTTCTCCATGGTTGGTCAGTTCCTTTGGTACGAGTGCTATGGCAGTACAGGTGAGAACAGGACGAGACTTGGGAGAGAGAGGTCAATGTATGATCATAGTGGTCGGAGCTGTTCGAGGTTTCTTCTTCTATGCCACCTTTCTAGGGAAATTCGGGGATGAATTTATTTAAGGGGTAAGTTTTTAAGCACATGGATCTTATTTTTAGGTATGAGTTTCCTTTTCTAGTTGTTTTTTAGAAAAAGAGGAGTTTCTAGAAATTTCAGGAGTATATGTCGTGTACTTATAAGTACAGGTTGTGTACCCAGTTGTCACGAGTGACTGTGTACTGGCTGTGTAACGGCTGATTACATGGTCATGTGGGGTGACATGGAGGCCACCTAAAGCGGAGGAAAATTAAGGAAAGTACATGCTATGTACTTTTAAATAACACACCATGTATTTTTTTTATTTCAATAAACAGACCGGGGTCACATCTAATCGATAGAACACCCTTCTTCTCGACTTATCCCATCTAGGAGTATCTGTAACTAGCATTTATTCTCTGAGCCCTAGAATCTCCATCCATTCTCCGAATCGACCATCGTTGATTGCAATAGAATCACCATGGTAAGATCTTCCTTATTTTAGAGCCTCATTTCTTGATTTATCCTCTTTTATGAGATATTCTTGGTTAAATTTTTTTAGCATTTTTGTATATCTACAGTGTTCTAGGGAGATTCAAGGCCTGAGTCTCATGTATATCAATCTTAAAACACTGAGGTAGGTGGTTTGTGGCTTTCTGTAGTTATAATTTGAGTTATATGTGAAAAAGTGCCCAATACCCTTGTTTGGGGTATTGAGTGTTTATGGTTATTATCCCTGTTATTGCTTATTATGCCTTGTGTGCTTGAGTAGAGGATTCATAATTGTAAATAGGTTTATTTACCTTGATATGGAAGTGTTTCCCATGTTTTCTTGATTCTGACAATTTGGTCTAGCTTTTCCTATTAAGCCGCTTTGTTTTCCATACCTAGTATTGTTAGAATGGAGTGAATTTATCTGACATGTTGTGAGATACTGTAGCCTGTTTATCCAAGTAGTTATTGAGGTTTAATTTGGCTGTCGGTTATCATTTGTGCATGATTTATTTACATAGGGCTATGGGAACCTGGTTTAGTGGACCATAGGGAGAATGGACGTTGATGGATTCTCCAGAGTGGTTGTTTACTTTCACGTTATGAGACTGTAGGGGGGATGGACTTTGTGCTCCCTTAGAGTGTCTGTAGTTTCCTCGTTACAAGACCATAGGGGGAATTGGATGTTGAGTGCTTCCCCAAAGTATCTATAGTTATTTATACGATACCACATGGGGAATTTATGGTGAGTGCTTCCTCAAAGATTCTATTTAAAAGTTGAACCAGAAGGGTTAGACTGTGAGTACTTCTCAAAGGGTTTCTTGTGTTTGATTAGTTAAACCAGTGGGGTTAGGCTGTGAGTACTACCCATAGGGTTACTTGTTTTGATAGATTCTTACTTATATATGAAACTGAATGCAATTGAAACTGTAGGATTTTTTACTTTTGAGTACATCCTTGTTTACTACTTCATTTTACTTATTGCCTGCCATATATATATTCGTTGATTATTAGGCACAAATATTTGGGTGGTTTCCTACTAGGATTTATCTTAGACCCTATTTGGGTCATGCTTTTGGTCCCAAACAGATTATATTTTTGTAGGTCTAGATAAGGTAAAGTACCCTTCTACTTCAGGTACTTGATTGTTGTGGTGCTGGAGAGCATGGGATCAAGCTGAGCCTTGCGATGTTGTTGGAGTTTATTTGCATTTCTTTTGTACTTTGGTTTAGTACTATATTCCAGCATTGTGACTTGTTTATCTGTTTTCCTAAACATATGTATCATTCATCATTTATATATGTGCTCCAGTTATTTATTTATTTCATTATTCCACTGTTTACTGTTGTATGGTATTATTATTGCTTCCTCTATTATTATCTATTTATTTCTGTTGCGTTACTCTACCAATGAGGTCATAGTTTCCCCAATATTACACCCAATGCCATTACTACTAGTCGGTGTCCTCTGGAATTTGGGGAAATTTTCTTGAGTCCATGTGACCAACTGAGTACGGGGCACCTCTGGGCGGCTTTTGAAACCGGGACATTACAGAGGTTTCTTAGTGTGTTCACTTCCAAAAATCCTATGATATAGATTCAAAAATATATATTGATTAAATAAGTTATTCTTCATCTCCAACTTTTATGGAAAAATCATGTTGGGTGTGTGGCTAACAGTTTCTGCTGGACCCTAGAACCTTAAAGTGGTATTAGAGTGGTCACATATTAATTTATAATTATTTATTTTTCATTTATAAATTGATTATAACTGTTATTAGATTTATTTATCATTTATTTTTTCTTTATATGATTATCATAATTAAGACTTTCCACCTTCATGTAACCTATAATAGGTTCAAGATCAATGAAGCCTGAATCCATGGATACTATCATTAAGTTCTGGAGATTGAGGATGGAATATATTGATACACAGTGTGTATGGAGTTTTACATTTCTTTTACCAAGATTCACTACAACTAGAAACCCCATGGGATAAACTATATGACCAACACATGTGGTGTATTTACTACACATGGTTAGCCAAAAAGTTGGAATATGAATTTATGGGTTACATTACATGTACTTTGTAATACACTTCATGTAGTATACATGTTCTTATGATGTAAATCATGCACTCTCTGTGGTAATTAATTCTTTGAATTTATTTTGATGTGCAGAACCTGAAACGTGGGTTGGATACTGTAATATCCTAAGAATTTTAGAATAGTTTTCTTAAAATATATGTGTTTATTAAAATTTATTTTTTCATAATTGAGATAAACTAAGATATATTTTTTAAATAAATATTTTTTAAAAAAATTAAATTAATTAATTTAAACAATATAAATTTTGGAATAAGTTAATTTAAAATTATCATCTTATAAAATTATTTCATTGACTATATTTGTATTATTTTCCAAGAAATTATTTGGGTTGTAATGTATTTGAATTTCCATGTAAATTTATTTTAAAATTATATGGAATTATTTCGAGACCACACGCTTTGACGGCACGTGATTCTGTGACCCAGAGTTCCCGGAATGTAATTTTAAAATTATTTTAAACTATGTTCATTAAACTTATGAGTGGTTTTTACTAAATTTTGAAATGGTTCTCGAATCAAAAATCCAAGGGAATTTCTGAATGTGCAGCGTGACACGTGGTGGGCCACGGTCACTTGATCGTAGTAGCAGAGGAGTCAGATGCGGCTCCCAACTGCGTCCCAGTAAGGCTAATGGATGGTCCGCCTCTCGCAAACTGAGCGAACTCATGGGCTGGTCCCGCACTACCGGTCCAGATTCGTGGCCCAACGGGTCAGTCCCATGCCAAACTGGGTCGGGTCGGGTCGTTCTAAATGGGTCAGGCCGGACTTGGACCCCACTGAACCATGTTTTACTAAAATGCATTATCTCTCAAATCGGGCGTCTGATTGATGTGTCGTCAGTGGAGTTGGGACCCTTGTGATGGGGAGATCCTTCTAAGATAATCTACCTGTGTTTTCATGGAAGTAGAAATATGGCTGGGTTGGATCGGACTCGAATCCAACCAGGCTCTTTTTACAAAAATGCCCATATCTTATAGACCGGGCGTCTGTTCGACCCGCTGTCTGTTGCGTTGGAACCCTTAAGATGAGATGGTACATTGGGGTTACTCTATGTAGTACTTAATGGAAGTTGAGGTATGACTAATATCTTAAGTAGAATATCCTCCCGGAATCAAATGTGCTAAGTGTGGGAATCCAGTGGCTAGCTGTGATGTGAAGAATGAATAGAAATTTTGGTGTGGGTTAGCACCTAGTGATCCTATGTGGATCAATACCTAGCGATCCTATGTGGGTCAAAAACTAGAGATCCTATGTGGGTCAGAACCTAGAAACCCTATGTGGATAATCAGCAGATCCTCTCAGTAGAATAAGATGATTTAGCTTTACGACTAATCATCTTTACTTTTGTACTTAAGTTATACCTAGTGTGAGCTGTGTATTTTACCTTGTGCAATGTGTTTGAGATATTTCTTGGTGATATTACCTATGTGGTATTTCATTTGTGGTATTTTATTTTGTGGATTACAAAGATACCTTTCGGGGTCTTGGGGTCCCTACTGAGTATTGTTATACTCACCCTTACATGGGATTCACCCATACCTATTGTGTCTTGTGCAGACAATGGACATCTTTAACCCAGACTTTGAGGAGCTAGGACTAGACAGTGTTTGGAGGTGGATCGATAGATTTGGTGTGTTGCAGTGACACCTGACAGAGAGTTGTACCTACCCTTCAGGTACGATCCTTAGCGGATGACCTCCAGATCTTGTCTTCTTTTTTTGTACATTCCTTTAAGTTGGTCTTGTATTACAGCCCCTTTACTTTTAGTTTACACACTTTAATCTTAGTAGTGATACTTTGGGGTTTTTCTACTACTTTCTTTCCGTTGTGGTTTTCTTTTTGTGGTATGCCCTATCTGTGTGTGTACAGTTTTAAAGGAAATACCTTCCCTTTTTGGGATATGTCTCTCCTGTGATAGTTACCAGACCCTGTCCTATGGAAGGCGAGCTTGGGGTAGTCATGGCATAAGGCCTAGGGGATGGGTCGTGACATGGAAAAAAATTGTTAAACATAAAGTCACATTTAATATGTTATAATTTAAAATTTTATACTTAACCATAATTTCTTTTTCTTGGATATCAAATGGTTGAATACTAACATATGGGTAATATGTTACTTTATGACTTTGAACATATTTAATTATAATAAGTTAATAAAAATTAATTTTAATGTAATGTTAAATATAGAATATATATTAATAATGAGTAAATAAAATACATTATTTTTAAAATAGAAGTGTTTGGTAAATAATAAATTAATAAAATATAAAAATTATAATATTTTATGTAATTGGAATTATAGTTTATAAGATTAAATTTATAAAATTTAATAGTTAAATGTAGAATCTATCTATGAAGATGAATTTCTAAAATGGTATCGCTACATATTTTAATTCTACGTAAGTGTAGGATGTGTACTTGAGTAAGGGTAAGAAAATGGTTTGGGGATACATAAAGTTTGGATGCTACCCATATAATAGAAGCATGATTCTCATATAAAATTCATATGGTGGTCACATAATGGAAGCACGTGATATTTAAATTTTGTGTCAGGGTATAAGCTTAATTTTAGTTTCCCATAAATATTAGACCCAAAGTTATGTATGTGTATCTCTACTAAGGCCTCAACTACATAAGGGTCTTTATAATCCTCTTGTAAAGGTAACTATAAGATTACAAAAGGGTAAGAACTATCTATATAAATGTTAAAACCACTATTTAAGTTTCACGCAGCTTCTATGTAATGGTATGATGGTCATCGTGTAAAGGTATGTCCTGCAACACTCATCTCATATATGAGTCATCCACTAATATTAAATTTTGTATAAGGTTTATCACATCAAGAATAAGATTATATATGAGTTTTAAAGCACATGTAATGGTACCTTATAGCTACATAAGGGTAGTCTGCTGAAAGTCGGGCATGTGTAGGTGTCTCAAAACTACACATAAGAGTATTAGACTACTCATTTAATGTTACACTGATCACTATATAAAGGTAACCTATATGAACTAAATCTTTATTAAGGGTAATGTATCTTTAAATCAAGGTTATAAAACCTCATGTAAGGGTAAGTTTTATTTTAAGACTCCATAGAAAGAAAAAATATATTTTATTATATTTATATTTTCCAAGACACTATATTCTAAGGGGATATGATTTTAAAATTATAATTTAATATTTCAATGTAAATCCATTATAGTAAGAGAAATTTTCTTTGATAAAATCTTATTTTATGGATTGAAAAACCTTTTTTTACAGGAAATATGCCTTTGGAATTATTTTTTTAATAACTCAAACTTATAAAGGAGTTTTTTTTAAATTATACTTTAATGGTTTTATAATTTCAAGAAATGGTTTTATAGACTATAGAAAATGTTATTTCATTTGTAATATATTCTTTAAAATTTATGGATTTCATTCATGTTTATATGTATTATATGGAAATTCTATATATTTCTCATTGACATTTGATATTTGATTGAAAAACATTTTCATATGTTTAATTTCCAAGAATTATGTAGAAGTGTTTCCCATGATTCATTAGATTATTTTAAATCGTTATGAATGTATTTGTAACATACCAAGTAATGAATAATAGATATTTTTATCTATGTCTATTAATGAATTAGATAGTGTTTTAGAGGCTTAAAATGAAAATAAATCCAATCTTAAGCATGGAATACACTAATATTCTTAAAAGATTGTTTTACTGCCTTTTGATGGAAAACCATTTTTAAATATATATTTTTACAATTTTATAAGCTATTTTTGTCAAAATAAACATATTCTTTATGATTGGGACATCAAAATTTACTTTGTGTGAATTTTTGGTATTTTTCTGACAATGTTCATTTTTTAATGAATAGTGAAAAATACTGCATTCTACATCAAAATTGCTTCTTAATCTAATTTATTTATATGATTATATTATCTTTTTAATTGGTATTAATGTGTAATCTGAATATATTTTTACCATTTAATCCAATGGTGGTCATTGGAATCAATTTCACTTTGAAATTAGACTTAAACTGGTGTCAATCTTTTGATACTTATTGTTTTATAAAAACACGCTATTTGCTCTGACAGCGGGAATTAATTATTAAATTAATTAATGTGACTTATGTGTTTTGAATTTTTTAAAATAGACTTCATTTTTGAATTCGTAATATCGAATATATCTTAGAGTGAATTTTTGGTAATTTTCTGAAAAACTCCAATTTTTGATGAATAGTGAAACCACTAAGTGGTAATCAAGCAAACTGATTTTTCAGTTAAATGAATGTTTTCTACTAATGTGTTTTGAATTTTGAAAATCCGACATACATGGTTGTCATTATTATGTAAAATGTGGTTCAATGGGATGAAGATAAATTTTTTGTGAATAATAACTTTTTTCATTAATCGCGATTAGAGGTAATTAGTGTAATTTAAGGTAAACATGATATTATAAAAATATGAAAACACCATGACACTTGTCCTACCCCTATTGGATGAGTCATGGCCGACCCATACAACCCATTGGTCGATTTAGGGGACCCTATGGAGCCTCTTGGGTGAGATAATGACTTTAATGCCTTTTTTTAAATAAAGGTGAAAATGACACTAACATAAATTGTTTTACTAAAACAATTTTTAGAAGGGGTTATACTAATCATAATTTTGTCTATAAATACTATTTAGAAATATAAAAAGATTTCCTATATCAGGATATTTTTGTTATAATTTTTAGACATTAAATAAATTAATTTATTTATGACATCATGATGATGCAGCGATGATCTCATTATTTATAGATTTAAATAAAATGGAAAGATAATGTAATATCTAAAACCTACACATGTCCAAAACCTATTGGTTGGGTAGATTTCTAAGCCTTATCATCTTATCCTATAAATATATCAATGTGGGACCTTAGAAATTCGAAACACTTTTGAAAAAAAAATAGTTTCATGATTTCCAAAAGTGCCCCTCCTCTCCTCTTATAAAAGGCCCCCACCTCTACCTCATTTCACACACTCCTCAAGCCTTTGGCTCGTCCATCCCCAGCCCATTTACTCTCTCCACATACCTCTCCTCATCCTATAGGATTCCCTTTGGGCAGAATCCTTTCAAAGGAATCCTTTAGGCTCAAATCAAAAGGAGTTACACTTTTAAAGGTAATTCATTCTCTCATGTTCATTTGTTTTATTTTTCTTCTCCAACCCCCTAAACTCTTTTTATTTACTTATTTTGTAACAACACCAGTATATTAAATATACTAGGATGTTGTTATAATATTTATTCAAGCTACACTCTCACACAACTACATCAAATGGTTAAAGAACATACGGTTTCCGTGGATGGCGAAATTCTGCCTCCCGAAACGATGATTGTTCAATACTCATTTAACACCTTCAAAGGTGGCCATTATGATGTCACTATTTTTATATATGATATATAATATGTTTATTCTTTCCTTAAGCTTCTGTCTTTTTCATTTATGTCATACCATTATTGTTTCCATTATGGGTAAACACGATATCTTCATTTTAGGAAGTGCGGACTACCGCCCCTGAAAGTGATTTGATTCGTTAATACCATATGTGGGATGTGTAAAGGACAAAGTTAATGATATTATATATGTTATCATACTGTAATTATAATATACTCTTATATCATTATGATTCCATTCCAGAAATACGAAATAGAAATGGAAGTAGCGTTCATGCGTACGTACGGCTTACCGTCTCCATGAACGGTGCATTTCATTTCTTACCTATAAATGTGATGTAATATTATAAATACATGTATATGATGAATATATATGATATATATGTTATCCAAATCATTAATATCATTCTGGATATAACGAACCTTTGACCAAATTAACAATATGTAAGTGTAAGAAGTCTATTTTTGACTTAAGAACCAAATACCGACAAAATGAACATTATTCACTTAAATGATTACATGATGTTCATAACATGGTATAAAAGGAATAATGAACTTGAAAAGGGTTCTTAAGAAAGTAGAGATTAACTCAAGTTTATTATTCAGGAGATTAAAGAACGGTCGGGTCAAGTCGGATACGAGTTATGGGACTTCGTCTCAATCTCCTTTCATTGAGGCATATTTTGTTTTATACACAACCTTATTTTATACGGTGTATAAAACCCTTTGACTTTTACATTTATTCAAAAGGAATATTTTTTATACGAATCGTTTACTAAATGACAAAAGGGAATGTTTTTTTCGTACGTATGTGGCGACAATGACTTCTCCGCCGTCGTGACCGTTATTTGAGTTGCGGCTTCCTCTACAAGCCATACCTTCTTTTTAAAAGAAAAATAAATACCATGTTTTACTTTTCTTTTATTTTGGTATCGAAAATGGTTTTCATAATGTTTTTATATCAATGTGTTGTATTGATATCTTTTGATTGAAAGGTGGGAATGTTATGTTTCCTTTATGCATGTTTTATGTGATATGATTATGTTGAGGTTCTTGGGCATTATTATGAAAACGGGTGGTTCCATGATAAAATAAGGGCGGGTGAGCCCGATATAGCTCTCCAATGCATTGGGTAACGCGAAGGAGTGAAACGTTAAGGTTTCTCCGAAGAGATTTAGGGAATATACTATGATGGGTATTCCAAACGTAACCAAGAGGGTTACTCCCTACATAAAGATGTTATGAATGCCTCAAGTTACCTTTATGTCTTATGATTTCTATGATTTATTCATGATTTGATGAGGTATGTTAAAGTGCTTATGTTTTATAGGTAAAGTATGATCTCATCCTTATGTATATATGTACCCATGTTTCCTTTCCATATTTTTATATCCCTTACTGAGCTTTTTATGCTCATCCCAAGTTTTTTTGAAATGTTTTTCACAGGTCAAGGGAAAGGTACATGATATGATGATAGTGTCAAGGAAGTGTCAAGAAAGAATCCATGTTTATTTTAAATATGTTTCCATTTATGGGAATGAAGAATACTATCTTTATGTAACCACTTTGTTTATATGTGGAATGTAATGCTAGTTTTATGATCTAATTCTCTAAAACTCTAAACCCGAAAAGATCCTCAATGTGTAATCTTGTAATAACTCAAGATTAAGTATGGTTTAAGGCTGGGGCCTTATAGTTGGTATCAGAGGTTGGTTTAGATAACTTTAGGAGTTAGAATTCTATTAAATGATTATCCAAAAATATTTTTTTTTTGAAATGATATAGAATTTAAAGATTACCATGTTGCTTCATCTAATACATGTTTGTTCAGAATGGTTTTCCGCAGAGGAAACAGGGAAGTAGTGCTAGGAAGGCATACGGAAGGAAATAACCTTCCGAATCAGCATCCTGAGATGGTTGGAATTGGAACTGAACAGTTTGTTGCAGTAATGGCACAGTTGACTCAGGCTATAAATGGTGGTGGTATCCATGCACGAGATCAGCTAGACCAACCGCAGAGGAACATGTCAGTGGTGGAACATTTCATGAGGCAACATCCCCCATCATTCAGAGTATCATCTGACCCTGTGCTAGCTGAAGGGTGGATTAAAGCACTGGAGAAGATTTTCGATGTCATGGGGTGTTCAGACAATCAAAAGGTTAGTCTTCCTATTTACCGTTTGGAGGGTGAGGCAGATCAGTGGTAGTCGATGGTTAAAAATATCAGGGACGCTGATGAGATTGATGCTCTCGACTGGGATGAATTCAAAGGTATATTTCTTGAGAAGTATTTTCCTAAGGCTGTTCGACTTAGGATAGAGAAGTAATTCTTGGAATTGAGGCAAGAGGAAGACTCAGTGGATACCTATGAAGAAAGGTTCACTCGATTGGCAAGGTATGCTCCAAATTTTATCCGAGAGCTTGATAGTAAAATAAATCGTTTTTACTCAGGATTAAAGCCAAAATATCGAAGGGCATTAGCTTCTCGTGAGTTTAAAAGTTATGAAAAGCTTGTTCGATGTACTGAGAATGTGTAAATGGAGTTTGCCGATGATCAAGTGTTCTATAACAACCAGCAGAAGAAGAGACCGAGGTGGCAGGAGAAAGATAATAATTCTTTAAAAAAGTCTGGTGGTAAGAAAACTAAGTTTCCAGTTTGTGATAAATGTGGAAAAAGGCATGCTGGGGAATGTCTTCTAAATTCTGGAAAGTGCTACCGATGTGGTAAGATGGGACATAAGGCTCGTGATTGCACTGAAAAGGATCAAGGTGACGGTAAGACCAAATTTTATTTATAGTTAGTGAAATGTTATAAGTGCAATGAGATGGGTCACTATGAAAATGAGTGTCCGAAAAAGAGCTTGAGTGATGGGAAGCAGTTAGACTACAAGCAGAAAGGGGTGGTGAAATCCTTTGCAACTACTTCAGTAGATGTTGGGCCATCAAATGAAGTTGTATCAGCTCCAGGGAGCTCAGTTTTTTTCAAAGATTGACCTGAGATTGGGGTACCATCAGCTGAAGGTAAAGGAGGCAGATATTCCGAAGACCGCATTCCGTACAAGATATGGCCACTATGAATTTGTAGTAATGCCTTTTGGGCTAACCAATTCACCTGTTTTATTCATGGACTTAATGAATAGAATTTTCCATGAGTTCTTGGATAAGTTTGTGGTGGTTTTCATTGATGATATTTTGGTGTTTTCACAAACTAAAGAGGATCATGAAAGACATTTAAGGGTTATCTTGCAAACCTTAAAATAAAAGAAACTGTATGGAAAATTCAGCAAGTGTGAGTTTTGGTTGCAACAAATTTCTTTCCTTGGTCACATTGTTTCTAAAGATGGGATAACTGTTGATCCTGCAAAAACAAAAGTTATGGAAGACTGGACAAGATCAAAAAATGTAACCGAGATTCGTAGCTTCCTTGGTTTGGCAGGCTATTACCGAAGGTTTGTTAGAAATTTTTCACGGTTATCTAGTCCAATGACTAAGCTAACTCGGAAGGGTGTTAAGTTTATCTGGAAAAAAGAATGTGATTATTGTTTTCAGGAATTGAAAAGAAGATTGGTGAATGCTCTAGTTTTGGCACTACCTTCCAGGAAAGGTGAGTTTGTTATATACAGTGATGCTTCATTGAAAGGACTTGGTTGCGTCCTAATGCAGAATGATCGGGTAATTGCTTATGCTTCACGACAGTTGAAAACTCATGAGGTAAATTACCCTACACATGATTTGGAATTAGCTGCTGTTGTTTTTGCTTTAAAATTTTGGAGGCATCATTTGTATGGAGTAAAGTATGAAATATATACCGATCAAAAAAGTTTAAAGATATATTCACTCAGAATGAATTGAACATGAGACAAAAGAGATGGCTATAATTAATCAAGGATTATGATTGTACAATTCATTACCATCCGAGAAAAGCAAATAAAGTGGATGATGCTTTGAGTCAAAAAAGTAATGCTTCATTAGCAATGTTGCGTTTGGAACGTGATCCTTTGGTTAAGGATTTGATGAACTTTGGAATAGAAGTTGTTGGTGCAGGAAGTTCTTCTATTTTGTTTCAGGTATCAGTGAGATCATCTCTATCAGATAGAATCAAGCAAGCACAGAAGCAAGACAGTGAGTTGCAGAAAAAGGTAGAGATGGTTCAGAAAGGTAAGTTGCCTGAATTCAACATTGATAATGATTGCGTTTTGAGATTTGAGAAGAGATTGTGTGTGCCTTGTGATTCACAGTTGAAGAGAGAGTTGTTATGTGAAGCTCATAGTTCTCCGTTTTCAGTTCATCCTGGCAGTACTAAGATGTATAGAGATCTGCGGGAGTATTACTGGTGGGATGGAATGAAAAGAGATATTGCTGATTTTACTGTGAAGTGTTTGACTTGTCAATAGGTTAAAACAGAGTGGCAGTAACCGAAAGGGATGCTTCAGTCTTTACCAGTGCCAAAGTGGAAATGGGAGAATATATCCATGGACTTTGTTGTGGGATTATCGAAGACATCTCGAGGTAATAATGCAATCTGGGTTATTGTTGATCGCTTGACTAAATCTACTCATTTCCTTGCTATACGAGATACTTTTTCCCTAGATCAACTTTCCCGTTTGTATCTTAAAGAGATAGTCAGGTTACATGGAGTTCCTCTCTCCATTGTATCTGATCGTGATCCCAGGTTCACTTCTAACTTTTGGAAAGGCATTCAGAAGTCGTTGGGTACTGAATTAAATTTTAGTACAGCTTTTCATCCTCAATCAGATGGGCAGTCAGAACGAACAATTCAGACATTGGAGGATATGGTACGAGCTTGTTCTATGGATTATCAGGGAAGTTGGGACCAACATATTTCTTTGGTTGAATTTTCATATAATAACAGTTTTCATTCCAGTATACAGATGGCACCATTTCAGGCATTATATGGTAAGCGGTGTCGAACTCTAGCATTCTGGGATGAAGTGGGTGAAAGGAAGTTGATGGGACCAGAATTGGTAGAAGAGATGGCAGAAAAAGTTCAGCTGATTCAGAAGCACATGAGAACAGCTCAGAGAAGGCAGAAGAGTTATGCGGATAACCGGAGGAAGGATCTATCTTTTGAGGTAGGTGATCATGTTTTTCTCAAGGTTTCTCCTTGGAAAAGTGTGATGAGATTTGGTAAGAAAGGAAAGCTGAGTCCAAGGTTTATTGCACCATATGAAATTCTGGAGAGAGTTGGATCAGTTGCTTACCGAGTGGCTTTACCTCCGAGTTTATCTCAGGTACACAATGTTTTTCACGTTTCGATGTTGAGAAAGTATATGCCAGATCCATCTCATGTTTTGAGTCCAGAGGTAGTTCAGCTGGAAGAGAACCTATCTTATGAGGAAAAACCGGTCCAGATTCTGGACCACAGGGAGCAAGTGTTACGGAATAAGGTGATTAACCAGGTAAAGGTTTTGTGGAAAAGCCACATGATTGAAGAGGCAACATGGGAATCTGAAAATGCAATGAGGGATAAGTACCCCCATTTATTCGATAAGTAAATAAATTGTGGGGACGCAATTTTCTAAAGGGGGGGAGGATATAACATCCCAAGTAAGTAATGAATAATAGATATATTTATCTATGTCTATTAATGAATTAGATAGTGTTTTAGAGGCTTAAAATGAAAATAAATCCAATCTTAAGCATGGAATACACTAATATTCTTAAAAGATTGTTTTACTGCCTTTTGATGGAAAACCATTTATAAATCTATCTTTTGACAATTTTATAAGCTATTTTTGTCAAAATAAACATATTCTTTATGATTGGGACATCAAAATTTACTTTGTGTGAATTTTTGGTATTTTTCTGACAATGTTCATTTTTTAATGAATAGTGAAAAATACTGCATTCTACATCAAAACTGCTTCTTAATCTAATTTATTTATTTGATTATATTATCTTTTGAATTGGTCTTAATTTGTAATCTGAATATATTTTTACCATTTAATCCAATGGTGGTCATTGTAATCAATTTCACTTTGAAATTAGACTTAAACTGGTGTCAATCTTTTGATACTTATTGTTTTATAAAAACACGCTATTTGCTCTGACAGCGGGAATTAATTATTAAATTAATTAATGTGACCTATATGTTTTGAATTTTTTAAAATAGACTTAATTTTTGAATTCGGAATATCGAATATATCTTAGAGTTAATTTTTGGTAATTTTCTGAAAAACTCCAATTTTTGATGAATAATGAAACCACTAAGTGGTAATCAAGCAAACTGATTTTTCAGTTAAATGAAAGTTTACCACTAATGTGTATTGAATTTTGAAAATCCGACATAAATGGTTGTCATTAGTATGTAAAATTTTGTTCAATGGGATGAAGATAATTTTTTGGTGAATAGTAACGTTTTTCATTAATCGCGATTAGAGGTAATTAGTGTAATTTAAGGTAAAAATGATATTATAAAAATATGAAAACACCATGACACTTGTCCTACCCCTATTTTATGAGTCATGGCCGACAAATACAACCCATGGGTCTATTTAGGAGACCCTATGGAGCCTCTTGGGTGAGATAATGACTTTAATGCCTTTTTTTAAATAAAGGTGAAAATGACACTAACATAAATTGTTTTACTAAAAAAAATTTAGAAGGGGGTATACTAATCATAATTTTGTCTATAAATACTCTTTGGAAATATAAAAATGTTTCCTACATCAGGATATTTTTGTTATAATATTTAGACATTAAATAAATTAATTTATTTATGATATCATGATGATGCAGCGATGACCTCATTATTTATAGATTTAAATAAAATGGAAAGATAATGTAATATCTAAAACCTACACATGTCCAAAACCTATTGGTTGGGTAGATTTCGAAGCCTTATCATCTTATCCTCGAAATATATCAATGTGGGACCTTATAAATTCGAAACACTTTTGAAAATAAAATAATAGTTTCATGATTTCCAAAAGTGTCCCTCCTCTCCTCTTATAAAAGGCCCCCACCTCTACCTCATTTCACACACTCCTCAAGCCTTTGGCTCGGCCATCCCCTGCCCATTTACTCTCTCCACATCCCTCTCCTCATCCTAGAGGATTCCCTTTGGGCAGAATCCTTTCAAAGGAAGCCTTTAGGCTCAAATCAAAAGGAGTTACACTTTTAAAGGTAATTCATTCTCTCATGTTCATTTGTTTTATTTTGCTTCTCCAACCCCATAAACTCTTTTTATTTACTTCTTTTGTAACAAAAAAAGTATATTCAATATACTAGGATGTTGGTATAAGATTTATTCAAGCTACACTCTCACACAACTACATCAAATGGTTAAATAACATACGGTTTCCGTGGATGGCGAAATTCTGCCTCCCGAAACGATGATTGTTCAATACTCATTTAACACCTTCAAAGGTGGACATTATGATGTCAATATTTTTATATATGATATATAATATGAATATTCTTTCCTTAAGCTTCTGTATTTTTCATTTATGGCATACCATTATTGTTTCCATTATGGGTAAACACGATATCTTCATTTTAGGAAGTGCGGACTACCGCCCCTGAAAGTGATTTGATTCGTTAATACCATATGTGGGATGTGTAAAGGATAAAGTTAATGATATTATATATGTTCTTATACTAAAATTATAATATACTCTTATATCATTATTATTCCATTCCAGAAATACGAAATAGAAATGGAAGTAGCGTTCATGCGTACGTACGGCTTACCGTCTCCATGAACGGTGCATTTCATTTCTTACCTCTAAATGTCATGTAATATTATAAATACATGTATATGCTGAATATATATGATATATATGTTATCCAAATAATTAATATCATTCTAGATATAACGAACCTTTGACCAAATTAACAACATGTAAGTGTAAGAAGTCTATTTTTGACTTAAAAACCAAATACCGACAAAATGAACATTATTAACTTAAATGATTACATGATGTTCATAACATGGTATAAAAGAAATAATGAACTTGAAAAAGGTTCTTAAGAAAGTAAATATTAACTCAAGTTTATTATTCAGGAGATTAAAGAACGGTCGGGTCAAGTCGGATACGAGGTATGGGACTTCGTCTCAATCTCCTTTCATTGAGGCATATTTTGTTTTATACACAACCTTCTTTTATACGGTGTATAAAACCCTTTGACTTTTACATTTATTCAAAAGGAATCTTTTTTATACGAATCGTTTACTAAACGACAAAAGGGAATGTTTTTGTCGTACGTATGCGGCGACAACGACTTCTCCGCCGTCGTGACCGTTATTTGGGTTTCGGCTTCCTCTACAAGCCATACCTTCTTTTTAAAAGAAAAATAAATACCATGTTTTACTTTTCTTTTATTTTGGTATCGAAAATGGTTTTCATAATGTTTTTATATCAATGTGTTGTATTGATATCTTGTGATTGAAAGGTTGGAATGTTATGTTTCCTTTATGCATGTTTTATGTGATATGATTATATTGAGGTTCTTGGGCATTATTATGAAAACGGGTGGTTCCGTGATAAACTAAGGGTGGGTGAGCCTGATATAGCTCTCCAATGCATTGGGTAATGCGAAGGAGTGAAACTTTAAGGTTTCTCCGAAGAGATTTTGGGAATATACTGTGATGGGTATTCCAAACGTAACCAAGAGGGTTACTCCCTACGTAAAGATGTTATGAATGCCTCAAGTTACCTTTATGTCTTATGATTTCTATGATTTATTCATGATTCGATGAGCTATGTTAAAGTGCTTATGTTTTATGGGTAAAGTATGATCTCATACTTATGTATATATATACCCATGTTTCCTTTCCATATTTTTATATCCCTTACTGAGCTTTTTATGCTCATCCCAAGTTTTTTTGAAATGTTTTTCACAGGTCAAGGGAAAGGTACATGATATGATGATAGTGTTAATGAAGTGTCAAGAAAGAATCCATGTTTATTTTAAATATGTTTTCATTGATGGGAATTTAGAATACTATCTTTATGTAACCACTTTGTTTATATGTGGAATGTAATGCAAGTTTTATGATCTAATTATCTAAAACTCTAAACCCGAAAAGATCCTCAATGTGTAATCTTGTAATAACTCAAGATTAAGTATGGTTTAAGGCTGGGGACTTATAGTATTGATTGTCCATTACAGAAAATTTAGTAAATTTTATTATATATATAATTATTTTCATTTTTGGAAATAAATTAGAAAGATGTGGATATTTTCAAAGGTGATTTTAATGGATTTATTATGATAAAGTAAATATTTACAAAAAATGTTTTATTTTAAATTTTGGACTTGGATATTGGTTATGATAATAGGAAATAGGGAGTAAACCTAAAATATCAAGGGGAATTTCTCCTAAAAGTGATTAATAGTCCTCTAATATGCCTAATGGACTCAAGGTTTTATTAATGTTTACTGAGTGTCGTTATATAATATAAAGATATATCTTTTTCAGAAGTAACATTTTTAATTTAAAAGTTAAAATTAGTATTTATTTCAATGGATTTTATGTTTTGAAATAAAATTGGTTTTAAAAATAATATGTATTTTAATGAAGGTTTTTTAAAATTATATCTTATTTTATATTCTGACAACCCTAAATTATCAATTAAAAAAAATATGTGATATATCAAATTTTTTATTTACTTAAAAATACTTGATATAAAAGAAAATGTTTTTGAATGGATTTTTATTATATTTTAAAATATAAATTATTTCACCTCTTATTTTAAAACCACTTAATGAGAAAAAAATTTAGCACCCCATGTTTTAAAATTATTTTAATTGGTATATTTATGAGTAAAATACTAATGGAGAATGGTATTGATTAAGACTCTAGCACAATTGAAGTCAGATATAAGTTCATAGAATTTGTTATAAACTCTAATATGTATTTAGATTACCTAATCCTATAAAACTCTAAACCAAAAATGTCCTCAGATTGTAATTTTTCCTAGTGGTTTTTAATATCTATATTATGAAAAAATATATGTAGAGTTTATGTCACCAGATTTGGGAGTGCAGGATAAGGGCAACACAAATAAAAATTGTGTGGCTGGCACACACGTTATCTACCCACATAAATTTCCACAATAAAGAAACTCAGATTGTACCTTTGTGTATAAAACGAAATTTATATCAATGAAGAATTTGAAATATATCTCATTTAAACATTTTTTATCTCGATACATGACACTCAGTTCACACATTGATCTAGTGTGTAACCATGTGAAATTAAATACAAGGAATGAAATTAATTAAAAGTTTATATTTAAATATATAGGGTGTACATATTTTTATATGTCATATGATAAAGTAATAAATGCTAATTTATTACTTAGTAATTTATGAATTTACATGTAAGACTTTAACACCCCATTAATTTTACACAACCATTTAATGCATGTGTATAGCCTTATCAGTTATATGTGTGTTTATATGATGTGTAAGAATCTAACACATCATATGGAAATAAATTTCATATAGAAAAACTACACAAGTTATGAGCTTATGGTATGTGGTGTGGATATGTATAGTACACGTTGATTAAAATTACACATCATATACTTTTGTAATTTTGATCAAATTAAAATTTCAAAATGATGGTGTCATGAGGATAGTTCATATAGACATTAAAAATAAATAATTAACTAATTACTTGGATTAATTGAATTAATTTTACCATGCTTTATCTTAATAATAAGAATGAGTATAAATGAATCCTAGATACTATGAAAATGTAGGTTCATTTAATGTTATAGATGATCATGAGGCTTGACCAACCTATGTATGATTGGTTGCTTATAATTTAATTTATTTCATGTCATTTTACAATTACTACTAAATTAAAATGATTTAAGGTATATCATCCCCTCCTCATTATTATGTATAGACCTTTAGATCTATAGTTTATTTTATATAACCCCTTTAACCCATCCACAGTTTTTCCTCACCATCATGTGAGTAAATACATATGTAATTAAGGTTGCTCCTAGGATAGTGGAGATTGTTCAATTCCAGACCAAATGTAAAACCAATAATGAAGTTACATAATTGAATAGGTGAAGTTATTTATCTTGAGAAAATAACTCTCTAAAGATGGAATTTCACCATGGGTCAGCAATTTTTTTATTATCATTTAGATAAACAAACTATTAAATAATTCTCATGATTATACCACATAATTTATTTATTTATATCAATTACTTGGTTAGTTTTTTATTTTTATTATATGATGATCTCATTAATTAAATTAATTAACAAGAATTTAATATGGTATAAAATACACCATATTAGGTTTAAATTTTATCTGAACATGGTTACTCACTTAATTGAAATATGATTAACATTATCAAGAATGTGTTTTGATAAAATGTTCTTATTTCATGCACCAGATAAAAGTTAAAATCCCTCAAATAAAATATTATGTCAGTATATATTTACATTACATGATTATTAATGAAACTGGTAGTTTTAGAGTTCTTGACCAACCATTATTGGGTTTCTTAAAACTAATGGGGAGTTATAATGAATGTTTTGGGTTGACATAACAATATTTATATCAGGTTTTTTTTATCCCTCACTAGGTTTGGTATTAATCTGGATTCATGTCTTGAAGAAATCTAAGTCTAGGATTTTGGGATTGGGGAGTCTACTCAATGGATCAAGGAGATATTAGTCTATATTTAGCAAAGACATGACTACCTAAATACTATAACTTTTCTTGAACAACCCTAATTTTGTCTATAATAAGGAAATAAGGATCCATACCACAAGATTTTCCATCTTACGAGATAACCTAAGTTTGATGGTGAGTGATATTAGGACATGATAAAACTGTTGGACACTAATAGATAAAAATTATTACATTAAACAATCTGTAACCAAGGATAGTATGAAAATATATTAAATTTATAGTTGAAATGTAAAATAGCTCATCATATAAACAATCATTACAATATATCCTCAAGAAGAATACCCTTCTCACTAACACAAATTTCTATGAATGGTATTGATGATTTCATATTATACTATGTCATTATTGGAAATTTTATGTACTAGAATCCTCATTTCCTGAGTCACCTAGAAAATATGAATGTGAGGAGGAATTTTCTATCTATTAAAAACACTTAGATGATGTTTTATATGTCTAGTGTTTGATGTTATCGACTATGTATAATAAGTCTCAGATTCTTTATGAAATCATGAGTGTGTTTATCATGTTGTTTCATATTGATGATCATTACTTTGAGAAATTGAGATAAGAGAAATTTTAGATAACCACAAAACTATTAATTTGAAAGCTTGGTGAGTCAATTCTAGAAGGTCCTTATGTGGCCAGGATGATTTACTTTGTTGATTACTTGGATATCCAAAATTTTGTAATACTAAATTATTTTCACATAGATATCATTTTTGGCCTCAGTAAAATACATATTCCCTTGGTTCATTCTTAATTATAATGTGATAAATGTTTTTAAGTCTCTTATAGAACACCTTGTTCTTATTCACCTAGTTTCTAAGGATATCGAGTGTAAAAAAACCATGATCCTTATAGAGGATAAAGGGAAGTACATGTAAAAGGGAAAAATACTAAATCTAAGCATTAGGCTTCTGAGTAGTGACCTTTTAAAAACTGTAAGGTCCAAACATAGGAAAAGGAACAAAACATGATATTCTTTAAAAGTATTTGAGTGAGACTCTAAAAATACTATTGGTGAGTTCGAAAATCCACCTAGTTTGTTTTATTTTTCAAAATTATTTTTAAGCTGGAAATTGTGGTGTTTTTGTAAGCCAATTATCATGTGGATTATTTTTCTATGATTTGGAATTGTTGTTTATTTGGTGTGCTTCCTCATGATTTGGAGGTGATGTTTATGTTGTGTTTTGAGATTGAATTTTTTTTGGTAGTTTGGTCTTGAATTAGTGTTTAGTAGGTATCTATAAAGGTTTTGGGAATCTTTAGGTCGGTTTCCTTTTGTGTTAGTGTTTGTTTTATGTTAGTTTTGGTTCATGAGATGGTTTTGATAGAGCTATTGATTTTCTCTTTTCCATGTATTTTCCTATGGGTGGTCCCCCATTAGAAATCTTTCTAGTTGAGTAACATAAGGATTTTGTCTTTGAGTTTCAAAAGTTAAATCAACATCTTCAAAGGATACCCCAGCCCATTTATTATAGTAGAGAGTTTTTTGGGCTTGATTTAAAGTTCCTTCCTATTATAGTGTTTCTATTGGTTATAGAAGTTGTTCTCGATGGTTTTTTGTGTGTTTCATTAGGTTCCTTGTTCATTATGTTCATTTTTTAGAGTGATAGAGATCGATGTGTGCATCTTCCAAGTCCCTATTTGGGTAAAGGTGTGTTATTTGAGGATGTGATTTTCTTGGTGTGTCTTGATCTTTTGTTTTTCCTTGGAGTATCAAGTGTCCACGTGTGGCACCAAAAGAAGTAGTTTTGGTAAGGGATTAACCGCTCCTAACTGCGAGGTAGTGGATTCTTCAAACATCAAGGCTCCAGCCAAAGGCCTTTGAGTGAAGTTGGCATATAGTCAAGAATCCCGAGGGTGTGGTTAGTTTGGTTGTCCTCATGTTTCCGCCATTGTGGTGAAGTAGTTTCTATGTTTCTATTATAGTCTCTCTTTTTCTATAAAATCCCTCTTGTTGAAAAATTCATGATGGACTTATCCCTCATGAAATTTCTATGATTGTACCTTCATGGATGCAAGTTTTTGATCAGTGTCCTTTCATGAAATTCCCTTTTGAATTGATTACATATTTGGGTTAAAGCTGTCTAGAGGTGATAATTCATGGGTAGTTGTTAGTTTTGGTTTCAGTGTTCCAATTTTTGGTGCCTCCCCTCCCCTCTCCTTATAGTGGGGGTTATTGGTTCGTGTAAGTATTTTTTCAATTTTTTTTAGTATCGTTAGTTCTTAATGGTTGGGAGACCCAACATGGGTCCCATTGAAAAATTATTCTGTGAGAAATCAGTACTAGGTTGCTTCAAATGGTGGGGAGTCTATTTGGGCCTCCCCTTATTGGTGATCTATTTTGGTGTAGTTTTAGTGTTAGTCTAGTTAAAGTGGATTTCTTTTTAATTTGTTTAATTTATGAGTTTCCTTTTTGGTTTGGGTGAATGTTGGTATTTTTGGAGTGTACCCAATGATTATGTTCGAGGTATAGTTTTGAAGGTTTTGGCTCTAATTTCCTGTTGATTATCTAGAAGTGGTTCCAGCATGTCGGTCTATTTTGGGAAAGAGGCATAATTTATATTTTATGGTGTTGGGATTTTTTTATATCAACGGATTGGATCTTGTTATTTTGAGAATCCTTAGTCATTAATCAATCGACTAGGAAAATGTTGTAGCTTTCCAGGGGAGTAAAGTGTTAATAGTGTGGATAATTATCACACCTGGATTTTTTTTCTCCCTTTGTACTAGCTTATCATTTGGCTCTTAGTTTTTCTTCTGATTTCTGAGTGTTCTAGATTTAAATTTTATGTTTTGATGATTTTGGGTGATTTTGTTTAAACCTATTCTTGGTTAGTGTTAAAGGTATGATGAGGAGGTGTCTTGAAAATTTATCTTTTAACACTCCTAGTGGCACCTTTTTATGGGGTATGTTTGTTAGGTGGTTTACCCTCTTGAGTTAGATGAGTTCTGGGGTGAAAAGGGTGATTTTGGGGTACTTTTTCTAGGTTGTGCAGTTAAGGTGCACTGTTAGTTTAGCCATGCAGTAAGTGTGAAGGGGGTCGTATGGTTTATCTAACTATGCATCCAAACTATGTAGCCCAACCTACACTAGACAGGGGTAGATTTCACAGTTTGTGCAAGGTTTTTCAAACCGTGTGAGCTAACCGTGCAACCCGCTCAGGAAAGGGTATTTTGGGATTTCCTCTATATTTTTAGATGGGGTTTCTTCCTTTAGCCTCCCATAATCAAACCCTATGAATTTGATGCCCCTCATGGTGGTTTTGGTCCCCTCTAACTTCCTCCAAGTGGTATTAAAGTTTATTTATTAGTGATTCTTCACCCAGGTTGAAAGGTTAGGGATCCCTCCTCCTTCCCCTTTTATTTTCTTCCATTTTATTCTTCTTCCCTAACCCTAGTGGCCATGTTGGACGATTTTATTGGATAGGGATTCCAGGTTTTTGGGAATTTTGTCTTCTTATAGTTCTTTTAGTTTGGATCTATCTTCCCTTAAGTGCAGTTGTGGTGCGATTGAAGTTTCACACCGGGTTTTGGAAGTTTCTTTATCATTTGAGGTAGGATCCCTTTGTACATCTCCTTTAAGGTTGAAATTTCATTGATTGATTAATTTTTTTACCTCACTTAATTAATAAATAGTAATGTTTCATGCGTATAATTATTGTTCCTTTTGAAATAAATTGTTTTGTTTAATCGCTTTAAACGTGTGATGTGGATTTGGTAGGTTTTGCACACCGAATGCTTTTGAAATTGCCCGGTTATATTTTCTAAGTAGTTTGTAATTTATAAAGGAGTTTTTTGGTTTTTTAGATGATGGTTTGGTATTCAAATGGTGTTTTTTGTTTCCAAGGTTTATTTTTAAGATGGTTTGGTATTTAAAATGGATTTTGTGTAGTTATTTATAAAATAATTGATGTGTGAAAATGTCATGAGCCCCATTTGGCATATTTCTTAAAATGTTTTCATTTGGGAAAACCCCTTCAGGGGTGATTCTTGCCATTTTGGTTGATCATGATATTAGAGTTTCCTCGGTATGGGACCTCCCTTATGTAATAATTGTTTTAAGGCAAGGACTACTCTTTGAGGTGACTGGGGTGGTGTCGATTTGTGTGATGTGTATGGTGGTATATATATATATAACTTGTTGTTTGGAATGTGTGGAACACCCCTTTGTTAACATATCATGGAAACCTAGCATGGAAATAGGAATTATGAGAACATTTTATGTACTGGTAGTTCACGTACTGACTAGGGTCCCATAATAGGTGGATATTTGGGTTCATTGTTATTGGATTGGGCCCCTTGGTTTGTCCTAAGTTAGATTAGTCAGGCATTTAGGAATTTTTATTTCATCATGTGTGGCATGATATTGGGTATGGGGTCTCATGTATTATTAATTTCTAGTTCCCCTCTGAGTTCCTAGGTCTTCCTGTATTCCTACGATGCTAGTACGGTTAGTGTCATTACCCTTGTTGTGTAGCATCATATTCCTTGTATTTGGTTTTGGTTTTTTCTTTTAAAATGGTGAGTTCATGGCTTTATCTAAAAAGGTTTCTAAGAATAATGTTTTGAACAAATGAGATCTTTTCTTTTCCTTTCACCTGTATGAAAAAAACTGAACTCTTATTTTTTTTCCTTTTTTTTCTTCCCTTAAGCCTTGTTTGAAATCATGAGGGGAATGTATTATGATTGTTTGTTTTAAAAATAAAAGTTTAAAAAACCTATATTTGTATATTTTATTTCAAAAATGTTATTAAATGTTTATTTATTTAAAGTATTTAAATTGGGAGTAGAATTATTTGGGCCTACCTACCAAGTTTTAATACTCATGCCTACAGTCTTTTCTTGTTTTTAGTTTCTACTGCAGGTTCCAGATTGGGTTTGATTGACTTGGGTGATAGTTGGTTGAGGATTTGAGAGTGACCTTCAGGGTCACATGGAGATGTTGGGATATCAGGTTTAGTTTGAGTTTTCTTGGTTAGTGTTTGTTCAGTTTGTTGTATTTTCATTTGTAATAAATGATTTAAAGTTTGATAATCATGTTTTGTTTGGTTTTATCCTTTTTTTATTCCGATGATTTTATTCATTCATATTTATATTTGGAGAAATCATTCCCATTATTGAATCTTATGATTCCCTTGGCACTTAGTGCGAGCCTGAGAGGATCAAGAACGCCTCTTAGGTCCTTGCCATAGAATATCTTGGTTAACCGGTTCAAGGTCGACCCGAGTTGGTTAGTGACACTCTAGATATGGAACATAAGAGAGATGAATTTAGGATTTGTGATCATAAGTTACTTATCTAAAATCCATTATCATTCCATGGATCTAATTATCCTAACTTATCTAAAGATTTATTGAGAAATATTGAGCTTCTTTTTAAGTTCTTGGAGACGTCAAATGAAATCAAGGTGAAATGATCCACCTTCAAGCTAGAGAGACCTATAATAAGATGGTGGCACACTATTTTAATGGTTAAGAAGCATGATGGATTAGAGTTGAATGACTTTAAATTTCTCTTCACTGACCAATTATTTCTAGAGATGATGGTGTTGGCAAAAGCTATTGATTTTATCAAATTAGATTATGTTGAAAGGACAATGACAGAATATGAAAATCATCTTGCTGAGATTGTGGAGTTTTCAATTGAGATTATGTCGAATGAGAAGATGAAGAGTCAATGGTTCAAGATGGGACATCGATTTGATATTTATTCTTAGGTTTTCTTTCAAAATCTATCTTCTAATGGTGATTTTCTAGATAGAGTTTTAATGGTTGAAGTGGACATGTATGGTAAGTTAGGGTTAATTGGAGTTATATTTTCTCCTAGTGGTTGTTCTGTAAGTTCCCATAAAGTAAAGAATAAGTGTATTGATTCTTGATAACAGGGTTTTTCTAAACCTTTTACAATGCCTGTTAGAGGCCCTTTTATTTGTTACTAGTGCACCAAACTTGATCACTCGAAATGGGTTTTCAATGAGACACCTAATATATATGGTTCATATAGATGCTCAGGTCACTTTTATAATTCCTTTTCTATCTATTCTACTCCACGTAGTAGAACGAGACCATACACACCTACTAAAACTTCTATGAAATCTAATTCTTTGTGAACAAAGGGGTTCCATCCATAAGCATCCAAAATTAAGCTTCTTCACGTAGAAAACGAGTCTCCAGAGGAAGCAGATATGATTTCAGTCAATGTGAGAGATACCATCCCTATGTATTCATCATTAGTGATCGATTTATTTTATACTATTTAATCTTGTTCATTCATTTCAAACTATATTGTGATCCTTTTAAATCTTTAAATAGATCTTTTTTCTTGTGTGTTTAATATTACTACACACCTCAGAAAGAAGATAGGGTGGGGTATCTATAGTCCTACTTTTGTTTTATCATTATCAGATATCGATCTTGATTGGAAATTTTTTGGTTCTCTATAATAAAACTCTTGTTGTCATATTCAGGATGGATTGGATCATTTCTAATAAAGCTTGAATTTATAGTTATCTTTGACGGGTCTCCTTTTCTGCACTCGATGGGGTGTTCCCTATATTTCAAAGAGTATGGGATTTGAGGTTTTGTGGAGTTGTACCTTCTTATCCAAAGTTGGGAAAATTACTATCTATTTTCACCTTTGACTTGGAGATAGAGTCTTTGAGTGATGATCTTTCTCCATTTTCTATCGAGTTTCCTGACATTTTCCCTTCTGACTTCTTTGGTTTTCCACTGGTAAGGGGGTAGAGTTATCTATCCATTTAGTTCCTAGTACTCAATAAGTTTCTATTACTTCTTATCCCATGGTACCAACCAAAATGAATTATTTTAAGACTTGGTTAGATGATATTCTAGAGAAAATATTTATACGCCCGAGTGTGTCACCTAAGCCATTGCCTGCTCTCTTTGATAATAAATCTGATGATTCACTTCACCTTTGTGTGGATTACTAAAAACTCAATAGAGTCAAAGTAAATAGAAAATATCTATTTCCACATATTGATGACCTGTTTGACCAGTTGAAATGGGCATAGTTGTTCTCAAAGATTGATCTTTGATCTGGTTGTCACCAATTGAGAATAAAAGAATCTTCTCTTTAGAAAATTACATTTCAAAATAGGTATGGCCATTATGAGTACCTCATGATTCTATTTGTTCTAACCAATTCTCCTATATTTTTTATTGGTCTGATGGATAGTATTTTCCATGATTATCTTGATATGTTCATGGTTGTCTTTGTGGGTGACATACTTGTTTACTCAATGTATGAGGAGGGTCATGTGCATCATCTGAGAGAATTTCTAGAGTTGTTGAGAAATCACTGAAATTATTCCAAGCTATTGAAATGTGATTTATGGATTTGGTAAGTTATATTCTTAGGTCATGTGGTGTCATAACATGGTATCCTAATTGATCTTGATAAGGTGAAAGATTTTATTTCATGGCAACAACAATGAAATGTTTTTAAGATTAAGAGCTTCTTGGGTTTACTTGGATATTATCACCAGTTTTTAAAGAAAATCTCAAAGTTATATTCTTTGACGGATTATCTAACTTGGAAGGTGGTAAACGTTTCTTGGTATGAGAAATATAAGAATTATTTTGATGAGTTGAAACATAATTTGACTACTACACCAGTATTGGCTCTTATAGAGGCCGAGCAGGGTTATGTTATCATAAGTTATTCATGTACTTCAGATTGGGTGGAATTTCCTTTTCATAGAAAGTTTTACCCTACATTCTAACTACAAGATCTTGAGTTATATCTTCTCTCAAAAAAATTTGAACTTCTAAAATAGGAATTGGGTGGAGTAACTAAAATCCTTTGATTTCTAAATCACATCTACCTAGGGGAAATGGATTGTATTCATTGATACTCTGAGTAAGAAACTTCCAATCCAATCTATGAAAGAATCATTAGAAGAGTGTAACTTGATCACTATTTTTGGAAATTTTAATATTGGTGTTTGGGAATTTGGGGTTGAGGTTTCCTTGTTCAGTGTTTTGTTGAATTACACTCTTCTTGATATTATTCTTCATTAACAACGTCTTGATGATGATTTCTATATCATTAGGGACTCTCTTTATGGTGGGTAGATCGTTGTTAAGTGGTCGTTCTCCACATAGGGTATTATATGTTTCTGAAACTGGTATGTTTTACCTTTTCCTATAATAAAAGTTATTGTGGGGGATTTTCATAATTCCTAGTGGGTAGTGCACCTAGAAACCATGGTGATGTTCTATGATATGTGGTGAGGATTCTAGTGGTTAGGTATGAAAGATGAAATTTCTAATTTTGTCTCTCATTATTATACATGCCAACAGGTCGAGGTTGAGTACCAAATACCTTTGGGTTTGCTTCAGCCACTTCCATTTCTAATTTCAAAGTGGGATGAGATCTCTATTGACTTTGTGGTTGGGTTTTTACATACCCAAAAAAAGAATAATGTGATATGGGTTGTGATTGATAGGATGAAAAAATAAAATCACTTTATACCCATTCATTATTTAACCAATGTTGAGAAGTTGGGGAATATCTATGTGAAAGAGATTATTCATTTTCATAGAGTTACATATGATATAGTATTTTATAGAGATCCCCAATTTACTTCTCACTTTTGGAGGTTCCTTCAAGAGTCACTAGGATGTCAAATTCATTTGAGTATGACATACTATCCATAGTCGAATAGATAGGAAGGAATATCTATACAAATTCTTGAGGGTATGCATCTTGAATGTGTCCTTGACTTTGGTGGAGCTTGGGATGATCATTTAGGACTGGTTGAGTTTACTTATAACAATAGTTACCCGTCAGTGATTAGAATGGAGCATTTTAAGGCCTTGTATGGTTGTCCTTATATATCTTTGTTGTATTGGTCAAATATTGGTGAAAGATACTTGGTTGGACCATGTTTTCTTCAAGAGATGACAACAAAGATTCAGTTTATTCATTATAGAATTTTGATGGCATAGGGACGGTATAAATCTTTTTCTTACTGTCATCGAAGACCCTTGTAATTATCAATTTCTAGTCAGGTATTCTTGAAAGTTTCAACTAATTTGGGTTATAAATGACTTGGTATGAAAGGCATGCTTGCTCCTCATTTTATAAGAACTTTTTGGGTTTTTGAGTAGGTAGTTAAATTTTATTTCCATTTATCACTCCCTACCCATTTGACATTGATACATAACAAGTTCCATGTATCGCAACTTCAAAAGTATATTTCTAATTCATATCATGTTTTGATCTAGAGTGATCTTAATGTTGAATTAGATTTATCTTTGACTGGGAATCCATTTAGTATTGTTTATTTTAAAACCAAGGAACTTAATTAGAGGAATATACCTTTTTTTTGAGTCCTATGGAAGCATGGTTCTAATACTCATGAGACATGGGAGAGGGAGGCAGTAATGAGAGTTTAGTGACCTTATCTTTTTGACATGGAAGCTTCTAAACTTGATTTATGGGAACATAAAGTTTTTTTTAGTGGGGAGGTTTTAACATAATGTAACTATTTCTAGGTAATCCTATACCCTCTTTTTTATCATGCTTTATTCAAGTTTTTTTTAAGGGTGTATCAGGTTAAAATTTATAAATTTTTGGAACTTTCTGGGTTGTATACGGTTGGCGTAGGGTTTTTCCATATCATGCACCCACCCAGGGTAAACTGTGAAAACCTAAATATTGGGTTTTTTCATAGTTGGTGCAAGGTTTGAAAAACCATGCACCCACCTAGTATAAATTGTTCACCCTACCAAAGGGGCATAGGGTTAGGGTACAGATCTTGTCTAACTATGTGATCCTACCCAACTAACCATGCATACAAGATTTAATTATTCAAAAAATTGTTAATAAATTACTTTTACCCTATTTTGGACCCCAACTTGACCCTAATTTGGAATATTTAATTTTCCAAGGTTGATTGAGCTCTCAAGAACCCATTTTGTCTCCTTTAAACCCTCTCCAAGGTGGATCAAATCTAGGCAATCATCGTTCGATCCTTTCTCAGTAATAATTTTTTCCTCGTTCCTTCTCCCTTCTTCTCTCCTCCATAGGGTTTGTTAGATATATATGTTGTTGGAGGATCTAATCTTTATTGTTTTAGATCATGACACAAGTTTTGATTCTAGGATCTAATTTTTGGGCATTCTTCATTGGAGTTTCCCATTGTGATTTTTCTGAGATGTGATCTCTTTGTTTTGATAGGTTGTTCCATTTAATATTTTCCAATTTATTTAACCATAAATTTATTGATTTAAATTAAATTTCTTTAAATTGTATTGTGAAAACCTAATTTTTTTAAATTTGGATTTTGATTTAGTTTTTCATGAAAATTGGGGAGAACCCCTAATTGTAGTGAAGTGGGTGTGATATGGATTTGATGAAAATTTTCTAACTTAATATTTGGAAATTAAATTATGAAATTGATTTCAAATTGATATTTGAGAAAAATAAATTAATTTTTTTTAAAGAACCCATTTTTTTTATGTCAGAAAAAGGTATGATTTGATTAAAATCCCATGTATTTGTTTTTAATGATAAATTGGCATACTAAAATGTAAAAAAATGGGATAATTGTATTTTGAATAGTTTTGAAATAATGTTATCATTATTGATTCTTATTTGAGAACATGAAACCCTAGGTAGGTAGTGAGTTATTAGGGAAAATGTTCTAGGATTGGAATTCCCTAGAAATGGATTAATGTTATAAAAATCTAACATAAACTTATTAGAAGATCTTATCCCCATTAGAATTTTTATTGGTCTTTATTGTCCAGTGTTAGAGAGAGGTGTGTGCACATTTCTATTATCATCATATGATTGTGTGAGGATATCATAACCTTGAATTATCAAATCTCTAGGTAGATGACCATGTTTATTCATTGTGATTATATTGATATATATTCCATTGTTTGTAAATTGTTTTTCTCATGCCTTGTAAACTAATATAAACTATTTTACATAAAATGTTTATTAATTAATTGTTCAAAATATTTCCATCAATTTAAATGTAAATCATTATTTATTTTAAATATTATTTTGTATTTTTATGCATGTTTATTTAAAATTGAAAGTGTTTTTTGGTTAATTAATATGGAATCTTACTATGTAATCCTTAGTGAGACCCTACAAGGATTTTAGCTCACACCCTACATGTGCCTTTTGGAATTTCTATATTTCTTCCTTCTAGGTTTTAGTAAGGGTAAATCACCACTTAGACGTGGTGGTTGGTGTGGATTTTGGGATTTAATCTACTATGTCCTTTGGGAATGGTTTTTTATCCTATCATATAGTACATTGTGATTATAATTTTCATTTGTTTATCTATTTGACTTCAAGTTCAGTTATCCCTATGGAGTATTTAGTTTTGAATACTGACCTGTAACTATTTATTCCAATTTTTATGTGGAAAAACCACTCTCAATTTTAACTTGTATAATGTTTGGTGTTAGTCTCCAACCCATGGGGATCAGGAATGCCCTTCGGGTTATATCAGTGTTGGCTCAGGTGTTAGGGTTCTAGGGTATTTGATCTGGTTTGTGACACTCATTCACTAAATCCTTATCTCAGTTAAACCATGAATATCATGTGATAGACAGAAATATTAAAATTTTCATCAGTTATCTTTAGTGAAAGCGGGAGTCTATTGGAGTTAGTGGTGACCTCAAACCAAAAACCCTTGTACTTTTGATAAAATTATATTTTCATATTTTTTAATATAATAAATTTTCTTATAACATCCAAATTTTTATTCTATTTGATAGTGTGTGTGATAATTTCATAAGGATGCCTGTTTCTTTAATGGTGCATAAAAATCCTATGAAATGATGATATATTTTAAATTCTAGGAAATTATTCATCAAACCCATGTTTTTTGGATGATAAATATTTTTTGATGGATAAAAATGCTACAATATATTATATTTAGGTGGTTCATAAGGAATGGAGACACCTTTTTTTGTTTTTCTACCTTGTTAACCTCTAAGAAGGGAGGTTATGATAATGGACATGATAATAGGAATTCCACATGTTTCATGTGTCATTTTATATTCTTGTATATAAACGTATGTAATGATCCTTTCAATATAAAATTATTATTAATGTGTCTCGTGAGTTATGTTCATTGATGTATTTCATAAATGGTGATAATAATAGTTCATAATGAATTTGGATGCATTAAGTTCATCATGGGTGGCATAATATTAATGGTTAATTTGAGAGATGAATTTTCAATTATATTGAAGTGAATATATAGGTCCCGTTAATGGAATAGAATATATATATTATTTCTATATCCATGGTAGTTTATCAGTGTGTTCAGTTCCATAAATTCAATGAAACAGAGTCAGACATATATTTTGGTAACATAAGTTATGTAGCCTCTTTGACATGTGACATTAGGACAAATGGATTGTATTAAATAGTAAGGGTTTGTAAGAGTTTGAATGTGATTATGACATTAAATATTTTCTCTTTAGGTGAATTGGAATCTTTCAAGACATTAACCTCAGTTTTTAAGTGGTCTAGCATAATTCCACTAATAAAATGTCTAATCTATTCACATGAAAAGTGTATCCAACAACCTCAGTTAAATTCTATATGTTTGTAACGAGTATATTAGAATATTATTCTCACATATAAGGATAAATATTTAATCAGGATTATTTTTTGATTACAATTATTTATTTATTGATGACTAATGTAGCTTTATTTATTAATTAAATTTAATAAATGTACATTATATTTGGTCTAAAAAATTAAGAGGATGAGTGTATTGAGTTATGGTCTAATGAGAATGGAATATTATATTAATAGATATTAATTTATTTATTCATAAGAAATATTATTTAATTATTCTGTAGGTCATATGCATCTCAAGTAAATAATAATATTACTATTATTATTTAGCCATGGGGTAGAATAATTATAAATAGAATATTGAAGGGGATTTTTGAAAATAATATTCTAATCGAGGAACTTTACATACCTGAATATGGAATTCTAAAAGGGGAAAGGTTTTTTTGTAATAATTTTTTTTCATAATATTTCTTCTTATATATAATTCTCTCAAAATAGATAAATTTTTAGAAACACTCCATGTTATATGGTCATTGGTGATCCTCCTCTTTTACTACAAATTTTAAGTGAACCAAGAGAATCCAATGGGTCTCTTTGGGATTCTAATTCATAATCAATAGAAAACAACAAGATCCATAGGGAAATGAACATTTGAATCTATATAACCCTACAATGATATTTAGATATTCTTGGTGCACGTGTGGATTGCCAGTAAAGGGATTCTACCCTCAAATCCTTCTTTGGAATAATGTTTCAACATGATGGTCCTATCTTATTCAACAATAAATAAAGAATAAAAAGAAAAGGAATTTGTTGATCAGTCTAAATTAATTATAAATTACATGTGTGATATGATATTCATGGATTTCAAGAATTCATTTCTATCTAGTTATTAGAAGAAATATAAAGTTTTTTATTGAAAATTATTATTGGTAATTGAACCGACTACTTCATCTACACCCCAATAGATTTAAAGAGTTTTTAGGGTGTAGCTTCCAAGTGTAAGGGTATAGGTTATGTGGGTAAAAAACTACATGGACATATTAATGATGATAATTTTTATGTTTGTGAGGTTATAATGACATGTCTCCAAATTATTTTGAGTTCATAACTTCGAGGTGACTTTTAAATAGTTAAATCACAAGTTTTCTTGAATTTTTTATTTCAGTTGAGGGTTTTATTTTCATTCTGGAAATTGAATTTGGCTTCGAGAATATGAGGTTATTTTCTATGGTATTTTTTATCCAAGGTTTATTGCTTTTTCAGGCTTTGAGATTAGGTTAGGATCCAGGGTGTTACCACCTACATTTTATAACAACATGTCACATTGGGTACTCGGTTGACTAACATCATATAAATGATGATCTTGGAAGAATCCCCATAAGTCTAAGGGTTTGATCGGGTACCTAGTGTCCCCAAATAGGTTACATAGTGGACTACCTAGTAGTTTGTTTACTAAGGGCCTCTTTTCATTTTACCCCAACTCCCTATATGTCATTCTTCCTTATCCCTTGAACCTAATTCCTTCCAGTAATAAAAAATTAATTCAATGATCTCTTATATATCTTTTATTAATTGTATTCATTCCATATGATTTAAGGTGGACTATTGGTCATTTCCCATTACTAAATCCAAGTTATGAATCCATCCCCTTTTTCTTTTACCTCTCATTCCTTTATTCCTCTAATTTATCACTATTGTATATGTGTTTAGAGTTGAGTTTCACTAGATCATGTTGGAACTTACCATTAAACAAGGAGCTCCTTCTCCACCGTAACTCCTCTGAATTCCCATGGGCTCATATGGGTGGTTTTGTCACTATGAATTTCTATTTTGGAATATGTGATTACATTTTGTTTTATCCTTGGGTATTTATATTTTTGGTTTAAACATTTGGAATTATTTCTTGAATATTGTTAGGGCTAATGGATGTTATGTTTCTAGTGGAAATTTATGGAGTTAATTCTATTAATTTTTAATGGGGTATTATTCATAAAGTTTTTATCATTTTTTATATATTATGAGTTAAATTTTTTCAATAATTATTTATTATATATTTGAAATAAAAACACTAATTCTCTTAATTTCTTAATAAACATCCTTAAACTGGTTTTTGTTTTGTTTCCACCTTGAAAGTCTTGGGTATTTTTATTAAATCACCCTCGATACAAGTGTTGGGTTACAAATTCCTAAACCTTGTTACAATTCCATTTTATTATAAAGTGTTTGGAATTTCCTTTGATAAGAAATGGTAAAAAATAGAGACCCTTGGGGTATATTTTGATCCAAACCAGTTTATGGGTTTCTTATAATATTAGAGTTCTACATTTACTAAAACTACCTATTTTATTAAATACTCACCTAAATTATAACTTTATGATCCTGATTTATATTCAATAATTATGATAATCTCTTTCCAAAAAACCATAAAGGATATATCTTCAAAATAACCGCACTTTATCTATGATTAATAGAGTTATTTAGTGGTGATGTGGTGGCTAAGTTTGTAGAGATAAAAAGGTTTTTTAATATGAAACTCATATTTTATTTAGTATTTATACAACACAGGCACTCAAAAATAACCATGTTTTTATAAATATTTATAATGTATTATGAATACCATATATTTAAAATGGTCATTTTGGGAAATTTCATCTAAATTTTTTCCCCTTCATTCTCTCTATACTTCATCAAAAAATTTATTCCAAATAGGTTTTCTATGATAGCTAATTTTATCTTTTGAAATGTGGTTACAGAAATAAATTCATATTATGTAAAATTTTAGTTTCAAATAATTGAGTTCAAACTATTTACTGAAGAGATAAATTAGAGATATATCACCATATAAAATAATTCCTTATAAATCTATGGCCTTAGTAGTTTTGTAGGTCATTCCCATGTTGTTTTGAGTACTATAATTTGTATTCCTTAGTAGATAGCCATATAGAGTTCATGAAATATTAATAGAAAATAATAAAATTAATATTTTACCACCTATATGGTATATTCATATTTTGTCTCAGAAAGTGATCATGTTATACCCATGTCATTCCATTGGCTCAATGCTAGAATCATTTTCATTTATTTCTTGTTGCACTATATTTTCAGACTAGTATATTAATTTTTCATTATTTTAAACCATATTTGTTTCTTTAAGGATAATATGATATGATGAAATGGGTGGTAAGGCCACATTTATGCTCTTTAAAATGTTGTTTCTTCTTTGAATCAATAATTATATTGGTTTAATATGAAAATCATGCAGTTTCTTTCATATGTTTAGCAAGATTGAAATTTCATTGAGACAACCATGTTTATATGTGTAACTAATTATTTTCCTCAATTAGGGATAATAATTTAATATATAAAAAATATAGTTATAAATCATAAGGTTCATGACCTGTAATTTTAAAATGAGGTACCAAGTACACCTTCTATTACTGTTGTTATTTAATTTTCTATATATAGGTAACCACACAATGATTTTCATATTAGATATAGGGTATGAGAAACATGATTTCCCTTACCCTATTATACCCACTCCCTTATTCTCAAAGGGAAAGTCCGTATGATTTCCATACCTCAATTATATGTGATTTTTCTATCCCATTTGGAATGACTATTTTAACTAACCTAATTGATAATTATATAGTAGTAAGGGATACAATATTTCATATTCTTAGTCATCTAAAATCCCATGTTGAGGCTTAAATTTAGTACGATGAGTATGGATCCACCCAGTAAATGTAGTTTCTGGTTGTAGTTTATATAACTCATTGAAATGTGTCACGTCATGTTTTCTATTATGCTATTTTATGGTTTGTTTTAATAATTTCTAATTTCTTATAAAAATGAGTAGACATATTCATAAATACACATGTTATATCATTATTGTTTTAATACCCCATGGTTGGTTACTTACTATAAGTCCCTAGCCTTAAACATTACTTAATCTTGAGTTATTTCAAGAATAAACGTTGAGGATCTTTTCAGGTTTAGAGTTTTAGATAATTAGATCATAAATCATGCATTACACTCCACATTTAAATAATTTGGTTACATAAAAGATAGTACTCATTTTTCCCATCATCGGAAACATATTTAAAATAAAACATAGATTCTTTCCTGACACTTCCTTGACACTATCATCACATCATGTACCTTTCACTTGACCTATGAAAAACATTTCAAAAACATGGGATGAGCATAAAAAGCTCAGTAAGGGATATAAAAGTACGAAATGAAAACATTAGTCCATGTATGAAATCATACTTTACTCATAAAACATAATCATTTTAACATACCTCATCAAATCATGAATAAATCATATAAATCATAAGACATAAAGGTAACTTGAGGCATTCATAACATTCTTACGTAGGGAGTAACCCTCATGGTTACATTTGGAATACCCATCACAGTATATTCCCTAAATCTCTTCTAAGAAACCTTAAAATTTAACCCCTTTTCATTACTGTTTCGGTGCGGATGTGCGTCGGGCTTCTGTTCCGACGCTGTTCTGCCAGGACGCGTTCGCGCGTGCTCCCGTCGACCCGAGGGGATGGGAGCGCGGCTTGTGGCCCCGCAGTCCCGCTTTCCAAGGGCGGGTGGCATCCGTCCCTTATTCAGGGATGTCTTCTCCTTGATCGAAACCGGGATGATGGGATGTCGGCTCCTCCTTCCGTGGACGTCTCCTTGGAACTCGTTGCCTAATCTGAGTCTCCCTCATAGATTTATGACGTGCTTGTGAATCTCGTTCCCGGTGCCATGTCTCCATGGACACCGGTTAATTACGCTGCTTCCGCCCGGACGCTCCAAGGAGTCTGGTCGGGGCAGCAACCTGCGGTGAGGAGACCGGGTAGCTCTGGGTGTTGGGGGCGTGTCTTAACACTGCGGCTCTGCATGTCTGCCTTCCGTCCCTAATAGGGCTTCTCGAAGGCGTGATGGACTGAGGCATCCCGCGCTGGGTGCGGGGAACTGTGTTACCTGAGGTTTTCCTCAGCTTCCCATGTTTAACACGGGGTATGACGCGAGTTTAACGTCCAGCGGGGATGGCATCGGACTGATCAACACGAGGAGTGGATCAGATGACAGAACCCCTTGCAGGGAACCTCCGACGCTGGGGCCAGGACATGGGCGGCTTCCCGAGTGAAGTGGAGTGGAATGAAATGGCATGACCCCACTGGGATGTGACGTCCTGGGTAAGGATCAGGATGGATGATGGAGTGAAGAGCTTGGACCCCGTAGGGGCTTCCTACGTACCGCGCGTTAGCACGGATCAAAGTCAGCGTAGTTCGAATATACAGTTTAATGTCATGTTGGACGTTGGCAAGCCGACTCACGAGGAGGTCGAGGCTACCGGGTGGAGGATTGAACCGAACCACCTCGCACAGAGGGGGATGGAACGGCCGGGTGGATCACAGTTTCACGTCATGCTGGACGCTGAAGAGAGAAAATAGAAGAAAGCAGTGGGGAAGCACAATGGAGATACACACGTGCAGTCTCCCAAAAGGGCGGATTCATAGGTGAATCGACGTGAATGTAAACCCGGGAGGGGTCCACTGATGGACGAACCGACGTGAATACGACCGGGACGACCAGGTGGTGGGCTTGAACCTCAGGGAGGCTTCCTACGTACCCTGTTTAGGAGACAGGGATCAAAGTCCACATAGTTCATTCGTGCGGAAAAACTCAGTTGGAGAGGGACTTGGGCCGAAAGTAGGAGACACCTCGATCCCAGTCACGCCCTCTACTGGCTTCGGCAGTGGGGAAGCACAATGGAGATACACATGTGCAGTCCCCTACAAGAAACTAGGGGTTTGTAATACCCTACCCCCGTGGGCGAAGGCCACTCCAATCCCTACATCCCTACAGAGACGAGCGGGTGGGGGCCACATCCAAACCGGGGGGACCCTGCGTGCGAGGCACGAGATCGGGTGATGCGGACGGTTTAACGTCTTGCCGGACGAAGTACAGTTTAACGTCGTGTGTTGAGGACGAAGCGGACGGTTTAACGTCTTGCCGGACGAAGTACAGTTTAACGTCGTGTGTTGAGGACGAAGATGCTTGGCAGTTTAACGTCTTGTCGCGCGGACGTGGCACAGTTTAACGTCATGTTGGACGAAACACTTGGCAGTTTAACGTCTTGCAGCACGAACAAAGATTGCCGCCGATGGGTCCGTGTCACTTCGCACGAGCCTGGAGGGCCGCACGGGAAGACAACGCATGGTGCGGGCACCCGAGATGAAGATCATCGGGCGCCACGCAGGCGGGTACCCTCAGGGGGTCAAAGGGGGCGACCCTGGCGGTTTGCGCGCAAAAGAGGAACTTGGTGCGCAATACCGCGGGTCGGCGCGCAAATGGGCGGGCTGGCGCACAATTGGGCCAGCGCTTTGCGCGCGAAAGATGGAGATTGCGCGCACCGGGCCTCTGATAGCGCGTGGGGGCAACGGCCCATTCTTTAACGAATGGCCACTTTGAAAGGGGGGGTGCGCGCAATCGGGCTGGATTGCGCGCACCTGGGGTAAATTGCGCGCAAGAGGCTTCTTTTGCGCGCGAAGGCCTTCGGGTGAGGAGTTAATCAAAGGAAAGGAGCCAAAGGGATTGCGCGCGAAGGCGAATCCCGAGGCTTTCTTGCGTGAATGAAAGGAGGTTACCTGAAGGTCGGCATTGCGCGCGGAGGGGGTTGGATTGCGCAAACGAGTGACCCTTCGAATTCCAGCAACCTTTAAAACGTTGGGGGTCGCCTTATATTTATAGGCAACCCCGGGCGCGAAATCCGGTTCGCGGGCGCGCAATTTCCTTCGCGGGCGCGGAATCGGGCCCGGCGTGCAAGGGAGTCGCGCGGGCCACGGGCGCGCATAATTGCGCGCCGGCTCAGCGCATTTCACGCATCCCGGGAGGTTTGCGCTCCTTACTTCAACTTTGCGCGCGGGTCTCCAAAATTCCGCGCAAGGCCTCTGGGCCCTCCGAAACATGCTTCTGACTCCAAATATGACCTCGCTTTCCGCATCCGGAGCTTCGTTTGGGAACAACGGACTTTTCCGGCGTCTACAAAAGCCCCCCCTCGGAATCTGATCGGCGAGAGGTCGCAACTATCGGGTTCCGAGGGAGACGCCGGAATGCCGAAGTCCTGGGTGGCGCGGGACTATGGCGCGCAAAAAGGGCATCGGGCGCGAAATTCGCTGCCGCGGTCGCGCAAAGCGCTTTCCGCGCAGCGCAGACACCTGGCCTCGCCTAAAAATAGGGGCCCTGGGTCCCCCGTACCGTACACCGGCCTTCCGCGCGACAAGCTTTCAAGCTCTCGTGCGCGAAATTGCCATTGCCGGCGCGGAATTCACCCGTTCGTCGCGCAAACCCATCCGGATTTCGGCCTGTTTTTTGCGCGAAAACCCGGGGTTTTACGCGACAGACTTCCCAATTGCGCGCCGTCCACTAGGATTACGCGCCAACTCCCAAAACTCTCCACCAGCCTCCTCCGATTCCGCACACCTCATCCCTTAACCCACACGACTCTCGGAGCTTCTGAGATGGCCGCGAATCAAGTGAACGAGGGGGATGCCGCCATTCGCAGAGCTGAGATGGCGGCGAACGGGGAGGTCTACGGAGCCAAGGAGATTGTTTCCAACAATCAATCCTTGTTCGACTTGCTGACGCCGGCCCAGAAGACATATCCGCTGTCGGACAACCTGCCGCTCTAGAACTATGGCATCCTGGATGAGGTTCCGGTGCCAAGGTTCGAGGTTGATGCGCCACGGACCTGGGTGACTCGGGAGGACGAGCTTCCCCGCTATAACATCACCAACAATGGGAATCCTTCCAGGGAGACCAGGCACTTAGATGTCTATGTTCTGAACCCGAGGACGCGAACCATTGCCGGGAGTGAGCCTACTGCGGAGAACTCTCCAGCCCTCTACTCGAGCACATACCGCCAGAGTGTCACTGACGACACCAAGGGCTGGCTGAAGGACTGGGACTTGCGGTCTGGGGGCAATTTCACCAGTGAGTGGGCCTGGGCATTCTGGGTACGCCACACCTGCGATCACTTTGCGGAGGAGCTGCGGTACATCGGCCTGTTTGAGGCGGTGTGGACGTCGCAGTTCCACTTCTACCAGCAGTCCGAGCTCGGGCCGGAGCTGTTCACCCGCTGGTCCCCGGATACCAACACCTTCCATCTTCACCATGGGGAGGTCAGCATCGGTCTCTGGGACATCCACTGCATCAGAGGTATCCCGCTGGAGGGTTACCAATACGATGAGTTCCTGCCTCCGAGGAACACCTGGGGCGACAGGTCACGGACTCCCATCCTGACATGGCATCTACTGGACCTGGCTAAGGAGCGGCTCGGGGTCAAGGACTTCCATAAGGACATAGCCTAAAAGGAGTGGTTCAGCCAGTTCTTGGAGCATGACCCCGCGGTCAAGATGCCAGGCAGGGGGAAGCGGTGCCCGACCGTGGCTCAGAGAAGCCGGAACGGGTCGTACTGGCGGGTCCTGGAGACGGGAAACTACTGCTCATGGGGGTACCGCGTCATCGAGGCCCGGGACCCAAATGTCTGGTACGCGGCGTTCCTGGCCGCCTTTCTGAGTGGGTGGCTCCTGCCAGTGCGGGACGCGAGGATGGGCGTCCGCCCGGCGACACTGGCGATGGCGGGTGCCATGGCCGCCAACAAAAGATACAACCTCGGGGTCCCAGTGCTGGCTAAGTTGTACGCCATCCTGGGATGCATCTCGCAAGGGGGGTCGCCACGAAGGGTCTGTGGGCCCTTTCAATTCTTCCACGGCTGGGTGGCTGCTCACCTTGGTGGGTACACGTTTCCAAACGCCGTCATTCCTCCGGGCAACGGCCTGCGACCCTCCCTGCTGAACATCGCGGGGGTCGCTCCGATGACCCTAAATGAGGAGGGCGTGAGGATTCGGATTGGCAATCACGCCAATTTCAACTTCAGCCCGTTCCCCACTCCCATTGGCCAGATGATCGACAATGGACAGGGTCCGCTGGAGCAGCACGAATACTTCCTGAGAATGCGGGGCGGGGTGCTCGTGGCTCTGATCGACGGGAAGGTGATCTGCGAGCCTTACGTGCCAACCCGGTTCGCCAGGCAGTTCGGGTGCCTTCAACGGATGCCGAAGAGGGTATTCGCTGTTGTCCGGGAGGAGACGAACCCTTGCGTCCTTCGTCAGATGTGGCTAATGTTCACCGCTTTCGGCTCTGGCGACGTCATCACTCTCCCTCCTACCGGGGTCGACGCAGGCTTTGAAACCGAGTACGCCGAACACTGGGCCATCGCGTACCCCGAGGGGCTTCTACGAAAGCCAGTTCGGCGGCTCGAGGTCACCCGTGCGGAGACCGGGCGTCAAGGAAGGAGGCGAGGCGCCGTCACGCGGGGGAGAACGGAGGCGCGCCAAGCAGCGGAGCCGGCGCGGGCAGGGACTTCGGCGGCGGGCACATCGCAGGCTGCCGCCACGACTTCAGCACCCGGAGAGGGGGCACATGCAACGGTCGGGGAGCGGCCCGGGAAGCAGATAAGGCGTCTGCTCGAACCCTCCCACGATGCAGTCTTCCCAGCACTGTGGTCGGCCTGGATGACCCTGCGGCAGTCACTGGGGACCGAAATCATCTGGCAGAAGATAACCAGAGAAGGGATCCATCTGCCAGAGGTCGGGCGCCTTCAGGTCGCCGACAGGGTGAACTTCCACCGGCGTTATGCGTATCTGACGGCCATGGACGAGTACGCGCGCCAACGTGGTCAGCGTGCGGAGCCGTACCTTCTGGTGAAGGTGATGCTCGGTCTAGAGCCTGCTCCAGAACAGATGCCGCCGGAGGAAGGTGATAGTAACGATGACTCTGAGGAAGAGGAGGAGACGGGGGAGGATGAAGGCTCGGAGGGAAGGTCCCATCCGGGGAGCCCGCGGGAGAGCGGCGAGGTGGCCGGCTCCGACAATGTCGATATCACCGAGCTCCTCGAGGTCCGATTCTATCCCTACTCAACCTGCTTCATCCATTCTCTTATGCAGCTTCTAACCCATTTCTTCATCTTCCTCAGGAGTGGACGGATGCTGGTCAGGCATCCTCAGCAGGAGTAGGAGAGGCGCCAGCAGGACAGGGCGGGGGCCAGACACCCATCATTGAATTGACAAGCGCTGAGGGGTCCCCTGCTGCAATGGTTCCTGCGGCGGCCGGGACAGCGGAAGATGCTGCTCTGGATTCCCGTAAGTCTTCTTACTTTACTGCTGGTGCTTGTCGCTGACGATCCGTGACTAACCGCGGCATGCCTCGCGCAGTGATCTCAATACTGGAGGCTCGTCGGGCTGCCAAACCCGGGCCATCCACGAGTGGACCAGTGGCAGACATGCCGCCTCCTCCGGAACAGACTTCTCACACCGAGCCGGCCCCACCAACTGCTGATCAGGGGGCAGCGGACGCCGGCGCTGCTGTCATCGGAGAGAGGTCGGGGGCTGACGAGGGTGTCAACGCCGCTGGGGCGGGAGAAGAAGGTCGCCCAGATGTTGGGGAACCTATCCCCCGTGAGGACACACCAGGGGCGGACCCTGCAGCAGACCTGCTGGCTGCCTTCCCTGCTTACCTGCCTGCCGACCCCGAGGAGATGGATGACTCGGACGCGGAGGCGGTCGAGGAGAGCCGGATAACGCGCCGCAGGGGGTGGAAGTGCATCCAGCGCTTCCTTAAGCGAGACCCATCGGAGTGGCTGGGGCGCATGGGATCACTTCAAACCTGGCTGCGCTTCCTATGTGCCGGGGGAGCGGATGCTCAACGCCTCCATCTGACGTTCCGTGATTTCATGGCCGAAAAGATGCGCGAGAGCCGCCGGCATGCCGATGTCGCACAATGTCGGGACATGTCGGAGAGCACGCGGGCGCTCCTCGTGGCAGAGCAGGAAGTCCGGCGTCTCGAAGGGCAGGCGGCAGAGAAGGAGGCCTTCGTCGCAACGTGCACTGAGCTTGTGGAGAAACTAACGGCCCAGCTGGTTGACGCCCAAGTACAGCTGACGGAGGCGGGCCAACAGATGGTCACACTTCAAGTCGAGCGGGAGCGTGCACAGGCCAGGATCGACAAACTGCGTGCTGCGACCGCCGACGAAGAGAGGACATGCAGATAGCGAGAAGCAGCCCTGGAGGCTGCCAGCCAAAGGGTAGCGGCGTTAGAAAGACTCATTCAGCACGCTAATCCCTAGGGGCTTTGTTTTTGCCATTCCCAGAACATTTTTCTTCCGCTACTCAATACTTCGATCCATTTGCATGAATCACCATATTTATCTGCATCTTTTGGCTTAACATGCTCAACCACAATTCATTGTCTTGCGGGAGTGTTAACCAAGCTTCAGGCATCCACAATTGGGCCTGGATTTCTAAAGAAGAGAGGGAGGTCATTCCTAGGAAGGGAGACCTCAGACCTAATCAATGTACCATCCCCCCAACTTGTTCCGACACACGAGAGGGACAACGCTAGGGGCATTGAGATTTTATCCGAACATAGGGAAATGAGAAAGGGTGAATCGCGTGTCCCGAATTCAGAAATCCACGACGGTCGACCTTCCAGGAAATGCCCAAGATGGCAAGCGGACAATGGATCAATCGACCATACTACTGCAATAGACGGACCGAAGGTCATCATTCATATTTCAGGAGGCGGATCACATGTCATCATCAATACCGCTTTGGGGGTTCCTTCAGGCACAAGGGTGGAAATCCGGATCAACAGGGCATGCGAAGCGTGGGGCGAAGTGATGATTTGTTCAGACAGAATCTAACACTCCCAAAATTGCGCCACCGTGGGGAAAGCGTATTAGGCGGATGCACTAATCTGGCCGTGAATCACCCCAATTCTTAGACAGAACCTCTTTGAAGAGGAAACTGTCGCTTCCCATCATTGCAATGGGGCATCCCGAGCTGAATCGGGGAGAATATCACAACTGCACCACTCTACCAGAAGCCAGGCCAGACGGTCGGCGACGAGGAGGGGCGGGACTTAGCGATCCCTGAGGCTGGACCCGAGTCGAGATGCCCGGGCGTTCCTACGTACTCCATCAGGCTGGAGATCAAGCCACACGTAGTTCTGAGAGTGCAGTTTTAACGTCATACGGGACGTAGAATCCCGTTTATGGATATCTTAGTTTAAGGTCGTAGAGCTTGGACCATAGGGGAAGATCTTAGTTTAAGGTCTTAGAGCTCGGACCATAGGGGAAGATCTTAGTTTAAGGTCTTAGATCTCAGACCATAGGGGCAGATCTTAGTTTAAGGTCTTAGAGCTCGGACCATAGGGGCAGTTCTTAGTTTAAGGTCTTAGAGCTCGGACCATAGGGGCAGATCTTAGTTTAAGGTCTTAGAGCTCGGACCATAGGGGCAGATCTTAGTTTAAGGTCTTAGAGCTCGGACCATAGGAACCTCAAAGTATGCCACATCGTGGTCCTATCCCCTGGATATGCAAAGATGCACTGAGGGATAGTGTCAAGAGTGTCGAGGTTTCGCCTGGTCAGAATGGGAGGTGGAAAATGTAATGTGAATCATGCGGCCATTCACTCAAGGACTGGGGGCACCGGCGTAACGATATGGGAGTACTGCCGACCGTGGCAGAAAAGAAGCATCAATATCGCACTGACCTTTGGTGGAATGAGGCAGTAAACGAGCATCAACCGCTCAAGCGCAGGATTCATATCGATTTGCTGCCCGAGGCCCTTGGGGGAACCAGCCCGAGTCAGTGGGAGAGCACTGAGGCATTGTGTCCAGACCGCTCACGGGGGTTCCACCCAGGGCGTAGGCGATGGGTCCGAATGAAAGGGAGCACGAAGCCTGAAAAGTGGAAGGAACCTGACCAAGCTGAACCTGACCCTCCTAGCAATAAACCAGATTACTCTTGACACCGGTGGACCACTGCAAGGGGCCGAGGGACACGCCTTGAGGGTGACCCAAAGGCGGCGGATTCCCCAGAGAAGGGGGAATCTCTAAGAGGTGGGGGCTGGACCCGAAGTTTCAAACATCCGGGCGTTCCTACGTATCCCATAAGGATGGGAATCAAGCCACACGTAGTTCTTGAAGCGCGGCGCAACACAATCGGGCACCAGCGCGGGGAGGGGTGCGGGTCTAGCCCTCGCACACAGAAGAAGCGGTATTTGATATTTCTTGTTTTTCCTTAAAGGTGGATGGTTTTTCTTTGTGCAGCGACATGCCTGTGATTAACAAATCCCTGGCGTCGCCACAATAATCAAGCCATGAAAGGCATTGATAAATGGTGTGGTTATTAACCAGCGCCCAACGTGAGTGTCCCCCGAGGAAAACATCACGATGCAGTGCCGTTTCTCATCGGGCGGCCAAGACGATCACAGTTTACGGTCGTGTGGTAGGACCATGGAGGAATCCGCTTATTGCGATATGGCGGACCCAGCGGAGGTGGGAATATACCCAGCCCTGCGGTCATGCACGATTCCAGGAGAAGGATCCTGGGATAGGAGCCTGCGTATGTCCATCACCCGAGGGGCAGAGATGCTAGCCTCCAGCTATACTGGGCCCAGAACGCGATTGTTCGGGCGACTCCTTCCTCCTTATGGGGACGAGGGTCCAGCTACACATGGCCCTTAGGGAGGACATCAGCATATATCCTTGGTGCTCAGATCGTGGGAGCCTCGAAAGACACCATTACCCTGGTTGGCCTGCCTAACGTGTAAAGGTGTACTGAAGGTCAGTATGAAGAGAGTGTCGAGATTCCACTACAACGCACAAAGGCGGAGTGTGATGAGGACTGCGCAACCAATGTTCAGAGCCTGAAAGAGCCGACATGGCGATCAAGGATGTCGCTGACCATATTCGTAACACAACATCCGATCGCGTCAGCCTAGGGTGAGGCAAGAAAACGAGAATCAACCGCTCAAGCGCAGGATTCATATCGATTTTCGGCCCAGGACCCGCCGGTAAATCGACCCGGAGCAGTAGGAGAGCACTGAGGCATCGTACCCAAACCACTAACGAGGATCCCTTTGAGTGAAGACTCAAACAAGAGGAAGCGCGAGGCCCGACAAGCAACACAGGACTTTTCGGGATTGAATCCGACACTACAGGTCATAGACCGGAGTACCCAAAACATGTTAACAGATCACCGGAAAGGGTCGGAGGACTCACCCTGAGAGCAACCAAAAGACGGCAGATCCCCGTGATCAACCAAGAGGCGGGGCTGGACCTGGAACACAAACGTCCAGGCGGTCCTACATATCCCATAAGGATGGGAATCAAGCCGTACGTAGTTCTTGAAGTGCAGTTTAACGTCATGCAGGACGAAAAAAGGAAAGGGGGGAGCGGAAGGCATCCCCAAACGTGGGGGGCGTACAGCGTGGCGAGCAAACCGACGTGAATGAGGGCATAGCCCCGCGTTCACACCATACGCCGCATACCCAGAGGCAACTGGGCCAAGGGCCCGAGATGGGATGGAAATTCCCGAAGGATGGGGCTGGGCCTGAAACATGAATGTTCAGGCGGTCCTACGTATCCCATAAGGATGGGAATCAAGCCGCACGTAGTTCTTGAGGTGCAGTTTAGCGTCATGCAGGACGAATGCTGAACAGTTTAACGTCTTGTAGCTCGGACGTGGTGCAGTTTAGCGTCATGCGGGACGAATGCTGAATAGTTTAACGTCTTGTAGCTCGGACGTGGTGCAGTTTAGCGTCATGCGGGACGAATGCTGAACAGTTTAACGTCTTGTAGCTCGGACGTGGTGCAGTTTAGCGTCATGCGGGACGATGTACAGTTTAACGTCATGTTGGACGATGTACAGTTTAACGTCATGTTGGACGAATGCTGAACAGTTTAACGTCTTGTAGCTTGGACGAAGTGCACTCAGGCAAAGTACTGCTTGAGGAACCTAGAGTTGGTGGGAGGAGTAACACGCTCACCATCCATAGTCGCTAGGGAGTACGCGCCATTGGGATAGACCTTGTGGACGACAAAAGGTCCCTCCCACTTGGGCTCCAACTTGGGTGGCTTCCTGCCGGGGATCATTGGTGCTCTTAGGGCCAGTACTAGATCACCCTGTAGGAAGGAGCGGAGGCGAACCTTCTTATTGAAAGCTCGAGCCATTCTGCTTTTATGCCTCTCCAAGTTGTGCAAAGCGCGAAGCCTATTCTCATCCAGTGCTTCCAACTCGACTAGACGGGCTTCAGCAACTCTGTCCGGCGCTTGCTGGTCGTAGACCGCAGTGCGCAAGGATGGTAACTGGATCTCGATGGGTAGGACGGCCTCAGCTCCATACACCAGGGAATAAGGGGTCATCTGGGTGGAATTGAGAGTCATCGTCCGATAAGCCCAGAGGGAGTTGGGGAGCTTGTCCGGCCAACTCTTCTTGTTCCGACCAACCATCTTTTGCAGAATGTTAGAGAGGGTTTTGTTAAACGCCTCAATCTGTCCATTCGCCTGTGCATGATAGCGAGATGTATGGTTCGAGTGAATATTGTACTTGGCGTACAACTTCTTCAACTCGGCTGCTCAGAAATTGGCTCTGTTATCCGTGAGGATAGCGTGAGGCACCCCAAATCGATAAATGATGTTTGAGGTCACGAAGTCAGCGATAGAACAGGATTTGACCTCTCTGAGCGGAATCACCTCTGCCCATTTGGAGAAGAAGTCCGTGGCGGTCAGAATGAACCGGCACTGGCGAGTTGTCGCCGGCAGGTAAGGTCCCACAACGTCCAGTCCCCAGACTGCAAAGGGCCAAGAATACCTGGTGGTATGGAGAGGCTCTGGCGGCCGATGCACAAAGTTCGCATGAACCTGGCACGCATGGAACCTCCTGGCATACTCGATGCAGTCATGGATCATAGAGGGCCAGAAGTATCCCAACCTCCGAATCTGGTGGGACAGCTTCGGCCCAGTCTGGTGGGCGCCACATGAACCAGCATGAACCTCTTACATGACTCATGGGATCTCAACTCCTTGAAGGCAACGGAGGAGAACACCATCAAATGCGCGTCTATAGAGGATCTGCTCCAGGCCGGGACTGCTCTGGAGGACAAACTGCGATGCGCGGCGTCGAACTCGCTCGCGCTCGGCCCGATCCGACGGGAGAATGCCATGTTGGAGGTACTCAACCAAAGGCGTCCTCCAATCAGGGGCTGGTTCGACTGCCATATCTGTGGTACTCGGGGCTCCAGGAACAGGGGAAACCACGGTGAGATTACTTACCGATGGGCTGCGATCTCCCTCCGAGATAACGGGAGCGATGAGCCTGCGGTGCGTCACACAGATGATCAGGTTCTCCTGTTCAGGCTCTGCGAGTGACGCAGCAAGGCTGGCCAAAGCATCTGCTCGACCATTCTGTGACCGGGGAATATGGACAATTTCTGGCCGAGAAGGGAACTGGGCCATCAAGAGGAGGGTGCACTCCAGCAATGGCACAAGTTCCGGCTTCCTGACAACATAGTTGCCATTGATCTGCTTAACGACCAGCTCGGAGTCCCCTTTCACACACAGATGGGGCACGTCGATCTCGAGAGCTAACTCGAGGCCAGTGATGAGGGCATGGTATTCCGCCTCATTGTTGGTACAGCCCTTTGACAACAGGAAAGAGTATGGCAGCACGGCTTGCTCCAGGGTAATGAAGACGATACCCAAACCCACTCTATTGAGCTTAGAATTATCGAGTCTTCTACCGGTGGGGCTCCGGGAGGCACCGTCAAAGTGCATCTGCCAGCATGGATCGGCATGATCGACCGAGAGGACGGCCTCATCAGGAAAGCCTAGATCCAGTGGCTGATCCGCGGAGGTCGGGTGAGCTGCCAGAAAGTCTACCAATGCTTGCCCTTTGATGGCCTTCTGAGACACATACCTGATGTCGAACTGCGGGAGAATCACAGCCCACCGCGCTAGACGGCCAGTCAACATAGGCCGGCTCAGGATATATTTCAACGGGTCTATCTGAGAAACCAACTGTACCTCATGGTGCTGCAAGTAGTGCTGTAATTTCTGTATGGCAAATACGAGCGCCAGGCAGCTCTTCTCGATGGGGGAATACCTAACTTCCGCATCGAGGAGCATGCGACTGAGGTAATAGAGGCTATTCTCCGTTCCCTCGTTGTTCTTCTGGGCGAGAAGGGCACCAAGGGACCGTTCCAGGGCGGTCACATAAAGGACCAGCGACTTCCCGGATACAGGCGGCATCAGAACCGGAGGTTGAAGCAGGTACTGCTTGATTTCCTCGAAAGCGGTCTGACACTCCTTATCCCATACATAGGTGGCACCTTTCTTCATGAGCCGAGAAAAGGGCTTACACTTGCCGGCCAGATTTGCGATGAATCGGCGTATATAGGCTAAGTGGCCTTGGAACCCTTGCAGTTCCCGGATGTTACCTGGGGGAGGCATCTAGCTAATCGCCCTGATCTTCTCTGGGTTGATCTCAATACCCCGGTATCTTACCACAAAGCCAAGAAACTTCCCGGAGGTGACCCCAAAGGCACACTTCAACGGGTTCATCTTCAGGCAGCGAGACCGGAGGAAGACGAACACTTTCTCAAGATCTTTGAGATGGTCCTGACGCTGGTGCGATTTGACCACCAAGTCGTCGATGTAGCATTCCACCAGTGTGCCGAGGATTGTCTTGAATATGCGGTGCATCACCCGTTGATAGGTGGCACCTGCATTCTTCAGTCCGAAGGTCATGACCCGGTAACAAAAGATACCTTGGGGGGCCCTGAAGGCAGTGAACTCCTCATCCTCAGGGGCCATCCGGATTTGGTTGTATCCGGAGTATCCATCCATGAAGGAGAGGGCTTGGAACCCTGTCGTGGCGTCAATCAACAGCTCTGTCACCGGAAGGGGAAAGTCATCCTTCGGACAGTGGCGGTTGAGATCGCGGAAGTCGATACAGACTCTGATCTGCCCGTTCTTCTTCCTGACCGGCACAATGTTGGCCAGCCATTTGGGGTACTGAACTTCCCTCACGAAGTTGGCTTTGATAAGCTTGTCAACTTCGGCCTCAACCATGGCACCGTGGGATGGGTGCATCTTCTTGGGAGGCTGCTTGAACCCGCGATGGTTCGCCGGGAGACCAAGGCGGTGGACGGCTACTTGAGGATCTAGCCCCGGCATCTCGTCATAGCCCCAAGCGAACACGTCACGGTGCTGTCTGAGAAAGTCCACGTACTGCTGCCGCTCCTCAGAGGGCATGGCGGCACTGACCAATGTGGGTCTTGGATCTGCCTCGGTTCCAAGGTTCACCTGTACTAACTCATCGACTGTGGCGGATACGCCCTCCTCAAAGGCTGGGGGTGCGTCTTCCACGTCCTCTCCACTCGGGGGGGAATCTTCCATGGGAGAGACTGCGTTGGAAACTGCACTGGGGCTACCATATCCTGCTGGGCCGCTGGTGCTGGCACGGGCGGTCGCGGTCATCTCATCAGGAGACTCACAGGCCGTCGAGACCATGGCTACGTCCAACCGTTGAATCGGGAGGACGTAAGCGTCATCCAAACTTGCCCAGGGATCACTTGCAACAGCGACAGGCTCAACCTCACCTGCCAGGATCTGCTTATCCTTGCTCTTGTAATAGTCCGCGTCCAGATAGTGGGCTTCACATGAGGCAAAAGGAGAGGCATCTCCCTGAATCACGCCTACTCGACCGTTGAGGGAGTATTTAAGGCATTGGTGGTATGACGAGGGAACCGCCGCATGAAGATGGAGCCATGGCCTGCCCATCAATGCGTTGTATGTAGTGTCCTGAGAGACTACCATGAATTCGGTGTTGGAAACCAGGTCACCGAACTGGGTCTTCAAACGTATCTTGCCGACCGGAGTTTGCTCGGTGCGGCCGTACCCCTGGATCCTGAGGTCGGAGGGAATTAAGTCATCCTCAGACAACCCCAATCTCCGGAGCGTCCGAGTTGGAATCAGGTTAATCCCAGACCCCGTGTCGACAAGACAGCACCGGACTTCAAGACCATTGAACTGGCCAGTGACATACAACGGACGAATGTGCCCCTGTATAGGAGGGTCTTCATCCTCACCAGAGAACGAGATAACTGCCTGACATTCGGCATCCTCAATCGTTTCGGCGTGAAAGGCCTCTGCCGCCACAACCTCCGTCTCAAACTGGAGGGGGCTCTTCAGGGCTTCAGCGAGCGCCTCGCGCATCTCAAGTGACAGGCGCAGAGCCTCAAGGATGGAGAGCCTTGCTGGGATGTCGGCCAAGTGCTTCAGGACATCATACTTTCTTGCCAAGCACGAGCCCCTGGTTGCAGGAGGTTGCTCTGTGGTTGGAGACATGATGGGCCTTGCCGGTTGGACCGGCGGCCGACTGGTGCTTGGCGCATATCGCTGTTCACTGGTTACAGCCCGGGAAGTGGTCACCGTACTGGGGTCAGGAGGCCGGGATGGACTCGTGGCAGGACGGAGCTGGTCGCGACGCGGCTGAGGAGGTTCTGCCTGGTCCCAAACCACAAACAGTGGCAGAAGCGAATCCGTCATCCCCGGATGGGGGGGCTGCGCACGCTGAGCTCGGTTTTGAGCCTGCTGCCTAGTCTCAGTGGCGTGCACGGCCTGGCTGGAGGTACCAACTGCTGTGCCCCAGCGACTCCTGTTGTTGTGGTTCCTCCGACGGTGGCGACGACCGGGGACACTAGGGAGGTCCACCTGGTGTTCTTCAACGTCGGGAACCGAAAAGGGATTTACCAGCTCGACGGTATTAACTGAAGCGTACCCAACACTGTCATCGGACGAATCATTCATCATCGGGCGGATCCGGGGAGGGACCCCCATCTTCGGGGGCATGAAATCGCCGAGAGTACGGGATAGTGGCGGAACTGGCGGGGCGTGCTCTTCCTTCTTGCGCCGCCACCGTTTTCTCTTCTCGGAAGAGGCAGGCTGGGACGACGATGCCGAAGCAGCACCCGCAGATTCTGGGGGCTCAGGCTGATTCAAGCGCGCACGGATGATTACATGGGCGCGAATGGTCGTCTTGCGGACCATCCAGTTATTATACTTCTGGGATCCGCGGTCGGAGACCAGTTGCCATTCGTCCTCGTTGTCACTATCGTCATCTGATCCCACGAACACACCCGCCACTTGTGCTGGAGCTGGGCCCAACCTGATTACATTGTTGTTAATCTGGTCTTGGATCCAATCCTTAAACACGTAGCACCGCTGGATGGTGTACCCCAGGGCCCGATGGTAAGGGCAGTAGCGGGGGTTATCCGTGAGATGTGCCTCCTCTGGACTCCAACACTCAGGCAGTCGCACAATCCTCTGCTCCAGGGCGCTCCGGAAATAACCGGGGACCTGATCCTCGTGAAATGAGTAAGTCAGGTATCGCGGGCCCCTGGGAGCGTGGTCTTGACGAGGGGCTGGAGGGGCCTGCCGAGGAGGTGGACCCTGATTATCTCGCCTGGGTTGTGGCGGTACATTACGCGGAGGGGCCGGCCGGTTCTGGGGCTGCCGCTGTTGGGCCGGGAACTGAGCCCGTGGAGGCGGATTCCTGTGAGGCTGTGGAGCTGGCCTCACCGGCAGCAGCTCCAACTGCCTGGGGGCCTCTACCTGGGCAATAGCAGCGGGCTCAGCCCTGCTAACTCTCCTTGCAGGGATCATAGGAGGCAGCGGGTGTGCCTGACTGGCCTGTTGCAGGGCTTCCTCAAGACGTTGAGCTTTTTCTGAGAAGTCCCTGAACCCTCCGGGGTAATTCTGAGTGATCAAGGAAGGGACCAGCTCGGTCTTGACGTTCCTGACGCACATTGTTAGCAACTGCTCCTGAGTCAATGGCATGTCAAGGTAATACGTGAGACCCTTCCATCGGGCGACGAAATCCGCGACTCGCTCATCAGGCCTCTGCTTGCACTTGAAGAGGTCTGTGATACTCATCTTCCAGGTCGTGGAACTGAACTGATAGAGGAACAGTCTACGAAGGTCCTCCCAGCTAGTTATCGACCTGACGGGGAGCTGGCTGTACCAGACAAATGCTGGCCCTTCCAGTGTCTGGACAAAACAGCGAAGCTTAGCGGCCTCCTGTTGCGCCGGAGTTCCCAACATAGGCCCGCACCTCGAGTTGAAATGGGCCAAATGCTGTGGCGGATCTCCAGTCCCGTTGAAGGGGGTGAAAGTGGGGTTCCCGAATCCCGGAGGTGCCGGCATGTCATCCACCCATGCTGGGTATGGCTTTCCGTCCGGTGGGATTGCCACTTTCCGAGTCTCCAAGGCTTCCAAGCGGGTGATGAGTGCCTCCATCGGATCGTCCGGACATGGGTTCCAGTCCTGGAGAGGATCTCTAACCACGAGCGCATTGCATGGCCCTTCAATCGGGTCGTCGACCGGGTCGTCGAACTCGGTATCTCGTGGGATGGCGGGTGGAGCGGCCCTTGGGGCAGCGGGAGGAATCCGAGCGGGGTCTCTCAGGTAGTCACGCCGCTCGGGAGGGTGTGGTGAAACATACCGCGCCCTCTTCCCATAGGCAATGGCCTCTCCCCTGTCGGCAAACATGGCATAATCACGGTTTCCCGGGAGAGCCTCATCGAGGGGTGGTTGTTCCTGTCCCTGCTGTCCTGGCCTAGGATCACCGTAGTCAGGCCGCCGCTCTGCAGCACGCTCGGCGAGGAGCTGGTCAACCATCTTCTTCTGCTCGGCGAGCTTTTGACGTAGCGTGGCCTTCTCGGGATCCTCCTCTGCCCTCTGCATGGAGGCAGATGGGTCGGCAGGCGTTATAGCCCCGCCGTGCTCTTTACCTTTGCTGACGTTTCGGCTCAACGTCAGTGCTTCAGTGGGCGTGGGGAGACCCAGGAGGTTCCTCTGGTGATGAGTAACTCTCACCGATGGATCCATCAATGGCTTGTCTTCGGGGGGAGATCCCCCGTCGAGAAGTTCCAAGCCGTTCCCCTCTCCCGACAGGTCAGCCATATTGACCGTTTCCGTCCCTGGGGATGTACCCTCAGGGCCACCCAGTGAATCGGGCTGTCGGCGAATCGCACTGAAGCGTAGGGCAGCGTACTGCCCCCATCCACGGATATACACGTGGGGGGTGGCTTCCTCGATAACCTTGCAGAGTACTTGAAAACACTCAACGCATCGTTGTTGGAGGGCCTCGTCACCCAAATGACCCGGGGTGCCGAACCGCGGGGAGCGTGGCTAGATCAATTTGACGGCACTGCTCACCAATATCCTCCAGGTGCACTTGACTCCCAGGATATGGCATTTGCAGGCGGTGAAGATGGGAGTGAGTCTCCCAGAGAGTTCGGCGGAAGCATTCGAACTCATCCGGGGTGAGTGATTCGGGTGCATCAAAGTCCGGTCCCGCGACTGGCCAAAACTTCTCAGGGAAGTGGCCCTCTACAAGGACGGTCCAGAAGCTCCACGACTCAAACTCGGGACCCAGGTCTCCTTGGTCCTCTTCAACGACTGGGAATGGACGGGGAACTGGCAGTGGTGCCGAGGCGGGCCGCCGGGCCGACGGGCTGGCCGGCGGTGAATACGGCGAGCAGGCCGATTGGCCTCCATATCCCGGGCCGCCCTCTGAGGGCGGCAGTGCCCCAGCTACCAGATCATGATAGGACGGGCCGGCGAGTGAAAATCCTTCCATAGCTTCGGTGCTCGCCGAGGGTGCACTAGATCGCGGCTCGACCGTCGGTCCCCAGAAAAAGTCTCCGGCTTCTCCGATCGAGGCAGAAGGCGCTTCCGGAGGGGCCGGTACCAACCGCAAGCTTGATCCTTGGGGGTCTACCAGGCCCTCGCTACTCCGGATATACTTCCGGAGAGAATCAGGGATCACATCGATCTCGCTCTCGGGGAGTACGAGGCTGACGTGCCGCATTCCTACCCCTGCCCTTGACTGGCGGGATTGGGGGGAGGGCTCTGTCGCCGAATCGTACTCCACCTCTGTATCAGAGAAACGAACTGGTCGGATCTCTGTCCGGAATTCCCTAGCATTCCTCCCTCGGCGTCGACGCCTCGCCTTCCTGCCCCTGGGTGGTTCTTCGGGGCATGGCTGATCTCTATCCTGGCATCCTCCGGCCGCACCGGTGCTGGGGCCAAGAGGACTGGAAACCAAGGTGCGAGGAGCACCAGGACAGATATCAAAGGGGACGCGGGGAGAGATGATTCTGGGCAGGCCTCCGGGCCGGGATCGGAAGGTGGGATGACCCATGCCTCTTGGATCGGCCACACGGAGCAGACCCTGCTGGTGAATAGTGCTACCGCGAGGTGGTCCGCGGTGGCTATTGCATGTACCAGCAACCGGGAGAGTCGACCCAGCCTTCCTTTGGGGCGGTCGGGGCCTCGATCCAGGTCGGGCATAGAAGTGCCCCTGCTCAGGATGCGCAGGGGCCTGGTGACTGGATCCAACAGTGGCTTGGGCCAACGCGGCCGCTGTTACTAGGGCCCCCAGGTGGGCATCCTCTTCCGCTCGTGCCCGACGTTGGCGTCGAGACAGACGAGTCGGGATCAGCGGTGCAGGCATGTAGAGAGCCCGCTCTTCGACTTGAGAAGCCTGGCGGCAGCGCCGACGTGGCCTGGCGGGAGCCCTTATCGTGGATCCCTGGAGCGGATCTCGGATAGGGTGGTCCCGGACATCCTCCACCTCATCCGCATAGGGGAGGGAGCTGTCGGAGCGCTCCGGGGATAAACTCCTGAAGCGGTTGGACGTCGAGGTAGGTAGCGGCGCCTCCCTGCGCGGCCCTCGGGGGCGGCGTTGGTGGCGAGGTGCAGCTTCCTCGAGGTCTAGGCGAGCCATGTCCCTGGTGGGGATGACTCCCTCTTCCTCATATCTCCGCACCAAGTTGTTGATCACCCTTCTCTGGATGACCTCCGAGGGGGAGAGAGGGCGTAGTTGACCCGCAGTTGCGGCTGCTGGGACGGCTGTAGAACGGGCGGGACCGCGCGGAGTAGCCGCGTCGGTGTTTCCCCTACCCCTGCGCCAGTGGGCGGGCGGCGATCGTGCACTAGATTGGGCGACCTGATTCCTGAAAGCAGGAAGAAGAACCCATTAATACTAACAGGAAAAGGAATCGACAACCAATCATCTGGTGCTACGACGCCTTCCATGGGGGGAACCCAGGCCATCGACGTCGTGAGACGGAGTGCTCAATTTCCCTTCCCCAGCCCCTGGCGGGTTCTGTGCCCCGATGCTGAATGCTCAGTCGAGCAGCATGCTAGTCTTCCAACACCTCTGAAAGCTATCGGTCTTCGTATTGAGGAGAAGAGATTCACGTCGGGTTCACCATTTTTCTGTTTCGGAGCAGATGTGCGTCGGGCTTCTGTTCCGACGCTGTTCCGCCAGGACGCGTTCGCGCGTGCTCCCGTCGACCCGATGGGATGGGAGGGCGGCTTGTGGCCCCGCAGTCCCGCTTTCCAAGGGCGGGCGGCATCCGTCCCTTATTCAGGGACGTCTGCTCCTTGATCGAAACTGGGATGATGGGATGCCGGCTCCTCCTTCCGTGGACGTCTCCTTGGAACTCGTTGCCTAATCCGGGTCTCCCTCATAGATTTAAGACGTGCTCGTGAATCTCGTTCCCGGCGCCATGTCTCCATGGATACTGGTTAATTACGCTGCTTCCGCCCGTACGCTCCAAGGAGTCTGGTCGGGGCAGCAACCTGCGGTGAGGAGACCGGGTAGCTCTGGGTGTTGGGGGCGTGTCTTAACATTGCGGCTCTGCATGTCTGCCTTCCGTCCCTAATAGGGCTTCTCGAAGGCGTGATGGCCTGAGGCATCCCGCACTGGGTTCGGGGAACTGCGTTACCTGAGGTTTTCCTCAGCTTCCCATGTTTAACACGGGGTATGCCGCGAGTTTAACGTCCAGCGGGGACGGCATCAGACTGATCAACACGAGGAGTGGATCAGATGATAGAACCCCTTGCGGGGAACCTCCGACGCTGGGGCCAGCACATGGGCGGCTTCCTGAGTGAAGTGGAGTGGAATGAAATGGCATGACCCCACCGGGATGTGGCGGCCCGGGTAAGGATCAGGATGGATGATGGAGTAAAGAGCTTGGACCCCGTAGGGGCTTCCTACGTACCGCGCGTTAGCACGGATCAAAGTCAGCGTAGTTCGAATATACAGTTTAACGTCATGCTGGACGTTGGCAAGCCGACTCACGAGGAGGTTGAGGCTGCCGGGCAGAGGATTGAACCAAACCACCTCGCACAGAGGGGGATGGAACGGCCGGGTGGATCACAGTTTCACGTCATGCTGGACGCTGAAGAGAGAAAATAGAAGAAAGCAGTGGGGAAGCACAATGGAGATACACACGTGCAGTCTCCCACAAGGGCGGATTCATAGGTGAATCGACGCGAATGTGAACCCGGGAGGGGTCCACTGATGGACGAACCGACGTGAATACGACCGGGACGACCAGGTGGTGGGCTTGAACCTCAGGAAGGCTTCCTACGTACCCTGTTTAGGAGACAGGGATCAAAGTCCACGTAGTTCATTCGTGCGGCAAAACTCAGTTGGAGAGGGACTTGGGCCGAAAGTAGGAGACACCTTGATCCCAGTCACGCCCTCTACTGGCTTCGGCAGTGGGGAAGCACAATGGAGATACACATGTGCAGTCCCCCACAAGAAACTAGGGGTTTGTAATACCCTACCCCAGTGGGCGAAGGCCACTCCAATCCCGACATCCCTGCAGAGACGAGCGGGTGGGGGCCACATCCAACCCGGGGGGACCCTGCGTGCGAGGCACGGGATCGGGTGATGCGGACGGTTTAACGTCTTGCCGGACGAAGTACAGTTTAACGTCGTGTGTTGAGGACGAAGCGGACGGTTTAACGTCTTTCCAGACGAAGTACAGTTTAACGTCGTGTGTTGAGGACGAAGATGCTTGGCAGTTTAACGTCTTGTCGCGCGGACGTGGCACAGTTTAATGTCGTGTTGGATGAAACACTTAGCAGTTTAACGTCTTGCAGCGCGGACAAAGATTGCCGCTGATGGGTCCGTGTCACTTCGTACGAGCCTGGAGGGCCGCACGGGAAGACAACGCACGGTGCGGGCACCCGGGATGAAGATCATCGGGCGCCACGCAGGCGGGTACCCTCAGGGGGTCAAAGGGGGCGACCCTGGCGGTTTGCACGCAAAATAGGAACTTGGCGTGCAATACCGTGGGTCGGCGCGCAAATGGGCGGGCTGGCGCGCAATTGGGCCAGCGCTTTGCGCGTGAAAGATGGAGATTGTGCGCACCGGGCCTCTGATAGCGCACGGGGGCAACGGCCCATTCTTTAACGAATGGCCACTTTGAAAGGGGGGTGCGCGCAATCGGGCTGGATTGCGCGCACTTGGGGGAAATTGCGTGCAAGAGGCTTCTTTTGCGCGCGAAGGCCTTCGGGTGAGGAGTTAATCAAAGGAAAGGAGCCAAAGGGATTGCGCGCGAAGGCGAATCCCGAGGCTTTCTTGCGCGAATGAAAGGAGGTTACCTGAAGGTCGGTACTGCGCGCGGAGGGGGTTGGATTGCGCGAACGAGCGACCCTTCGAATTCTGGCAACCTTTAAAACGTTGGGGGTCGCCTTATATTTATAGGCAACCCCGGGTGCGGAATCCGGTTCGCGGGCGCGCAATTTCCTTCGCGGGCACGGAATCGGGCCCGGCGCGCAAGGGAGTCGCGCGGGCCACGGGCGCGCATAATTGCGCACCGGCTCAGCGCATTGCGCGCATCCCGGGAGGTTTGCACGCCTTACTTCAACTTTGCGCGCGGGTCTCCAAAATTCCGTGCAAGGCCTCCGGGCCCTCCGAAACATGCTTCTGACTCCAAATATGACCTCGCTTTCCGCATCTGGAGCTTCGTTTGGGAACAACGGACTTTTCCAGCGTCTACAATTACCCAATAAATTGGAGAGCTATATCGGGCTCACCGGCTCTTAGTTTATCACGGAACCACCAGTCGTCATAAAAAATGCCCAAGAACCATAACATAATCGTATCACATAAAACATGCATAATGGAAACATAACATTCCCATATTTCAATCACAATATATCAATAAGACATTTATATAATAAAAACATTATCAAAACGATTTTCAATACCAAAATAAAAGAAAATTAAAACATGGTATTTATTTTTCATTAAAAAAAAAGTTATGGCTTGTAGAGGAAGCTGAAACTCAAATAATGGTCACGGCGGCGGAGAAGTTGTTGTCGCCGCATACATACGACAAAAAAAACATTCCTTTTTGTTGTTTATTAAATGATCCGTATAAAAAAGATTCCTTTTTAATAAACTTAAAATTCAAAGGGGTTTATATATCGTATAAAATAAAATTGTTTATAAAACAAAATATGCTTCAATGAAAGGAGATTGAGATGAAGTCCCTTACCTCGTATCCGACTCGACTCGATCGTTCTTTAATCTCCTGAATAATAAACTTGAGTTAATTTTTACTTACTTAAGAACCTTTTTCAAGTTCATTATTCCTTTTATATCACTTATTACCATGTCATGAACACTATGTAATTATTTAAGTTAATAACGATCGTTTTAACGATCATTGGTACTTGAGTCAAAAAATAAACTCTTTATAATTACAAGTTGTTCATGTATCCATTATATCCAGAGTTATATTCATGATGTAGATATCATATATATCATATATATCCAGTATATACATGCATTTATAATATTACATAACATTTAGAGGTAAGAAATGAAATGCACCGTTCATGGAGACGGTAAGCCATACATACGCATGAACGCTACTTTCATTTATATTTTGTATTTTATGGAATGGATTCATAATGACATAAAGTTATATTATCATTCCAGTATAATTTCATATATAATATCATTAACTCCATCTTTTATGCGTCCCACATATGGCATTAACGAATCAAATCACTTTGAGGGGGCGGTAGTCCGCACTTCCTAAAATGAAGATATCGCGTTTACCCATAATGGAAACCATAAATGTATGCCAAAAATAAAAAAATACAGAAGCTTAAGGAAAACATAAACATATTATATATCATATATAATTATAGTGTCATCTTAATGTCCACCTTTAAATGTGTTAGATGAATATTGAACAATCATCGTTTCATGAGGCAGAAATTCGCCATCCACGGAAACAGTATGATCTTTAACCATTAGATGAAGGTGTGTGTAAGTGTAGCTCGAATGCTTCTTATAAAAAATCCTAGTATATTGAAGATACTGTTTTTGTTACAAAAGAAATTAATAAAATATTTTATGGGGTTGGAGAAGCAAAATAAAACAAAAGAACATTAGAGAAGACTTTACCTTTAAATTGGGTAACTCTTCTTGGTTTGGACCAAAATGGTTTCTTTAAGAGATTTCTGCCTAAGGTAAGGCATATAGGATGAATATAGGGATGTGGAGAGATAAAAAAAGCAGAGATTTTCTGAGCCAAAGGCTTGAGAAGTATGGGTAAGGAGGTAGAGTTGGGGGCCTTTTATAAGAGGAGAGGAGGGGCACTCTTGTAAAGGTAAAAATGTTACTTTATTTTCAAATGATTTTCAGATTTTAAAGGTCTCACATTGATGTATTTAGAGGATCAGTTGATAAGGGTTCAAAATATACTCATCCAATAGGTCTTCTTCAAGTGTAATTCTTAGATTTTACATTATCGTTTCATTTTATTTAAATCGTTCATTAATGAGGTAATCACTGCATCATCATGATGTCATAAATAATTTAATTTATTTAATGTCTAAAAATTATAAAAAAAACACTATGATGTAGGAAATATTTTTAGCTTTCCAATGACTATTTATTCCAATAGAATATTTATGTAGAAAAAATTAAAAATGTTTTACTCAGGTGATACATTCTTTGTTATATTTAACTTTCTTTAAAAATAAAAAGATAAAAAGTCATTATCACACAAAAGTGATTCCATGGGGTCCCCAAGTTTGGAACAAGGAATTACATGGTCGGCCATGACATAACCAGTAGCATTAGGACAAATTTTGGGGTCATTTGTTATTATTATGATATTATTTTATTATCCTTAACTACCTGATTACTAATTAATCAAGATAATTAAAGATAATTATCGTCATTACTATTCATAATGTCCAAAATAAAGAGTCCTGATTACATAATTTTGACCTTATTATTCTAAATATGTAATCCATTTTACCAAATTCCAAACACATAAATTTCAATAATTAATTTAAAAATAATTCCCATTGTCAAAACAAATAGCGGGTTTTTTAGAAACAATATCTATGAAAAGTTTGGCACTTGTTTATGCCCAATTACAAAGTAAAATTAATTATAATGACCACAATTGGATTAAATGGTAAAAAAATATTCTAATTACACTTTAAGACCAATTAAAAATATAATCTAACCATATAATTATATTAGATGAAAAAGTAGTTTTGATGTAAAATGTAGTATTTTTCACTATTCATTAAAAAATGAACATTGTCAGAAAAATACAAAAAATTAACCCAAGGTAAATTTCAATGTACCAATAATAAATAATATGTTTATTTTGACAAATATATCCAATAAAATTGTCAAAATTTTTATTTAAAAATGGTTTTCCATCAAAAGCTAGTAAAACAATCTTTTAAAAATATTAGTGTATTTCATGCTTAAGATTGGATTTATTCTCATTTTAAGCCTCTAAAACACTATCTAATTCATAAATAGACATAGATAAAAATATCTATTATTCATTACTTACTTGGTATGTTACATCCTTCCCCCCTTCATAAAATTGTGTCCCCTCAATTTATTTACTTAACGAATAAGTGGGGGTATTTATCCCTCATTGCATTTTCAGATTCTCATGTTGCCTCTTCAATCATGTGGTTTTTCCACAAAACCATTACTTGATTAATCACCTTATTTCACAACACTTTCTCCCTGTGGTCAAGAATATGGAAAGGTTGTTCCTCATAAGATAGGTTCCCTTCCAACTGAACTACCTCTGGACTCAAAACATGAGATGGATCTGGCATGTACTTCCTTAACATTGAAACATGAAAAACATTGTGGACCTCAGATAAACTCGGAGGTAAAGCCACTCGGTATGCAACTGATCTAACTCTCTCCAAAATTTCATATGGTCCAATGAACCTTGGACTCAAATTTCCTTTCTTACCAAATCACATCACACTTTTCAATGGTGAGACTTTGAGGAAGACATGATCACGTACCTCAAAAGAGAGATCCTTCCTCCTGTTGTTTGCATAACTCTTTTGCCTGCTCTAAGCTGTTATCATGTGTCTCTATATCAGCTGAACGTTTTTTGCCAACTCTTCTACCAATTTTGGTCCCATCAACTTCCTTTCACCCACTTCATCCCAGAAAGCTAGAGTTTGACACCACTTCCCATATAATGCCTCAAATGGTGTTATCTGTATACTGGAATGAAAACTGTTATTATAAGAAAACTCAACCAAAGAAAGATGTTGGTCCCAACTTCCCTGATAATCCATTGAACAAGAATGTATCATATCCTCCAAAGTATGAATCGTTCTTTATGACTTCCCATATTATTGAGGATGAAAAGTTGTACTAAAATTTAATTCAGTACCCAATGACTTCTGAAGACCTTTCCAAAAGTTATAAGTGAACCTGGGATCACTGTCAGATACAATGGAGAGAGGAACTCCATGTAATCTGACTATCTCTTTAATATACAAACGGGAAAGTTGATCTAGGGAAAAAGTATCTCTTATAGCAAGGAAGTGGGCAGATTTAGTCAAGCGATCAACAATAACCCAGATTGCATTATTACCTCGAGGTGTCTTCGGCAATCCCACAACGAAGTCCATGGATATATTCTCCCATTTCCACTCTGGTACTGGTAAAGGCTGAAGTATCCATTTTGGTAACTGTCGCTCTACTTTAACCTATTGACAAGTCAAACACTTCATAGTAAAATCAGCAATATCTCTTTTCATTCCATCCCACCAGTAGTACTCCCGAAGATCTCTATATATCTTAGTACTGCCTGGATGAACTGAAAACGGATAACTATAAGCTTCACATAACAACTCTCTCTTTAAATGTAAATCATAAGGCACACACAATCTCTTCCCAAATCTTAAAATACAATCATAATCAATGTTGAATTTAGGCAACTTACCCTTCTGAACTAGCTCTACCTTTTTCTGCAACACGTTGTCTTGCTTCTGTGCTTGCTTAATTCTATCTGATAGAGAAGATTTCACTGATACCTAAAACAAAATAGAAGGATATCCTGCACAAACAACTTCTATGCCAAAGTTCATCAAATCCTTAACCAAAGGATCACATTCCAAATGCAACATTGTTAATGAAGCATTACTTTTTCGACTCAAAGCATCAGCCACTTTATTTGATTTTCCCGAATGGTAATGAATTGTACAATCATAATCCTTGATTAATTCCAGCCATCTCCTCTATCTCATGTTCAATTATTTCTGAGTGAATATATACTTTAAACTTTTGTGATCGGTATATATTTCACACTTTAATCCATACAAATGATGCCTCCAAATTTTTAAAGCGAAAACAACAACAGCTGATTCCAAATCATATGTAGGCTAATTTACCTCATGGGTTTTCAACTATCGTGAAGCATAAGCAATTACCTGATCATTCTGCATTAGGACGCAACCAATTCCTTTTAATGAAGCATCACTGTAGATAACAAACTCACCATTCTTGGAAGGTAGTGCCAAAACTGGAGCATTCACCAATCTTCTTTTCAATTCCTGAAAACAATCATCACATTCTTTTGTCCAGATAACCTTAACACCCTTCTGAGTTAGCTTAGTCATTGGACTAGATAACCGTGAAAAATTTCTAACAAACCTTCAGTAATAGCCTTCCAAAACAAGGAAGCTACGAATCTCAATTACATTTTTGGGTCTTGTCCATTCTTTAACAACCTTTGTTTTTATAGGATCAACAGTTATACCATCTTTAGAAACAATGTGACCAAGGAAAGAAATTTGTTTCAACCAAAACTCACACTTTCTAAATTTCCCATACAATTATTTTCTTTTAAGGTTTGAAAAATAACCCTTAAATGTCTTTCATTCTCCTGTTTACTTTTAGAAAACACCAAAATATCATCAATGAAAACAACCACAAACTTATCCAAGAACTCATGGAAAATTCTATTCATAAGGTCCATGAATACAGCAGGTGCATTGGTTATCCCAAAAGGCATAACTAAAAATTCATAATGGCCATATCTTGTACGAAACACGGTCTTCATAATATCTTCTTCCTTTACCTTCAACTGATAGTACCCTGATCTCTGGTCAATCTGTGAAAAATACTGAGCTCCCTAGAGCTGATCAAACAAATCATCGATATGAGGAAAAGGATATTTGTTCTTAATAGTGATTTTATTCAAGGATCTATAATCAATGCAACATCTCATTGAACCATCTTTCTTTTTAAAAAATAAAACAGGAGCACCCCATGGTGATGTGCTAGGTTGAATGAAACCTTTCTCTAATAAATCTTGCAATTGATCCTTCAACTATAAAAGTTCAATTTGAGCCATTCGATAAGGGGGTTTTGAAATTAGCTTAGCATCAGGAACTAAGTCAACAGTAAATTCAACTTCCCGATCTGGTATTATTCCAGGAAACTCATCAGGAAAAACATCAGGATACTCATTTACCACTAGCACATCATTAATCTGAACAGTTCCCTTGTTTTCAATGATATGTTCAAGGTAACATTCATTTCCATCTTTTACAAGTTTCTCGGCCTCTTGATATGTTATCAATAGTAAGGGTTCATTCTTGTACACAAACTGAATGTCTTTATGAAAAGAAACTTCTTTAGCTCTACAGTCAATCTTAGCATGGTAAATAGAGAGCCAATCCATACCCAGGATAACATCAAACTCTACTAGAGGTAACACAATAAGGTTTTCAAGTAGGCTCATTCCACAAATAAGGATAGGAAGACTCTTATAAATTCTTTTTGCCTCAAAATTTCCCCCAGGTGTTTTTACCACAAGTTCAGGAGTCATTTCTTGATATGGTACTCCCATTTTACTAGAAAAGTTTTCAGAGATGAAAGAATGTGTATACCCTGAATCAAACAACACACTGGAATAATCTAAAAAAACAAAGTACCTGATACCACTTCATTTGATGGACCAACATCTACTGAAGTAGTTGCAAAGGATTTCACCACCCCTTTCTGCTTGTAGTCCAACTGCTTCCCATCACTCAAGATCTTTTTTGGACACTCGTTTGCATAGTGACCCATCTCATTGCACTTAAAACATTTCACTAACTGTAAATCAAATTTGGTCTTACCGTCACCCTGATCTCTTTCAGTGCAATCACGAGCCTTATGTCCCATCTTACCGCATCGGTAGCACTTCCCGGAATTCAGAAGACATTCCCCAGCATGCCTTTTACCACATTTATCACAATCTGGAAACTTCGTTTTCTTACCTTCAGACCTTTTTGAAGAATTATTCCCTTTCTCTTTCCACCTCAGTCTCTTCTTCTATTGGTTTTTATAGAACACTTGATCATTGTAAAACTCCATTTCCATCTTCTCAACACATCAAACAAGCTTTTCATAACTTTTTAACTCATTAGAAGCCAATGACCTTCGATATTTTGGCTTTAATCCTGAGTAAAAACGATTGATTTTACTATCAAGGACTCGCATAAAACTTGGAGCATACCTTGCCAATCGAGTGAACCTCTCTTCATAAGCAACCACTGAGTCGTCCTCTTGCCTCAATTCCAAGAATTGTTTTTCCATCATAAGTTGAACAGCCTTAGGAAAATACTTCTCAAGAAACATACCTTTGAATTCATCCCAGTCGAGAGCATCAATCTCATCAGCGTCCCTGATATTTTTAACCATCTACTACCACTAATCTGCTTCACCCTCTAAACGGTAAATAGAAAGACTAGCCTTTTGATTGTCTGAACACCCCATGACATCGAAAATCTTCTCCAGTGCTTTAATCCACCCTTCAGCTAGCACAGGGTTAGATGATCCTCTGAATGATGAGGGATGTTGCCTCATGTAATTTTCCACCACTGACATGTTCCTCTACGGTTGATCTGGCTGATCTCATGCATGGATACCACCACCATTTATCACTTGAGTCAACTACGCCATCACTACAACTAACTGTTCAGTTCCAATTTCGACCATCTCAGGATGCTGATTCGGAAGGTCATTTCCTTCTGTATGCCTTCCTAGCACTGCTTCCCTGTTTCCTCTGTGGAAAACCATTCTGAACAAACATGTCTTAGATGAAGCAACATGGTAATCTTCAAATGCAATATCATTCCAATTTGACCATAAAAAATATTTTTTGATAATCATTTAATAGAATTATAACTCTTAAAGTTATCTAAACCGACCTCTGATACCAACTATAATTCCCCAGCCTTAAACAGTACTTAATCTTGAGTTATTTCAAGAATACATGTTGAGGACATTTTCAGGTTTAGAGTTTTAGAGAATTAGATCATAAATCATGCATTACACTCCACATTTAAACAAAGTGGTTACATAAAAGATAGTACTAATTTTCCTCATCATTGGAAACATATTTAAAATAAAACATAGATTTTTTCTTGACACTTCTTTGACACTATCATCACATCATGTAACTTTCCCTTGACCTGTGAAAAACATTTCAAAAACTTGGGATGAGCATGAAAAGCTCAGTAAGGGATATAAAAGTACGAAATTAAAACATTAGTCCATGTATGAAATCATACTTTACTCATAAAACATAATCATTTTAACATAACTCATCAAATCATGAATAAATTATATAAATCATAAGACATAAAGGTAACTTGAGGCATTCATAACATTCTTATGTAGGGAATAACCCTCATGGTTATGTTTGGAATACCCAACATAATATATTCCCTAAATCTCTTCAGATAAACCTTAACGTTTAACCCCTTTGTGTTAACCAATGCATTGGAGAGCTATATCAGGCTCACCTACCCTTAGTTTATCACGGAACCACCCATCTTCATAAACAATGCCCTAGAACCATAACATAATCATATCACATAAAACATGCATAAAGGAAACATAAAATTTCCATATTTCAATCATAAGATATCAATAACACATTGATATAATAAAAACATTATCAAAACCATTTTCAATACCAAAATAAAATAAAATTAAAACATGGTCTTTATTTTTCATTAAAAAAAGTTATGGCTTGTAGAGGAAGCAAAAACTCAAATAATGGTCACAGCGGCGGAGAAATCATTGTCGCTGCATACGTATGACAACAAAAACATTCCCTTTTTTCATTTAGTAAATGCTTCATATAAAAAATATTACTTTTGAATAAATATAAAATTCAAAGGGGTTTATACACCGTATAAAATAAAGTTTTGTATAAAACAAAATATGCCTCAATGAAAGGAGATTGAGACGAAGTCCCTTACCTCGTATCCGACTTGACTCGATCGTTCTTTAATCTCCTGAATAATAAACTTGAGTTAATTTCTACTTTCGTAAGAAACTTTTTCAAGTTCATTATTCCTTTTATATCACTTATTACCATGTCATGATCACTATGTAATTATTTAAGTTAATAATGGTCGGTTTAATGATCATTGGTACTTGAGTCAAAAATAAACTCTTTATAATTACAAGTTGTTCATGTATCCATTATATCCAGAGTTATATTCATGATTTAGATATCATATATATCATATATATCCATCATATACATTCATTTATAACATTACATAACATTTAGAGGTAAGAAATGAAATGCACCGTTCTTGGAGACGGTAAGTCGTACGTACGCATGAACGCTACTTTCATTTCTATTTTTTATTTTATGGAATGGAATAATAATGACATAAAGGTATATTATCGTTCCAGTATAATTTCATATATAATATCATTAACTCCATCCTTTATACATCCCACATATGGCATTAACGAATCAAATCACTTTGAGGGGGTGGTAGTCCGCACTTCCTAAAATGAAGATATCGCGTTTACCCATCATGGAAACCATAAAGGTATGCCAAAAATGAAAAATACAAAAGCTTAAGGAAAAAATAAACATATTATATATCATATATACATATATTGTCATCTTAATGTCCACCTTTTGAGGTGTTAGAAGAATATTGAATAATCATCGTTTCATGAGGCAGAAATTCGCCATCCACGGAAACAGTATGCTCTTTAACCATTAGATGAAGGTGTGTGTAAGTGTAGATCGAATCATTCTTATAAAAACATCCTAGTATATTAAATATAATGGTTTTGTTACAAAAGAAATGAATAAAAATAGTTTAGGGGTTGGAGAAGCAAAATAAAACAAAAGAACATTAGAGAAGACTTTACCTTTAAATCGGGTAACTCTTCTTGGTTTGAACCAAAATGGTTTCTTGAAGAGCTTTCTGCCTAAGGTAAGGCTTATAGGATTAAGAGAGGGATTTGGAGAGATAAAATTAGCAGATCTTGGCAGATCCAAAGTCTTGATAAGTGTGGGTAATGAGGTAGAGGCGGGGGCCATTTATAAGAGGAGAGGAGGGGCACTCTTGGAAAGGTATAAAATGTTACTTTATTTTCAAATGAGTTTCGGATTTTAAAGGTCCCACATTGATGTATTTAGAGGATAAGGTGATAAGGGTTCGAAATATAATCATACAATAGGTCTTTGACAAGTGTAATATTTATATTTTACATTATATTTTCATTTTATTTAAATCATTCATTAATGAGGTAATCGCTGCATCATCATGATGTCATAAATAATTTAATTTATTTAATGTCAAAAAATTATAAAAAAAATACTATGATATAGGAAATTTTTTTAGATTTCCAATGACTATTTATAGTCCAATATATCATTTATGTACACAAAATTAAAAATGTTTTACTCAGGTGATACATTCTTTATTATATTTAACTTTCTTTAAAAATAAAAAGATAAAAAGTCATTATCACACAAAAGTGATTCCATGGGGTCCCCAAGTTTGGAACAAGGCATACCATGGTCGGCCATGAAACAACCAGTAGAATTAGGAAAAAATTTGGGTTCATTTTTTATTATTATGATATTATTTTATTATCCTTAACTACCCGATTACTAATTAATCAAGATAATTAAAGATAGTTACCGTCGTTACTATTCATAATGTCCAAAAACAAAAGAGTCTTGATTGAATAATTTGGAACTTATAATTATAAATATGTAATATATTTTATCAAATTACAAACACAGAAATTACAATAATTAATTTAAAAATAATTCTCGTTGTCAAAAAAAATAGCGGGTTTTTTAGAAACAATATCTATGAAAAGTTTGGCACTTGTTTATGCCCAATTCCAAAGTGAAATTAATTATAATGACCACCATTGGATTAAATGGTAAAAAAATATTCTAATTAAACTTTAAGACCAATTAAAAATATAATCTAACCATATAATTATATTAGATGAAAAAGCAGTTTTGATGTATAATGCAGTATTTTTCACTATTCATTAAAAAATGAAAATTGTCAAAAAAAATACCAAAAATTAACCCAAGGTAAATTTAAATGTCCCAATCATAAATAATATGTTTATTTTGAAAAATAGAGCTTATAAAAGTTTCAAAATGTTGAGTTAAAAATGGTTTTCCATCAAAAGGCAGTAAAACAATCTTTTAAAAATATTAGTATATTCCATGCTTAAGATTGGATTTATTCTCATTTTAAGCCTCTAAAACACTATCTAATTCATAAATAGACATAGATAAAAATATATATTATTCATTACTTACTTGTTATGTTACACTTACTAAGTATTTTATGATCACACACTACATAGACACCATGGTAGATATGAAACCCCCTCTTTTCTACCATTGAGGAACCTATAGGTTCTAGTAGATGCCCCATCACTTTAGATGGTCACTCATGTTTATATGGAAGTAGGGTTAGTTACCCCTTTGTAGTTGGGATTTAATGGGTTTAGTCAAGGATTTATTTTATCTATACACCTTTTTGACTTTAGTGTTGACTGTTTTCTTCCATGTTTGGATTATGAATTTTAACATGAATTAATCTATTGAAATTCTTTACTTATGGGTGGTTTTTATTCATCCATTTAAATTTTTACATTGATTTATTTTTTTCCCTCATATTTTCATAATAATGTATCTATGAATTATTTAGATCAAAAAAATTGGATAAATGATTCCTTAAATCCTATATCGTGGCACATAGTTATATTTATCGACCCTTTGGGGTTTGGGGGGAATCCTTGGGGTAGCATTGAACATAATGCATGTGTTGTATGAGGTGTTCAGATTAGAAAAATTATACCCCCTCCCCATCATTATTTACCCCTAATTTATTCAATGTTCATAGTGATATTAGTAATTAAAAAAGTATCCTTTACATATTCCTAAAGCCTCCATAATACCAGAAATAGCCATAAAATAAGTAGTTTAATTTCAACACTATTTGTTTTCTAGACATAGTATCCTTCTGTTCTTCAACTTTCTAGTATTCAACCTTTTTTACTTATTCAAATCCCAAATTATAGTAGACTCCCAACACATTATTTTTAATTTTAGGCTTCTTTCATAAAATTTCTTGATCACCCATTGAAGTAGTTTTATCATTTAGTTGAGAATAATTTCTATACTTCTTATAATGGTTTTTCTTTTCCATAAAGTCTCTTTTTAAACATATGTTTTCTCATTTTCCCTTTTATTCATATTCATTTTTTATATTTTTATAACTTATTAAATGAAATTATTAATGATATATTTTAACTATTACAATTTCTTCTCTACAACTATAAATTTTTATTGATAACTTCAAACTCCTTATAATTTTATTTGGCCTTATATTATATGTAAATATTCAATTTATTCTCTTCAAAAAGTAACTTCTTCATGATATCAATCACACATATCAAAATTGAGTCCTATTAATCTTGTAAATATTCAATATTGTATGATGATATACAATATTTATTCATATTATTTTTCTATTAAAATTATATTGAAATCATTGAAATAAATTCCATAATCTCTCACTTTACTGTAAATTCAATTTTTATTTCATAAAAACATTCATCATTGCTAATATGATCACTAGTTAGTCTTCTTCATTCAATTTTACAATCAGAAAACATTCATCAAGTTTATTAAAAGTCTCAACTTCCTCTTCATGCTTAATCAAATCATGAATATAAATCATTGATATGAAATTTTTATTCTTATTCATAAAAAAGTTATAACATTACTCCTTTTACATATTATTTGATTTATTGAATTATAAATCTTTTAATTTAAAACCCCCTTGTATTTTCTTCCCCATGATCATAATATTATTCTTACATCAACTTTGGATAAGTTGATGAAAATTTTAAAATATCTCCACACATGACACACATTAGTGGAGTTCATCCTTGATACTTCTATTTTCCTCACGTCACACATCATTAGATGAATAATAATATTCTTTAAAATTTAATTTTCTCCACATATTATTTATCAGAATACTTTTAATACACAAAAACTTCTTTCATATTATTCTATTATTTTAATCATTTAATGTTTATTTCATTATCATCTTTAAATGATTTTTTTTTAAATTCCTTTCATCATTTTCTAAAAAACCAAAATGATATTCAAATAATCTAATGGATGTATGTTGGGATCACATATTTCATGTATGGGAAATGATATATAATTAAAATAATTAAAAATGTAGTATTCACCTAAAGTATACTTCTATAAAGTTTTTTATGCATCCAATTGTACTTATTCTCACTTATCTCTATTAAAAAACATTGCACACACCCTTTATATATTATTCACTTCATTTTCTCAAATTATCCAAACTCTCGTGGTAATATGATATCATCCTCTAAAATCACATAGGAATTTCAAACATAAATTCATATTAATAACTTACATTCTACTAATCCTACATCATTTATATCATTTGTATCACTCAAGAACTTATATCCCCATGTAGTATTATGTGGTTCCACTTGAGGTACATCATCAAAGTACTCGAATTCTATAAATTCTTAATCACTATAAAATATTTAGTTTCACCATGGAATATTGTAATTATATTTATTCTAGAAACTTTAAAATTATCTAAAAAAAATTGGAATTAAAAACCACATTACATGGAATTTCTATCCAAACCATATCACAATTCTCATTCTGAAAAAACAATTTGAGTTTGAGAGAAAATAATATCCATGCATTAAGAAAAATAGATTTGGATTTGTAGGTTCCAAATTATTTATCACACACTAATAGATAAAAAATTCATTAAAAACATTTCCATTTCAGGTGGTATTGTTGTGAGAACTTCTCCCTATGAGTAGTCCATGAATTCTAAAAATAATTGATGAAAAGAGTTTCAAATCCTTGAAACCCATTTCTAAAGGTCTCTTGGGTACTTTTTAGCCTCTGAAAACACTTGGTAAATATAAACCATATAGAAAAGGGTGAAGTTAATTTTCAAAACATCAATTTTACTTATCATAGATCTAAAATAGGATTAAATTTCAACTGATATAGTTGTTTTATGTCAGGATTCATTTTATCATGGAATAAATTTGGAAAAGGAAAAAAATTTGCGAAGAATTTCACTTCATCCATGAAGTACATCAATCCATTTTAAAATAAAATAAAGGTCTCTAAATAGAAAGTGAATTTCATAGTGGATCATTTCAAATGGTTTAAAAATCACTTCACTCCCCTTGTGAATAACTTAACACAGTTCTCAAATAACTCCTCCCATATATGAAATTAGTTTGAGGTCAGATGGTGTCCTTCTTGGTCCCTCCAACATACAATTTTCATTTTCAAAATTTTGAAAATGATTTATTTTTACAAATCATGTTTATTTATTTGTGAATAAACTAAATTTATTCAAAAATCACCATTTATACCACATATTATGGTCATTTTTTCGTGAAAGGAGTTATTTTTTGTTCCCATGTGTAGTAAATCAATACCGTAAAATCCATTCATGAAGAGTTATGTGCAAAAATATATATGAACTCCCCCTTCATAAAGTGATATTAATCCACCCATTTTATGAAATTGGTTACCAATGGTGCCTATAAATACCTCATACATTTTCTTAAAAGAAGATGTTATACACATAGGGACATTGGGAGATAAATACATTGATAAAAACATACGTAAATATAGATTTCAAACTAGAGAGAGGGCCTTCATTAAGAAATATCATGAAGGGCCTTCATGAAGAAATTATATAAAGGTAACATGAAACAAACACCCTATAATATCTCTTTGAGAAACAATATATCATGAACTCTTCAAGAAGTGCAATGTAGAGGCCCCCTTTATGAAGTTAAATGCATCTAGTCCCCTTCAAGAACCATATCACAGATAGCCAGTACAGAAAGATACTAAGGGAACATCCCTTTGTAAAGTGGTATAAGGAGATTATATGAGAGTATCTTATGTGAAGATCCTATGAACAGACCCACTCATTAGTTAATCCTTCCAAATAATAGATTTCAATTCTCATACCATCAATCCATATTTTTAGGGATCCACCCTAGCAGAACTAGTTAAGAATATTGTCTAGATGTGGTCCTAGGAATTATCCTTGTCCTTTTTCATCCATAGCTTAATTCTATTAAAATTCTTATGTCAGACATAAAAATATTTAGCCCAGGTTAGAAATATTTTAGGTGGAAACACCTGGGACACCATCCTTGATCTTAGAAAAAAAATTTATTTGAGATTCAATTATTAAATTCCATATTCAACTTCAATGTTATTCTACTCTTAGTTTCCTCATAATTACCTTGAGGTTAGATACTCCACTTGGTTCCATCATCACATTTATTCAAATTACTTCACTAGTTTTCCCAAATTACCTCAATTTTATATAATAATTCAAGCTATCATAAATAGGAATCCTCTTAGATGTAAGCCCCTAAATTTTCTTGCCTTATCCTATGTCACTAACAATGTTACCCACTTTTTAGAAGCATACATATTTAAGACCCATCCAATAACCATGAATTGATATACTCCTCCTAGTTATCATATATGGGCCCCCTATTTGGTGTAATCCCCAAATCTACCTAAAGGGAAAACTCATGAGTATGCCACACAAAGTATATTATTATCTTCCTATTTAACTAAAAATTATCCCACTAGGGAAGTTTAATGTGTAAGCCACATTCACTCCCTTTTTTTTCAATCCCATGAAATATTACTACAATTATTTCTCTTCTTTCCCACAACGATAATAATTCACAGGGTCTTAGAGGTCTAGTTGGTCATTTTATTAGAATAATTGGGATATGTTTTTAGAATCACCAATTAGTCCTTACTACATGACTCTAAACTGCATTGTGCACTTCCTTACTACATGACATTAAATGGAATTGATCGATCATCACATATTATCTTAAAGTATACAAATGAAACTACATGTGGATTGATTCTTATTATCCATGATACATAGGATACCTCTATAATATTGAAACATAATATACTTGAACACCATTTTTCTATTATGTAATGATCATAAGATCACCTTTATGTAGTTTGAGTATAAATACTTCTCACGGTACCCTCATATTCCACTTGATTTGAGATTCTTGTCTTGGTTCATTAATAAACCATGAGTTGATATTCTACTTTTTGTTATCTAATATACCTCAAGTCGAGATATTCCTCTTGGATCCCATATATTGGCCTACTATTTTGTGTATTCTCTGACAAAATATAGAAAACCCCTATGTGATGATCATATAACCTTTATACTTTAGGATGTTAAAAATAATGTATTGGACCTTTTCACATGACCTTAAATGATAAAATGTGTCATGTTAAAATAAATCTGATTATGAGGATTTTGATTCCATTAAGTGGGATATGTTGGAATCCCTCTCATAATAATATCTTAACATCACCACAACCGAAGGATTCATGAATTGTGATAAATTATAAAGTTCCTAACTATATGGATTTAACCCAAAACATCATTATATAATTATATAAACATAGATAACCTCTCATATACAAACATTTTCACTTTGAAACATAGATTTTAACCAATTTCTAGCACAGCGGTTACCTTTTTAATAATATGATATAGGAAGGATTTAGGAAAACATATTAGATCTATAATAGAGTCCAAGAGTAGGTAGTAATTCTATAAAAATGTGTTATTAGACTAACCTTACACTCTATTGGACAATGGTTTTTCTATGGATTCATTGGTGGAATCCTAGAAACCAGCTACATTTGTTGTTTACTAAACCCCCAATGCCCAACCCATCTCCCCCATAATTTTTCCCACTCACTCTATACTCTTTTGTATTCCAATAAAACTCTATTTTTTGGATTTTTAGTATCACTTTTTAAAGTTAAGTGGTAACCCTCATAGGAAAAAAAATACAACATAAAAAACAAGAGATAAAACAAAACAGATGCATACCACCACCACACACATCCATATTATGATCTATAGAGGACATTTCATAATTTTAAGGAAAGATCCATTAAATTTGGGTTGAGGAATATTTGATGGTTGTATTCAATAATTAAGGTTATGAAATCCAAAACCATAAGGTAATAATCAATGTAGAGGCTTTCATATTCTAATTTTAACACTAAAACATCAAGTTGCAAGTCAAACCAGAGCTTGAGTTCATCACTGAGACCACAAGGAAATCTATCTACCTTCAATTTAAGATCATCCTCTAGTGATAGTTCTATTCCATTACTCTATCCTATATTATTTTATTCTATATATGAACTTTAAAAAAATTCAATGAGTAGAAGTTGTGACTTTGGTTATTTATTATTGTTCTATCATTTCAATGCTTTTAGTGTAACCCTCATTTTAGGTTTCATTTGTATTCTTTCTCAATTTCAAGTGAATATATCCTATTAAAGATATGATATTATAGAACTAAACTAATATAATCTCAAAATGGTTCATTTAATTTTTATAATGTATTTTTTTCAATGTGTTATTCAAGTGTGTTCTTGGGGGTCCAATTTTATGAATTTTGTGAAGGTATGTGATAAATTTAAAATTGAACATTGGGATGTGTTATAGAATCTTAGGAGTAGATTAAACCCTCTAATCATGTTTATATGTTGTATATATAACTAGAATCCACGACTCTGTGATTTTGATCATTTATTGAATTAATTGGACCCTTAAAGGGTCTTTATTATGTTGAAAAGCTCATAAATGTTTATAATTAACCTTATTAGGTAGGATAAGAGTTTTTGAAGTGGTAAAAAATGTGGGTAGATATTATTATCTTTATTCAAAAATAAAAGAAGTTTTGTAAGGGTATCAGTTGTTATTTGAGGAATTATAACCCCTTGATAAGGGTAGAGTGTTGTAATTTGGGTTTTTGTGTTTGGAACCGTACTCTGAGGGAGAATGGTCTACTCTGTAATATAAGACTTAGTTTTTTATTATACCTAGTTGGATTGAAGTGTGTTGGTGAATTGATGTTGGGTTTTAACATGTATGGAGGTTTATAGATTGGTTGTTTTTGGTTCATTTATATTATTAGATCAATCTAAGTTGTTATCATTGTTTTTATAGTACTTTAGAATTTTTCCCTTACGGGTGGACTAAGGTAGGCACCTCGTCAGTTCTCACATGAGCTTGGAGCATGGGAAATTGTTGTTAAAGAGGAAATGCATAATATGAAGTACCATACATTGTGTTTGGAATTATTTTTTTACTAACAACATGGGTAATGATGGTTTATAAATTTCTAAATAGTATATGAAGAAGAATTACTTATAGAATGCCTAAAAAATTAATGTGTTTCAGTGACTGGTGGATTGGGCTAGTAGTCTGGTATGGTTGGGTAAAATTAGGGAATCAGATGTGGTTGATTGGTTATAGATTTTGGTATTTGGGATCATCATCTATTATAGTTTTCTATAGGTTATGATTGAGATGACAAAGTACAATATAATGGTTAGGGAATTTATGTATGAGTGATATATATATATATATATATGTGATACCCTCTAGAAAAGTTCATCAAATAGAATTGTGCATGTTGCAAGAAGGATGGGATTTTTTTCCATGGTTTCCTACGTATTATGAACATTTTTATTATAGGTATTTTTTAAGATAAATCTTGAGACATATGGATTCAGGTGTGGGGTTACACCACCTATGATCTCTATGTTGATATGGAATTGAGACGGTAATGGAAGGGGGTCTGGGATTTATGGTGTGGGGATTATAATAATTTGGTTTCATATTAAAATGTTTTACACTAGTTTATTCATGGTACATGGGATTCAGGGTGGGAATATTGCATCATCCATGTTTGTTTCATTCTCCTGTTATTGGAGGATCATGTGATCATATGATGATCCATATCTTAAAAGTTATGAAGGAGTGAAACTTTTTTCTCTTTCTTATAATGTGTTTTCGATATAGAGTTATAGAGGTATTGTGGTGGTTCTATGAAGGGGTTTTACATTTTATATAGGGATCATGGTATGTATATCACATCACCTAGATGCTTGTCATTCCAAATTTCTGTGTGGATCTAAGTGACATGATTCCTAGTTCCTTTTTTATTCAAATGATAGAGAATATTATTAATATCCCTTTATTTGGATTGCAATTTTGGTGACAATATAAAATCATTTCCTACATCATATAAAGAATTTTGTGTCAATTTCTATGGTAACTGGGTTATAACATGATGACTTGATAGGATTTCATGTGTGAAACTTTTGTTACATATATATTTTCATTCATATACATTCATATCTTATTAAGTTATTTATTAGGAACCACATTTGTGTTTTCTTAATAAGATTATTTTACATACCCTTCCTAGAAACCTGGGTGATCATGTAGTACTTATGATTCACATATATATTACAGGTTATATAGAAGATCTGGTGATAATGGATATATAGGTTTTTAGAGATAGGATTGTGGAGAGACTCTGGTTTATTTGTGATGTCTCCACTGGTTTTTTTACACATTGATTATTTTATACATGATTGGGCCAATTCACAATTTTAGTTGTATATATGAATTACTTACATGGGTCTATTTTTTTATAGAATGGTATTATTAACAAAAAAAATTATTATCATTTATTTTTGGTTATGTGCATTTAATCTGATGTTATTTTTTACATGTACTATTTGTATGTTGTTGAATATTAGTGGATCTACATTATATTCTCCTCACTAATTATTGTGGGTAGAGTTAGGAATATATATGATGAGTTAAATTCAAACTAGTGATACATAAATATTCCCTTAAAAATGAATCTCTAGGTAATCAAATATGGATTCTCGTGAATGTTTAATTAACAATTTGTATCTTTAGTGATTTTTTTATTTATAATATTCCCTGAAATAGTTCCTCACTTTTATAGTGATGTAATTACAAGGATATTTACATTTTATTTGGATCCTTTACTTCCTACTTGACCACTTATCTTAACACAAACCACCTCAAAATTCATTTTGTATATTACTATTAATTCCCTATGAATTATACATGTGATCAATCTTATCCCTTTGGTGAAAAATGACACAATATTCTCTAATATTGTGTTATGTGACCATTTTCACTAATAAAAGAATGTTTATATATCACTACACATATGAATTATGAAATTTTTGTTCCAATTTCAGTGATAAGTTCTTGTTATCTGTGTTTTTTAGGAAAACAACCAAAAACAATATAAATTTTAAAATTAAACAACTATTAAAAATTTAAAAAATACAAACAAAAAATGAATTTTGTTGTTATATAATTTAATTTAAACTATTGGTATTTGTAATTTAGTATATATTGTTTTATCTAAATACACTATAATGATAATATAATTGCTATTATTTATAGGAAATACAAACTGAATTTGGTGGTGTGGTCAATAGGAGATTCCATGATAAATTTTGAATATACTAGTCACTAATTCTAAATCTATAATGGATTGAGGAAAAGGAAATAAAAACCCAATATGGATGATAAAATTACCATTAGTACAATATGAAATCGAAGATCCTAGATCCAATCAGTGAAATTAATAGGGGCCAATAAAGGGAAGAATCCCAATCAAAATATATGTCTCCCATCATCCAAAAACAAAACTTAATAGTGGATTTTAATGATAACAGATAATTAAATTTTAATCAAATTTCTAGACCATAAAATTTTTATTGAATAATAATAAATGGAAGAGGTGAATAGTAATAAATAATAGATAGTAAAACATGTAGAGAACATACCACATATCTATGAATGTGTAATGAATGAAATAGAAGATGAGGAAGTCACATTGGAAGGGTAATGATGTTATAGGATATATTAACCACCTAAAGTGATCCTCATTATTTCATTACCCCCCTCCCTACTCATAAATACAATAAAGTACTTAATAAAAGAGGTGGATATGATGTTATATTTTTATATAAATGGGGAACTCAAAAGGAAAGTTTTAGAACATAAATTAAGGTTATTTTTTGCATCATTTTGAGAAAAATAGTGATATTATCCACATAATTAGAAGTGTAGTAACTCATTATTAGGGATTCCTATAGAGTAAACCATGCCCTAATCTAATTGGGGTTAAATTATTATGAAGCCTGGTCGAATATCTTAAAACCTGAGCATTGGTTGGGGGATAATCCAACATAAATATGAAGTTATTAATTTTTAGTTTAATTTCATTACATTTAAATAAAATATATTTATTTAATAAAAAAGATAATTGTTTTTGGAAATGGTATAAAATAGAAGAAAACAAGAATAAATATAAAAATAAAGCACATAACATGGAAGGAACAACATGGGAGTAGAGTATTCTATAACTCCAATTAGCTAAATTAAATTTCAATTATATATCATTCACTACATTCCCGTGTTTTGTGGATTTATTTAAAAATAAATAATCTATGTTTGAGGGGGTGAGTGTTTATAGATGGTGTGTGTTAGAAATCACACTAGATAAACTATGTTCATCATGTTATAAGAGAAAAACATCCCCTTAACATGTTGAAATTTATTAAAATAAAAACTTAAGTAGAGTTTAACTATATAGATGTTAGGGGTAATCAAAATTGATACATGTTTTAATTGGATGCTTAAACTCAAAATTGGGTGATTTTTTATGTGAATCAACAATACCTCAGAGAGAAAAGATAAATAACTCATATTAATTGGATTAAAATGAGTAGTTAAAATATGAAAAGAACATTCCTATAATAATGGGCACTGGGATTTTGTGTTTTTTGTAAAAAAATTAAATCCATCAATAAGAGTAAAATTTAAATCAAAGAGTTGGATACCAATACTCTGCTTCCTTACCATGGTTTATAAAAATAAACCCAACGGATACCATCTATTTTGGGATAGATTAGTTTTAGATTATTCATACTGATTGAGTTATTTTAATTATATAGACCATGGCTTAGAATGAAAAAAACATTGTATCTTCTTATGTTTTCAAAAGAAATGAAAAGTGAGAGGAATATTTAACTCATTCAAAAAATGGGGATATGAAGTATAAAATCATTTAATAAATTGAATCAAGAAAGTGTAAAATAAAATACAGATTGAGAATATTAAGAGAAAGTGGTTAATGAAGATATTTTCTATTATATTTGTATTCACATAATTTATTATTAGTTTTCATTCACTGATTTGGGAATTGATTTTAAAATAACTACAAAATGGGTGATAATTTTTCATTAATGTAATTACTTAGGGAAAATTAATTTCTCATGTGTGGGTTAATTTTGTTTTTATATTTTTTTCATTATTTTAGGGTTGTATTTTATTAGTGATTTATTTTATTTTTTGATAATTTCAATAGTTTATAAATAGTTTGATGGTTTTTATAAAATATTTTGGACAATATTAAAAATCATATTAGAATTATTAACTCCATTGTAATTGAAATATCTTATGAATAAGTTATTATAAATGAACTTTTGATTAGTTATTTATGTAAAAAACTATAGGGGATGTCACTTGGAAATAACTAATGATGAAATGAAACTGTTGTTGCAAAATGAAATAGTGAGATAAAGACTATATTGGGTTTCCAATGTAGCATATATTTAAGGATCATATTATGCCACCTCACCAATATGGTCTCATTGGTGGATCATTATATGTAATTAAAAACCAAAAAAGAAATTGTACCATCCCCTAAAAGTATGATTGGGAGAAAATATAACCTCACGGTGATCCCCCATAATACGCCAACACATTAAATCTATCTTGCAAGGGAGCCTCACACTACCTCCTCACCAAAATATTTCTACAAATACAACATAGAATTTTTCATATTCACAATTTATCTTACACACACAGCACATGAAATGAAGTCCCACTAATATACTATGAATTTCAATAATATGATTATTTTAATTTCAAACATCACAGAGACCAATCTTGGGGAGGATACAATATAACCTCATGTCAACTCACAACTTTACTACATCCACTAAAGAATCCACAGTTATAATATAGAATCTATTCTCATGCCAATGTTAAATTACATTAAATCCTAAGACTATATTAGATACTCAATTTATAGTTCATTATATGTTAATAATAATTTATCTTTCTGTTATATTTTTCATCACTCAAAAAATTAAATATACTACAAGAATAATTAGAAAACGCCTCTCGATCCATCCATGAATATTCTAGATAGAAGATTAACTATTCATAATATAAACCTGAGCTATAAAATAATAATATAACCACCTAATATTTAATGAAATGTAATTTTAACATGGATTTTATACACAAACAATGGGGAAAATCATATTATTTATAATTATCTAACATAATCAATAGAAGGATCCTACAAACCAGAAGTGTGATGGAGATCCATGAAAAGAGGTAGAATAATAAGTTTGTGGACCCAGACACAAAAATTAATGATTTATTAAATCAATTATCTAAGTAGAATCATTTCATGTGAATTCTAATGACATGTAGGAGAGATCAATGAGCCCAGAGAATAATTAAGGAGTGGGTTAAGTATTTGAGTATGAGTAATAACTAATGGAATGGACATACTGGATTGACCCATGTAGGATTGATGGAATATGGGTGATAAGAAGACCTATTATATGTGAGAATAAATTTCTATGAGTAAACTAAAGTTGTTCTAGAATTTTTCTAATTGGGGGAGCTGGATAATAGATTCAAGAGAGATACTGAACTTTTTCCTCCCTTTCTTTTACAATTTTATTCAATTATGAGTTAATGTGGGTTATAATTTATGTTTATCTGAGAGTTATTTTTAAATTTATTTTACTTTTTTAATCTATTATGGTTGTTATTTTATGATTGTTTCTAATTTCATAAAACCTATTAGGTGGGATTTTCCATAGTTACCCAATGAATGTGAGTAATATCAAAAAATTTGAATATCAAACTTTTAATTATTTATCATTACAACGGATTAAACGTAGAGAAATATAATTTTTGGGATAAATATAATAGTTGAACATCCAATTAGAATAATGGGAAGAAAAATTATCTGATCAAGGAGGATAGTGTTAGGAGTGATGCACACCGACATGAGATTTAAAACCATGTCATCAATATAGAAACCCTAACTTTTCATACATTAACATTACATAACTTTTTCTTAATACTTAAAACATTATACAAACAGAAATCCAAATATTTTACTAGACTGGTGTCGTTGGATACATAGAAACATAAAAACTATTACATAAGTGAGCTACATTATCTCCCACTAGGTTCTTCTTGAATAGAACCATTATTAGACACATATTAATTAATACATATGTTCATTACCTAGGGAAGGATACATAAAAATGGGTGAGATCATATGCTCAATAAGGGTAAATAAGGGAGACATGTAAGCATAATCAGGAGCATAAGGGTATGAGAACATGATTAGTAAAATATAAGATCATACCTGACATATCAAAGATCATATACGTGAATCATGGAATAATGATTGGCAATACATAATACATGAATCATAAGGAAATAAGGAACATAATCTATGAAAGAATAATATAGGAATAAAACATGGAATTATGGTAAAAACATAATCATATAAAATTATTTCCATAGTAGTTAAGTCCTTGTATACAAGGCCATCTTGGTATTATGGTTTCACTCCCCATACCATCTTAGTAGTCATGGTTCACTCTCATGTTCAACTTAGTAGCATGAGTTCACTCCTCATACCATCTTGGTAGTCATGGTTCACTCTCATGGCCATCTTAGTAGTCAAGGATCACTCCCAATACCATTTTATCCTATCTCATGTGATATAAATCTTTACCCAATGCATTGGAGGTAGATATTGGTCCCACCCATCTCATAATGAAATTGTATATACATTTTCCACAAAATCATAAACAATCATATCATAACCCATGAAATGAAATGGGTAACATAAACATTAATCATATCATAAACTGTGAAAAAATACATAGGTTTAATTATTATTTCATCAACACATAACCCACGAAAAGAAGTGGGTTTTAAGAGTATATAACTCATGAAAAAGAAAGAGGTCTCATAAAAATCATTCCATAAAAACATAAACCAATACAAGAAATAATATGAATGGAAACATTGAATCGTTTCTCTATAAAGGCATAGTAACACCAATGAATGTCATCATAGATGGGAAATATTTTTGAAAGTTCTTTAAAATCATTTCTTAAGGAAAATATCATTTCTTCATGGAAAAATGATTTTAAAATACACACAAAAATTGAAAACATTTTTCTTAATATATATTTTTAAACTTATAAATTAATTTTTGAAAACAATAAAACGTTTTTAAAATCCATTTTACTTGAAAATTATCTTCAAGGGTCATTTGAAAACATTTTAGAAAATATTTTTGAAAACATGGTTTTTGAAATAAAATATATTTCTGACAGAAGAGGGAAATATGGATATATTTTTCTTAAAAAAAATTCTTAATAATTCTTGTTATATACAATAGGTCAAATACCCTGATAGGGGGGTGAATCAAGTTATGATAGATTAAAACTACTACCCATTTGGATCTTGTTTCTTTATTAAATAAAACAGACCTCTCTCTTTCTCCCATAGTAATGTAGAAATGAAATCATACACATGACACAACAATTTTACTTGGTTCACCCTCACCGAGATACATCTAATAATCATACAAAGATGATGTGTTGATGTACCAAATTCACTAAATCTCACTAAAAATTACAAGATTCAAGCAATATCACTTCTATTTCTAGTCTCACTCCCTTTACAAGATTTAGGGTCTTTTCATTAATTCCCAAGAGTCACTCCCTATGTCTCTTTCTCTGGATCACTTCTGGTGGAAAAGATCATCGTCTTCCTCTTACTTTTCTCACCACTCTTGGAAGGGATCCACTCACAGTTTATAGACTTTAGGTCCCTTCATTTTCATTAAATCACATGTTCTCAACTATAGGTAGATGCTCTGTTGAAGTCCATTTTTTACCTGTAGATGAAATCCACTTTTCTACGTACTATTAGTTAGCATAAATTACTTTTGTAAACTATTTTAGTCCATTCGTGAACCACCTGCTTCTTCCATGAACCATGTAGAACAAATTCTTCATGGAACACCTCTTCCATGAACTGCCCCTACTTCTACTGTCACATACCACCTCCACGTACTGTCTCTGCAAACTCCTTTTACGTACTAGAATTCCTTCTTCCACAGACAACCTCTTTCACCGACCACTTCTCCTCCACAAACCACTTCTCCTCCACATATTTTTTTTCCTTTGTGGGATATAGTTCCCTGAAAAAAAAACCTCTTTATGAACCATTGTGGCAAAATCCTTCTCCTTTCATGGAATCCTCCTTGTGAACTACTTCACCCTTCGCGGAATTCTCCCTCGTGAACTACTTTCAAACATCACTGAATTCCTGAAGAAAATATGTTTTATTATGAAAATATATCTCACTTAATGATGGGATAAGTGGTACTTATATAGGCAAATAGATCTACAAAATCCACTAATCCAAGATTTACCCAAATCTTCACCACATAACACTTCTTCGACAAACTGTTTCCCGACGCGGTCTATGTATTGCCTTTCTTCCTTCGTGGTGGCCCAAATCACCATCTCGTTTTTGTAAATGAAACCCATAAAAGATTCTAAAATCACCATTACCTTTCCATGAATGAAGATCCATCCCACGAACCTCAAGCCTTCCATGAACCGTCATTACTCCGTGAATTGTTCCTTCTATGCGTTCTGTGTACTGTGCTTCACGATCCGCATAGCACTACTATACAAAATTCTCCCTTTGCCAATTTCCCAATGATGTTTCATCTACCACCTTATGCATTCCATGAACTATGGTTTGTGGTCGGCATACCATGTACTCCTATGCAAAAATCTTCCTTTTCCAAAATCCAACTCTCGATTTTGAGGCCCAAAAATTTGGAAAAATACTAGAAAACTATGCCAACTTAAACACTTACTTTAGAAAACACCAACCATACTTATTTGCGGTCTTCTATCTTTGTCAAAAAACACAATCACACCCAAAAAATACAAAGAGGACACCTTAAGATTTTTTTTCGAATAATCTCCCCCTTTGGGTTTGTTGACAACAATTTCATAATTTGATACCTCATTAAAGCTTCTTCTAACTTCTTTATGCATTCAATTATTATGATTAAGATATCGATCAAGGATTTAATTATAATATACTATAATCCCACATGATCTTTTCTTGGTGTGAGAAATAAGATTATAATGAAAATTTTATCAATGAATCACCACATTCCATTCTAAAACCACTCTTATGCTTTCATCATGAACCTCAGCTATTGTGATATGTATCCTTTGATTGATCATGTTTACCATCGTCAGATTTTATACTTCCAATACGTCACTACTCCTCTGAAAAACTTTAGATCAGCTTCAACTCCCCCTATCTCACTGCTCTACCTAATAGATTATCCCCATGTCCTGGTTAAGATACTTTCTCCCTTTTAAAATCCACAATTTCTCCCCCTTTGTAAATGAACCTAAAGGTATTTTTTGAGGACTTAAATAGGGTAAAGAACAAAGATTATAACATTAATGAAAAAACACACCATACCTTAGAGAGAGGGGGTCCCAAATCCACACTTTTTAAGTGCGAGGATTCGACTGAACTTCGGTGTCCAATTGATGACTCTCAAATGCTTCTTTGGTTAGGGCCTTTGTTAGAATATCTGCAACTTGTTCTTATGTAAGAACATACTCCAAATTCACAAGCCCTTACTCCACCTTCTCTTAGATAAAATGATACTTGATTTCAATTTTATTTTTACTTGAGTGATGGATTGGATTTTTTCTAAGATTTATAGAACTTGAATTATAGAAATGGATTCTGATCAGAGACTTCACTTCAACCCCCATATCCTTAAGATATTGATTCATCCACAATAACTATGTGAATGATTGAGTGTACACAACATACTCGGCTTCTTTAGTTCTCAATGAAATCAAATCTTATTTCTTTATTAGTCAAGAAATACATAATACAACAAGATAGAAATTACCTCCTGGTGTTGATTTCATGTCATATGCTGAACCGGTTCAATCTACATTTGTATATCCCAATAGCTCTAGTTGATATTTTCCATTATACATCAAATTGAAATCCACATTGTCGATGGAACACAAATCTCCCGGCTCTCTCCCATTCTCCTTTGGCTTCACCTAGGGTTTTCTCCTGAAACCCTAAGATTTGGGGTGGAGGCACATTTGAACATAGTTCCTACTCTCTCCTTTCTTCTCCCTTTTGTCTCCTCTATGTCATCTCTATCGAGGGTTGTCACTGTTGAAACCTGTATCCTCTTCTTACCTCTCTAACCTCACTTTCCTTTGTTCACTCCAGGTCGGATCTGGTGCAACGGCCTCACAATAGTTTTGGGTTTGGTGGTTCAGTGGTCAAAGGTTTCTTTAGGCGCTCTCTTGTTGGACCCCCTTTGATTTCTTTCTCCGTTTTCTATTTTTTGGTCAGCCATATCTTTGACTTGACCTCATTTACCCCTGCTCCATTCGAAGTTGGTCCTGAACCAATGTCTCTTTGATGGTTTTGGGAGGTGGGATACGACAACTGAGTAACCTGCGTGGCCTCCTTCTTCAGTTTTTATTCTTTTTCTTTGAATTGTATTTCTACTTGTGCTCGAATTTTACTATGTCCATTGGTGTCTCAATCTATTCAAATAACTACCCTGACCTCTAATCCCCCCATTCCCTCCTAGTCAAATCTGTATTGGTGGATTCGGAGGGGCTTTGGGATGTGGGTTTTGGCGGATGATGGGGTTCGATTTTCTAATGGTGATTCTTTGGTTCTTCTTCTTTCTAAGGGTAATTTTCATATATTTTTGCTAGTGATGATAGTATTCATTGGTGGTTTATTTTCTAGAAATTAGGTTTGTTTAAGTTTTATGCATAGTTGTTCATCTTGTTTGGAGGAGATCATGTAAGTCAGTTCTTCGTTTTTTGAAACTATTTTCTAGTTTGGATGGTGGATTTGATGTCTTGGGAAGTTTGGTTTTGGAATTTCTACAGTAGCGACCGTGTTGTGTCTTTCAGTGATGATATGATGAAGTTCAGTGTGATGGATGGTGTTTTGGTGGTTTGATTTACTGGTGGGACTCTTCTGGTGTGGTGATGATGGGGAGACGAAAGGACAGGATGTTCAACGTGATTGGTGTGCAACTCGAGGCAGGTGTGTGACTTTTGATTCATGATAACCGAAATGGGTGATGATTTCTTTTAAAATTTGTATTTTGAATTTGAATTTTTTGGATGCTGGCACTTCTGAAATGTAAGGTTTCTCGCTTACCCTTAAAGTGGCCTTTTTAAAATGGGGAAAATCAATTTGGAGGAAATCCACAGTGCCTTTGATATACTGAAGTATTCTTTTTACTCCAAGAATGTGTCTTTCCTTGGGATTACCTTGATATTTTTATTCTTGACACATGGAAAAAACAATATCTAGTTGTGTCACTGTTAAGTACAACATACTTCCAATGATATTCCTGTATTTTGGGACATTGACTGCTTTGCCTTTATCATCCTAAGACAATTTCATCCGAGTATCCACCGAAGTCTTCATATCCTTGGAATTATCCATTCCAAACATTCTCAAAACATACTTGGAATATTTAGATTGAGAAATTAATGTTTCATTATTTCCTTGTGTTACCTGTAAACTAAGTAAAAATGTCATTTCATCAATCAATAACATTTCAAACTCACTTTTCATGTATTTATAAAACTGTCTACCTTGTGCTTCATCTAATCATCCAAATATTTTGTTATCAACATATACCATCACCATCATCCTTTGATTACTATCATGGTTGAAATATATATTGTAATCAAATCCACCATGCAGAAAACCATGCTTTTTCAGAAGCTGATCTAGCCTTGAATACCATGCTCTTGGTGATTATGTCAAACCATATAAATCCTTCTTCAGCCAACAAACTCTATTCTCAAATTCATGAATAAGAAAACCATATTCCTTCTCAATATAAACTTCTTCTTCTGTAACCACATTCAGAAATGGTGATTTTACATCCATTGATCTTTTTTTACACTACTATGGACAAGAATAATCAAATTGATTCTAGCCTTGCAATAGGTGAAAATTTTTCATCAACATCGATACCCTCTATCTGGGAGTACACTTTTCACACTAGTTATGATTTTTTTAAACAAAACACCATATTCATTAATTTTTTTGTAAAAGATCCATTTTTTTCTGATGAATTTTTTATCTATTGGCCTCAAAACAATCTCTCATGTCTAATTCTTCTCAATTTGTTCAAGCACTTCATTCATATATTGAATCCAATTATTATCTCCATCTACTTCACTAAAACATTTAGGCTCTACCTATGATAAGTATGATGCTTTCTATAGAGCATTCATCCTCTTTGTCTGTACTGGTGTTGTCTAATCACCAATTATGTTTTTTCTATCAATTTCATCTCTTTTAACTGGTCTCTGTATAGATACTAATTTATCCTCATCCTTCTTATCATCTGATTCTTCTTATGAATCATCCTCTAGTACTGGAGCATCCCCTGATCTTTTTATCTCTTCATCACTATCCTCTTAATAATGATCATGTATTTTCTGAATATTCTACTCATTCTTCACTATAGTTACATCATGGATTTCAAATATCATTCCTAGCCTCTTATTAAATCATTTATATGCCTTGATTTTCTTGGATTATCTGAGAAATGACCCTTAATCTCCACAAGATTCGAAATTCATGTGTTTCTTCTTATTGATAATGTAACACTTACTTTCAAAGACTCTAAAGTACTTCAATGATGGGTTCTTTCCATACAACAGCTCATATAGAGTCTTCTCTTCTTTCAGACATAGTAACACTCTATTTGAAGTTTATATTGTTGTAACCACTACTTCTTTCCAAAATTTCTCTGGAAGATCTTTCTCAATGAGCATTGTTCTAGCCATGTTGTCGATAATTTGATTTATTCTATAAACTAATCCATTATGATGTGGATTTATTTCAACTGAGACTCGATGCCTTATCCCATTTTTCTCAAGATAATCCTCTACTTGTCTATTTGTGAACTCTGTTCCATTATCTATTTAGATCTTCAAGATTTCCTGACCTAGCATCTTTTCAACTTCCCATTGATATCTTGTAATGAAACTGAACACCTCAAACTTGTGGGTGATGATTGATAATCATTCCATTATACTATAATCATCAATTAAGAGAACATAAAATCTTCTCCCATTAATATCTCTTGGTGAAATTGGTCTTAACACATCAATATGAACCAACTCAAGATATATTGTTGACCTTTTATCTTTTTCCTTATATGTATTTTGAATGATCTTCCCTTATTGGCAGGCATCACACATATGTGTATGATCATGTGATAATATGGGGAGGTCTTGAGAAGAATCATATTTCACCAAATCTTCCACGGATTTTTGGCTCGTGTGGCCAATACATTTATGCCACAACTTATTTTCTTCTTCCCTAGATAGAAATCATATATCTTCTTCTCCACTCACAAGGTAGAGATTATCTTTTATACATTTTCCGTACAATACAACAACACCATCCTTTTCCTTGATTACACATAATTACTTGTAAAATATTATGTCATGTCCTAAGTCACAAAATTGACTTATTATTATTAATTTGTGACTAAGACCTTCAACCACCATGATATCTGCATGTCTCATGTATTTTCCCCCAAACTTTGCTTTCCCAGAGCCAATAATTTTCAACCCTTCATTATTACCAAATTTTATTATACCTTTTTTTATCATACCTGATTCCCATCACTATATCCTTGTTTCTTATCATATCGGAGGTTCATCCACTTCCAATGATCCATATCCTGGTGTGATCTGATGCCTTGAATGCAATTTCTAAAACCACTACCTACTCAGATCTTTCCTTTTTGATCCATGTTTCTAACTTCATACCAGGTATGGATTGATACTCTTGACACTCCTCAAAATATGATGGACCAAATTCATCTTATATAGTTTCAAATTGATTTTTCTTTTTCAGATCATTTTATGATTCATTTTCTGCTGCTTATAACACAACCTTAGTCTGCCTCAGCACATTCCTTTACATTTTTGATGATCAATATCTTTCCATGTGTTTGTATCCTCCATACCTAAAACAGTGGCCATCAAATGATGACCTAGAAAATTGATTTATGTATGACTTCCTTTGTTGGTCATATTCCCTTTGATACCTTTTCACTATGGAAAAAACATTTTTTGAGTGTCCCATCTTTCCAAAACAATAGAATCTTATGTGTGGTATATTTTTGTGTGGCAATACTACACCACTGGTTGTAACTTGGGTTCTATGAATCTTCTGATTCTACTTCATACCCAAATCAATATTCAATCTTTAAGTGGGTTCTTGTGGTCTATTTTCAACTGTTACTTCTTTTTTTGATCAATCCTCATACTAGCCTTATCATTTGGATTTGATTATTTCTTCTATTCTATAGAAAAATATGCTCCACTTTTATCTTTTTTATTGCATGTGTTATTTGTTTTCCTGATGTTTTTTTGTGATTAAATAATTTTTCTTTATCCTTAACACTTAGTCATAGACTAACAACTTCCTCTTAAAGTTCTTTGATATGTTTAATTTGATCTTTTCTAGTTTTTGTCAAACTGTTGATCTCTCTTTTCTATTCTTCAATTCTGAGTTTTTTCTCAACCACCTTTTCTAAGATTTTTGGAATTAAAGACTTTAGTTTTTCAATTTCTTCATTCATATCAGATATATCTTCTTCCTACTACTACATATATGGTTTTTCATCATGAACCACTTTGTTATATTTCTTTGTTTTGTCTCTCCAAACATCTATCTCTTCAAGAGAAGCTTCTAATTCATCCTGAATATCAACTCTTCATTCAAATTATCCTTCTTTATTGTCACTTTATTATTTTTTTAAGAAATTTCTGAAAACTACTACCAATGAATCTACCCCATAATCCTTTTATTCCCCCAACTCTTCTACTTTAGATTCTTCTAAACTTTTTTCTTCTTTTGAAAGCAGATTATTCTTTTTTAAGAACTTTCTCTTAGCACTTTTCTTACCTTTAACATTAGATGAATACTTCTTTTGAGTAATTTCATCATTTTCTTCATCATCATCTTCAAAATTCTTAGGACACTTTACTGCAAAATGTCCAATATTTCCACATCGAAAGCATGGAAGGGTAAGTTTACCTTTGAACTTTCTTTTTTCTCTTTACAGATTTGAGGAGATAAATGACATGAAATCATCCAAATTGTCTTCCACGTGACTATCTTCAACATATAGATTATTCGTGGCCTTTAATGGAAATTCTTTGGACTTCCCCTTTTCTACTACATCATTATCATCATTTCTCATTTCACATGAAATGAGAGTACTATACAAGTTATCTGGGGTCATCTCCTTCGGATCTTTTTCTTCCAATACATAAATCTTCATATTAAACCGAGGTGGAAGTTTTCTCAACATTTTCTTGACAATATTTATATATTCAATAATTTCTCCAAGACCATGCATGTCTTCCACAACAACATTCACCCAATCAAAGAATGTATTAACAAACTCATTATGGTGCATTATGAGATCCTCATATTTGTTCCATAGAACCTACATATTCTCTTCTCTAACTATTGAGTCACTGTCATAAATTTTCAATATATTTTTCCACATAGAATGAGATTTTTTTACATGACATCACCTTTGAATATATTTAATTGTATAGGGCTCTCCCTAAAGCATTGATCCCTTTAGAATTAGAATCTGATTCTCTTAACTCAGCTTCTAATAAAGAACCACTATTAATGTTGGCCAAAATACCATGAATTTATTTTTTAAACACATCCATTACCAAAGATTAGAAGTGGTGATACATCTGATTTTTCCATAGTTGAAAATTATTTCCATCAAATATAATAATCCCTTTCTGATTGACCACCTCAATTTCTTCTACTAAGAGAGATTCATTGAATTTTAACCTTTCCCACTTATACCAATTGTTATGTCCACTAGGTCAAATACCCTAAGAGGGGGGTGAATAGGGGTATAAAAGATTAAAACTACTAACCCTTTGGATCTTGTTTCATTATTAAACAAAAAACACTTCTCTCTTTATCCCATAGAAATTTATGAATAGAAATGAAATCATGCACAGGACACAGTGATTTTAATTGGTTCGCCCACATTGGTCTATGTAAAAGGAGAATACAATGGTGATGTTCCAATGTAATAAATTCAATAAAGCTCACTGCCAATTGCAAGGTTTGGGATAGATCACTTCTATAACCAGGATCACTTCCTTTACAAGATTCAGGGTTTGCTTACTGTATTCTCAAGGGTCACTCCAAATGTCTCTTTATCTGTCTCACTACTAGTGGAAAGGATCATCGTATTCCTCTTCCTTTTCTCACCGCTCTTGGAAGGGATCCACTCACATATTATAGACCTTTAGGTCCCTTCATTTGCATGAAATCGTGCATCCTTGACTATAGGTAGATGCTCTGTTGAAGTCCCTTTTTTCACTCATAGATGAAATCCACTTTTCTGCATACTGTTAGTTAGCGTAAATTACTTTCACAAACTATTTTATTCTCTTTATAAAACATCCGATTCTTCTACGAACCGCACATATGCTTCATAGACCACCTATTTCGAGAAATTTCTCTGATTCCACTACCACATACTAGATCCTCGTACCATCTCCTCAAACTGCTTCTGCGTATCAGACTTCCTTCTTCCACAAACTGGCTATTTCGTGGACCGCTTCTCCTCTACAAACCACTTATCCTCTACATACCATTTTCCTTTGCGATATATAGTGCCCCACAAAACCTTTTTTAAAATTTTTTTCATGAACTCCTTCTCCTTTTGTATAATCCTACACATGAATTACTTCACCCTTCACAGAATTATACCTTGTGAACCACTTATGGAATTAACCAAATTCTCGGAGTAAAGATGTTTTCTTATGAAAATCACTCTAACTTAATGAGGGGATTAGCAGTCCTTATATATGAAAATAGATTTTCAAAATGCTCTAATTTGATATTTACCCAAATCTTTACCGCGTACCACTTCTTCCATGAACCACTTCCCTATGTGGTCTACGTACTACCTTTATTCCTTAACTTTGGCCCAAATCACCATCTCATTTTCGCAAACAACACCCTTCATGGTTTCTCAAATCACCGTCACCTTTTTGTGAATGACAATCCATCCCACAAATCACAAGCCTTCCAAAAATTGGCATTTCTCCATGAACCATTCCTACTACGCGGTCTGCATACCATGCTTTGTGGTTAGTATAGTACTATTATGTGAAATCCTTCATTTTCTAATTTCCCAAATTCATTCTGCATTATACCTTATCCATTCTATGACCTATGTTTTTCGGTCTGCATACCATGTACTCCTACAAAAAAATCATCATTTTCCAAAATCCAACTCCCAATTTTGAGGCCCAAAAATTTCGAAAACACTGGGAAACTACACCACCTTAAACAACTAATTCGAAAAACACCAACCATACTTATTCATGATCATTTGGATTTGTAAAAAAACACAATCACACCCAAAACATACTGAGATTACACCTTGAGGTATTCTTTACCAACAATTTTAAGTACCAAAAAGTATAAAAATGGTACTGGTACATGAATATAACTTGAATAAATAGAGTTTTAAGAAAATTCATGAGTTTTCTTAAGAGATGGATCATAATATTTCATCCATGTAATCATAACCATAAACAATCCTGATAAATAATGTGATTTTTTCAATAAACTCTTATTACATGGTAAATTATGACTATATTTTCCATGTAAAAAAATTAAATTACATGAATCATAAAATATCATGAAAATAATGATATTAATGATATAAAAAGTAAAATGGAATTATATACACCTCAAAAAATTATTTATGTGAATAACAAAATATGAGTCTCAAAGAAGGAAAATTGAGACAAAACTATCTTATCAATTTGGTAAATTTTGAAACTTAAACCCCGTGAAATAAAGATCATAGAATGGATATGTCAATACCCATAAATTTAAGAATAATAATCATATAATACATTCATAGTCAGTATATACACCATGAAAAAGAAAAGAGTGGTTAACATGGCATGTATCTCACGGATATAAAAAAAGTCAGATGAAATTCCCTTACCTTGTGTATTGACTCTTATCTTACTCATACAAACTTTCTGTATAATAAATATAATTTTATTATGAATATATCATAGAACTATATTCTTATATCTAATACCGTATATTTTTTATTATGACTTTATATTACCTGCTTATTAACAATTTCATGTTAAGTTTATGCTTCGGGTAATATTCGCTTTGTTTTTTACATGTGTCCTAATTTTTTATATTTTTGGTCCTTATAAATATATCATGATTTACATAATTTAAAAAATGATATAAATATCATGTATAATAATTATATTTTTACTATAATAATTTATGTAATATATAATTATGACATGGAATACCATGTTCATGGAGATGGTAGGCCTTACGTATGTATGAGTGTTGTTTCTGTTTCTTTACCGTATTGAAAGAATGAAATAAAATGACTTATATGTATATAATATAATTAAATTATCTTTATTATGTCATATATATCATATAGTTTTACTAAAAAAATCATTGATACATTCCATCTAGTATGTGAATGAATCACATCACTTCGAGGGGCGGTAGTCCACACTTCCTCAAACGATATTATTGTATTTACACAAAATGGAAAGTATAAAGATATGTGTTTTAAATGGATTAAAGAAGCTTAAATACATAATAAGTATCATATATATCATATATAAATAGTTTTTCCATCATAATTATCAACCATGAAATATGGTAAAGTAAAAAAAGAATGATCATCATTTCGTGAGGCAATAGTTTACCGTACACATAAACAGTATGTTCATTACCCATTACATGGAAGTGTGAGTAAGTTTAGGTCAAAAAAATAGAATAAAAACAACTTGGTATATTTAGGATGCTATTTTTTTGTATAATCATGGAATAAAGATAGTGTAGTGGTGGATAATGAAAATAAGATAAAGGTTCTTGAGGAAGGATGTTACCACTTCTTTGGGTAACTCCTTTTGGTTTTCACCAAAGTGCTTACTTTGATTGATTCATTCCTAAATTAAGGCTTAAAGGAGAAATTTAAGGGTTTTGGAAGGTTTATTTGGTAAATATTAGATGAACCTAAGTGGTATGAGATGTTTGAGGAAGGGGGAGAGGTGGTGGCCTTTTATAGGGGAGGAAAAGGACTCACTTGGTATTTTTGAAAACAAGTTACGTGTACCCATGTTTTTACCTAACATAAGTCATCCAAAACCAACAAAAATAATTAACGTAAGATTCAAGGCCAAATAATGGCCTGAAAATGGGTGTTGGATGTAACACCCTGACCCCAATTACCCAGAGTCATTGCATTATTACATAACATTGGAATGATACAAGGAATCATGTCTTGAAAGACCGATCAGTTTAGTATTCTTGGAAGTACTAGATACATACATAAGTTTTACATTGAATTGTGAAATGAAAAAAACAACAACATTGTGTCCCATTTTAACACACTCTTATCCCTTAGCCTATTTCTGCAGGTTAATCATAATATACTTTTTCACATCCTAGGAAAAAAACATAGAAAGGGGTGAGATCAGATGCTCAGTAAGGATAACAATATAGAGTAAACTTTTATAAATAAGCATAAACATTTAAGGCAATGTATAAGACTAAAACACAAGCCTTTTAAACATAGAATTCAGCATAATATGGTAAAGATAAATAAAATGATGCCATTTACTTATTCACATGGATATTCTACTAGTCGAATAATCACATGTAATATCAATAGCCAATTTCATAATGATGTAATGCATATGTCGGATATTATAACCACATAGTCAAGGCCTCATGCCAAGAATACAAATAAGATTTTGTCAATACCTTATTCCAAGACACTAGTTTGTCTCATGAGACCTACCGATGCATCGAGGAGCTATAACGGGCTTCACCCGTCACTTACTAAGTCCAATGCATTTATCATATGAAAATGTTGAAACATAACATAAACATTCATATTAAAACTAGCACACAAAATGTCAATACTTTAACCATAAACCATGAATGCAATAAAAATATCACATTCACAATCAAACATATCATAACTCATTCAATACAATATGTAAGATTGTATTATAAAAAATCAACCTCAATAAAGAATAATATCCAGTAAAGGATGTTGACATAGTTGAAAATGATCAGTAAAACTCTTTGAGAGAAAAATATCTTTTTCATGAAATAGTTTAAAAGTCGCATAATTTAGAAAGGAAGAAATTTAAAAGATATTTTTGAATCAAAGTTTCCCATAAAACATTGAAACTTTTGAAATGAATTAACATTTTAAAATATTCATGTCCATACAAATAAATTCTTAACACCATTTTGAAAACATGGACATTAATGAGAAAGATTTAGAAGAATAAATATTTAAAAAAATTTAAATGATGTTTTAGTTAAAGAGACTGTAACACCCCGAGATTTTATGAAAAATATTTTTTTTAATTTCACTAATGTCTTATGTTGTAGGCTACACCAAAATGATCTTGTACAACATGCATCCTTGATTTTCCTTGCATTACACGCAATCGCGACCTTCCTCGATAGCGTGTGTAGTACGCAATAACGAGTTTCACTAAACAACAATATGCTATTAAAATATTATTAAAACTAGCCGTTATGAATAGTAATAACCACTTTTTGAAATTTTGTAATTTTATTTTTCAAAATAGAATTCATTTTTGGATTCTAAATATCGAAATTAGCTTAGGGTGAAATTTTGGTGATTTTCGGATAACTTTCATATTTTGATGAATAGTGAAAATTACTAAATTTTAATTAAAAACAACTTTTTCAATCGAAATAATTAATAGTGATAAATTATTAATTTGAGTGGTTTTAAAGTATATTTAGAATATATTTTTACAATTTAATACAATGATGGTCATTGGATGTAATTTCTCATTTAAACCAGACATAAACAAGTGTCAATCTTTTGATAGTTATTATCTCTTAAGAACACGCTATTTGTTTTGACGACGGGAATTAATTTTTAAATTAATTAATGCAACTGATATGTTTTGAATTTGGTAAAATAGAAATCATTTTTGACTTCATAATATCAAATATAGCTTAGGCCTAATGTTTGGTATTTTTCTGAAAACTTTCAATTTTTGATGAATAGTGAAACCACTTAGTAATAGTTAAAAAAAACTGAATTGTTCATAAAACTTAATTTTACCGCTTATGTGAGTGGAATTTCAAAAATCTGAGAGACACGGTTGATGTCAGTAAGTAAAATGTGGTTCAATGAGATGAAAATAATTTCTTGGTGAATAGTAACTTTTTACTTTTTTTACAACGGTTAAAAGTAAATAGGGTAATTATGGGTAGAAATGATATTATTATTACCCTAACACATGTCCTAATTCTATTGGACAAGTTTAATTCGACCAAAAACAAACTTAGAAATAAAATATGACCATTTAGGCCCACTTGGATTAGATTAGGACATTTATTATTAATTTATTTAAAGAAGGGTTAAAAGAGTTAAAATCAAAGTTTATTTACTAAAACATTTTTAATATGGGGTTATACATAAGATAAATTCGACTATAAATATTCATTATAAATATACAAATATTTCCTACATAATTTTATTTTATTTGTAATTTTTAGACATTAAATAATTTAATATATTTACGACACAACGATGATGCAGTAATTATCATATTAATAAAATATTGACATAATTGATATTATAAATACCCAAATAAATATAATTTGAGACTTTTTATGAATTCTAATAATTTTATAGGTTAATATGACATGTTATTATTGATTTAATTAACTTTGTTAGAACTTATAATTCTGTTATGATTTTCACAAAAATAAATTACTAAATACTGTCAAAATTGACATAAAATAGTTTTTAAAACAAATATTATATTATTAATTGTTATTTTATTCCTAAAAATCTAAGGTTCGGCCACATGACTTAGATAATGTTATATATATTAATAATAAACAATTTGGGGTTCGTTTGGCTTCTTATAGTAAGTTTATTAACCTTATAGTGTAAGAACACAAGAAGACACGGTAAAAGCAAAATTATTTAACTTAATGTTAAATCTAAATGATAAGGTTAAAATAGGAACCTAAACTTGTCTAAATTCTATTGGATGAGAGTCTTTCGACCCATCCCCACCTTAGCCTTGAAATAAATCAATTTGGAGCTATTTAAAACCGAACTTGACTTTATAATAAAATAATATTTTTAGTTATTCCAAAGGTGCCCCTCTCCTCCCTTATAAAAGGGAACCTCCTCCCTCTCTTCCTCACACAACTTTGAGCCTTCAAGCTCGGCCAACCCCTGCCCAATTCTCCTCTCCAATTCCCTAGCAACATCCTACAGGTTCTGGTCTTCCTAAAAGACTAATTTTAGTGCCCTAAAAGAAGGTCTCAAAGAAGCACTTCAAAGAAGAGGTAATGTCCGTTACCGATTCTTTCATCTTTATTTTTTTTCCACTTCTTCTTCTTTAGTTGTTTCATTATGAAGTAATAACATAAGTATCACTCATATACTGATATGTTATTATAAGTATGAAACAACCCTATTTCACCATCTATCCATCCTACGGAAAAAGAAATCACCGCGCGTGCGTACGTACGGAATACCGTCTCCACACCGTGGTGTAATTTGTTTTCCACCACCACCATACTTGGATGGGTATAATGGTGTAAATAATGACTATATATGACTATTATAAAGTGATATTGATTCTGAAATAGTATACATATACTCCAATACAATTCCACGATCATAGGAACGATATCATCACTCGTGCATACGTACGGAATACCGTCTCCATAATGTGATGCGACTCGTTCTACATGATCTTCATTTAATAATGATTATATAAATGAATTGAATTGAATGAATATGATATATAATACACTAATACCATTCTGTAAATGATTTATCTATAACCTAAATAAAAGAATAAGAATTTATTTGACAAAACACGCATAAGAACAAAAAGTTATAAACACCCGAATAACAAGTAGCAATGAAATATTACTACTAAGAAGCTAAGAATATGACCATATATGATATCATAAAAATAAGTATGATTCTAGAATAAGTCAATAACATTATTTAAATCATTATACAGGAGGTTTGGACACTTACAAAGCAAGTCGGACCTAAGGTAAGGGAAATATCACAATCTCATTTTTATCCGAGATTGTTTATACTTTGGTATTTACTGGGGTGTATTTTATCATCCACATCCATGTTTCCTCAATATGTAATATTATTTCCATCCACCTACAATTGTTTTTTTACCCTTCAGTGAGTTTTTAGTAAAGGATATGAAAGGAATCTTTTCTCGTTTTTTGTACGAGGTATTTTTTGACTTTTCCTACAAAATTACGAAGAATTTTTTATTTTAACTTATACGGCATGAATAGATTTTTAAAACATTATTTCCAAGAAGCTTCCTTTACAAGTTTTCAAGTTTATTTTTAATCAAATTCTTTTAGTTTATAATTGTACGACATGTTAAGAAAGGAAAAGTGTTTTTGAAGCAGAAAGGATATTTTCCTCAAGAATGGAGTTCAAGTGTTTTATCAAAATTATTTTCCATCTAAGATAATAAAGGGTTCTGTTTTTTTATCCCTATTTATTTGATTATGTTGTGATGGAATTATATTTTTATGAATTCCTTTATCTTATATGAATTGTTTTATGATGTCACGATGTTTAAGATTCCCATTTTTATTACATGGGTTATGCAATGATGTATGATTTATGATTTTGTGGCACTCATAAGAATGGTATCATTATGAGATGGGTGGAACCTATATCTCCCTCCAATGCATTGGGTAAAGATTTTATATCTCATGAGATAGACATGGCTGGAATGGTAGGTTATACCGGTTCAGTGAAACAGGACAGAAACGAGGGTGACTCGGTTTAGAAAGGGACTTTGTCCACTAAGATAGTCTTGGAAATGAGTCTTGACTAACAAGAAATGATTCTCTATGATTATGTTTGAATGCCACAAAGTTTCATGTTTTATGTTATGATTATTGTGATTACATTTCACTGCCATGATTTACCCCATGTTATGAAATTATGATCTCTTTTGCAGGTTAAGATTTCCAAAAGTTATGTGCTTATGTATATGATGTGATTGATATTTCTTTTGTTTACCCTTACTGAGCATTTGAGCTCACCCTTTTATGTTTTCTTTTCCCCAGGATATAAAGAAAGGTTTTAGGTAAAAAAAAGGAAGATCTTTATGGGAGATGTTTAAGATCTTTCACTAGGATGAGAAGATTATATTCCGAGTCTCCAAAGACACTAAACTATTACAATCCTTGTGTGTGTGTTTTAGTTATGTACTAAGTATTCCGCAAAAGTAATGTAATGTCCATGCACGTCAAGCTTCGGGTCTCTACAGTTGGTATCATAGGAAAAGTTTAGTCAACCTTTGGAAACTAGGATGCGAAAACGTTAGTGAGATCCCTAGATATGTTTCTAAGGTATGTCTAGGGATGTCCCTAAGGATAAGTATACATATAGGATATAGTCCTAGAACAAAGGTAACGATATTAGATTAAACCAAAGATGTTAGATATTGAAGTTACTCCCCCTTTATTATGATGTTTGCCTCTCACACTATTCTTTTTGGGTTTTAGAAAATGGCTGGAAACAAGATGATTCACGATAATGGAGGATATGATGGACAATGGAATGATATTATTCATGAGCAACCAAATGAAATTGGATTTGGAAGTCCAAACATCATTATTATGCCGAATCAGCAATCTCATAATATGATCAATAAAGTAAAATTTGGTAAGTTTCCTGACTCGGCTAATAAGATAAAGATGGAGTTTCATGATGATCATAGAGGAAAGAAAGTTCAATTTCCCCTATGTAAATCATGTGGGAAGAGGCATCAAGGAGAATGTTTCAAAGGAACTGGAAGATGCTTTGGGTGTGGAAAAGAAGGACACAAAGCCAGTAAGTGTAAAGGAAAAGGTTCAGTTAACACCAGGGATGAGGATAATGGTATTTCTACGACATCAGCAATGGTTAAATGTTTTAAATGTGGAATGTACGGGCATTATGCAAACCAATGCCCTAAGGGAAAGTCTCATGAAGAGAATCAGTATGGTCGTATGGGTAGTATTTATGTGGATGATGATGAAGAGACTACAAATGATATGTGAGATGAAAGAATTTTTGAAGCTCGGTCAATGGTTTAATAATGTAGTGGAATGATTACATGTTTATCATGTGTAATGTTGTATAAGTAATCTCATGCTACTATGGAATAAAGAGACACCTATGTATTGTTACACTGTTGTCTTTCCTTGAGTTTTGAAAGTGTATGATTAATGTTACCAGTATCCATGAAAGGTTATTCAGATATTTTTGGAATGTAGATGATATGCGCATAATGAAGGGAAACGAGAAAATGAAATATTTGACGGTATTCATGAGCTCATGATTAATATAAGGACTAAGTGATATCATGGTTTGAGTATATAGAATTTTGAGGATTTTGGTATGTGGAAAGTGTTAACTTTTAACTACATTCATGTTTTCACTAAGGCTCAATTGGTATTCAAGAGAATACATGATTAATGACTTTGAATGTTTGGAATGTGACCAACAAAACATATTTTATGATATATGGGGATCAACGATGGTAATAAATCTCTGGTAATCGTTTTCACTATGTTATGAGAGTGGACTACAGTATTATGGATAAGCCTAAAGATTGGAATGGATTATGTTGGACATAAGTTAGTATTGTTTAAGGATAGAATTTTTTTCGATATTATTGATGGGATGTTATAGTTTTAGAAAAAGGACAACCTGCAGGACAGGCGACTGCCCATCGCGTTGGACAAGGCTGTGGGAATCGAACCCACAACCGAAGTGCGACTGGCCTTTATCGCCTACCACTGACCTACAGGAAGTCCCTGTTTAGTAGAAACTAGTTTTATTATATTAAGCAGTATGATATATTAAGTATTAGTCCATTTTAGGAACCATATATGATTAATCTCACTATAGAATAACTTATGTATATTTAATAACTTTTGCTAACCTTTTGTTTGAGACAGATGGAATGACCCGTCATTCTATCACATGATCTGCTAACACTTCACGAATAACAAATTCAACTTCATTTTTTTAAGAGATGAAGTGGAAATTGTTCAAGGCACGAACAACAGTGAGATTATACCAAAATAAAGTAAGTATTTATTCTAATTCAAATTCTTCAACTTTAGGGAAACGATCTTGAAAACCAAAAATGTTGTCATAGTGCTCTTATATCTGATTAATCGGATGGTACCTTAGATCGTCACAAATTTATGGATTTGTGATTTTTGGCTTTTCCATAGCCATGTTCTCTACCACTCTCCATCATAACATGATGGTTAGATTTTTCTTCCATATCCATATTTTCACCTATGCGGAAACCCAGTGATTAGTTTATTTGGGTAACCGTTACGTTTCATACTTTTGTTTTTAAAGATTGGTTTTGGTATTCCTTTTTACGATGTGGGTTTCTATTAAAGAAACTTTCTAATAGTAAACCATTTATAACCCCGACGAATTTCGAGGGCGAAATTCATTTTAAGGGGGGTAGAATGTAACACCCCGAGATTTTATGAAAAATATTCTTTTTAATTTCACTAATGTCTTATGTTGTACGCTACACCAAAAGGAGCTTGCACAACACGCATCCTTGATTTGCCTTGCATTACATGCAATTGCGACCTTCCTCGATAGCGTGTGTAGTACGCAATAACGAGTTTCACTAAACAACAATATGCTATTAAAATATTATTAAAACTAGCCGTTATGAATAGTAATAACCACTTTTTGAAATTTTGTAATTTTATTTTTCAAAATGGAATTCATTTTTGGATTCAAAATATCGAAATTAGCTTAGGGTGAAATTTTGTTGATTTTCGGATAACTTTCATATTTTGATGAATAGTGAAAGTTACTAAATTTTAATTAAAAACAACTTTTTCAATCGAAATAATTAATAGTGATAAATTATTAATTTGAGTGGTTTTAAATTATATTTAGAATATATTTTTACAATTTAATAAAATTATGGTCATTGGATGTAATTTCACATTTAAACCAGACATAAACAAATGTCAATCTTTTGATAGTTATTATCTCTTAAAAACACGCTATTTGTTTTGACGACGGGAATTAATTTTTAAATTAATTAATTCAACTGATATGTTTTGAATTTGGTAAAATATAAATCATTTTTGAGTTTATAATATCAAATATAGCTTAGGCCTAATTTTTGGTATTTTTCTGAAAACTTTCAATTTTTGATGAATAGTGAAACCACTAAGTGGTAGTTAAAAAAAACTGAATTGTTCATCAAACTTAATTTTACCGCTTCTGTGAGTGGAATTTCAAAAATCTGAGAGACACGGTTGATGTCAGTAAGTAAAATGTGGTTCAATGAGATGAAAATAATTTTTTGGTGAATAGTAACTTTTTACTTTTTTTACCACGGTTAAAAGTAAATAGGGTAATTATGGGTAGAAATGATATTATTATTATTACCCTAAAACATGTCCTAATTCTATTGGACAAGTTTAATTCGACCAAAAACAAACTTAGAAATAAAATATGACCATTTAGGCCCACTTGGATTAGATTAGGACATTTATTATTAATTTATTTAAAGAAGGGTTAAAAGAGTTAAAATCAAAGTTTATTTACTAAAACATTTTTAATATGGGGTTATACATAAGATAAATTCGACTATAAATATTCATTAGAAAGATAAAAATATTTCCTACATAATTATAATTTATTTTTAATTTTTAGACATTAAATAATTTAATTTATTTATGACACAACAATGATGCAGTAATTATCTTATTAATAAAATATTGACATAATTGATATTATAAATACCCAAATAAATATAATTTGAGACTTTTTATGAATTCCACTAATTTTATAGGTTAATATGACATGTTAGTATTGATTTAATTAACTTTTTTAGAACTTATAATTCTGTTATGATTTTCACAAAAATAAATTACTAAATAGTGTCAAAATTGACATAAAATAGTTTTTAAAACAAATATTATATTATTAATTGTTATTTTATTCCTAAAAATATAAGGTTCGGCCAAATGACTTAGATAAGGTTATATATATTAATAATAAACAATTTGGGGTTCGTTTGGCTTCTTATAGTAAGTTTATTAACCTTATAGTGTAAGAACACAAGAAGACACGGTAAAAGTAAAATTATTTAACTTAATGTTAAATCTAAATGATAAGGTTAAAATAGGAACCTAAACTTGTCTAAATTATATTGTATGAGAGGATTTCTACCAATATCCACCTTATCCTCTAAATAAATAAATTTGGAGCTATTTAAAAGCGAACTTGACTTTATAATAAAATAATATTTTTAGTTATTCCAAAGGTGCCCCTCTCCTCCCTTATAAAAGGGCACCTCCTCCCTCTCTTCCTCACACAACTTTGAGCCTTCAAGCTCGGCCAAACCCTGCCAAATTCTCCTATACAATTCCCTAGAAACATCCTAGAGGTTCTGGTCTTCCTCAAAGACCAATTTTAGTGCCCTAAAAGAAGGTCTCAAAGAAGCACTTCAAAGAAGAGGTAATGTCCGTTACCGATTCTTTCATCTTTATTTCTTCTTCCACTTATTCTTCTTTAGTTGTTTCATTATGAAGTAATAAAATAAGTATCACTCATATACTGATATATTATTATAAGTATGAAACAACCCTATTTCACCATCTATCCATCCTACGGAAAAAGAAATCACCGCGCGTGCGTACGTACGGAATACCGTCTCCACGCCGTGGTGTAATTTGTTTTCCACCACCACCATACTTGGATGGGTATAATGGTGTAAATAATGACTATATATGACTATTATAAAGTGATATTGATTCTTAAATAGTATACATATACTCCAATAAAATTCCACGATCATAGGAACGATATCATCACTCGTGCGTACGTACGGAATACCGTCTCCATGATGTGATACGACTCGTTCTACATGATCTTCATTTCATAATGATTATATAAATGAATTTAATTGAATTAATATGATATATATTACACTAATACCATTCTGGAAATGAGGTATCTATAAACTAAAGAAAAGAATTAGAATTTATTCGACAAAACACGCATAAGAACAAAAAGTTATAAACACCCGAATAACAAGTAGCAATGAAATATTACTACTAAGAAGCTAAGAATATGACCATATATGATATCATAAAAATAAGTATGATTATGGAATAAGTCAATAACATTATTTAAATCATTATACAGGAGGTTCGGACACTTACAAAGCAAGTCGGACCTAAGGTAAGGGAAATATCACAATCTCATTTTTATCCGAGATTGTTTATACTTTGGTATTTACTGGGGTGTATTTTATCATCCACATCCATGTTTCCTCAATATGTAATATTATTTCCATCCACCTACAATTGTTTTTTTACCCTTCAGTGAGTTTTTAGTAAAGGATATGAAAGGAATCTTTTCTCGTTTTTTGTACGAGGTACTTTTTGACTTTTCCGACAAAAGTACGAAGAGTGCTTTTTTTAACTTATATGGCATGAATGGATTTTTAAAACATTATTTCCAAGAAGCTTCCTTTACAAGTTTTCAAGTTTATTTTTAATTGAATTCTTTTAGTTTATAATTGTACGACATGTTAAGAAAGGAAAAGTGTTTTTGAAGCAGAAAAGATATTTTCCTCAAGAATGGAGTTCAAGTGTTTTATCAAAATTATTTTCCATCTAAGATAATAAAGGGTTCTGTTTTTTTATCCCTAATTATTTGATTATGTTGTGATGGAATTATATTTTTATGAATTCCTTTATCTTATATGAATTGTTTTATGATGTCACGATGTTTAAGATTCCCATTTTTATTACATGGGTTATGCAATGATGTATGATTTATGATTTTGTGGCACACATAAGAATGGTATCATTATGAGATGGGTGGGACCTATATCTCCCTCCAATTCATTGGGTAAAGATTTTATATCTCATGAGATAGACATGGCTGGAACGGTAGGTTATACCGGTTCAGTGAAACAGGACTGAAACGAGGGTGACTCGGTTTAGAAAGGGACTTTGTACACTAAGATAGTCTTGGCAATGAGTCTTGACTAACAAGAAATGATTCTCTATGATTATGTTTGAATGCCACAAAGTTTCATGTTTTAAGTTATGATTATTGTGATTAAATTTCACTGCCATGATTTACCCCATGTTATGAAATTATGATCTCTTTTGCAGGTTAAGATTTCCAAAAGTTATGTGCTTATGTATATGATGTGATTGATATTTCTTTTGTTTACCCTTACTGAGAATTTGAGCTCACCCTTTTATGTTTTCTTTTCCCCGGGATATAAAGAAAGGTTTTAGGTAAAAAAAGGAAGATCTTTATGGGAGATGTTGAAGATCTTTCACTAGGATGAGAAGATTATATTCCGAGTCTCCAAAGACACTAAACTATTACAATCCTTATGTGTGTGTTTTTGTTATGTACTAAGTATTCCGCAAAAGTAATGTAATGTCCATGTACGTCAAGCTTCGGGTCTCTACAGTTGGTATCAGAGGAAAATTTTAGTCAACCTTTGGAAACTAGGATGCGAAAACGTTAGTGAGATCCCTAGATATGTTTCTAAGGTATGTCTAGGGATGTCCCTAAGGATAAGTATACATATAGGATATAGTCCTAGAACTATGATAACGATATTAGATTAAACCAAAGATGTTAGATATTGAAGTTAATCCCCCTTTATTATGATTTTTGCCTCTCACACTATTCTTTTTGTGTTTTAGAAAATGGCTGGAAACAAGATGATTCACGATAATGGAGGATATGATGGACAATGGAATGATATTCTTCATGAGAAACCAAATGAAATGGCATTTGGAAGTCCAAAAATCATTATTATGCCGAATCAGCAATCTCATAATATGATCAATAAAGTAAAATTTGGTAAGTTTCCTGACTCGGCTAATAAGATAAAGATGGAGTTTCATGATGATCATAGAGGAAAGAAAGTTCAATTTCCCCTATGTAAATCATGTGGGAAGAGGAATCAAGGAGAATGTTTCAAAGGAACTGGAAGATGCTTTGGGTGTGGAAAAGAAGGACACAAAGCCAGTAAGTGTAAAGGAAAAGGTTCAGTTAACACCAGGGATGAGGATAATGGTATTGCTACGACATCAGCAATGGTTAAATGTTTTAAATGTGGAATGTACGGGCATTATGAAAACCAATTCCCTAAGGGAAAGTCTCATGAAGATAATCAGTATGGTCGTATGGGTAGTATTTATGTGGATGATGATTAAGAGACTACAAATGATATGTGAGATGAAAGAATTGTTGAAGCTCGGTCAATGGTTTAAGAATGTAGTGGAATGATTACATGTTTATCATGTGTAATTTTGTATAAGTAATCTCATGCTACTATGGAATAAAGAGACACCTATGGATTGTTACACTGTTGTCTTTCCTTGAGTTTTGAAAGTGTATGATTAATGTTACCAGTATCCATGAAAGGTTATTCAGATATTTTTGGAATGTAGATGATATGCGCATAATGAAGGGAAACGAGAAAATGAAATATTTGACGGTATTCATGAGCTCATGATTGATATAAGGACTAAGTGATATCATGGTTTGAGTATATAGAATTTTGAGGATTTTGGTATGTGGAAAGTGTTAACTTTTAACTACATTCATGTTTTCACTAAGGCTCAATGGGTATTCAAGAGAATACATGATTAATGACTTTGAATGTTTGGAATGTGACCAACAAAACATATCTTATGATATATGGGGATCAACGATGGTATTAAATCTCTGGTAATTGTTTTCACTATGTTATGAGAGTGGACTGAAGTATTATGGATAAGCCTAAATATTGGAATGGATTATGTTGGACATAAGTTAGTATTGTTTAAGGATAGAATTTTTTTCGATATTATTGATGGGATGCTATAGTTTTAGAAAAAGGACAACCTGCAGGACAGGCGACAGCCCATCGTGTCGGACAAGGCTGTGGGAATCGAACCCACAACCGAAGTGCGACTGGCCTTTATCGCCTACCACTGACCTACAGGATGTCCCTGTTTAGTAGAAACTAGTTTTATTATATTAAGCAGTATGATATATGAAGTATTAGTCCATTTTAGGAACCATATATGATTAATCTCACTATAGAATAACTTATGTATATTTAATAACTTTTGCTAACATTTTGTTTGAGACAGATGGAATGACCCGTCATTCTATCACATGATCTGCTAACACTTCACGAATAACAAATTCAACTTCATTTATTTAAGAGATGAAGTGGAAATTGTTCAAGGGACGAACAACAGTGAGATTATACCAAAATAAAGTAAGTATTTATTCTAATTCAAATTCTTCAACTTTAGGGAAACGATCTTGAAAACCAAAAATGTTGTCCTAGTGCTCTTATATCTGATTAATCGGATGGTACCTTAGATCGTCACAAATTTATGGATTTTTGATTGTTGGCTTTTCCATAGCCATGTTCTCTACCACTCTCCATCAGAACATGATGGTTAGATTTTTCTTCCATATCCATATTTTCACCTATGCGGAAACCCAGTGATTAGTTTATTTGGGTAACCGTTACATTTCATACTTTTGTTTTTAAAGATTGGTTTTGGTATTCCTTTTTACGATGTGGGTTTCTATTAAAGAAACTTTTGAATAGTAAACCATTTATAACCCCGACGAATTTTGAGGGCGAAATTCATTTTAAGGGGGGTAGAATGTAACACCCCGAGATTTTATGAAAAATATTCTTTTTAATTTCACTAATGTCTTATGTTGTACGCTACACCAAAAGGAGCTTGCACAACACGCATCCTTGATTTGCCTTGCATTACACATAATTGCGACCTTCCTCGATAGCGTGTGTAGTACGCAATAACGAGTTTCACTAAACAACAATATGCTATTAAAATATTATTAAAACTAGCCGTTATGAATAGTAATAACCACTTTTTGAAATTTTGTAATTTTATTTTTCAAAATGGAATTCATTTTTGGATTCAAAATATCGAAATTAGCTTAGGGTGAAATTTTGGTGTTTTTCGGATAACTTTCATATTTTGATGAATAGTGAAAATTATTAAATTTTAATTAAAAACAACTTTTTCAATCGAAATAATTAATAGTGATAAATTATTAATTTGAGTGGTTTTAAAGTATATTTAGAATATATTTTTACAATTTAATACAATTATGGTCATTGGATGTAATTTCACATTTAAACCAGACATAAACAAGTGTCAATCTTTTGATAGTTATTATCTCTTAAAAACACGCTATTTGTTTTGACGACGGGAATTAATTTTTAAATTAATTAATTCAACTAATATGTTTTGAATTTGGTAAAATATAAATCATTTTTGAGTTTATAATATCAAATATAGCTTAGGCCTAATTTTTGGTATTTTTCTGAAAACTTTCAATTTTTGATGAATAGTGAAACCACTAAGTGGTAGTTAAAAAAAACTGAATTTTTCATAAAACTTAATTTTACCGCTTCTGTGAGTGGAATTTCAAAAATCCAAGAGACACGGTTGATGTCAGTAAGTAAAATGTGGTTCAATGAGATGAAAATAATTTTTTGGTGAATAGTAACTTTTTACTTTTTTTACCACGGTTAAAAGTAAATAGGGTAATTATGGGTAGAAATGATATTATTATTACCCTAAAACATGTCCTAATTTTATTGGACAAGTTTAATTCGACCAAAAACAAACTTAGAAATAAAATATGACCATTTAGACCCACTTGGATTAGATTAGGACATTTATTATTAATTTATTTAAAGAAGGGTTAAAAGAGTTAAAATCAAAGTTTATTTACTAAAACATTTTTAATATGGGGTTATACATAAGATAAATTCGACTATAAATATTTATTAGAAAGATAAAAAGATTTCATACATAATTGTATTTTATTTGTAATTTTTAGACATTAAATAATTTAATTTATTTATGACACAACAATGATGCAGTAATTATCTTATTAATAAAATATTGACATAATTGATATTATAAATAGCCAAATAAATATAATTTTAGACTTTTTATGAATTACACTAATTTCATAGGTTAATATGACATGTTAGTATTGATTTAATTAACTTTTTTCGAACTTATAATTCTGTTATGATTTTCACAAAAATCAATTACTAAATAGTGTCAAAATTGACATAAAATAGTTTTTAAAACAAATATTATATTATTAATTGTTATTTTATTCCTAAAAATCTAAGGTTAGGCCAAATGGCTTAGATAAGGTTATATATATTAATAATAAACAATTTGGGGTTCGTTTGGCTTCTTATAGTAAGTTTATTAACCTTATAGTGTAAGAACACAAGAAGACACGGTAAAAGTAAAATTATTTAACTTAATGTTAAATCTAAATGATAAGGTTAAAATAGGAACCTAAACTTGTCTAAATTCTATTGTATGAGAGGATTTCTACCCATCCCCACCTTAGCCTCGAAATAATTCAATTTGAAGCTATTTAAAACCGAACTTGACTTTATAATAAAATAATATTTTTAGTTATTCCAAAGGTGCCCCTCTCCTCCCTTATAAAAGGGCACCTCCTCCCTCTCTTCCTCACACAACTTTGAGCCTTCAAGCTCAGCCAACCCCTGCCCAATTCTCCTCTCCAATTCCCTATCAACATCCTAGAGGTTCTGGTCTTCCTCAAAGACCAATTTTAGTGCCCTAAAAGAAGGTCTCAAAGAAGAACTTCAAAGAAGAGGTAATGTCTGTTACCGATTCTTTCATCTTTATTTCTTCTTCCACTTCTTCTTCTTTTGTTATTTCATTATGAAGTAATAACATCAGTATCACTCATATACTGATTTGTTATTATAAGTATGAAACAACCCTATTTCACCATCTATCCATCCTACGGAAAAAGAAATCACCGCGCGTGCGTACGTACGGAATACCGTCTCCACGCCGTGGTGTAATTTGTTTTCCACCACCACCATACTTGGATGGGTATAATGGTGTAAATAATGACTATATATGACTATTATAAAGTGATATTGATTCTGAAATAGTATACATATACTCCAATACAATTCCACGATCATAGGAACGATATCATCACTCGTGCGTACGTACGGAATACCGTCTCCACGATGTGATGCGACTCGTTCTACATGATATTCATTTCATAATGATTATATAAATGAATTGAATTGAATTAATATGATATATATTACACTAATACCATTCTGGAAATGAGGTATCTATAACCTAAAGAAAAGAATAAGAATTTATTCGACAAAACACGCATAAGAACAAAAAATTATAAACACCCGAATAACAAGTAGCAATGAAATATTACTACTAAGAAGCTAAGAATATGACCATATATGATATCATAAAAATAAGTATGATTCTGGAATAAGTCAATAACATTATTTAAATCATTATACAGGAGGTTCGGACACTTACAAAGCAAGTCGGACCTAAGGTAAGGGAAATATCACAATCTCATTTTTATCCGAGATTGTTTATACTTTGGTATTTACTAGGGTGTATTTTATCATCCACATCCATGTTTCCTCAATATGTAATATTATTTACATCCACCTACAATTGTTTTTTTTACCCTTCAGTGAGTTTTTAGTAAAGGATATGAAAGGAATCTTTTCTCGTTTTTCGTACGAGGTACTTTTTGACTTTTCCGACAAAAGTACAAAGAATGTTTTCTTAACTTATACGGCATGAATGGATTTTTAAAACATTATTTCCAAGAAGCTTCCTTTACAAGTTTTCAAGTTTATTTTTAATCAACTTCTTTTAGTTTATAATTGTACGACATGTTAAGAAAGGAAAAGTCTTTTTGAAGCAGAAAGGATATTTTCCTCAAGAATGGAGTTCAAGTGTTTTATCAAAATTATTTTCCATCTAGGATAATAAAGGGTTCTGTTTTTTATCCCTATTTATTTGATTATGTTGTGATGGAATTATATTTTTATGAATTCCTTTATCTTATATGAATTGTTTTCTGATGTCACGATGTTTAAGATTCCCATTTTTATTACATGGGTTATGCAATGATGTATAATTTATGATTTTGTGGCACACATAAGAATGGTATCATTATGAGATGGGTGGGACCTATATCTCCCTCTAATGCATTAGGTAAAGGCTTTATATCTCATGAGATAGAAATGGCTGGAACGGTAGGTTATACCGGTTCAGTGAAACAGGACTGAAACGAGGGTGACTCGGTTTAGAAAGGGACTTTGTCCACTAAGATAGTCTTGGCAATGAGTCTTGACTAACAAGAAATGATTCTCTATGATTATGTGTGAATGCCACAAATTTTCATGTTTTAAGTTATGATTATTGTGATTACATTTCACTGCCATGATTTACCCCATGTTATGAAATTATGATCTCTTTTGCAGGTTAAGATTTCCAAAAGTTATGTGCTTATTTATATGATGTGATTGATATTTCTTTTGTTTACCCTTACTGGGAATTTGAGCTCACCCTTTTATGTTTTTTTTTCCCCAGGATATAAAGAAAGGTTTTAGGTAAAAAAAAAAGGAAGATCTTTATGGGAGATGTTGAAGATCTTTCACCAGGATTAGAAGATTATATTCCGAGTTTCCAAAGACACTAAACTATTACGATCCTTGTGTGTGTGTTTTTGTTATGTACTAAGTATTCCGCAAAAGTAATGTAATGTCCATGTACGTCACGCTTCGGGTCTCTACAGAGACCCTTAAAAGAATCCTTTTGAAAACTATTTTATGAAACATGGACATAGTTAATAAATATGTCCCAGTAAATACTTACACATAAACAATCTCGGATAATAATGAGATCGAGGAATTAACCCTTATCTTGTACTTTTCTTTAGTTGAGGGTAGGTTAACCTCCTGTATAATGACCATAGTATGTTATTAAATTACACCATAACCATATTAATATTCATGATATCATATATGATTCATTTATTACTTTATACCACCCATTTAATAATAATTTCCATGTTAAAGTATCATTTCGAGTAATAATCGTTTTCTTTATTGTACGTGTTTTAGCTTGTTATTCTTGATAGTATCACTTAGATAATGATTTAAATACGTAAATAATATAAAACATGATTTATATATCATATATATTCAGAATATAAATATGTATAATAGATAGATATATGAAATGGAAACACCATTTATGGAGACGGTAGTCCGTACGTACACATGAACGTTGTTTCCGTTTTCTTATCGTATAGTATGGAAGTAAATAAACAACATATATTTATCTTTATAAATATATATTATTCAATTAGGTATATTATTTCATATACCTCATAATTAATCAATGTATTTATTTTTATAAAAAAAATCTTGAAGGGTGATCGTTGAAGATGAATCTCATCGCATTGTGGAGACTGTAAGTCGTACGTACGCACAAGCGATAATATCATTCTATTGATGGTGAAATGATGTTTAATTGGATGGTATATTAGATATACAGAATCACTACCATGTTATATTCACTATTTAAATTAATTTTACTCATTATTATACCCATCCAAATAATGTAGTGTTGAATAACAAACTACACCACGGCGTGGAGACGGTAAGTCATACGTACGCACGTATGGTGACTTTGTCATTCATAGGATGGATAAAATAATGAATATGGTTGTAACATATTTATAATAACATCACATTAATTATAGGGTACTATATTTATTATTTTTCTATGGAAACAACATAGAATTAAGAAGTGGAAGAAGAAAAGAACCTTGAAAGATGTGATGAAATAATTACCTCTTCTTCATGTGCTTCCTTTTGATTTGATCAAAAGTGATCCTTAGGTTGGATTTATGATAAAAGTAAGGAATATAGGTTTAAGTGAGGGTATTTAGGAGGATATTTGATCAGGGGTAGGGTGAGAAAAATGGCTTTGGATGTGTGATTTTGAGGGAAGGGTAAGTACCCTTTTATAAGAGAGGTGAGGGTCACTTTAGGAAAAGTTTGAAATATTATTTTATTATAAAATCATTTTTGTTTTATAATGGATAAAAATGGATTTATTTAGATTATAAGGTGGGTATGGGTCGAAATTATATCAATTATTATGTTTTATACAATTTTAGGTCATCATATTAACCATATCCTTTAGATTTAACCATTAGTTAAATAGTTAAACTTTTATCGTGTCTTCTTGTATTATTATAATACATGGTTAATAAAATTACTATAAAAATCCAACTAAACCCCAAGTGGTTCATTAATAATATATATATATCATTATATAAGTCCGTTGGCTAAACCTTAGATTTTTAGGAATATTATATCATTTAATAATATATTATTTGTTCTAAAAACCCATTTATGTCAATTTTGACACTATTTACTATTTGGTTTTTTTTAAAGTAATTACAACTTTATTACTTCGAAAAAAATTAATTAAATCAACTATAACATGTCATATTAACCTATAAAATTCTTGTAATGCATCAAAAGTCTCAATTTACATTTATTTTAATATTTATAATTTCAATTATTTTAATCTTTCATTAATAAGGTAATTATTGCATCATCATTTGTCATAAATAAATTTAATTATTTAAGTTATAAAAATTATAAATAAAATTACATGATGTAGGAAATATTTTTATCTTTATAATGAATATTTATAGTTGAAATTATCTTATGTATAACCCTATATTAAAAGTGTTTTAGTTATTAAAATTTTAATTCAACACTTTTAACTCTTCTTTAAATAAAATAATAATCAATGTCTAATCTAATCCTAGTGGATCAAAAAGGATCATATTTTATTCCTAAGTTTTATTTTGGTCTAAATAAACTTATCCAATTGAATTAGAACATGTTTTTGGGTAATTATAATATCATTTTTACATTTAATTACCCTATTTACTTTTAACTGTGGTAATAAAATTCAAAAGTTACTATTCACTAAAAATTATTTTCATCCCATTGAACCACATTTTACTTAATGATTTCAATCGTGTCTCTCATATTTTTAAAATTCAATTCATAGAAGCAGTAAAATTACATTTTATTCACATTTGTAAATGTGCCTAGAAGGTGGATAAAAGATGTTAAAAAGTTCAATAAAATTTTATATATCTAATCTTATTATAAAATCACTCCAATTAATTACATTGGACTAATATAGGTATTATTTATATATTTTTACTTTAAATAAATTTAAATAAAATAAATAATTATTTAAATAAAAAGCCGGTTTTAAACAATAAAGTAGTGTTTTTCATTATTCATAAAAAATTGAACGTTTTCTGAAAAATACCAAAAATTCACCCAAAGCTAATTTTGAAATTATAAATTCAAAAATTATTTCTATTTCACCAAATTCAAAACATATAATTTGAATTAATTAATTTAAAATTAATTCCCATTATCAAAACCTGAAAGCGGGTTTTTAAGAGTAAAAACTATCAAAAGGTTGACATGTTTTTATGTCAAATTTAAATGTGAAATTACTTACAATGACCTAAATTATATTAAATGATATAAATACAATCTAATTATACTTTAAAACCACTCAAATTAATAATTTAACACTTTAAATTATTTTGATTAAAAAAGTTGTTTTCAATTAAAATTTAGTATTTTTTTATTATTCATCAAAATATGAAAGTTATCAGAAAAGTACCAAAAATTTATCCAAACTAAATTTTTATGTCCCGATTCTAAATAAGAATTTCATTTCATTAAATTGAATATATAAAAGTGTCAAATATTGGATTTAAAAATGGTTCACAATTAAAAGGTGGTAAAATTTCATTTTTTGAAAAATACTTATTTTATCTAAAAAATTAATTTGTTATTATATTATGTATAAGAAACACATAATATGGATGTTAAAATTATATGGTGTATATAAAATTCAAAATTCAGTTAATACTATTCATAATCGCTTTTAGAATAGCTAGTTTGGTAAGTCATGGTGCGCTCGAACTTAGTGTTGCGTGCAGCACAGGCTATTGAATTACTTTAAAGAGATAACATACTTTGTAAATCTGGGGTGTTACATTGGACATGTTTCTTGGTAATTTGGGCCCTTTAGTGTAATTTTTATTTCCATATTAAGCTTAATTTTACCTTAATAATTGTAATTAATTTTAGTTACATTCACTAATATTTTTGGTCAAAAACTAAGTTGACCTTATTATAAATTTTAAATTGTGATGATTATAGATATGGAATCTATTTTTAAAAATTCAAATAACATAATTTGCAAGAATTAATTTAAATTTAATCCTGAAAAAGGGACAACAGTGCAGAGTTTTAAAGTAAAAACGTCAAAATTTTTCTAAGTTTTTATAACCAATTTCATAGTGAAATTGATTTCAATTACCTAAATTGGATTAATTGATAAAAATATGACATAATTAAACTTTAAAACCAATTTAAAATATAATTTTACCTTATAAATAAATTAGATGAAAAGGACATTTTGAATTAAAATTCAATATTTTTCACTGCTCATCCAAAAATGAATTTTCTCAAAAAAATCCCAAAAATTCACCCGAAAATAATTTTGAAATTATAAATTCAAAAATTAAGTTTATTTTATCAAATTAAACTTCTAAAACTGTCTAAAATTAATTTATTGTTTTTTAGATAAGGATAGAAAAATATATTCATTTGTGAAAATTATATTTTTAAACATATAAATATTTTACCAAAAAATATATTTTTCACGATCAATATGTTTTATTTATATAAAAACATTATAAATAATATTTTAAAATTAGTTATTACTAATCATATTACTAATTTTAATGGCTAGGTTATAATTATCACATTTAAATAATTATAACAAAAAAATACATTTCATAGAAACTCATTGTTGCGTGTAAAGTACACCAAGTCAGTGTTGTGTGTAATATATGCCAATTAGGTACCCTGTGAAAGGAATGTTTGACTTGGTGCAATGCAATAAATCCATGAAAATTAATTCATTTTAACCAAAGGCCAATAAAAACTTAGGGTGTTATATTTGATGCCCCTTAAAATGAATTTTTTCTTCAAAATTCATCATTCAGTAAAAAAATGAGGATAATTATGCTTCATCATATACTAAAGTTTCCATGTAGCTTACATTAACTAGTTATTTATCCACAAAATGTTGAACTTTTGAGTGGTATTTTTCTATAGAAATTTCATTGTATGATCCATAATTTCAACTGGTTGTTCCTCATAAGAAAGATCTTGCTTCAGTGGTATGACCTCCGAGTTCAGTATATCTGATGGTTCAGGTATGCACTTACTCAGGAGAGTTACATGGAACACATAAAGTACTTGATAGATATTTAGAAGAAATTACAAGTGATAGGCTACTATCTTGATACAATCAAGAATCTCAAAGGGACAGATATAACTAGGGATTAGTTTCCATTTCTTCCTGAATCTCATAACCTTCTTCTAGGGTGAGATTCATAGAAACACCTTTTTCACCAAATTAAAATACTAGATCACATTGTCAGTTATCAATATAACTTTTCTACCAACTTTGAGCTGCCATGATATGTTGTTGAATGTTTCTAACCTTATTTTCTATTTCTTCAGAAATCTCAGTTCTCAATAGCTTTCTTTCTCCAAATTCATCCCAACATGTTAGAGCTCCACATTTCATCCCATGGAGGGATTCATAAGTTGAAATCTGAATTCTTAATTGAAATCTATTATTTTAATAAACCTCAACTAGAGTAAGGTGTTGATCCCAACCATCTTTGAAATACAGAGAACAATATCTCAATATATCCTATAGGGTTTGAATTTTTCTTTTAGACTTTCCATATGTCTGAGGATGATAAGCAGTAATGAAAGTCAATTATATATCAAGTTATTTCTAAAGGATTCATCAAAAAATTGAGGTAAGCCTTAGATCCTAATTATATATAATAGAATGTAGTACTCTATGAAACCTTACCACTTCCTTAATATATATCCTGGGAAACTAATCCAGAGAGAAGTATTTTCTGGTAGGGATGAAGTGTGCTGACTTTGTAAGGCAGTTGACTACCACCCATATAGCATTAAAACCTTTATAGGTTTTGGGTATTCCAACGACAAAATTCATAGATATTTTCTCCCATTTCCATTTTGGTATGGGTAATGGATGTAACATATGTTTAGACTGTTTTCTTTCGGCTTTAACTTTATGGGATACCATACACTGAGACACAAACTTTGTGATATCTCTCTTCATTCCATCCCATCAGAAGTATTCATTAAAATCTCTATACATCTTTGTACTTCTATGATTAATAGATAATTAATAACTATGAGATTCCTCGAATAGCTCCTTCTTCAAATTTGATATGGAATGAACACATACACAGTTTCTAAACCTTATCATTCCATCCTGATCAAGATTAAACTTGGGAACATTTCTAAACTTCTTTTGCAGCTCTGTATATTCCTTCTATGCCTCCTTAATCTTCACTTGGATAGAGGTTTGGACATTCATTTTATAAAGATAAGATTTTCCCATTCCTTCAGGATTTCTAGGTCTATCCTTTTAAAATCCAAAAATATTTGATGTTTTGTGATCCTCATCATAGATAAGCTTTCATGATCCTTTTGAGTCAAAGCATCGGCCACTTTATTCACTTTCCCAAGGTGGTAATGTATTGAGTAGTCATAATCCTTTATCAACTCTAGCCATATTCTATAGAAAATGTTTAACTCCTTCTGTGTGAATATATATTTAATACTTTTATGATTGGTATATATATCACACTTTTCTTCATAAAGATAATTCCTCCATATCTTTAATACAAAAATTACCGCTTCTGACTCCAAATCATGAGTTGGGTAGTTTTTATCATGAATATTCAAATTATGTGAGGCATAAGAGATAACTATTTTATTCTACATAATAACACATCCCAATCCATTTTTTTATGAATAAATATGGATTACAAACCCTTCTCCATTACAGGTTAATGTATGCATAGGTGTACTGACTAACCTTCTATTTAGTTCCTTGAAATTTTATTCACATTCATTTGTCCAGAAAAACATGACACCCTTCTGAGTTAACATTTTTATAGGATTATACAATATTAAGAAATTATCCACAAACCATCGATAATATTCAACTAAACCAAGAAAACTGTGGATCTTAGTCACCATGGTTGGTCTAGAACAACATTCAATAGCCTCCTCCTTTGATGGATCTACTGTTATACCATCTCTTGAGATTATGTGACCCAAAAATGAAACCTTTTGCATCCAAAATTCACACTTAGTAAATTTTTCATCTAGTTTCTCTTTCCTAATGGCCTTTAGTACAATTATCAATTGATCTTCATGACCTTCCTTTCACTTTTAATAGATAATAATATCATCTATAGACTATCAAAAATTGGTCGAGGTAATCTCTAAAGACTCTATTCATCAAATCTATGAATATATAAGAGGAATTAGTAAGACCAAAAGGAATCACTATATATTTATAGTGTCCATACCTTGTATGTAATGTCATCTTGGGTATATCCTTTTTATTAACCCTCAATTGATGATATCTATAATAAAGGTCAATCTTGGAAAAGTATTGAGATTTTCGTAGTTGATCAAAAAATTCATCAATACGGGGAATAGGATACTTTTTCTTGAGAGTGAACTTGTTCAACTTCTGATAATCAATGTAGAGTCACATTGATAAATATTTAATTTTCATAAAAAGAAAAGTTTAACCCTAAGGTGACATACTTGGCCGAATGAACCCCTTATCAGGATTTTCTTAGAGTTGCTTCTTCAATTCCTGCAACTCAGTCAGGTCCATTCTATAAGGAGTCTTTGAAATTGGTGTGGAACCAGATATAAGTTATATTGATAACTCATCTTCACATTTTAGTATAAAGATAGGAAACTCTTCTAGAAATAAATCCAAAAATTCTCAAATAATATTCATATCATCAATGCCAATTTTCTCCCTAACTATTTGAGATAAATAACCCTTATAAATGTGAATTAAGACCCATACACTAGATGTAATATCCATAGGAAGTTCATACTTATTGTCACAGTAATAGAAGATCATATGAAGGTTTGAAATATAAAATATAACTTCCCTTCCTTGACAATTGATATGGTATTTATGCATAAAATTCAATCCATTCCTAAGATGACATCAATTTTTACCAAAGGAATAATGAAAAGATTTGCAGAAAGCACATTCCCACAAATGTCAGCTAGAGAGGAATCATAGACTTGGGATGCAATCATAATACCATTAGATATTTTCACTACTAATTGCATATCTAATAATTTTGGTGGAATCATAACACCCTTATAAAATTATTTAGATATGAAAGAGTAGGTAGATCTAGAATCAAATAAGACATTATCAATTTTAGAGTGGATGGTAAGTGCACCTTTTACCATTTTATTAGCTCGCCCCTCATCAGAAATGGTGATTGTATGAGATTTCCCCTTTTCCATTGGCTTAATAGGTTTTTTATGTTAATCTTCATCACTATCCCTTGGGTTTGGGCATTGCTTATCATAATTTATGTTCTCCTTAAACTTGTAGCATTAAAGTAGTGGATGTGAATTCTATGCTGATTTTTCTCTATTCGAATTGTTTGATAACTTATTACCATCACATTGAAAACCAAATGCATGATGTCCTTCCTTTAAAAACTTGAAAAATTTATGAGATCCCTTATTTCAATTTACTCCATGCTTCTTCCCACTCTTAGAGCATAAACTAATTCTCATCTTATTCTATTCATGATTTTTTGATTTTCATCTAAACTCTATATTCTTTTTCTTATTAAAACTATGAGATTGATACATAACTCTAAAATTTATTCAATCTTGATTTCACAATGCATAATATATTCATAGATACTAAAGTCTATTATGGCCAATTCCCTTATAAGACTTGGCTTTAAGCCATTGAAGAGCCTATCAACTTTACTTTTGGGTTGGATGAAAATTCCTGAAGTGTACCTCTCAATTCTTGTTAAATTAGCCTCGTAGGTACCAATGAATTCATCATCCATTTACTTAAACTCAAGGAACTCTTTCTCCATATTGTTATAAATAATTTGAGGAAAGTAATTATTAAAATATAAGTTCTTGAAATCTTCTCAATCCATGGATTCAATTTCATCTTGCTACTTCATATTCTTGATTAGATTCTACCACTGGTTTTCTTCGCCTTCTAATTGATAAATAGTCAGAATGACTTTCTCATGATCTGAACATTGGATAATGGATAATATATTTTTAATAGTATTGGTCCATTATTCATCAACAAGTGGATCAGAAGACCCTCTGAAAGAAGGCAGATGTTGCCTCTTGAAGGACTCAAAAGAATGTTGTTCCCTCCTTTTCTCATTTTTAAGTTCACCATGATTCATAGATTGAGATATTTAGGTGATCATAGAAATAAGATTTGGTATCCCAACTCTAATAGAATTCAGTTTCTGAGGAGGAAAATTTTTCTATTATTCGTCGCAATCACCATTAACATGGTTCCTTTGGGTTCCATCCATTGACTAAAATCAAAAAACATAGAGTAAGAAATAGTTATCATAATGAGGAATCACATAATCATAAAACATAACCTATAGGATATCTTAATCATGTCACCTTCATAAATCTATGAAACCTTAGTTTTATACTAGTTTATTCATAGACAACTTCTATTTAAATCCTTTATGATCATCCATGAAGAGTTTTTGAATTCCTAAATCATATCTCCTAGGAGTGTCAAAACCAGGTGTGCAGTAAGGCCCATTTTCATGTACTAGGTTACACCGAGTTAGGCCCGACACACCTTGTCAAAGTTTTTAATCCAGGTAAATTTGTGCAATAGCCACATCCACTTATAGCATCCAGATAGTGATGTATTTATAGGAAACCACTCGCTCTATCCTATACCAAAATTCTAGGAAAATTTCCTATACTTTTCCTTATACTTATACATATCATTAAATATGACCTTAGGGTTCTCACTGTGGTTTTATCATCTGATATTCCAAAGTTTAACTAAACCTTTTATCTGATACCAACTATAGGGACCCTTAATTTTCATACATTAACATTAAACAACTTTTCCAGAATACTTAAAACATTATACAAATAAACGCCCAAAGGCAGTACAAGTTTAGTGCCTTTGGAAACATAGAAACATAAACACTGGTACATAAGTGAGCTACATTATCTCTCACTAGGTTCTTCTTGACTATCAACATTATTAGAAAAATATTACCTAATACATATCCTCATGACCTGGGGAAGGAAAGATAAAAAGGGAAGAGCTCAGATGCTCAGTAAGGGTGAACAAGGGAGACATGTAAGAAAATTCATGAGCATAAGTGTATGAGAACATGACAATGAAAATAGAAGATCATACCCTGTATATAAAAGATCATATACATTAATCATTGAATAAGGATTATGATTTATTTTGACATGAATCGAAAGGAAATAAGGAACATAAGACATTAAATCATAATATAGGAATAAAACATGGAATTATGGAAGACACGTAATCATATAAAATGATTTCTATAGTAGTCATGGCATCACTTCCAAGGCCATCTTGGTAGTATGGGTCAACTCCCCATACCATTTTTCTAGTCATGGTTTACTTTCGTGGCCATCTTAGTAGCATCAATTCACTCCTCATACCATCTTGGCAGTCATGGTTCATTCACATGGACATCTTAATAGTCAAGGTTAACTCCAAATACCATATTAGTCTATCTCATGAGATATAAATCATTAACCAATGCATTGAAGGGAGATATAGGTCCCAGCTATCTCATAATGAAAGCATACATACATGTTACACAAAATCATAAAAAATAATGTCAAACCCATGAAATGAAATGGGTATCATAAACATGTAATCATATCATAACATATTGAAAAAGATATAGGTTTCATAATCATTTCATCAAAACATAACTCGTGAAAAGAAGTAGGTTTCAAAATCATATAACCCGTGAAAGATAAACAGGTTTCATAAACATCATGCCATCAAAACATAGACCATTTACATGAATAATATAAATAGAAACATTGAATAATTTCCCCAAAAAGGAATTAGTAACACCAGTGTATGTCATATTAGATGGAAAATAATTTTGAAATATATTTAAAATCATTTCTTGAGGAAAATATCCTTTCTGCATTGAATTTTTTTTTTTTTGAAACATAAAACATTTTTTAAAACCTTTTTATTTGAAAATAGCTTTTAAAACTTATAAAAGGAATATTTGAAAACAATAAAAAAAATTTAAAATCATTTTTCCTTGAAAATTATCTTTAAATATCATTCTAAAACATTTTAGAAAACATTTCTGAAAACATGGTTTTTGAAATAAAACAAATTTACTGACCGAAGAGGGAAACACTGTTAGATTTTAAAAAAAACATTTTCTTAATTATTGTAAGTACCAAAGAGTTGGAAATGGTTCTAATACATATATATACCTTTAATAAACATAGGATAATAAAATTTTGTGTGTTATTGATATATGGATCATAATATTTCATCAATGGAAGCGTAATTGTAAACAATCTTGATAAATGATGATATTGTTTCAATAAACTCTTACCTCAATGTAACTTGGGGACATACTATCCATGTAAGAAAATAAAATTACATAGATCTTAAAATATCATAAAAAGAATTATATTCATGATATATCATGTCAAATATATGTATATAAACCTCAAAAAATAATTTAGGTGCATAATAAAACATGAGTCTCAAATAAATAAAATTGACACCAAACTATCTTACTGAAATATCATATAATGGATATTTAAATACCCATAAATTTAATAATATTAATTATATAATAAATTAATTGATATTATATACACCATAGAAAATAAAATAGTGGTGGACATGGCATGTATCTCACGGATATAAAAAATGTGAGATGAAATTCCCCTACATTGTGTCTTGGCTCTTGTCGTACTCATAAAAACTTCATGTATAATAAATATAAGTTTGTTATACATATATCAAAAAAAATATTCTTATTTATAATACAATATGGTTTGATTATGAATTTATATCACCTTCTTGTTAACAATTTCATGTTAATGTTACGCTTTGGGTGATATTCGCTTTGTTTCTCGTATGTGTCCTAATTTGTTATATATTTGGTACTTTATATATATCATGATTTAAATAATATAAACCATGATATAAATATCAAGTATATTCATTATATTTTTATTATACTAATATAATATAAAATTAGTAAATGGAATACATTGTTCATTGAGATGGTAGGTCGTGTGTATGCATGAACGTTTTTTCTATTTTATTGTCATATTAAAAGATAGAAATAAAATGACATATAGGTATATAATATCATTATAGTAGATTTATTATTTCATATATATAATATAATTTTACTAAACACATCATTTATAAATTCCATGTAGTGTGTGGATGAATCACATCGCTTCGAGGGGGTGGTAGCCCACACTTCCTCAAACGACATTATCGCATTTATACAAAATGGAAAGTATAAAGATATGTGTTATAAAAGAATTAAATAATATTAAATACATAATAATTATAATATATATCATATATAAATATTATTTTCATCATAATTCTCAACCATTAAATGTGGGGAATTAAAAACAAACAATCATTGTTTTGTGAGGTGGTGGTTCGCCATACACATAAACAGTATATTTGTTACCCATTAGATAGAAGTGTGTGTAAGTGAAGGTAGAACCCTTAGCATAAAAAATATCACTATATTTTGGATACTTGTGTTTTTTATAATCATTTAATAAGTAGAGATGGTGGTGGAGAATGAAAATAAGATAAAGGATCTTGAGGATGGATGTTACCTCTTAATGGGTAACTCCTTTTGGTTTTCACCAAAGGGATTCCTTAGATTTATTTTTGCCCAAATGGAGGCTCTAATGAGTAATTTCAGGGTTTTGTGGGGTTTATTTGGTAGATAATGTACTAAAATAAGTGGTTTGAGTGTTGTGAGAAAGGGAGAGATGTGGTGACCTTTTATAGGGGAGTAAAAGGGCTCACTTAGTATTTTTGAAAACAAGTTTGGTGAACCCACATTTTTACCTAAACAAAGTCATCCAAACCAACCAAAATCAATAATTTAAGGTTAATGTATGAATAATGACCATTCAATTGGTTTTAGACAATTTTCTAGGTCACTTGGGCCCTTAATTTTAGGGTTTATTCCCTTGTTAAGACTAATTTTATCTTCATCGCTATAATTAATTTTAACCACATTCATTAATATTTTTTGTCAAAAACCAAGTTGAAATTTTTAGAAATTATAAATTATTTTGATTAAAAATATGGAATTAATTTTTCTAAATTCCAATAACATAATTGGTAGAAATTAATTTATATTTAATCTCACAGACGGGATGACATTGCGAGTTTTTAAAGTAAAAATATTCAAAAGTTTGCTATGTTTTGATACCCAATTTCAAAATGAAATTGATTACAATTACCTAAACTGCATTAATTAATAAAAATATGATCTAATTAAACTTTTAAACCAATTTAAAATATAATTTAACATTATAAATAAATTATATGAAAAAGTAGTTTTGAATTAAAATTCATTATTCTTCAGTATTCATCTAAAAATGAAATTTCTTAGAAAAATACCAAAAATTAACCCTAAGATAATTTTAACATTTTAAATTAAAAAATTAAGTTTATTTTATCAAATTAAATCTCTAAAAGTTTCTAAAATTAATTTTATATTTATTTCATAGAAGGACGTGAAAAGTAATTCATTTGAGAAAATAGTATTTTTAAACATATAAAGGCATTACCAAAGACTATATTTTTCACTATCAATATGTTTTATTTATATAAAACCATTATAAATAATATTTTAGAAGTATTTAATAATATTCAAATCAATAATTTTTATGAATAGGATATAATTATATCATTTAAATAATTATAACAAAAAACGATGTTTCGTAGAAACTTAGCGTTTTGTGTAACGTATGCCAAGTCGATGTTGTGTGTAACGTGTTCCAAGTCGATGCCATGTGAAAGTAATGTTTGAATTTGTGAAATGTAATACATAAATGAAAATTAATTCATTCTAATAAAGTTCCATAAAAACTCAGGCTGTTACAAGAAAGGTCCTAACAACCACGATCTACACCCAATCTTAGAGAAATAGTGGTAACACAACACCAAGAAACAAAACTCACTACTCTTAGTGTAGTGAGGTATACAACATTATATAGGTATGAGCTCTCTTTAGTGAGTCTTGGAGATCCACTTAAATGGGAATATCTGAGTAATTTTTTATGGGGTCTCATAAATTTTGTATGAATGGTTAGTACCTTTAGTGATTTTGGTTTATTTCAAATATTTTATAAGACCTTTTCCACTCCCGAAGTGACAAAATTATTTTATTGTTAACTCTATTCTAGGATTATTTAATTTTTATATTTTAAATTTATTTTAATACACACCACTATGAATGTTCATTTTTCAATGTTAATATTAAATCCAAACTAATTTTACATATGATTTATAGTATCCCTAGGGAGAAAAATGACCTAGTACTCACTAGTATTATGTTGTGAAGATCCTATGTACTTATAGTGGAATATATAGGTAGTAATAAAAAATATCATTAATAACATACTATAAAACAAATATGGTTTAGCCTGTGGTATTTAGTCCCTTATTTGACGAAGATTTCTTAAAATCATCCCAAATACACCTTCCTCCTAGGGTATCTATGGGTTAACATATCTCCAAAACCTTATACAGAATCCTTATTTCAACCATGACATACTAGTACCTCTCTACGATAAAGGTAGTTGTGATATATAGATTCCAATAGGGATAATAGGTAGTAATCCTTGTAATATTATCATAGATTTGGCCTCTTTATATTATACATGAGGACCCCCACCCACCCACCCACCCACCCAAGCTCCCATAGAATTTTCATCCATATTATGAAATGATCAAGTAATTCCTTCAGTTACCAACACTTTATATCCTTTATTTAATGCATTCCTATAAATTTTAAATTCATATTTGATTCTCTTAAATATTTCATCATATTAGAATATAATTATTAATGGCAGATTTTAAGTAAGAATATTTTAAATTTAACATATAACATTCTACTTCCTTTATGAATCATAAAATATGATTAACATATATGACTATACTATTATATTACTATATTGTGCCTTATAATATGTTTATGAAAGTAGGTTTATATCTCTATATAGTTCCAAATGATATCCCCTACCAAGGAATATAATAACCCTTAGTTTCACTTATGTAGTACCCTATGAAAAACCTTTATCATCATATATGATATATCCAAAAATACATTATATGTACATAATGAATTATTATATATCTAAATAATATAGGTAAAAGTGTAATATATATGGGTAAACCAGTTCTATTCATTATTAATAAGAATAATTAAATAAATTATTTCATTAATTATTAGGAGTGTAAAAATATATCAAAAACGAAAATTTATTATTTAACAATAATGATTGGATTATTAAATAAAATTTTAGAAACAAAGTATTTATCAAAGGTATATATTTAATGGATATATCATCAAATGAAGATAATAATAGAAGTTATTTCAAATATTAACTTCTATATAAGATATGTACGCAATGAGTTATCAATGATTCCATCTAGATATTAAAAAATATACAAATATTTATGTATTTGATTAATATAATTTTTATATATTAACTCAATATTTTTTTTGTATTATAACATCAAATATATAATATCAAAGAAAAATATATAAAGAAATTTTTGGCATATTCTAAAGACTCTATTAAAGGAAGTGATGTTTTTAAAATTGAAAAAATGTGACTAATGGGTGAAGAAAATAACATTTTAGGAACATGTAATAAAAAATAAATGGATTTTGGTAGATAAATAAAATATAATAGTGATTTTAGAAAATAAAAACTCAACTATTGTGGTGGATATACATAGTGTTCTTTTATATTACTAGTATTGTTGATTATTTTGATAAATTAATCATATTTTCCAACATAATAACTAATTTAGAATATAAGTAATTAAATATTTCCCAAAATGAATAATTTGAAGTGTGATTTAAAAGGATTAATAAAAGGTAAATCACTATACATGTACTCATAATTTCTTCATGTAAGGATATATTTATAATTTTTAATAATACTTCAAATAAATTCTTGTTAATAATTATAATGAAAAACTATAAATTTATGGTTTATGTCTCATTATAATAGAATATACATGAGAAGAAATTTCCCAAATCATGTTCTAGAGCTGGTGTAAATTTCCCTTGAAATGAATATATAGAGTCATTTTCTCAATGGTGAGAAGTGTGATATATATATGGATCACAAAATCATGAAGTGTATATTCACATAGGATGATATAAACATAAACTAATAAAAATTATTATGTTAATTAAGGTCTATTATTTCTCAAAATATTTCCATTTTTTGAAGGTGAATAAGGTGGAAGATACTCTCAGTAGAAAGGATAACGTTACTTGAAAGAAATAAAATGATAATTTATTTGAAAATTTTATACTTGAAAGTCAAAATGGAAGGGATTGTTTCCAAACTTTTCAAAATGAGTTCCTAACCTTCTAAATAAGATAAATTAAAGGTATTTTATAAGGATGATTTGTAAATAAAAACTAGTTATAAGAAATAAATAAGGTTAATTTCTTATAATTTTCATCATTAAGGATGGATTCATAAGGCTTCAAACAAAATTATTATGTACCATTGTAAGATCACGACCTTTTCTAGAGGTGTATCAAGATTTTTTTAGGTATTATTTTTGATTTTTTTTAGTATACTTTGATTTTTTTCCTTGGGGTGAGTTCGAGTAAAAATTTAAATTTTGGAAGGAAGTGGGAAAGTGCATGATTGGCTCACGGCTTTCCCAAACTATGCCCCTAGCCTATAAAACTATGTTCCCTAGCCCAAAAAACTATTTAAACCCAAATAGAGAGGATTTACATGTCTAGTGCATGGTCTATCAAATTTGTTCCCCTAAAAGGAGAAATTGCGCACCCATCTAGGAGAGGTGCATGGTTCAGGTGTACGGTTAAGAGAAACCACATGCCTCGGCCCAGAAAACCATATGGGAGTTTTTAATTCACCCAAATATTTATTTTGAAATTTTCCAAGACCCCGTTTTAACCCCAATTAGACCCTAGCTCAACCCTAACCTCACTTCCATGATTTTAGAGGCTCCTAGAAAGATTCAAATCCATATAAACCTCTATTCATGCTGAATCTAAGGGAGGATTGAAGATCTTTACCTCCTCAGGTAAGTGGTTGCTTCCCATTTAGATCTCTCTTTCTCTCTCACACCTCTTTCCAGATAAACAAGTGATGTTAAACTTTTATTGGATCTAGATATAGAGCTAGGTTTTTTATATTGTGATTTTTTATCTTGGATCTAGGTTTTGGATCTAGATCATGTTCTTCATCTCTTTTTTTATTAATCCTCTACAAATCTGGGATTCCTCCATTGGCAAGCGTTTATCAAAGAATTGATGTAGGTGGTCTATTATTCAATTCCCAAAGTCTTAATTTCAATTATGTTTATGTAATTGTAAAATTTCTATTAGATGTTTAGAAATTGAGTTTTTCCATTAAATTAATTAATTTTTTGAATTAATTAATTAGGTAATTGTGAATTTGGGAGTATCGAATTGATTAAATTGAGATAATTAATTGTCAAATTAATTATAGAGATGATTAATTGTTTTAATTGATATAATAATTGTTGAACTAATTAGAGAGATATTTAATTTATTTAATTGAGACAATTAATAGTTGAATTAATTATAGAGATACTGGATTATTGAATTGGGATAATTAATTGTTGAATTGGGATAATTAATTGTTGAATTAATTATTTTTGTATTGGGATTGTTGAATTGAACTTAATTAATTATTGAATTAATTAATGAATATTGTTATGAGTATGAATTGATTGAGATGATTAATTAATTATTGAACTAATTAATAGGCTTGAGATAATTAACAAATTTTTGAATTAATTAATAGGGTTGAGATGATTAATTAATTTTCGAATTAATTAATAGGGTTGAGATGACTAACTAATTTTTGAATTAATTAATGATATTGAGATGATTAATTAATTATTGATTTAATTAATGGGATTGAGATGATTAATTAATTTTTGAGTTAATTAATGGTATTTGGATGATTAATTAATTATTGAGTTGATTAATGTGATTGAGATGATTAATTAATTTTTGAATTAATTAATTACATTGAGATGATTAATTAATTATTGAGTTAATTAATGGGATTGAGAAGATTAATTAATTTTTTAATTAATTAATGGAATGATATTGAGTTGATGAATGGTAATAATGGATTTTATATAAGATATTGAATAATGAATATTAACAATGGCTTTCATATGTGATATTGAGATTATGAATGGTAAAAATGGCATTCATATGAGATATGAGACAATGAATGGTAATAATGGAATTCATATATGAATTGAGATAATGAATAGTAAAAATGGAATTCATATAAGGTATGAGACAATGAATGGTAACAATGGTATTCATATATGAATTGAGATAATGAATGGTAACAATGGAATTCACATGATATATGAGATAATGAATGGTAACAATGGAATTTATATGTGAATAGAGATAGTGAATGATAACAATAGAATTTAGATATATGAGAATCCATTGGGCATAGTTCAGACTTTGGCATGGGATGAAGAAGCTATTGATAGTTCAGGTTTCCATGGGAACCCAATAGTTTATGTGGTTAAATAAATATTAATTAATAATATGGTAAATGTTTACTTATGCATTGTACTTATTTCTTTATACAAATGAATACATTTTTTTGACTGGATATTGTTCTAGATGTCTTTATTAGTGGACTACTGAGTTATACTCTCACCCTACACAGGATGCCTAATCAATACCCAAATATATTTCATGGTTGTAGGACATGTTAGGGGGGAAGGTTTTATGTTAGATAACTGAGTTGGGATGAATCATGGATGAGGGAACCAGACATGGTTTGGGACCCAATTGAGAGGTGTGAGTGTCAATAATTTTGAGTTTTAATTTTTACACTTGACACGTACTTTGGCATGGCATATTTACTATTTAGTTTTGATATTGTATTTCCATTTTTGTTCATCTTGAGATACCAGTGTTATACTAGTTATAGTTATATGTTATTATCTTATTGTTTCTTATTTTCTAATGGTGTATAATTCTGATAAAAGAGGTTATAATCTCATCATGATCAATATTAGACCCTCATTTCTATTTAGTAGCCTCTAGCATATGGGGAGGTACGCTTGATGTCATGTGACCAACCATATTGGGGTACTAGTGTGTGGCACCCAGGATTACAAAGTGGTATCAGAGCCCATTTTTATTTTCTTTTATTTTGTCTTAATATTTGGGAAAGTTATAAAGGATATTAGTAATATTCAAGGACTGGTTATGACCTCTTTCATGGGATTAGATAACTCATGTATGGGGGAGAACCAAAGTACCTAGGGTGGTATTGTTGTTATTGTTGTTTGCTATTATAGTTGAATATTATTTCACCTTGGGTGATTCACTTATTGTGTTATGTGATTATTATTTCAGAGATTTGTTGGGATTTGACTCATGGCCCAGTATGGCATGATATTTTATTATGCATGAATCATTCTTGGCACTTAGGGTTATTTTGTAACATGCATCATTTCAGGAACGCACGGGAAAATGGGTTTTGGGTAAGTTGTTGAACTTGAAATGTTTCTACTTTCTTATTAAATTGAAATAAAAATGTTCCTAATATGATATTGAGAATTTTGAAATGATTAAATATGTGAATAATTAGGTGTCTAATGAGAAACTTTAAATTATAATGATTTTACCATTTATTAACCATGATCTATATATAGAATGGTTAAGGGTAGTGATAGTGCCCCGGTTTTGACTGTGTTGTGGGAAAAGGGAAATGAATTGTTATGGCTTAATGTGAAAACCCTCTGGTAAAATTTATTAATGTTTTGTTGTGATTCCTAATATGTGTATTTATAATTGTAGATATATGCCTCCATGACAAATATTTTTGATGGTTTGATAGGAGGATATGGTTGGAGATGCTCTATTAGTAATGGAACCTGAGGAACTGATAATTCTATTTGAGGAAGCATGAGAGAAGTTTCATGAGAACTTTTCTCGCTTCATACAGTTTATGTAAAGAGACTCAGATTGGGTTGTGAGGAGTATGTCTCACCTTACACAGGAGTTTCAATTATAGCACCCTCCAACTTTTTCTAGAGAGGGTGGACCTGAGGCAGTAGAGTTATGGATTGAGTTCATTCAGACTATACCTGACCATTTAGAGACTTTATCTGAGAAGAGGGTCAAGTTGGATGCTTATATATTACAAGGTTCAGTGAAGAGGTGTTGGGATGTTTAGGCTTGGACAGGACAGGATGATGATATGTTATAGAAGAAATTTATGGATAGTTTCCAAGAGCACTTTTATCAAGAGATGCTGAGGCAGGAGAGATCATATGAGTCCATGAAGTCGACTCAGGGGATAATTTTTGTGATGGAAAATGTTGGTTTCTTTACAGACCTATAGTGCTTTGATCCAGAATTGGTAGGGGATGAGAAAACTACGATAAAATGTTTTCAATATAGGATTAAATGAGATATTAATCCCAAGTTAAACTCTTTCAGTTATAGATGTTTTCTGAGGTGGTTGATCATGCTCTCTTAGCTATGGGGAACCTGAAGTAGGATTCTAGTGTTGGATAGGTAGTTTCTACTGGATGATTAGGAGGTAACTCTTTTGAGAGTAGGAAGCATAACTACTAGGGAGTTAGTAGTGATATCAAGAAGTGTGGCCAGGATTAAGGTTTAGTTACTCAAGACCTTACCTGGATTGTCTTTCATCTGTTCACTAGGTCGGGTCACTATCATAGACATTGTCCCTGACCACCATTGAAGTACTGATCATGCAGTAGGATGGGTTTTCTAAATAATTTGTATAATAACCCATGATAGATAGGTAGTGATAGAGGATTTAGATAAAACCAGAGTGTGGGAAGGGGATCTTCTACACCATATCAGTCTGGAACCTCAAGTTCTATTAGTTGTGGTAGTAGAGGAGGTGGACATGGTGCTTCTGGGAAAGAGCATCCGCATCAGCAGGGTGGTGCAACTCAGTGGAGTCAGACTGCATTATAGGGAATATGGGTAGTTCAGTTGTATGTAGTTCACCCTACTCTTGTGGATAGATATTTAAGACTACCTGGTACTATTTTTATAGATTCTACACTAACTAGTGCCTTATTTCATATCGGTGCCTCTCATTCTTTTATTTTTGCACAATTTTTGAATGGTTTGAGGCTGGCAGTGGAGTTTGTGAGTGGGGTTTTGATGATAGATACACTGTTGGGAGTACAAATCTAGAGACATCTTCTTGTGCCATGGATATTCTCTTGAAATTGGGGAGTTTCATTTTATGTGTGATATTTACATCCTTGACATGTCAAGATTTGATCTAACTATGGGTATGGACTAGTTAGTAGCATACCGAGCCCGTGTAAATTGTTACTAGAGGAGGGTGAATTTTATATCTCCTGAGGGTGAAAATTATATTCACTATGGAGAATGGTATATCTAGGTGGTTTGTATAGGTCCAATTCATCAAAAACTAGGAGATCTAAAAGCCTAGGTTTCTAGTTTGTTTCTAGATTATTGGGGTGTAAAGTAGGATGTATTTCCACCTATAATGGACTGGTTTTAGGATGTGTTTCTTGAATACTTCTTAGGACTTACAGCTGAGAGAGATGTGGAGTTTACTATTGAGTTCATATCTGGGGATGATCCAGTTTCTATTCCACCATATATAATAGAGCCTACAAAGCTTCAAGATCTCAATACTCTTCTAGAGGATTTGGAGGATAAAATATTTATCCATACAAGTATGTCACCTTAGGTTTCTCTAGTGTTGTTTACTATGAAGGCTGATGGGACTCTATGCATGTTTGTTGATTATTGAAAGTTGAACTGGATGAATTTGAATAACCACTATCCTCTTCCACATATCATTGATCTATTTGACCATTTTATGGGATCTTGTGTTTTATCAAAGATTTAATTAAAATCAAGGTATCATTTGTTGAAAGTACAACCTTCTAATATACCAAGAACTAATTTTAGATATGGGTATGGCCTATATTATTTCATTGTAATTCTGTTTGGTCTGATGAATGCACTGATAGTGTTTATGGACTTGATGAAAAATACCTTCCATCTATACCTGGATCAATTTTTGGTAGAGTTTGTGGATGATATCTTGGTGCACTCTAAGACTCATGACAATAATTCCCAAAAAATTCACATTGTCCTTATTAAACTGAGAGAGGATAGGCTATATGCCAATATATATAATTTTCAACCATGGATTGGTCAAGTACACTTCCTGGGGAACATCATATCGAAGGAAGGTATGTTTGTGGACATATAAAAATTATAGGCATTTGTATCTTGGGAGTATCCTAAGAATGGTTTTGACATCCATAGATTTCTGGGGTAAGTTATAAATTATTGAAGGTCTATCCTAGAATTTTCTTGATTAGTATAACTACTTATAGGATTTACCAAAATAAGATAAAGCTTTAATGGTCATAAACATGTGAAAATTTCTTCCAGGAGTTTAAGAAGTGCTTGAAATCAGCACCAATCTTGATCCCCCTATCAGGTGGGGAGTATAAAGTGTATTTTGATTCTTCCATGATTAGAATCAGAGCTGTATTGATGTAGGGAGATTGAGTTGTGGAATATGGGTCTTGCCAATCGAGGCCACATGAAAAAAATTACCCTATGCACTACCTCAAGTAAGATATGGTTGTTTATGATTTAAAGTGTTGGTTCCATTATCTGTTGGGAGAAAATATTATTATGTATACATATCATGAGAGCTTAAATTATATCTTTTTATAATGAGATTTGAATCTTTGGTATTAGATATGGGTTGATTATATGCAATCATTTGATTTTGAGATAGCATATACGCTCGGGAAGGGAAATAGTGAGGCTGGCACTTTGAGCAGGAAAACTCAAACTCATGTGGATTAATAGTATAGTTCTTGGTGGAAAATTATGACTTTACTAGTTGAGACGCATGTGGTGGTTTAGGAGAGTTAGGAGCATATGAATCTCATATCAATTTCAATATAGTATACACTTTTGATATGTATTGGGGATATGAAGTTTGAGGATCTAGAATGTTTGACCTTAAGGGAAAGCCTTAGAGGTGGGGAGACACCTTCTGATTAGAGCATAGATGATGATGAGATCATCTATGTTAGGAGTGGGTTTTTTCCTATGAGTATGTGATAGAAACTGATATGGGAATCTCGTGTCTTTAATTTAGAAGTATATCTAGGTGTGACCAAAATGTACTATGACCTATGATGATAGTTTTAGTGGTCATGCATAAAAAAGGATATAGTAGGGTTCATGACATGATGTTACACCTTTCAGTAGGTGAAGGTCGAGAATCAAGGATCTAGTGGTTTTTCAGATCCATTTCCCATTTCAGAATAGAATTGGGATGACGTAAGAAAGGATTTTTTGGTGGTTATCCTAAGGACACCTCATAATAATGATGTTATATGGTTGATTGTGGATTGTTTGAGAATGGTAGTGCATTTCTTTCCTATATGGGAAACTTTATTAGTGGAGAATTTGGTAGAACTGTATGTTCATAAGATAGTTCATCTGCATGGGGTGTTGTAGACTATAGTTTCAGACTATGAATCATATTTTACTTCACTCTTCTGATAGGGCTTATAGAAGGTGCTTGGTACATAGGTTTTATTGGGTACAAATTTCCACCCATAGACATATGGGCAGTCGAATAATACTATAAATATGCTTGAGAATATGATTTGGGCATGTTTTCTTGACTTTAGTGGGTCTTGGGAGAAGCACCTAGCTTTGGTGGAGTTTTCCTATAACAATAGTTATTAGGAAACTATAGATATAGAACTATACGAGGATCTTTATGGTAGGCTATATAGATATCCTATATTATGGATGGAGGTAGGTGAGTTAGAGTTGTTGGGACCAATTCTCACGTAAGAGATGTCGAAATAGGTTTAGATGATTTAGAAATGTTTGGCTATGGATCAGAGTTGATAGAATTTATATGCATATAGACTTCTATGATCCCTATAGTTTAAAGAGGGTGATAATGTATTCCTTCAAGTGTCTCCTAAGTTGGGTCACCACAGGATACAAAGATAGAAAAAGTTGTCACCCAGGTTTATAGGATTGTTTAAGTTTTTGGAGAGAATTAGGATGTTGGCATACCGATTGGATCTTCCATAGAGATACAGTGATATGAATGACGTTTTCTATGTGTCACAACTTTGGTGGTATCACCTCTACCCTTCTCATGTGATCTATGTGGATAATGTTGATCTTGAGTTAGATGCGTCCATTGAGGAGCTCATAATACGTGTATTGGATCGCATTGATAAAGTGTTTCAGGGAAAAACCATATTAATAGTTCATGTATTTTAGAAAAATGGGCATCTGGAAGTGGAAATGTGGGAAATAGATTCAGATATGTGGACTTAGTGGCCCGATATCTTTGACTCAAAATATTAGATATACTTGAGAGTATGAATTGAGGAAAAGTTGTTATAATATGGGGAAATTTTATGATCCTGAACTTTTTTGGAGATGTATCGTGCTTGTTTTCATGGTTTTTTTAGCATAATTTGATTATAATTTTACTTTGTATTCCATTAGGTCAAAATGGGAAGGAAGTGGAAAAGTTCATAGTTAGCACACAGTTTTCTCAAACAATGCACCCTGGCCTAGAAAACCATGAAAACCCAAACATAAGGGATTCACATGGTTGGGGCATGGTTTTTCAAAATATTCCCCCTAAGAGGAGAAATTTATAATCCCCCTAGGATAGACACATGGTAAAGGTTCACGGTTAAGCGAATCCATGCGCCTTGACTAATCAAACAGTGTGTAGGTTTTTCATTCACTCGAAAAAATAATTTAAAATTCCCCGAGCCCCCATTTTAACCCCAATTCAACCATTACTCAACCCTAACCTATATTTCACAATTTTAGAGGCTTCAGATGGATTTCATTCCCTACTGATCTCCTTTCATAGAAAATTGAAGGGTGGGTTAAAGATCTGCACCCCCCTGTGTAAGTAGTTTCTTCCCATTTAGATTTCTCACTTGTACAAAAACATTTTTTTACGTCGCACTTTTTCATGTCGGTTTTTGAGAACTGACATGAAAATATCTGAAAATCAATTTTTTACGTTGGTTATTATATAACCGACGTAAAAAACATTTTCTCAGATTTTTCACGTCGGTTATAGAAGAACAGACGTGAAAAATCCATTTAATCTGATTTTTTATGTCGGTTATATAATAACCGACGTGAAAAATCAATGTACATCACTTTTCCACGTCAGTTATTTTATAACTAACGTGAAAAATCCATTTCCATGAAAATATATTAAATTTTTTGCTTATTTTTCACATTGGTTATTATAAAACCGACGTGAAAAAACGATTTTCATGACTTTTTCATGTCAGTTATTTAATAACCTAAGTTAAAATGTATTTTTCACATCGTTTATTTAATAACAAATGTGAAAAAATTTTATAAAAATGTAGTTCATTTCCCAGGATTTAATTTGACAGGTCACGGAGCTCAAATAGAGTTACGGATTAAACGTTATGGCCTTTAGAATTTTGCCTTCCCTAAGACATCGTTTAGAGATGATCAACTTATGAAGGCCATAACATTGAATCCGTAACTTCGTTTGAGCTCCGTGACCTGTAAAATTAAAGCTTAGGAAATGAAATACATTTTTATAAAAAAAATTCACATCGGTTATTAAATAAACGATGTGAAAAATACCTTTTAACGATGGATATTAAATAACGAACATGAAAAAGTCGTGAAAATTGATTTTTCACATCAGTTTTATAATAAATGACGTGAAAAAGTGATGAAGATTGATTTTTCATGTCGGTTTTATAATAACTGACGTGAAAAATAATCAAAAAATTTAATATCTTTTCACGTCGGTTATCATAAAACCGACGTGAAAGATAATTTTAATATCCCACAAACGCAAAATTTCAATTTTTTTACATCGTGACATCCAAATTTTGAATTGCCGCCTAAAATTTTTAATGTCGCACTTTCTCTTAGCATCTCAATTATATGTTTACATTATAAAAATATCATAATTTAATGATCATTTATTTCAACCATTATCGTTTCCCAAATTGACTCTTTTGATCTTCAACGTAAATCAATTATTTCTTCTTTCTGCGATCTCGTCAAGGTATTTTTAATCATATATCCATGATTTAGGGTTTTTATGATTTGTTTTCTTAATTCATATACCATTTTACAATCATCTCATTAGACCCTCATCATTCCACCAAATAAAATTGTTTGATCTTCCACTTGAATCAACAATTTCTTATTTTCGCGACCTCATCGTGGTATTTGTAATTATTTTCACATGATTTATATTTTCTATGAGTAATTTTCTTAATTGATATACCATTTAACGATTATTAATATATTATAATGATGGATGATTCTTTATATCATGGTAAAACTATAAATCCCCCTACGGATTGAAAATTTCTTTCTAAGCTACGGTTGGCTCATTCAATCTTTCCTCGAAAAAATATCAAACTTCTAATGCTCAAAACTTTTGATCCGTAACTCTGTTTCAGCTCTATGACCTATAAAATAAAAGATTAGGAAATTTTTCATAAGATGGTAAACATTTTTTAGGTCGTTTATTTAATAAACGACGTTAAAAATAACTTTTAACGTCGGTTATTAAATAACCGACGTAAAAAATGGGGTTTTAACGTCAGTTTTTTCAAAAAATGACATAAAAAATGGCTTCATAAGACCATTTCCAGAACGTATTTCACGTTATTTTTTTAAAAATCGATGTTAAAAACCATAAAACCCCATTTTTTACATCTGTTATTAAATAACCAATGTAAAAAAATCATATTTGTAATGTCGCTCGCAATAACGTCGCCTAAAAACAGACGTTAAAAAGCAAAAAAAAACGACGTAAAAAAGGTTTTTGAACTAGTGTCTCTTTCTCTCCCTCTCTTATCTCCAAATAAAAGAGGGATCATAATCCACTATTGGATCTATATATAGATATAGGTTTTTTATATTGTCATTTTTTATCTTGGATCTAGTTTTTGGATTTAGATCATGTCCTTCAACACGCTCTTGATTAATCCACTACAAATTGGGGATTCTTTCAATGGTGAGCATCTGTCAACAAATTGATATTGGTGGTCTATTATTCAAATACCAAAGCCCTAATTTAAATTACATGTATTTAATTTTATAATTTCTATTGGATGATTATAAATTGAGTTCTTCAATTTAATTAATTAATTTGTTGAATTGATTAATTAGGGAATTATGAAGTTTGGAATATTTTGATTGAATTGATATAATTAATTTTTGAATTAATTATAGAGATTTATAATTATTTTAATTGAGATAAATAATTATTGAATTAATTATAGATATATTTTATTATTTCAATTGAGATAATTAATTTTTGAATCAATGATAAAGATATTGGATTTTTGAATTGGGATAATTTATTGTTGAATAAATTATTGTTGAATTGGTATTGTTGAATTAGACTTAATTAATTGTTAAATTAATAAAAAGATATTTTTATGAGTACGAATTTATTTAGATGATTAATTAATTATTGAATTAATTAATAGGGTTGATATAATTAATTAATTTTTGAATTAATTAATAGGTTTTAGATGATTAATCAATTGTTGAATTAATTAATAGGGTTCAGATGATTAATTAATTGTTGAATTAATTAATGGGATTAAGATTATTAATTAATTATTGAGTTAATTAATGGGATTGATATGGTTAATTAATTATTGATTTAATTAATGGGATTGAGATAATTATTTAATTGTTGACTTAATAATGATACTAAGATGATGAATGGTAACAATGGAATTCATATATGATATTGTAATGATGAATGGTAACAATGGAATTCAATGTGATATTGAGATGATGGATGGTAACAATGTACTTCATATGAGATATGACATAATGAATGGTAATAATTACATTCATACATGAATTGAGATAATGAATGCTAACAATAGTATTTATATGAGATATGATACAATGAATGATAACAATGGCATTCATATATGAATTGAGATAACGAATGGTAATAATGGAATTCATATGAGATATGAGACAATTAATTGTAATAATGGAATACATATATGAATAGATATACTGAATGGTAATAATGGAATTCATATATATGATAATACCTTGGGAATAGTTAAGACTCAAGCATAGTCCAAAGTAGGCATTGAGAGTTTGGGTGTCCATGGGAATTGGGGAGTTTATTTGGTTAAATAAAGATTAATTGATAATGTGATAATTGTTTACTTATGTATTTTTCTTATTTCTTTATAAAACTGCATACACTATTTTGAATGGATATTGTTTTAGACACCGTTGGTAATGGCCTAGTCAGTTGTAATCACACTCTACTCTGGCTGCATGATCGGTTCCCGAATAGATTTCATAGTTTTATGATAGGTTAGAGGTAAAGGCCCTATGTTATATAGAAGAGTTGTAATGGAGCATGGATGAGTGAACTGGATGTGGTTTGGGACCTGCTTGGGAGTTTTCAGTGTATTTACTTTTGAGTTTTCATTTTGACGCTTGAAGCATACTTTGGCATGGCATATCTACTATTTAGTTTTGATATTGTATTTCCAGTTTTGTTCATATTGATATACTGGTGTTATCCTTGTTATGGTTATATGTTTTTATGTAATTATTTCTTAATTTTTGTTGGTGTGTTACTCTAATAAAAGAGGGTATAGTACCCCCATGATCGATATTAGACCTTTGCTGCTGGTTGGTAGCCATTGGAGTATGGGGAGGCGTGCTTGAGGTCATGTGATTGGTCGACTTGGGGAACTAGTGTGTGGCACCTGATTCGGGACATTATAACCATCAATTCTAGAAATAAATTAGGATATATTGGGTGATGCACATAGATCATATTTCTTTATTCATAAATAAAGAACAAAAATACATAGAGATATATAAGATTACTTTTGGAAGGAAAATATGGTGATGGAGATCATAAAAATAAATTAAGTTGAATGGTATAATTTAAGTAAAGGTGGGATAGTATAAGACCAAATGAATTATACAACCACTAGTCATACCAACTTGTAAATAGAAAAAATTCATATATTTTTTCATGAGTCTTATAAGGATTTATAAAGGAAATAATGTTATATGGGTTGTGGATGGTTTTTTAAAAATTTATGAAAATTTATTTCTTTTTGTGAGTATTTATCACTTGATAATATTTCTATAATATATATCAAGGATGTGGTTCTTTTTCATAGGGAACTACTTTTGATTCTTTTTTATCAGTATCTAAGGTTCAAATTAAAATTATTGGATCTATAATATGTATTAAACATTTCACCTTTTTTATGGATTACCACCCTTAAAAATATGGTTAATTTGAATAGAATATTAGGACAATGAACATGCTTTGATATTCTCAATAGACTTTGATAGAGCTTGTGATCAATATCATCCAATAGTCAGGTTATTACATCATAATTGTTTTCACATTCATATTTAATTGGCCTCATAAAAAATTATTATAATATACGTAAAACATTGGTTTTAGGATATTTTTGGTGAAAGGAATTTATTAGGTCATAAACATTGATAAGAAATGTCATAGAAGATCCAAGTCTTTCCGTAATACATTAACTTAGTTTAATGTTGAAATAATAGATACACTGATAATCATCAATGATACCATGAGTTTGAGGATATGGAAATCATATCCCATCAATAATATAACTAAAATAATGTTATGTGGTTTATAATGTTATTAGATTTAATCTTTGTGCATATCAACCCCTTAAAAACTATTAATGGTGTGGGAACCATGGATTATTAGTTATCACATATAGAAAACCTTTTTAATATTAATAACATGTTCAATGTATCACTATCAATGAAGTGTTTATTGACACCCCCACATGTATTTTATCCTAGAGGTAATAAAATTGAAGCGTGATATCTCATATGAGGAAATTTTTTTAATTATATTTGATCATAGATAGAACTTTCTATAAATGAAGATAACTCTCATAATAAGACTATTATGTTAATAACATAAATATAAAAAGAAATCAGGGGTATTCTAAGATGAAATTAAACAAAATTACCCTATCCTGTTCTCATATGGTGGTTCTAATTAATATTTTTAGGGTGATTATTTTAATTGACATAATAACATAAGAACATGACATTTTCTCAATATGTTATTAAAAAGATTATAATTTTTGATAATATGTCATATCGGTATGTAGAAAATTATCCAAATAAACTAAACTACTATGATATTATTTCATAATAAGAAAATTTAAAATTAATGGTATATATCAATTATAAATACTAAAAATAATAATAGAAAATCAATAAAAATAAATTACATGAATAAAATTTTGTAACACCTTATCTCTATGTCTACCATAAAAATCATACTTATAGGAGTCAAAATTAAAAATAAAAATTTTAGCAATAACATTAACATTTTATGGAAAAATTATTGAAAATTGATATGAAACTAACATATTAATGATTTTATGATTCATAGAAAATATATATTATTTTAAGAGTATAATTTACCATTATATGTCCATTTTTAAGGGGTAATTTAGTCACTGGGTTGATGTAGTCATTAGACATAAAGTGACCATTAAGGGTAACCACTGCATGTAACCTTTGAAACAAAAGTATATGTAAATGTGTATCACGTATAAAGTAGTAAAAATCATCTAAAAATCAATAAATAAATATATAAAATAATGAGTATAATTATTCTATTAATTTGACTCATAGAATGTAAGACAGTATATTTTTACATGTAATATGGTTTACCTTCATTAATGGAACCTTAGTTTTTAAGATGAATTTAAATGATGAATTTATTTAAAATATAAATTTATTTTGATAAAATAGTTTTAATTTTTGAATTTATTATTCTAAAATTATGTAAAGGGTGACTATTTAAATTTTTATTGAATTTTAAAATATAGTACTAAATAATAAAATATTACACAAATAATGTACAATGTAAGGTCAATGTATGATTGGAATCTTATATATCTCTAAATGTTATTTAAATATTAAAATAATTATTCTATTATTAAATCATATTTCATTTAGTATTTAAATAATAAATTCATCATTTTAGACAGTATTGACATGAAACTAATTGTTTATATAATTTTTTATTCAATAATAATACCCTCAGTCACCTAGAAATAAAATATGTCACTTATAAATAACCTCATTATCTACCCATTATATCTCACCTGAAAATAACAACTTACTTGTAAGAAATTATCAATATTTATATATTAGGATAATATTATATATATTAGTGAGTTTTTTATTTCATAACAAAAAAAAATTCAGAAAAAAGATTCCTAACGAAATAGTTGTTCCAAAGAAGAGGTAAGGAGCTATTATTGAAACTCTTGCATCTTCCCTTATCTACTAACTGCTTAAAATTCAAATTAATCATTCTATGATCATGAAAGAAAATATATAATTATTTTTTAAAATATTTATATAAACTCTAAATATTAATTTCTTCTTATTTAATATTTCTTTTGGAAACTTCCATTTTATGGTTGGTCTAACCACTTACATGCATGATGTTATTCTCCATCTATTTCTTCCATCATATATAGTCATAATTAAAAAATTTATATTAAAATATAACATAAATTATGACTTAATGTCATTATTATGTTTTTATAATGATATTTTTAATATGAAAATAATTTTATTAATACATATCTTTATGAATTATAAAATATTATAAAATGATCAAATCATGCAACACAACTTTTGTTAACCCAAACTATTTATATGTTGAAATGACCATCTAAAATAAAAAATCATTAAATTTTATGGAATCAATAACTTTTTATTTATATATTTTATGAACTTCTTATCAAATAATTAATAATTATATTTTTAGAAAAATGTAATTTTGGAACCATCGGATCAAACATCTATCAATAAATCTAATGGATAACTATTTTCTTTCAAATAAAAAATAAAACATTAAATATATAATAATAAGTGATATAAACATAAATAAGGTTATAAAATAAGTAATTAAAAAATAAAATATGATTTTATTGTAATTTAAGTGTGTTTATCACATGAGATTCTTTATTTTTTACCCTTATGATAGTGTTTTTAATTATTTACAGTTTTTAATTGTCCAACTTAATTTTCATATTGCATTCTCACATAATCCATGTAGTTAATATTTAATATTTTTCAAATAGTATTATTTAAAAAATTATATTTTATAGTGGTATTAGGTGATATAGAGAGCTCATGAATATATATCTATAATACTGACCAAACTAGAACTAATATTAAATTCTTTTTTGGATTAAAATTTATATTACAATAATTGTTTACATCTAATTGAAATATAATTCATGCATTTAAATTTGTATACTTTTTATACAACGTACATGGGGATAAATGAAAATTATTCATTCATGTAATTCCTCAAATCATGATAATATGGATAATCTTGAAACTATTCATAGTTAAGATGAAATCTTGGTAATTTGGTTATATCAAATGGGACAAGCCTTTAAATTTTTCCATATTTTTTAGAAAATCATTCAAGAGGTTGGAAAAAAATGTTTTTTGTTTTTTTTAAATATTAATAATACTATAATTTTTACATGATCTTCATTTCAAGTGGTATTTGAAATAAAACTATGTACAGATACTTTCACCTCCTTGTAAGATAAATTTGTAATTAAATCCTCTATTGGGAGTATTTCTCAGGGGTAAGTGAGTGATATTTGATAAAAATAAACATATCGCAATGTATGATATAGATATATCTCTATAAATTATATATTAATAATATTTTTGGCATGATAAAATAACATATAGTTATATATATAGGGTCTATCATATGGTGTAATAGAGGAATACAATTTAGAGTGTTCTAAATTTGATATTAGATATTTCAAAATGGTGTGTATATTTTCGTATGTTAAACTATTAAATGATTAATTTAATACCATAATATGATATTTATAGGAATTTAAATTCATCATAATTAATATTTAAAATTTAAATATTCATTAATTGTTTATGTTAAATAATACAGTTCATTCAAGAATAATTGTAACAAATTTATATTCTATTAAATACTCAGGTATTCATTCAGACCCATTTAAATGAAAAGGGTTATTATATAAATTATTTTTAAACTAGAGGCGATGTTATCCAATTTTTCATATCCAATTATTATTCTCTCTCTAATATCCTTCACCTTTAATATTTAGCTTCTAGAAATCTATGGTTCGAGTGAGAAATCCTACCAAGAAATGTTTTTTATGATATTCAAAACATATAGATACCTTTAAAGTTGGAAATTAATTAGTATCCCTATGGTATCATCTACGAGATCTAAAAATAAATATTCAACATCAATATTATTATATGTTATTCATTTTATATTATTCCTATTAATCCTCTTGCAGAAAATGATCATATAAAAATATGTTTATATTTATTATTCTATTAAAATTGGTCATGGATTTGTCCTTAAAAACCCATTAGTGGTTCCAAATCCTCATTCATGAAGTTTATAATGATTTCTTAAATTTTTTTAAAAAAAAATTAATGTCTTTGAGAAAATGGATATCATATACTATGATATATCAATATCATTTCTTGTGATATAAAATGGGATAACATTCTATAATCATAGATTTTAGTCATAGTATCTCAAGTATTGATATGTGATCTCACTATATATGGTAGCTATTTTCCATGCATATTTAATTGGGATTTTTATATTAAATTTTCATTATAGTGAACCATAGTTCATGATACAATTTTAAAGTCATGCTCTTGGTGTGAAAAAATCAGTACAGAGATATCACCTTCTATAATTCAAAAAATGACTAGGGATAAGATCACAATATATTTCTTTTGTTGTTATATAGCAAGAGATATAGAATATCATAGGGTGTGATAAGGTCAATTATATATAGATATCATAGTTTTTATCTTTCCAATTATATAGGATTCTTTATATTTCAAATAGAAATAAGTGTGTACCACTATTTATGATATATGTCATTTTTAATTTTATTTTTTAAAATTTATGAAATGTGTATATAATTTTAAATTTTTTTATAAAATTTTAAATATTTTCATTTAGAAACATTTATTTAATTTATTACCAGTTCATGAAGAAATATTAAAGTATAAATTGTTCATATTTTTTATTAATTGTGAACGAGAAATTTAATATATAAATTTTTTATATTATGTTTTCATATTCATTTCCTCGATTTACATGGTATTGAATTTGTGATTTTGATATAAGGTGTTTATAAAAAAAATATAAATTAATTTATAAAGAATCTATAAATTATAGAGTAAAGAAAAATATAAATTATTTATATTTTATATATATAATATTTAGAAATTATAAATTTAAATATTCATATTTATTACTTGTTTTATATTTTTATTTAAACAATACTAATATGGTTTGGTAGATTTGATCAAGGTTTGAATATGTTTAATATATATGATATTTAAATAATGTATGTTATTTACAATAATATAAAATTATTATATGGATTAAAAATGTGAAAATTTGATGTCTTGAAAAATAATATATATTAAACACGAATTAGTTCATAAAAATACCATGTAAATAAAAATTATTAAATGTAAACATTTTTTAAGTAAATATAAAGTGTTTATATTTATATTATATGAAAAAGTTAACTATATCCCGTGATGAAATTTAAATGTTTTCAATTAATTTATTTATTTATTTATTGATGAATATTAATGGTTTAGATTATGAATTTTTATATTCTAACATTAAATTTTCTAAAATGCTTCTATAAAATTTCATATCATGCATCTAAGGAGTTTTATGCTGAAGCATAACATATAATTTATTTTCTTACAACCAAGGTTCATAATTTTTTGGTTATAATTCCAAATTAAATATTTTATTATAATTATTATAATATATTTGGAGATAAAATCATGTTAAAAAAATTACATAACTTTTTAATAATGGTCTACAAATAGTGGGAATTTGTGTGAGGCCTCCACTAGACTTGTGACTATGGTTATATATTGAAATGTGAAGTTAGAAACAAGTTACACCATATATTCTCATAAAATGATTTATCATTATTTTGACATTATTAATTTTCAAAAAATAATTTCATTTTTTTATTTTACAAATAGTTTTATATATTTTTATTGAATATTATAATTAAATTTTTTTTGTGTGTTGATAATATAAATTATTAATTATATAATTAGTTATATATTATACTAATTGTAATATTTTAATTTGGTTGATAAACATGAAAAATATAATTAATAGAATCATTCATAATTGTAAGGAAAATCATTAGATATAATATTCAAGATATATATATAAGTGGTTAGATAAAGACAAACCCACGTAAGGTACTGAGTGTTAGATTCCTTTAAAATTAAAAAATTGTCAACACACCAATCATTCAATACAAATATCATGAATAAGATTATATTCACATAAATTATATTATTTAAGGAGAGTAGAATATAGGGGATCCTAATTGGATTATTCTTATCAATAAATAGTGTTGATAATATTTATGAAATGGATTTAGGATAGTTTTTTTACTCAACTATTTAAAAAATATCTATAATATAATTGACATAATTGTTTATCTAAATAGTTTAACAATGGAAAAAATTATAAATTGGAATCAATGTTTAGTAAATTTTATATCTTTATCCACTAATATATTTAATTAAAATATAGTGTCATCATACTAGTCAAATTTTATTGAATAAAATTAAAAATCTAATATTTTTAAAATATGATACTCATCTAATAAATACTTAAATGATGAATTATAATGGAAATGAATAAATAATAAAATTTATATTTGATATCAATAATTTATAAGTATAGGATATAGGGTAGTAATTTTTTAAACTTTATAGTAATTTTAAAATCATTCTCAAATAAGAGGAAAAGTTTAATGTCTTAGAGAATCCACTTTATGTGTAACATTATGAAGAATCCAATCTAGTAGATAAGATTGTTATAGTGACCACAAGAACAATTCTATTGGTATATATTAATTTATTTTTCTCTTCATGAATTTAAATTTATAGATGAAAAATCATAATATGGATTCCATAGGGATGATAAAAAATCTAAAAAGGTTCTATCAAAAATAATATATATATATATATATCATATCCATAGGGTTTATAAGTCATTATTTAAGTCTAATAAGGATGAATACCTATCATTTTCTTCTCATATACTCAATATGATTTGATATGAAAATAACATGGAGAATAGATTCAATTATTAGGCTTAATTTTAATAAAAGCAATATGTTGTAAGCATTTATTGATGGATATCATCATTTCATTATTAATTATAACATGAATGATCTTAATAAAATATGACATGATCTCCTCAATTTTTTAGGGAAAATAAGTAGTATATGGGTGTTCTAAGTTCTATTATTGTAATAATGGTACAAAAATTTATTGGTAAATTTTTTTCCAAAGGAAGAGAAAAAGGTTATGGTGAGTTTAGACTAGATTTTATGAATTTAAAATGTTGTGTATCTTAGTAAGATAAATGTTTCTATCATAATAATTTGAGGCATTTTAAATATAATTTCCCTAAAAACATGGAGTTTAAGAAAAATTATAGAGATTTTACATTGGGTGTCATGTTTATAGAAATAAACACTTTTGTTTTAATATCTATATGATACCTAATATACATTACTCATTTTTTTAAATATATATATATGTTATTTCAGAAGTTTAATCCTCTTCCACTGTATTGGTTTTCTCACAAGTGTTCACAAAAAATTCTTAAATTTTTTTCCTTGAAATTAAAAAATTTATATTAGAAAAAATAGTTAAAATGTAAATAATAATTGGTGAATTAATCTAGGAGATAATTTATAGGATTATAGAAATGGTTTATATTTTATGAGAACATGGAATTGTTTAATATTATTAGATAATATTGGTATGTTATTTCACTTCATTATCTCATCGGCCACAATATAATAAATTTGATTTAACATCCAACTCCAACACATTAGCATGAAAATAGATAGAGTGTCACTAAAATCAAATGACATCCCCAAGACACTAATGGATGGAAATAAATAAAAACGTATTAGGAAAAAATTGGGGGAAAATTTTCCTGTTGAAGATAAAACAACCCAATAACATTAGATATATTCATACAAGGAAAACTATAGGATGCGTGAATATATAAAATACAACCCAAATATAAATCCCAATTACACAAATATTAGGGTGATGATGTAAAGTGTGAAATAATCTAAAAAACAAAAAGACTATAATACAAAAAATCCTAAAGAGGAATTATACCAAGCATCACCTGAACAAGATCTATGCTCCAACCCCACCTTCCATGACTGTGGTATAAATATAAATTACTAGATAAGTAAGACATATTTCACTTTCATATGTCTCAATATATGACATTTTTAAATACACCAAGTTGCCTATACATGGGTTGAGTATAAACATAATAAGTATTCCCCCAAATATTTTCCAACACATGACACTATGACATGAACTAGTTAACACATTTTTATATAAAGCAATTGAAATTTGTTAAATATTTTATAAAATTCATAAGTGAAAACCATGAAATAAAACCATAACCAAGCATATATCTATTCCTTTAATATTTTTAATAACTATTCCCATGTCACAAAAACCTAAAAACACAACTATACACTCAATATTGGTATTACCATTGATTTTTCTACTTTATTTCAATTATCCATCAACCATGATGTCAGCACATTCAACCAAACATGTCCCCTTAGAACAAACACCAACCCAATATTCCAAATTTCATGCCATAACATTTCACATAAAACAATTACATAATTTTATTGAATTTAATCAAACACTTTGGATGCATTGAAACTATGAAATGATTTTAACTCATAATTTTAAAACTTTTAGTCAAGAAGTTTTTCTAAAATTCATCCAACATTTCGATTCAAAAACAAAAAAAAAACATGATTTTCATCATGAAATCACACAATATTTCCATATTAAATCCAATAAAACCCATTAAATAAATATAATCCTTCAAGTTATAGAATGGTGGAGATGAAATAGAAACCACCTACCTCTCAAAAATTGATGAACATGAGGAATAACACTAAGAACGTCTAAAACCATCCTTGGATCTTCTTACCTTTACTATATCCAACAATATTTCATCAAGATCCACTACAAGTAACAGAGATCATTCAATAGAAGACTAGATGAAACAACTTGGGTGAGAGAAAATGATATGATATAAAGAGATAAAAAATGATAACTTACCATTCAATTCAAATATCCAAAGCACTATTATTTCCCAATGCCTCGGGGTAAAAGAGAATTTATATTAGAGCCTAGGGTAGATTATTCTTCTCGAACCTAGAGGAATAGGAGAAAAATGATGGTTTCAGGTATTAATTCCAACAAAAATCTAATTTTCATATTAATAAATACACTTGTCATGGTTAGTTCACACATTTTGTAAAACTATGTGCCAACAATGTACATGCTACTGACTCCAAAATAAAGAGCCGCACGGTTTGGAAACATGTGCACCAACAATGCAGTGTTACTGTCTCGAGGCCACTCTCTGACATGGTTAGCTCACATGGTTTTACAAATGGTGTTCCAACTGTGCTTTTCCCTCTATTTCAACATGCATGGTTTCAACTAGGCACTTTCATTGTTTATAAAAACCATGCGTTAACCATGTGCCTACCTATTGACTTCCATCCTCACATGGATTCTAGGAGATAGTGCATAGTTTCTAGTAACCATGTTCAAACTGTACACTTCTAAAAAAACTTCTAAAACAATTATAAACCTTCTAGAAACTCCTAAAGATTAACCCTAGTGTTTTATATGCTCAAAATACATAAAAATGGTAAAGTTTTTTAAACTGAGGGTGTTACATTTGATGTCAAAAAAAGTTTTTAAATGGAATAATGTTTGATTTCAATAAATTTTCCCATGTTCCTATATACAGTTCTTAATAGTATCAAATGTAATATTTTAATAAAAGTATTAAGTATTTTTATGAGATCAACTAATAATAATTAATTAAAATATTTCATGTTTTAATTCCTCCTTTTAGAGAGTTTCTTTAATACAAATTTCATGTGATGTAATGAAACCATATGATATGAGATTTTGAATTTATTTATCAAATATTCAAAAAAAGAAATAATATGAGATGTTATTTTTCTATACAAATAGTTTTTGTTTCATACAAATAATATATTTGAAAAGTTAATTTTCAACGATACCAGTGGTAGTTAAAATTGAACTTGTATAAGCTCAAAATTCAAAAATATTAGTTTTTATAAACAATTATGATGTAAAATAAACTAGTTCAATGTAAATTGAATTTCACTTGGAAAATATCATTCAAACTTGTGATTAATTTCATATGTATGTGTGTGTGTTTCAATAAAGATATTAATATAATAATTATATTACTTTTGAATCCTAATAATTGAATAGAAATTTTATATTTATATTAAATATATAATATTTAAATGGTTTAAGAAATAAAATTTATAGAGTTGATAAAATAAGTTTTATAAAGTAATGATATTCAAGTAATTATATAAAGGATTAAGGAACCCAATATCATTGTTATATAAATACTATCTCTTCAAATATTTAATCATACTAAAAAGGCTAGTAAGAGGGATTATTTTTTAAATGGATTTAAGTTGATGTAACATATATAATAATTTTTTTTCAACCAATAAAAAAATAAAAACATATTATTATTTAAGGTCTCTAGATATTAGGATATGGTTGGACTAACACACACACACACAGATATATATATATATATATATATTATTAGTATTATTTTAAAAGGGGGTTTTAGGATTATAGTAATCTTTTAGTTTATACAAATACATAACTACTTTATTATCCATTAATATATGTTAAAAATATCCAGAGAGTGGAATAATAATTAACCCCATTAAAATAAAGTCATAGGTTTTCATTAATTGATAGTCATTAGGGAAAGGCATGGTTTTTGATGAGGTATTAGAACCAATGTGAGTAGGAGATCGTATGGATATATAGAGTTCACTCATGATACATAAGTTTGAATTAATCTCTATATTTTCCCTCTAAGTATACTAAATGGAATTTCATATATATTTTAATTTGTATAATTAAGCTATGTGATTTATATTTCCCTTATTAAATGGTGTTAACAATGTACATGGTATGAAAAACTTCATTATTTGATACCTTTCCTAAACAAACCTTAAGTTTGATATAATCAAGGGGTGTTTGGGTGTGTTATTGATCATATATTGGATTTTTAAAACAAATATTGGATTTTTCATCTTTTATGAAGGGTGTAACATACAGGACCTCGATGAGAAACATTAAAGATGTGTATGGACATGCGTAGGTGAGTGAAACATGATGTACACACACAAAAACACACACACATATATATATATGTGACATGATTAGTATTAAATAGGATAATTTACATGTTCAAGGTTCATAATCCTTGATCAGTCATTATTCATAGAGAAAAATGTATATGATTGATTATATTATATTTTTGTGATTTATGTTTCATGGAAGTACTCAATGGTTTAGACCAATAGGTCATATAATTATGAATTATTTAAGAGATATATTTAGTGTAGACTTTTATAGAGAGACATGTATTTGATGGAGATAACACTATTCCATTTTATAGATTAATTAAAACTAATTCTTGGTCTAATCCAAATCATTACATGTGATTATAAATTTGGAATTTATAGTCATTTTCAATGATATAAAATCCCACAAGGTATTAGAAAAATTTATGTAAAATATTATTCTCTTTCTTATAAATATTTTATTGAAAACTAAGAAGATTATTTGATAGTTTATCCCAAATAAACTCCATATGATATCAAAAATATTTTTGAATATTATTTTAAAAAAAATTATCTATGATGTAACATATGATGAAATGTATATATTGAAAGGGAGGTTTTAATTCAAGTTCAAGATTAAATGAATTTTTTTCACAAAATAAACATCATTATGTCTGACATGGATATAATAGGGATGAATCATGAAAAATTGGAATATTTATTACATAGATATATTTACATAATGTGTATCCTAGGGAAAGATAGAGTAATATCACTTGGAGTTATGTACATGTGATATTCGATATCATGTGCTACCATGTTTATTCTACCAACTTAATTGATGAAATAGTTAAATTAATATCATAAGATAATATCTATGGGATTATAAACATGTTACAATGGATGCACTTAAAACATTCATATCCAGTATTCATTTGGAAATAAATAATGATCACTGTGTGTTTAGTCCATTAATATTGGTTAGCTTCACTGCTGCATAATTTTATAATCATGTGTGTCCTATATAGAACACAGATGCATTTGTGAGAAATATTTGGTGTTATAACATCTATAATAAGATTTATTTCCTTATATTTCACATTTATAACCATGATTTACTATGTAATTTTGTGTGAAACAAAAGGGTGTTGATATGGAATCGAGATGAAACTACTATTCAACTAAGAATATTGTCACCATGCATTACTTGTTTCTTTCAAAGGAATAAGCCTCTTATATTTATAGCTTCATTTTGAGTACTTTTTGGATTACTATTTTTTATTACTCCTTTTAGTTATTCCTTTATTCTTGGTTTAGTGATGTCAATAAGTGGTCTTAAGAATAGCATTTTCATATAATGCTTCCTTCAGTTGGTTTTTACTTTATTTAGGATGCTCATAATTCCTCCCAAGACCATGGAAGTAAAAGTTATGATGCTAGACTTATGGTTAAGGTGATTTTATTTATTGTAAAGATGGTTTAGGAAATCAAATGCAGTAACTCCACCCCTTTTATATAAAAGATTCTTCCTAACCACTCCCTAGGTTTTTCATGTTTCCACGGGGTAATTCAAGAATTTTGGATCAGTTAGAGGTCCCTCGGAACTGTGTTAAACATTAATACTAATACAAATTGAATTCATGGTGTAATAAGTGGATATAGTATTATTCAATGTTTTTGTGTCTCTATTACTATTTATATCATTGCTTACAATTGTAATGGGACCTCTCTTATGATGGAGGCCTAGGATATGCACACTAGGCTCTCTATGAGTAAGATTTACAATTTAGTCTTTTATACTGTGTAAATTGACACTTTTATAGTGGTGGACTTCTTGATAGGGAACATTCCTTATCATTAAACCATTAACTATTACATTAAATCCTATATAAGTATGATCAAAAGGATGTGGATGTTTTGAAATCATTGAATGAGGTAAAGATGGTGGCTAATAGTTTTTATTATATGAGATAACTAAAAGTTCCTATCATAATTTTCTTTATCATTGGATCCACACACATAGTGTATAAGGATTTGGTATCTGAGATTCCCTAGTGCTTCACTATTATACCCCCCTTATGACTGGTTTTGGAATTTATGTCTCTAATAAAATCATTATGATTATTTGTGTGTGATGATAATATTTAATTAGTAAAAATTCAATGATATTTTAGGTTGAAAAATGAAGTGTGCATTTTATAATTTATAATATATAAAGTTTTTGTGAAATTATATAGAATTAATTCAATCCATTTGAACATATAAAGGGAGCCTATATATTTGATGATAATCTAGTGGTGATGGTAACATTTTTGACACATCCAAAGTTTAAGATTTGTCTTTTCTACTTCCCCATTAATACAAATATTATATCAAATCATTGAGTTGGTCAAAAACCCTACCTAGAATAATTCATAAATATTTATTAAACTTTTTGATTAAATTGGTTATAATATTTCATTTTTTATCCCTAAGGTATCTTCTTGAAATATTCTATGTATATATTTTATATCAATAGTAAGGTATGATATTAATTTTATATTATTATTCTTAACCCTCTCAAGGGAAAGAGATTATATAAAAGGATTTGGATTAATTGTTTTATTATATTTTTCACACACATGTCTCTTAGAACACATTAACATGGTGGTCTTATATTACAGACGACAAATGTTATTATTATCACTCTATAGATTCTTCATGTATTTATACTCAATAGAAGTTGTTAGATTAAGATAGAGATCTATTTTTGTTTCCTCCTCTCCATGGATTGTTAACCATTTAATGATTGTTTCACGAGAAATATTCACTTGGGAAGTGGGTATTGGAACATCATTTATCCACAAATATTGTTTATTATGGTATTTAAGAAACATTGTTTAGTTATATGTAAATATATTTATATTTTTGAATTATACTTTTTAGTTTGATAAATGAAATTATTTATTTTTCATACCCAATCATATATAAATTTTTGAGTGGGTGACTTGAATTATTCTGATAGAATTACACATGAATATTTTTATTTAATATATACTTATGATATTAATTCACATTCAATTATTAAAAAAATGAATAAGAGTTAGGGATTTTATATTCTATAGTTAATCCATTGTGTATCTCTAAGTTCATCATTTTCAATGGGATAGAGAATAATTGTTATCTCTATTATACTTAAACCATGTAATTATACAAAACATAAAGAACATATAAGATAAATTAACCTTCCATGTTTTATTATAAAAATATAATTATTTCTAATTCATATTCTTTATAAATATTTTTTTATCATTCAAAAGTAAAAAAAATTATTTTTCATTATTTTATCTATTTTTACTTTATTTTTTTTATTATCAACCCTCATATTTTTATCTTTTTAAAAAAACTACTAAAAATTCCATACAGAATAAATTTTTCACCCATTTATAGAAAAAAGAAATCATAACCTTATTATATACCTTTTTTGTAAAATTAAATAATTAAATATATGAAAATAGTTTCATCAAATATATTTATCATTATATGGGATGCTATGGTTAATGTATGGATTTTTTATAAAATACTTATAAATATTTTTTTTAACATTTCTAAATTCCATTTTTATATATTGTTTAGAAATTATTCTTATTTTCCTATATTCTATTTTCAGTAAAAGATTGAATCCTTATATTTTTTGGATTTGACTTTGACATGTTTATCTTCATGAGAAATACCACCCTATAAACATGAACTAGAAGTGATTAAACATCCATAATATCATAAAATCTAAATGAAGGCCTCAAAGAACCACTCATGGACTCTTTAGAACCTTCATGAATATTTTATTTCTACAAAAACATGAATCTAGAAAAACTATGTATACATCGAATAAAATGATGATGATATAAAGGAATAACCTTCACTTATGGTTGAATATCAGATATTGGATATTCCACTACCAAAAAATAATCTTAATATTAATCTAAAATATATATTAAACCCACATAAAACCCACATAAATTATTAAAATAATTCCATGTTATATGTTCTAGCATGAATTCTTAAAGTGTGCCAAAGGGATTTATAAAAATAATAATAGTCCCATTTTCTCTATTAAATGATGTAAAGGACTTGTTATATTATATTAACACTCTTTATAGAGAATGGGATAACATGGAATGGATATTTTAGAGAAACTTTTCCTAGACTTTTCAAATAAAATAATAAGTTTTTTTAAAATAATATATTCTCAAGAAGAAAAATTTTATTAATACTGAGAAAGATTTTAAATAGTGTGTACAAGTTTTACATACCCTTAAATAATTGATTAATTATTAATCAAATATCATTATAAATTGTTAATTATTATTTATCGCAGTATGATTAATATAATTTTAGGTGGTTCCCTAGTAAAATATATTCTAGAAACATCAATGACATTAATTGAAAACATGGAAGAAAACACTATACACGTTTTCTCATAGTGTAGTATTCCTATTAGATTATACCATGAGGTAAAATATGATATTTAAAGAAAAATATGAAAATAATGTTTGATGAGGTATGTACCCTTCTTTAATAACTTTCACTCTCTTCGGAAATCCTAACCTCCTCCTAGTAAACATTATGGAATCTAATATGTTAAAACCTTTTATATCAATTGGTTCCCTAAACTAAGGATTATTCTTAATGATATGGATATATTTTTATGGGTTTACCATACCACTATACATTTAGATAATAACCCAACCATCTATTTATGTTTTTATTCATGGAAAACTAATCTATTAAACAAGACAATAATTTTGTTGAGTCAATAAGGTTTCCTTATGACTTTTCCATTCCTTTATGTTTTGAAAATCACAAACACTCTTTCTTAAATAAAATTTCATTTTCCTATGTTTTATCTTCAAAATGGAAATTTTACTTCTCTAAGAAAATTTATCCTTATCATGTCTTCATTGTTCATATTCTAAGTATAAAATTCGGTTTTGTATCAAAAACCTCATAATAATATATATACTTAGATATAAAGAATTCTGTTTTTAGGATCTGAATTCAGGTTCCGAATTCTCTGAATTTAGACTCCAAACTTTTATGAGTTTAGGTTCTGAGTTCTCTAAATTCAGACTCCGAACTTTTATGAGTTCAGTTTTTGAGTTCTCTTAATTTAGATTCCGAACTTTTATGAGTTCAGACTTCGAATTCCTATGAATTCAGACTCCGAACTCTTATGAGTTCAAACTCTGAGTTCTCTGAATTCAGACTCTAAACTTTTATGAGTTCAGACTCTGAGTTCTCTGAATTTAGACTCTGAACTCTTATGAGTTCTGACTTTGAGTTCTCTGAATTTAGACTCCAAACTCTTCTGATTTCTGACTCTGATTTCTCTAAATTCAGACTCCAAATTCCTATGAGTTCAAACTCTGAATTATTATAGACTCGGACTCCGAATTCTTATGAATTCTTAATCCGAAGTTTATAGAATTCTAAGTATTAATTCTTTGATAAACAGAATCCAAATATCCATGTATTATAGACTCCGAATAGTTTTTGGTTAGACTCTGAACTTTCATTTTTTCTTAGACTCCAAAAAATTAATTTGTTCAAGAAATGATATCTTTTCTTATCCTTGATATAGTTACAAAAATATGTTGTGATTTCTATTACTAACTAACTATTGTTTAAGTGACACGTGTACAAGTCCCTCTGAAATTCAAGGAAAAATATAACCATTAGAGGAGGGAGCCAACCATTGAAGATGTGCCTATAAATAGAAGCTCATTTGAACAAGCTCAATACTGTTCTATGACTCTAGAGATTACATGCTGCTGAAGTGATTTCTAGAGTGAGACTCTCATGCTTAGTGTGTACTGAACGTCGTGTTAGACTTGCTTTGTGCGACACCGAATGTTTCTGAGTACATTCAAGGGCTTCTAGGGATAGGAAGACAGAGGTGCCGACTACCTTAAAGTTCAAGGACTTCCTTGTTAAGGAAGACAGAGGTGCCGACTACCTTGAAATTGAGGGCTTGTGGGGATAGCAAGGCAGACTCCGATCTTCTTATCGAGGGCTTACCCTAGTGTGGGTAAGACATACTTTCTTGAAAGTATAAATCAAGGGACCTTTATCCAAGTTTGTTGGATACCCTTCTCTTTGGGTTAAAAGATTTACTACTTGTTACTTGTATCGTTTCATGTTTTCTGCTGTATTTTTATTGTTGAGGAAAGTATAACTATATTATACTTCATTATACTTGTACTCTGATTAGTGAGATTTTATATGATTTAAGGTAGAATCTTTATCTTTGTAAACTTTTATTAAGTTTCATTTCCGGAACCACTTTTCTGGAATCAAGAAAGTTTGTAGAACTTAGAGGTCTTGTGAATTTACCTTGTTTGACTTTGTTAAACATAGTTTTGGTTAATGTTAAAAATGAAAGTTTTTATACTAACTTTAAAGGTTCCAAAGGAATTTTTAAAGTATACAATTCACCCCCCCCCCTTGTATATTGAGAATCTATATCATTAGATACTACAATCAGTATCATTCATTATTTTGATCCTATAGTTGGTATCAGAGGAGGTCTCTGAAATACTTATATTCACATATAATTTTTCCTTGCTCAAGTTTTTATTGTTCTATATTTTCCTTGATTAGGAATATTTTCCTTGTTTACAAACTTTTATTACTGAAAAGTTTGTGTGGAAAGATATTTTATCTTAAGATGACAGGAATGAATGTTAGTTCCATTGACAACCTGAATCCGACTAGACCATCTATTTTCGATGGAAATGATTACGAATATTGGAGAGATTTCATGAAGACATTTAATATCAATACTGGAGTAGATAATTTGGTTATGCTTACTCGAGGATATAAAATCCCAAACAAGGAAGTTAGTACTTTCATCAACCAAGAAAATCAAGAATATCAACTGAATTATAAGGTATAAAATACATTACTTTGTTCTATGACTAGAAATATATATATCCAGATTTCATCTTGTGAAGCAGCAAATTGTATTTTGAAGAAGATTGAAGTTACTCACTTTGGAACTTCAAAAGTTATTGAAACTATAAGATCCATGCTCAGAGCTGAATATCATGGTTTCTGCTTTCCTTATGGAGAACCCATATGTAAGGTGCAACAGAGATTCATGACTATTGTTAATAGTTTACAATATGTGGGTGATAAAGGATTATATGATGAATCTCTTGTGGACAAAATCATAGAAATCATTCCTAATGAGTGGTAATCCAAGAGAACTGCTATTGATGAGAATAGAAAGGTTACTCAGATTTTTCTTGATGAACTTTTTGGAATTCTTCTTCAACATGAGACCAAAATGAAGAGAGACACTGACAATATTAATAAGAAGAATGTAAATGGCAGTGTTTCTTTTACAACAAATTCAAATCATATGTAAGCTAAGACTCCTAAGATAGTTACAATATCTAAATCTAAGAAGGTTTTTATTCAATCTGAATCTAGTGGAAGTGAATCTTCAGGAAATGAATTAGCCAATCTTGCTCGAAGGATGAATAAGATTATTGGATAGAAGAACTTTCAATCCAGATACAAGAAGAAAGAAAGGAAAGATAAGAAAGACTCAGGAGTCACATGTTATGAATGCAAAAGAGCTTGACATATAAGACCAGATTGTCCTATTATTAAGAGAAAGGAAAGAAAGGAAAATCATTCTGAAATAAATATAAAGAAGCACTACAAATCTAAAGCTAATAAATTCTTGAAAGCTAATGACACCTGGAGTTCCAGTGGTGGTAACTCTTCAAATGAATCATCAGATTATGAATCTTCTAGAAAGAAGAATCTTGGTTTAATAGCCAGACTACCTATTGAAAATAATTTCTTAATGGCTAAGGTACACAATTCTGAATCCATGACCAATGTATCTTTGAATGATAATTATAGTGATAGAAAATATTATAAATCTTCAGATAAAGAATCTTCTTCTAATGAAGATAATAATTTACCTCCCTATGAATAAGTTTCTATATTTGCTAAACTCCTTGAGAATGAGAATTCAAAACTCGAGAAAAAGCTTGATAAGTAAAATTCTAGAAATATTATTCTTACTAAGGAAATATAATATATCTATAAAGATCTTGATAAGAAAAATTTTGATTTGAAAAGTATTTCAAAAAACCTTGATGAAGTAAATTCTGAGAAGGATAAACTTTATAAGGATCTATAAAAAGTAATTTCTAAGAAAAATGTTTTCGAGCCTAAATCTAGTTCATAAACAAATGTTTTGGAAGATAATAACTTAATTATTAAACTAAAATCCAAAAAAAATCCATGAGGAAGTGTTTTTCAAACTTTACCTTAGGTAAGGAAAATTTTGATAAGATGTATTCTCAAATCCGACCTCTTAGGAATAATTCTGGTTTTGGTTATACTAGTTCAAAACCGATTTTTAGTAATAATTATTTTATTCCTCAAAGTGATACATTCTACACTAAGTGTCAGTGCGGTGGGAATTGGGCAAGAAATTGTTCCCTAAACAAAGCTCAGTCTTTAGGATTTCATAAAGCTTATTTTTTAAAGAAAATGTGGGTGCCTAAGATTTTACTTTCTGGATTTTTTGGATCCAAGAAAGTTTGGATTCCGAAAGTCTAACACTCTTATTTTCAGGAAAATAGAGGTGTTACCAACAACAATACATATCACATGGATACTGGATGTTCCCGGCATATGACTGGTAACAAAAACTATTTTGAAAAGATTATCAAGATGAAAGAAGGAAAAGTAACTTTTAGAGATAATGCTAAGGGAGAAATTATTGGTATAGGTAACATCATTATTCTTGGAAAAACGTTGATTTCAAATGTTTTATTTGTTAAGGGTCTTAAGCACAACCTCATTAGCATAATTCAATTATGTGATGAAGGTTACCTTGTGAATTTTAGGAATGAAAAGTTCTTAGTACACAATTCAAAGTAAGAGTTTATTCTTTCTGCCCATAGGAAATAGAATGTATACACACTAAACTTAGAAGACCTTAGGAGCCATGACTTACCTTTCTTTAGTGAAATTGAAGATCATTATTGGTTATGGAAGAGAAGGTTAGGACACTATAACCTTAGGAACCTATGAAAACTCTTTAAGAAAAGTCTAGTTGAGGATCTAACGGAGATTATATTTGATTATTCAAAAGTTTGTGATCCTTGCCAATATGGAAAGAAACATAAATCAAGTTTTAAGTCAGTTGTTGAAGTCTTAACCACTGATGTATTATAGTTAGTACATATGGATATTTTTGTCCCAACACAAACTGGAAGCATTGGAGGCAAATATTATGTATTTTTCTTAGTTGATGATTACACTGGATTTATGTGGGTCTATTTTCTAGAAAAGAAATATGAAGCTTTTTCTTATTTCAAAAGTTTTAGAGCCCAATTTAAAAATGATAAAAACCTTCCTTTGATAACTATTCATAGTGATCATGGAGGAGAATTTCAAAATTCTGATTTTGAGACTTTTTTTAGTAGAAAAGGCATTACTCATAACTTCTCATCACCCAGAACACCTCAACAAAATGGTGTTGTGGAAAGAAGAAATAGAATTCTTCAAGAGATAAAAAGAACCATGTTGAGTGAGTATTCAGTAGCCAAAGATTTTTGTGATGAAGTTGTAAGTACTGATTTTTATACTATAAATCGAGTTTTTATTAGTCATTTTCTTAATAAAACTCTTTATGAGTTATAGAATGGTAGAAAACCTAGACTTTCTTACTTCAAGGTTTTTGGTTTCAAAGTATTCATTCTGAATACTAAAGATAATCTACACAAATTTGTACCAAAATATGATGAAGGAATTTTCTTAGGATACTCCACAAATTCTAATGCATATAGAGTTTTTAATAAAAATACTTGTACTGTTGAAGAAACAGTACATGTCAAATTTGATGAAACTGGTCCCTTTGTTTTTAAACAACCTCAAACTATATATTCAGATATATTTTCAAAAACTGATTATCAACCTTTGTTAGAAGATCCTTCTGGTAAGGAAAATGTCCAAGAAGATATTTCTAAAACATTTACCCCAGAATATTTCCTACCCTATGTTGATGAACAGGTTTTACAAAACCCAAATCAGTTGTTTCTTAAGAATCATCCCAGTGATAGTATCATTGGTGATGTGAATCAACCTGTAAGGACTAGAAGTTACTTGATGAATGAAGTAGAACATCTAGCATTCCTTTCCCAATTAGAACCAAAAATAACAGATGAATCATTAGGTGATGATGATTAGATAAAATCTATGCAAGATGAACTGAATAAATTTGAAAGGAATAAAGTCTGGACCTTGGTTGAAAGACCTAAGGAAACTTCTGTTATTGGAGTAAAATGGGTTTTCAGAAATAAGTGTGATGAAAATGGAATCATTGTTAGAAATAAAGCTAGATTGGTTGTCAAAGTCTATAATCAACAAGAAGGAATAGAATATGAAGAAACATATGCTCCAGTAGCTAGACTTGAATCTATTCGTATTCTACTTGCCTTTATAGCATTCTTCAATTTCAAACTTTTTCAAATGGATGTTAAATGTGATTTCCTTAATGGTTTTGTAAAAGAAGAAGTTTTTGTTGAACAATCTCCTGGTTTTGAAGATAAAAAACATCCAAAACATGTTCTCAAACTTACCAAAGATTTGTATGGACTCAAGTAATACCCTCGAGCTTGGTATTATAGACTTACAGGATTTTTAATTCAAAATAACTATGTTAAGGGAAATGTTGATCAAACCCTTTTTATAAATAAAGATAAGAAAAATATTTTTATTGTTCAAATTTATGTTAATGAAATTATATTTGGTTCAACTCAGTAGTCTTTAACTGATTCCTTTGAGAATCTAATGAAATATGAGTTTTAAATGAGTATGATGGGAGAGTTAACATTGTTCCTAGGTTTTCAAATTTATCAAAAACCATAAGGAATCTATATATCCCAATATAAGTATATTAAATATCTTCCTAAAAATTATGGATATGACAACACTAAGAGTATAAGTGCTCCCATTGGTACCTCAAATTCACTTGATCTAGATGAAGTTGGGAAACCAGTAGATCAAACATCTTTTAGAGGTATTATAGGAAGTCTACTTTACTTGACAACTAGTTATCTAGATTTAATGTTTTCAGTATGCTTATGTGCAAGATATCAATCCAATCCTAAGGAATCTCATTTGAAGGTAGTGAAAAGAATTTTTTTCTACTTAAAGGGAACCATGGATCTTGGGATCTTTTATACTTCTGGAAATGATTTTGTTTTGAAATATTTTCCAGATGATGAATTTGGTGGATGTAGAATGGATAGTAAAAGTATAAGGACCCGGCCTTAAACATTACTTATTATTGAATTAAATGAATAATTCACATTGAGGATCTTTTCAGGTTTAGAGTTTTAGAGAATTAGTACATAACTATTACATCTCAAAGGTTACAAAGTAGACACATCTACTCAGCTTCCATTTTTTCACAAAAATAAAAACTCTTGAACAAAATAGCCATGTCTAGTTCCTTGTTTTAGATAGCCTGACATTTCCTTGATCCCATCCTTGACCCTATTCAACTTTATGTCCTGTGAAAAAAGTTTCAAAAAAAACTTGGGATGAGCATAAAAAAGCTCAGTAAGGGTTATAACAATACGGAAAGAAAACATTAGTCCATGTATACATAAGAATCAATGAAATCATACATTACTCATAAATCATAAGCAATTTAACATACCACATGAAATCATAAGATTTATGAATAACTCATAGAAATCATAATACATAAAGGTAACTTGAGGCATTTATAACATTATTACGTAGGGAGTAACCCTCATGGTTATGTTTGAAATACCCATCACAGTATATTCCATAAATCTCTTCGGAGAAACGTTAACATTTAACTCCTTCATGTTACCCAATGCATTGGAGAGCTATATAGGGCTCACCCGCCCTAAGTTTATCACAGAACCACCCGTCTTCATAAACAATGCCCAAGAACCATACCATAATCACAGCACATAACTTAAGTATAAAGAAAAGATAACATTCCCACATTGCAATAACAATATAACCTTTTAATATATTGAAATAATGAATCCATTCTAAAAAACCATTTTCAAAACCATTTAAAACCATTTAATAAAGAGATTTTTGAATCAAAGTTTCTCATACCACTTTGAAGCTTTTAACATTTTAAACCATTAATATCTATATAAATAAATCCTTAAAACCATTTTGAAAACATGGATATTAATGAGAAATATTTATAAGAATAAATCAATAAAACATTTAAAATGATATTTTAGTTAAAGGGTTTTTAACAAAATGAGAGACACTTGAATACATTAATTGAGGAATAACATTTAATCAGAACTTTGTAATATCATGAGAATAAAGGGATTCATGATATAATATTCCAAAGGATATTATATACATCATATAAGAGTGAACTGGTTCATAACAACAATGAATTCTCAATAGAAATGTAAAATGAGATGAAATCCATTATAAAGAAGGTGTCCTTAAATTAAGGATAAATCATTCTCATAATTATGTGTGACAAATATAAATACACCCAATATAAGTGCATATTAAGTGTAAAAAAATCAAAGGTCATTCACACATATTCAAAGGATGACATATTCAATAACTACATGTTGAACCCAAAGAAATCGAAATTGGGTTAAGAAGTTCCCTTGGTAAAATTTGACAGCCTAATGGCGTCACTTTAAAATTCATAAAATTAGTTGATGAGATAGAAAATGGTATCTCATCACTTGGAAATAAAATTTAAATCAATAAGGATATAGAAGAACATATCCCAACATAATAATATGTAAATTAAAATGCATAACAAAATAAGTCTTTTAAAAAGAGGACGGTGAAAGGTTCCCTTACCGACTTGGGTAACTTTCGAAATGTACACCCCATGAAAGAAGAACTATAAAACATTGATGTAAATACTCATAAATGAAATTATATTAAAAAAAGAGTATAATTATGGGCAGTACATACGCCACTCAAAGGAAATGGTGGATAATATAGCATAAATCTCACGGGAATAAAAGTGAGATGAAAAATCCCTTATGAAAACTCGGCAGCCTAACGGTGCCACTTAAAACATCAAAAAAATGGATTGATGAAATAAAATAGGGTATCTCATCATATTAACATAGAAATTAAAGTAAGAGGAATATAAAAGAACATCCCACAACATAAAAAATATGATCTTTAAAGAAACGACATAAAAGAGAGTACTTAAAAAGAAAGAGATAGGTAGGATCCCTTACCTCAAGTCCGACTTGTCTTATTTGTTTCTTTATATTACTGAATAATAAACTTTTGTAAATTTATAATTTCTTAAGAATATCCTTTAAAGTTTATTATTCAATTCATATCACATATTATAATGTTATAATAATTAGTTAATTATGTGAGTTCATATCAAATGTTTTTTTCGATGTTTGGTACATGAGTCAAAAATGAACTTGTTTGAAAATAATCGTCCATGTAGTTATAAGTAAATAATCTCCAGAATAGTATTAATGATTTAAATATCATATATATCCATTAAATATTCATTTTATACTATTCCATAACATTTAGAGATAAAAAGAAATGAAATGCACCATTTATGGAGACGGTAGGTCGTACGTACGCATGAACACTACTTTCATTTCTTTGTCATATTAATGGAATTAAAAATAATTGAGATATATATATATATATATATTATAATTACAGTATAATATATATGTTATATAGGTCACATAAGTTTATTAATTTCATTCTTTATACATTCCATGTATTGCATGAACGAGTCACATCACTTGAGGGGGCGGTAGTCCACACTTCCTCATATGAAATTATCGCATTTTCACAACATGAAAATAATAAAGTTGTGATTTAAATATAAAATATATAAGCATATATAAAATATAAATACCATATATATCATATATAAAATACAGTGACATCATAATGGACACCTTTAAAGGTGTTAAAAAAATATTGAACAATCATCGTTTCGTGAGGCAGTAATTCGCCATCCACAGAAACAGTATGTTCTTTAACCATTAGACGGATGTGTGTGTAAGTGTATCTCTAATACTTCTTATAAAAACATCCTAGTATATTGAAGATATTGGGGTTGTTACAAAAGAAAGTAATAAAAATAGTTTAGGGGGTTGGAAAAGCAAAATAAAACAAAAAGAACATAAGAGAAGACATTACCTTTAAATCGGGTAACTCCCTTTGGTTTGAACCAAAAGGGTTCCTTGAAGATATTTCCGCCTAAGTTGAGGCTTCAATAATAAAGATAGGGATGTGGAGAGATGAAATGGTTAGGTTTTGGCCGATCCAAAGGCTTCATAGGTGTGGTTAAGTAGGTAGTGTTGGGGACCTTTTATAATAGGAGAGGAGGGGCACTCATGGAAAGTCAAGAAATGTTACTTTATTTTAAAAAGAGTTTCATATTTTAAAGGTACCAAATTGATATATTTAAAGTATAAGGTGATAAGGGTTCTAAATATACTCATCCAATAGGTTTTTTTCAAGTGTAATTCTTATATTTTACATTATATTTTCATTTTATTTAAATCGTTCATTAATGAGGTAATCGCTGCATCATCATGATATCATAAATAATTTAATTTATTTAATGTATAAAAATTATAAAAAAAATACTATGATGTAGGAAATATTTTTATATTTCCAATGACTATTTATAGTCTAAGATATCGTTTATGTAGAAAAAATTAAAATTATTTTACTTAGGTGTTACTTACTTTGGTTACATTTTCGTTTCTTTAAAAAAATATGATAAAAGGTCATTGTCACACTAAAGTGATTCAATGGGGTCCCAAGGTTGGAAAAAAGCATCCCATGGTCGGCCAAGAAACCACCAATAGAATTAGTACACATGTTGGGGTCATTTTATATTTCTATGATATTATTTTCTTACCCTTAATTACCTGATTACTAATTAAACATGATAATTAAAGATAATTACAGTCGTTACTATTCATAATGCCCAAAAAAAAAGAGTCTTAATTACATAATTTGGACCTTATGATTACAAATATGGAATACATTTTATCAAATTAAAAACACATAAATTGTAGTAATTAATTTAAAAGAAAATCCCGTTGTCAAAACAAAAGATGGGTTTTTAAGAAGTAAATTTTATCAAAAGATTGAGTTGCTTTTACATAAAATTGAAAAGTGAAATTACTTCCAATGAAAGACATTGTATTAAGTGATAAAAACATAATTCAATTATACTTTAAAAACAATTAAAATGACAATCTAAATATATAAATAAATTGGATGAAAAGGCAGTTTTGAATTAAAAACTGTATTTTTCACTATTCATTAAAAAAAGCATTATCAGAAAAATACCAAAAATTAACCCTATGATATCTTTGATATTTCAAATTCAGAAATGATTTCCATTTTACCAAATTAAAAACATATAATTTTCATTAATAAATCATATAGTTAATTCCTGCTGTCAAAACAAATAAAGGGTTTTTTTGGAAGCAATATCTATGAAAAGTTTGGCACTTGTTTATGTCCATTTTCAAAGTGAAATTAATTATAATGACCACCATTGAATTAAATTTTAAAAATATATTATAATTAAAATTTAAAAACAATTAAAAAGATAATATAACCATATATTTAAACTAGATGAAAAAAGCAATTTTGATGTAAAATGCAATATTTTTCACTATTCATTAAAAAAATGAACATTGTCAGAAACATACCAAAAATTTATCCAAAGTAAATTTCAATGTCCCAATCATAAAGAATAAGTTTATTTTGAAAAATAGAGCTTATAAAATTTTCATAAGTTATATTTAAAAAAATTTCACCATCAAAAGGCGGTAAAACAATCTTTTAAAAAATATTAGAGTATTTATTCTTAAAATTGGATTCATTTGGATTTTAAGCCTCTAACATTTATTGGATAAATGTAAAAATATTTAACAAACATATGTAATAATTTTGTAGTTATTTATGTTCATTCCCTCCATTACAACGGCTAGGCGTTAACTGTTATAATATTATTATATTATTAGTGTGCAACGTAAGATTTCAAAGAAACGCGTTGTTGCGTATTGGGTACGTCATCGAGCATATCATTCCCTTTAAAGTAATATTAACATTTTATTCACAAATATTTATAAACCTTAAAATGTAATATTATTTATTTACCTAGGATGTTACAAAAAGTACATCTGGAACTTGTCATTTCTTAGGAGATTCATTAGTTTCTTGTTCATGCAAAAAGAAACAATCAGTAGCACTTTCCACTAATGAAGCTGAATATGTAGCAGTTGGAAGTTGTTGTACTCAGGTGTTGTGGATACAACACACACTCACAGACTATGGTATGAGTTTTACCAAAACAAAAATTTTGTGTGATAATACTAGTGTCATTGCCTTAAGTAAAAACCATGCACATCACTCTCGTAAAAAACACATAGATATTAGGCATCACTTTCTTAGTGATCACACACAAAAAGGAGATATAATTCTTTAATTTATCAGAACGTAAGATCAACTTGTTGATATTTTCACAAAATCTTTACCTTCAGATAGATTTGAATACATTAAACAGAAGTTAGCAATGATAACCATAAGGTAATCTTCCTTGTTAACTTCTTGTTGAAACCTATCTTCTTATAACAATAAAATCCTTTTCATAGGGGGAGTACATTTGTTTGTTAGATGTCTAAAAAAAAATTTGTAGTCTAAAAATTTTTTCATAGTCTAAAATTTTTTTTCGTAGTCTAAATTTTTTTTCGTAGTCTAAAAATTTCCGTGATAAATATTTTCAAAATTTTCATAATGAATATTTTCAAAATTTTCGTAATGAAGATTTTTAAAATTTTCTTAATGAATATTTTCTAAATTTTCATAATGAAGATTTTATAAATTTTCGTAATAAATATTTTTTAAAAAAATTTGTAGTTAGTTTTTAAAAAATTTCATAATCAAATTCTTGTAATCTAAAGTTCCTCAAGAAGAATTTTCCTCAATATAAATAATATTCCTAATAATCCGAAAGGTATGATTCTTTCTTGAGTTTTCATAATCAACTTTTACTTGTTGGTATTTTCATTCGTTTTTAAATTTTTCAGATTCAATTTTTCTTAAATCTGAATGTTTTTCTTAAAAAACTCAAAAGATCGGATCCTATTAAGATTTCCTTGTGGCTATCATCTCAACCATCAGATCTAATCAGAAATCTTTTCAGCCGTTGGATTGAGTAAGGAATCTGAACCATCGCTTCAAAAACCTATATAAAGGACCCCCAATGGTTGTACCACATCGATCTCAAAGCTCTCACGTGCTGAAGCTCCACCCTTCTACTTAAGCCCGTTCTGAACTTCTCATATCTTGCTCAAATCCAAATGTCTGTTGAAGAATCTTCTCAGAAAGACATGTCAACTATCAATCCAATCTCAGAGTGGAAAGTTTATAGATAAAGGTTGACGCATCCAAACTTCTTCGCCAAGTATGATTCCATCATATCAAAGAACATAAAACTGAATGGATGGGAGAGTGTTTTCGTATCGAAGCCAAGAGCTCAAGATTTAGTATATCTAGATTTTCTAGTTGAATTTTATGAAACAGTAAGTTTTTTCAAGGAAAAAGGTAGAGATAAGTTCTATTTCAAGAGCTATGGGAAGACTTATGCTCTTTCATACATCAAGGCTGCTAGCTTGGTTGGTATTTCGTATGAAGAAGAAGCTAAGTTTTGTTCTCATAAGCTGCTTGATTATCAAGGATGTTTCAATAAGGCTAAGGGTATGGATTCTCTTGGACTTTCTGAATTAAAGACTCCAAATATTTCTCATTTGTCTACAAATTTCTGGATTCTCGAATTATGGTTTCAAGGATTCATCATACCAAAAAAAGGGGACAAGGATACTTTGAAGAAGAGTGGCATGTATATTTTGGATTTTCTGGTGAACCTGAGAAATATTAATTTGGTTAAGCATATTCTGATTACGATTGAGAATATAAAGAATGGAAATTTGAAGGCTCATATCATTATGTATCCATCCATTCTTTCAAAGCCGATTGTTCAGTGATTAGAGTCTTTCAAAATTCCTTGCAGTTCAAAACCAAGGAATTACAAAGTCACGCTGGTTAGTGATGATACCTTGAAAAGGATGAAAGTTGTTTTTTCTAAGGAATCCGTAGAATTTTATGACTTTCCAGAAGAAGAAGTTGAAGACTTACCAAATAAACAGGAAGTGGATGAACCCTCTAAAAAGGGTGGAAGAAAGAAGAAGCTGAAGGAAGTATAAGAGAAGGAAAAATCTCCTATGGCCAAGGAAGTTCAGTCAGCACCCACAAAGCCGAAAAAGAAAAAAAAATATCTGGATGAGGTAGTAGAAAAATAGAGGTAAGATAAGGATAAAAGGAAAGAAAGGGAGCCTAGCTTTGGTTTGGATCCTGCTGAAGAAAAATCCTTAAGAGAAAATACTACCGATGAGCTTGAAAAGCAGGAAAAAGAAAAAAAAACAAAAGAAGAAGATGACTGAAGTAGAGATCGTGCAATCTCTTCTGAAGGCTGCTGAGAAAGCCTCTGAAAGTATTCCGGTACCACAATCCTTCCTAGTAGAATCTTTACCAGAGACACTAGGAAATAAATATGTGACTCCGGAAAAATTCCAAGAAAAGTAGTAGAGGAAGAAGAAGACAGCGGTGATACTGATGATCTCATTAAGCAAGTAGAATATTTTCATGAGAAGGAAAGTCCATCTGATAAAATTTCAATCTGAACTTCTGAAGATGAGCCTTCAAATATTGTTACCCCTGAAAAATATGAGAAAGGTGAAGATGACAAGGTTGAAGAAGAAGTGAATAAGATTTCTGAATAAGAAATTTTTAATCATGATTTCATTTATTCTGAAGATGTTGAGGCAGGAGCTGAGAAGGAACAGGTAGATGAAGATAAAAATTTTCAACTATCAGATAGTGAACATATATCTCCTATCCAAGAGGAAGACATTACAAAGATTTATAAGGGTAAACAAGTGGTTGTTGATACTCCTAGAAGAATAGTAGTGAAGAAGAAAGAAGTGGGTGCTTCATCAAAGAGGAAGGCAGTTGAAACAGAGAAAGATCTCTTACCAAGAAAAGTCTTAGATTCAGAATCTTCCTCTCTTAGACATGATGTTATAGTTCAATCTTTGAAGAAGCTTATTGGGACCATACCTATATTTCCCAGTATAGATTCTAGATTCCAGTTGCTTTAACACACCTTAAATCAGAAAGCAGATTTAGTATCCATGGTGATGGATAAGTGTGTTAAACATGAAGTAGACTTCAAGACTTTTCTTATCAACTATGAAGCCCACAAAAGGTCTTGTAAGAAAATGACTAGCTGGTCAAGGAAGACAGTTGAAGAGATGAATATTCTTGATGAGTTTCAAGAAAGTGTCAATGATGCTTTTGACACCGAAGATAGTAAATTCTCAGATCTCACCAAGTCTTTTAAGGAAAAGCTAACCCTGGAACATAATACCCGGATTCAAGAAGTGAAAGATATGAATGGAAATTTGTATTCAGTTGCCCAGAGTTGGAAGAGAGAAAGGGATCTTAGGATCGATATAGAAGAGAAGCTAGTCAAGCAGGAAGAAGCTCTAAAGAGTCAGGTCAAATCTCTCAAAGCTCCGGAAGATAAAATCAAAGCTTTAGAGAAGAAAGCATAAGATCAAGATCAGATTCTTAAGAAAGAAAAGGAAGATCATAAGGATCTCAAAAAGTTAAAAACAATAGTAAATAATCTGATGCCCAAGTAGAATGAAGGATAAACTCTTTTAATACCGATCTTTTGTTGTATTCCTTCCTTGTAAAATTTTTTCCAATCATAATGAAATTTTTTGGTTGCTTGTCATTTGGATGTTTAGTACTAATCTTTCAGGTACCATAATTTCTTTTCCATTCCCTTTAATCCTTTTTGAAAATCACAAAGGGAGAGAAAGGAATGTTAAAAAGAATACTAATCCCAAGTTAGGGGGAGTTCATTTAAGGGGTAGTTTTCATTACAAATATTTTTGTATTCAAGATAATGAAAAATCTCATTCCGGAAATCCAGAATACGATCCTTAGTGGTTCCAAATCCTAATGAGGAGTTAGTCGTATTCATCATTTCCCATGTGTTAAGGGAGATAAGTGTTATTTTCAAAGTCCAAAAAAAAATTCAAATCTTTATATTCTTTTCCGTAAGGATGTTTGTGCTTTCCAAAAAGGGGTAGATTGTTGAGTCAATAAGGTTTACTTATGAATTTTCCATTCCTTATTGTTTTTAAAATCACAAACACTCTTTCTTAAGGAAAATTTAATTTTCCTATTTTTTATCTTCATAAGGGAAATTTTCTTTCCCTGAGGAAATTTATCCTTATCATGTTTTCATTGTTCATATTTTAAGTATAAAATTCGGTTTCGTATCCAAAACCTCGGAATCATATATATACTTAGATATAAATAATTTTTTTCAGGATTTGAATTCATGTTTATAATTATCTGAATTTAGACTCCTAATATTATGACTTTAGGTTCCGAGTTCTCTGAATTCATGCTCTAAACTTTTATGAGTTCAGGTTTAGAGTTCTCTAAATTCAGACTCTGAACTTTTATGAGTTCAGACTCCTAATTCCTATGAATTCAGACTCCAAACTCTTATGAGTTCAGACTTTGAGTTCTCGAAATTCAAACTCCAAACTTTTATGAGTTCAGACTTCGATTTCTTTGAATTCAGACTCCGAACTCTTATGAGTTCTGACTTTGAGTTCTATGAATTCAGACTTCGTACTCTTTTGAGTTTTGACTTCGAGTTCTCTGAATTTAGACTCCAAACTCCTATGAGTTTAGACTCCGAATTCTTATAGACTCATACTCCTAATTCTTATGAATTTAGACTCTAAAGTTTATAGAATTCTAATTCCGAATTTCTTGATAAAAAAAATCTAAATATCTATGTATTATAGACTCCGAATAGTTTTTTGTTAGACTCTGAACTTTTATTTTTTCTTAGACTCCGAAAAATGAATTTGTTCAAGAAATCATATCTTTGCTTATCCTTGATATAGTTACAAAATGATGTTTTGCTTTCTGTTACTAACTAAACATTGTTTAAGTGACACATGTATAGGTCCCTCCAAAATTCAAGGAAAAATATGACCGTTGGAGGAGGGAGCTGACCGTTGAAGATGTGCCTATAAATAGGATCTCATTTGAACAAGCTCAATATTATTCTATGACTCTGTAGATTACATTCTGTTGAAGTTATTTCTAGAGAGAGACTCTCATGCTAAGTGTGTACTGAACGTCTTGTTCAAACTTTCTTCGTGCAACACCAAATGTTGCTGAGTACATTCGAGGGCTTCCAGGGATAGGAAGATAGAGGTGTCGACTAACTTAAAGTTCAAGGACTTCCTTGCTGAGGAAGACAGAGGTGCTGACTACCTTGAAGTTGAGGGCTTGTAGGGATAGCAAGATAGACTCTGATATTCATATTGTGGGCTTACCCTGGTGTGGGTAAGACATACTTTCTTGAAATTATAAATCAAGGTACCTTTATCCAAAGTTGTTGGATACCCTTCTCTTTGGGTTAAAAGATTTACTACTTATTACTTGTATCATTTCAAGTTTTCTGTTGCATTTTGATTTTTGAGGAAAGTATAACTATCTTATACTTCCTTATACTTGTACTCTGATTAGTGAGATTATATATGCTTTAAGATATAATCTTTATATTAGTAAACTTTTATTAAGTTTCATTTCTAGAACCACTTTTCCGGAATCAAGCAAGTTTGTAGAACTTAAAGGTCTTTTGAATTTACCTTGTTTAACTTTATTAAACATAGTTTTGGTTAATGTTAAAAATGAAAGTTTTTATACCAATTCTAAAGGTTCCAAATGAATTTTTAAAGTATACAATTCACCCCCCCCCCCTCTTGTATATTGATCATCTACATCATTAGATACTACAATAAGTATCATTCATTATTTCGATCCTACAAATTCTAAAATTTCCTAATAATTTTGTTAGCATAAAATGTGGGGTGGTATTCCACTAATACCACACAAAAATACTTAAAAACAACAATACATTTCTAAAAATCCATTAAAAAACATGATTCTAGCATAGAGGATCTAATGAAAAATGGTGTCTAATAATATGCAATTCTAAAAACCAATAAATATTTTATACATAACCTATTAACTAAATTAGGGAAACTATCTAACTTGATAAGAGAAATCCAAAGATAATGATCTAGTAAAATAACTTAAAAGAACATTTTTATTAAGAAAAAACTGTAAATCATACAAGGAAAAAATTATAGGTATATAAAGAAATATAGTTTTAGGTAAGCCTACCATATAAAAGTATTACAAACATTGGGAAGGATACCTAAATTCCAAGACTCGTGGGATCATCCAACCAAGTGTTGGTTCTGGGCGTAGCGGAAGTCTGTGGTGGTGGGTGATATATTAAAATTTATTTTAATAATCATTTCCCGAAACCAAGAGTGAGGATCTTACATGTCAAATTTATAATTAATTTATTTAATATCTGAAGAAATAAATACCTAGGATTAGAAACTTTTTTTATTAATGATTTTTGATCATTTGAAACGGACCTTATGGATTTCCTTCATTGTGCTTGTGAGGATCCAGGGGTAGAATCCCTCTAGGGGTGATCCACACATGCTGAAATGGTCTCCGAGCAACGCCACTTGTTCTCAGGGTGCTAGCACAACAAATAAAATGTCATATGTTCTTCGTTCTTGATCGATCGATCTTTAGTCTTGAAGAAATTATCTCTTAGGTTTATCATTCCTGAGAGGGAGAGAATAGGAGGAGTTGGGAGAGAATTCATTGTGTCCAATAATTCTCTATTCTCAAACTTGGAATTGGTTTCAAATGAATTACACAATATATGTAGAGGCCTATTTATAGAGATTTGATTTCAGTTAAAATAATTAATTGCATAATAGCCATTAAATATAATTATAACCATTAATTAAATCCCATGCCAAATAATAATAATAGTAGTATTATTTTTTTTTGGTGCGCCAACTTGCGCAAAGTGGATAAATAATATTTACTGACTCATAAATAATTATTTTATCACCTGACATGGTCTTAGTCCATTCGAACTCCTCTTGTATTTATTGAACACCCAAATAATTATTTTTTTCTCTTAAATAAATATTTTATTCACAAACTAGTAAATAAATATTTATTAAATACTCAATAAAATAAATAAATATATTTTATTCACAATCTACTGAATAAATATTTATTTAATTTATATGATCAATATAACTTAAATAAAATTATTCCTCAATCTTGAGAATAATATGTATTCAATTAATTAAATTAAAATATAATTTAATCGAGACCACTAGAAACACTTAGTGTGTGGCCATCTAGGATTATTTCTCATTAGAATTAGGGAGACTTTCTTAAAGTCCAATATTATTGTCTAGAAACGGGTCAAGTCACCCAAGAGAAAGAACTTAAAGTCACAAAGATAGAAACTGCATATGAACACTCACTATATAATATAATCCCTTTGTAACATAATCTCATCAAGCAGGTTTCATGACAGTTTCATCAACCTGTATGCTTGATAAATTATTCTTTTACTATATGAAATAAACTAGTTGTTACACCATAGACATTGAATTTAGGGTGAAAGTTTTTTAATAAAAGGGCTGAGATATAAACTTCCATAAATATTGAAGGTAAAAATACTTTATTGACTTATCCATCAATAAAATGTCATTTATGATGTACTGAACATTCTCTACCTCCCACCAACATATGGCGTGACAGTTTCCATCAGTAAATCTAAGTGTGCAATTCGTGACATGCATTAATGATAATCTAAAATTATAAGGACCATTACACATGCTCTCATATAGGAATATCTTATGGCACCAAAACATGTGGAATTCCTACTAGAGGGTATGTTATCATAATCTCTCATCTTGGAAATTACCAAGTGAAAACTTCATGAGAAGATGTCTCATCTACTTATGAGTAATCTTACCTGAAGGTCTATATACAATGTGTCTCATCATAGTATGTTATCCAACCACAGAACTATATTAAGAATATTTTCATAGCATTTCAAGGTCCTCATCATAAAGGGTAACTACTATGAACTTATCAATGCGAAAAATACTCTAGTACATTATTACATTATGGTCATGCAGAATAATGAACAATATGTAATAAGATGTTTAATTTAATATTTTATACATCAAATATTCATGTAATCAAAGTAAAAATAATTTCTTTTAGGACACCAACTCTAACAATCTCCCACTTGTACTAGATCCAACTTTCTACGAATTTCAGTCTACTAGACCTCACAAGATAATCATGTTTCTTCTAAGTCAAGGCTTTAGTCAAGGGGTCTTCCACATTGTCTTATATGGAAATGTTGTTCATTGCAACTTCACCTCTCTGAGAAAAATACCTTAAGAGATGATACATCTAAATTATGTGCTTCATCTGCTGGTGTGACCTTGGCTCTTTTGTGAAATCCACCACTACAGTATTATCACAATAGAGTATGATAGGATCTTTACTACTAGGTACCACATCAAACTCTTGGACAAAATTATTCATCCAAACTACCTCTTTAGTTGTATCAGAAGCTACAATATACTCAAAATCTACTATAGAATCTACAACCATAGCCTAATTTGAGCTCTTCTAGCTCACATCATCTCTATTCAAAATGAAGATATATCCCGTTTGTGACTTCATCTTATCTTGATCAGTCTAGAAACTAGCATTTACATATCCTCTGATGACTAGTTCCACATCTCCTCAATAAACTAGGAACATATCCTTAGTACGCCTCAGATACTTAAGGATAGTCTTGACTACCATCCAATTTTGGTCACCTAGATCAGCTTGATATTTTCCTACTGCACTTAACGCATAGGCAACATCTAGCCTAGTACATAGCATAGCATACATGACTGACCCAATCTCTAATGCATATGGAATCCTTGTCATTCTATTTCTTTCCTCATGGGTTTGAGGACATGTTTTCTTGGAAAGATGAATGCCATGTGATGTTGGAAACAATCCCCTCTTGGATTTTTCCATATTAAATCTCTTCAGTATCTTGTCAATGTATGTACTTTGGCTTAGGCCGAGAAACCTCTTGGATTTATCATGATGGATCTTGATCCCAAGAATATATGTTTTCTCTCCCAGGTATTTCATGGAAAATAATTTATATAACCATACCTTAAAAGAATTTAAGACTGGTATTTCATTTCCAATAAGTAATATTCCATCAATATATACTATTAAGAAAACCATTATACACCCACTAAACCATTTGTAGACATAAGTCTCACATCCATTATTTATAAAACCAAATTTTTTATAAATTCATCAAAACGAATTTTCCATAACCTGGATGCTTTCTTTAATACATAAATGGATTTTCTTCAACTATCATATCTTAGTAGCATCCTTTAGAGTCACAAACCCTTTAGGTTGTGTCATGTAGACATCTTTCAAAATGTTCCCATTAAGGAAGGTTGTTTTGATATCCATTTTCCAAATCTCATAGTCATGTTAAGACACAATGTAAAGTAGAATTCTGATGGATTTTATCATTACAACTACTGAAAAGGTTTCATCATAGTCAATACCTTGACAATGTATAAACCCTTTTGAAACCAGTTGTACCTTAGAGGTACTTACTTTTCCTTGCATGTCCATATTCTTCATCAATACCCATTTTCACCCAATAGGATTTACATCCACTGGAGAATATACCAAAATACAAACTTGGTTTTGGTAAATGGAATCCATTTCAGAATTAATGGCTTCTTACCACTTGGAAAAATTTGTTCTACTTACTACTTCCTTGTAGGTTATAGGATCATTATTATCAACTAATAATGAGTCACCATCTTTGGTAACTAGAAAACAATACCATTCTATTTTTATAACCTTTCTTACACTCCTATTAAGTTCTTATGTCTCTCAAAAAAATTTATTCCATGGGGCTTTGTGGAATCTGATCCTATACCAACTCTTTTATGCCTTGATCCTCGACTTCATCAAAGTTTATCTCGCTCCCACTATTTCTTTTATAGATGTTCTCCCTCTCAAAAAATATGTCACATATTTCCACTATAACCCTTTTGTTTGAGGATTCGTATAGGTAATATCCCCTTGTTTTCTTGGGGTATCCTATAAAGGTACACTTTGTGCCTTGGGGTTCAAGTTTGTTAGATGAATTGGCCTTAACAAATGTTTCACTTCCCCACACATGTAAATTTAATAACATGGTTTTTATTCCACTCCAAAATTTATATAGAATACAATTTATCAATTTAGTTGGTACTTGGTTTAGTATGTTTGTAATTATTTTTAATGCATATATTCAAAAGGATAATGGAAGACATCCATGAATCATCATTGATCTCACCATGTCCAACAAGGAATAGTTCCTCCTTTCACTTACACCATTCCACTGAGATGTGTAAGGAGGAGTGAGTTGGGATAGGATCCCAAACTCCCATAAGTAATCAATGAATTATTGAATAATATATTCTCCACCTTGGTCTAAGTAGAGTTTTTTAATCTTCCTACCAAGTTGGTTCTCAAATTAATTCCTGTATTCCTTGAATTTATCAATAGAATCCAACTTATACCTCATTAAGTAAATATATCCATATCTACTAAAATCATTAGTAAAAGTTATGAAGTATGAGTACTCACCCCTTTCTTCAATAAGAAATAGTTCACACACATTGGTATGAACTAATTCAAGAAGTTATTTAGCCCTTTCAACTTTCCCAATAAATGGGGCTTTGTTCATTTTTCCTTGTAAACATGCATGACATACACCAATTGGTTTTAGTTTGAAAGAATATAAATATCCATCTTGATGTAGTTTTTTCAATCATTTTCCATTTACATGACCTAGACAATGATTACAAAGTTGGGTGTGTTATGTGTCATATGAAGTAACTTCATTATTGATTTCCATTACTTGGTTCATGTAATCCAACACGTAAAGACCGTTACGTAAATGTGTCTTACCATAACAAATACTATCTTTATAAAAGAAGGAAAATTTATTTTAAAATTTGAAAATTAATCCATATGTATCTATTCTGGATACAAAAATAATTTTTTTGTTAACTGAAGGCACATAATAACAACCCTTTAAAACCAAGATCATTTTGGTCAGCAATGTGAGGTGTTAGTCCCTGATAGCTATAGTAGATAGTTTAGCTTCGTTGGCTATTGTAGATCAATCTCCCCTATTTTAATTTTTTTGAATCTACTTGGTTATTATATTTGAGTACATATGTGATCACCAAAAGCTGTATCTAATACCCAATTTGTAGAAATAGATAAATTGAACTCGATAACAAACGCACCTAAATCTTCCCCTTGCTTCTTTATCTGGGTGTAGTTTTTCTTCTAGTGGCCCTTCTTATCACACGTGAATTAGACAACATCATATTCCCTTTCTTCCCCTTTTATATTAATATTATTGGAAGGGTGTGAAGAATATTTGGTCTTAAATCTCTTTTCATTCCCTTTTTGTATGTTCACCATAAGGACAGAAGGTTTTTCACACCTCATATATTTATCTACTTGGTGAAGGAAGATAAGAAGATCTGGAAGAGACTTATCAATGTTGTTCACATTGAAATTCACAAAAAAAACTATATAATCTCTGAGGTAGTGATTATAAAATGATATTAGTGCTCATATCTTCGAGAAGTTTAAACCTTAGAACCTCTAGGTGCTCAATGTAGCCAATGAGCTTGACTATGTGAGGCTAACTGAGGAACCCTCTCCAATATTACTCTGAAAGAGTGCCTTAGAAATATCAAAAAATTCATGTCTAGATCTCTCATAGTAAACACCATGTAGGTTCTCAATCATTCTATATGTATCCATGTTTTCATGAGACTTTATGAGTTCACTATACATAGATGAAATCATCAAACATTGAACAATGATCCTGTCGTTCATATGTGTTTTGTTGACTTGGAACACTTCATAACCCATATAGTACCCTTTGTTTCTAGTATGTAACCATTTATTTATTATTTTTATATATATAAAGTATAAGGGTGAAATTTTGGAGAGTTAAGAGAACTTTTTGAGAGTTTTGGGGCTAAATGGAAGGCACACAAGATGTGCATGGTTTGTCTAAATTGTGCGTAAATCCTAGAAGAAATCATGCACAGTAGCAGGTTTGAGGCAATAGATTTGGAACAGTTGGAATACAGTTAGGGAGACCATGCGAGGAGGTTATATGAGGCTATTCTTGAGGTAGTAGCTAGTGCATGGTTATCGCATGGTTTTTCTAACCGTGCGACTAAACCGTGCACAGGATAAAAACCACCTCCTTAAAAAGTGAATCTAGGTCATACTTGCCTTTAATCCACTCATTTTTTCCAAAATTAGATCTAACTTGGGTTTTTTCTTCTCTTAAGGCCAAATAAGGTTCTCCCATAAATTCAGAAGTAATCCAAAGGCTTCCCTTTATTATTTGAAGCCGTATTCTTGAGGTATGTCATCATTCTTCACCATTATTATCTCATTTTTATAGATCTACTTAGATCTACTTCTCCACTATTCTTATATTCTCATATCTACACCCATTATGGGTAGATCTAATATTTTAGATGCCAAATATGTTGATATTTTGTCTCTTTTTTGATAGGAGAAGATATCTAAGGTGGTTTCATGGAGAATCAACCCGGTTTCGTGAGTGTTCTTCATCCGTTTTCAGTTTTTGTCAAAAAAGTTAAGGTAGGTGGCTTCACTCTTAACTACTATTTATAGAACTATTTTTAATGCTTTAAAATTGATTAATTTTTGTGTATTTTATTGTGAATTGGTTTCTTTATGATTTTTAGAAACCCTCTTTAGTGATGGTTTGTGGAAATCTTGAAAATTGGTGTTCTTGAATAAAGTGGTTGATTCTTGATTTTAAAATGAATATTTTAACATGGGGTTTTTATGGAATTGTTGTAATTGTATTTGATTTAATTTTTTCAATAAAGGAGAATGATTTTATTAAAATGTAATGTTTTTATTGAAATTTTTTGAATTGGTTTATTTGAAAAGGTTTTGGCATATATGGGTTGTGTGAGTTCATGTTCGATGTGCCCCTAAATAAGGGATATTTACCAATGGGGTACAAGGTGTGTGACCCTGGATCGGGGGCGTGTTTTAGTGGTATATAAGGTTATTAGAGAAGAGATCGCTTATAAGTATGTAACTATCAAATGAAGCATTCATGGGTGTGTGTGTTGTGAGCCATGGAATGGGTATGCCAAAATGATATTGAGAAATGGTTTTTAAAAGCCTTGTTTGGTTGATTTTCTAGAAGTGTGACTTGCTATAAAATTGGTTGAGATATCACTTGTTGACTATTTGTTATAAATGGTTTTTGTAACTTTTTTATATTTAGTTATAAATTGTTTTTTCTTAATTTTTTTTATATAAATGTTTCTAACCTTTCTATCTTGGTGGCGTGATTAGGGATTTCATTGGGGAAAACCTACTTAGTTTTATACTCACCCCTACTTTGGAAATTTAGTTATTTTGTAGAAACTATATTCTAAGACATGGGAAAAGGTAAAGTACCACTTTTATTTTTCACCACCCCATGATACTTGGGTTGTTTGGGGATGTTGGAGCATGGAGCTATGTAGCATGGAGTCTTGTGGTCATCTTTTAGTCTTTAGTTGTTCTTAAACTATTTACCTTGTTTTTTGTTTGGATTCTACTGTAGCATAATTTGGTGTGGTTTTTTATAAATATGGTGTTTGAGTTATCTTGTTTTTATCATGCATCATATAGTGGTTGTTTGGTTAGTGGTTTATTTCTTAAATGGTAAATAGTCCCCCAATTACATTTGAAACCCTTCAACATTTATTGCCAACCTTTGGCATCTTGGGGATGTCACTTAAGGCCAAGTAATGTGATAAAACACAATTTTATTGAATATTTTATTAATAATAAATGATATAATTTCCTCACATTATTCTAAATATGATCAATTATGAAATATTTGGGATTAGATCATTCATTTTCAAATTTGATGAAAATTCCAGTTTTACCCTTTTAAAATTCACTGTAGTATTTCTGGCATAAATATTAATATGTAAATTATTTTGACTTAAAATTTTTTAAATGTGTTCCTGACTTAATTGGATACAAATTCTATTTATTACATGGGAGCTGTATCGTGCATTTTAGTAGAGTAAATGGTCCATGAAGACAAAGTTGGACAGAACCATCCAGATTGGACACCACTTCACTATTTGGGACGTATCTTCCTAATTCGGAGTTGGATTGAGCCCAAATTTGGAGGAAAGATCTAGAACATAATTAGAAACAAATAATCCTTATATAAGGTCGGCCAATTCATGCGTTTTGGTGGTCAAAAATGCAGTTATACTTGGAATAAAATATTTGGACGAGTTTTCATTTCATACTTAAAAAAGTTATGTAACCCTAGACCTCAAAAACTCTATTTAAATGGGGTTTTAACTCTTTGGTAGGGCTGTTCTAGGATTTGGGAAGGTGTGTCCAAATGTTTTTCTCTTAGGAAAACCTCAAAACCCTTGGAAGAAGTAAGGCCTTGTGCAAAGTTCTCTTCCAAGAAGGCTCTCCTCTCCCACCTCCTCTTTGTTTTTCCTTGTTTTTTTGCTTGTAACATGAATTTTATTCAATAAATTTTCTTTATTATTCTCTTTTCATATTATTATTTTTCTTATTGGTCTATAATCTAAGATTGGAGACAATATTGTGTATTCCCCTTTCAATCCATTGTTTATGCAAAACGTCTCCACGATGACAACTCCACCCATGGAAGAGTGATTTCTTTCGTAGTTTCTATAATCCACACTCCCTTCATTTATTTATTTTGAATCCATAAGAATACTGAAATTCATAAATTGTGATCAATTAATTGAGTTTTAATTTCTAAGTGACTCAATCAACTTGCACTTGACCGCATGTTCAGGCTTGTGTAAACCGTGTGAATGAAACCACAATCGCAAAATCTAATCACTTTGGGATAGAATTATAGGGTTTAAGTCTCATCCCTAAACAAAATTAATTCTCAAATCAAGGGAGGATATTATTCCCTAATTGACCACTGACCACAAGTTGGATTTTGGATGAAAATCAAAGCAGGTTGATGCAATTGAAGGTCCCAAAGTTAACCTAGGGTTCATTTTCACAAATATTTGTGGTTGTGTTAATTTTCATAGGGTTCGGAGGTTAAAAATGTTAGGGGATAATAATTGAATGAATTATAATTATATGGGATAATTATAAATGAATGATGAATTTGTTTGATTATATCAACTATATCTTCTCATATAAGTGTTTTTTTAGTGTTTCTAAGAAATTGTCTCTTGATTGTTGCTTCTCATTTTCTTGTTTAATTTACTGTTTGAAAAGTCACAAAACAAACCCCCCATATTTGTTTTCCTTTGTTTTGAAATATTTAAGTACTTACTTAAAGCCCATTAAAAGTTATTTAATTCACTTCCTCCTTGAGAGAATGACCTAGGTCAGCCACTGTGCTGCACTTAGTAAAATCAAAAATAAATATTTTTGAGAGCGTGTGTGACAACTTCCATTAAAATTGGCATCATTTTCAGAGCGGCAAGTAATTATTTCAACCAATTAGAGGTATTTATTTTATTTTACATTTTATTCACTTCTTTTCTTCTTTCTTCTTTCTTTACCCAATCTGAATTTTTTCTTATTCTTTTATTTTCTTCTACTTCTTTTTAGACCATCAACTCAAAATTCTCATTTTTATTTTACTATGATCCAATTTCATTCTTTTCATTTTTATTTTATTTATGACATGAACTAATACCAAATATATTTTAGATCTTGACCCTGATATTGAACACAACCTTAGGGATTGAATCATACATTCTCAGTCTATGGTAAGTTTCAACATTCAAACAGTTAGAGAATTTCTCCACTCCAAGAACATTGAAATTGGAAACACTTATAATTACAACATAAAACAAGAACCAATGGCTGAAAATAATGGAAATGAACTTAATATAACTATTAAAGAATTGGTTTCACTTGATATTAACTATCAACCAAATTGTATTGAATACCCGAATCTCGAATCGGACTTCAAACTGAAATCTAGATTAATTCACCTGCTTCCAAAATTTCATGGCCTCTTTGGTGAGGATCCCAATAAACACCTTAAATAATTTAATGTGGTTTTCTCAACCTTAAAACCAAGATATATTTCTGGAGATCAAATAAAACTAAGGGCATTCCCATTTTCACTTGATGGAGCTGCAAAAGACTAGATGTATTATTTACAACCTGAAGATGTAACTTGTTGGAATGATTTGAAACATCTTTTCTTGCAGAGATTTTTTCTAGCATCAAGGACCACTTCCATTTGTAAGGAGATATAGGAGATTAAGAAAGCCCAAGGAGAGTCAATGTATGAGTACTGGGAGCGATTCAAGAAGTTGTATGCAAGCTACCCACATCACCAAATCAGTGAGAAACTCTTCATCCAATACTTCTATGAAGGACTCACACCTATGGAGAGTAGCATGGTGGATGTCGCGGTTAGAGGAGCATTGGTGGATAAGACACCAGTAACTACATGTGCATTGATTGACAAAATGGCCCAAAACACTCAACAATTTAGCAATCAATGTACACCACATGTCTAGGGAGTACATTAGGTAAGTCCTTCTCTTGAGAGTCATTTGATTGATACCAAGTTAGAAAAATTGACCACTATGGTGAGGAAAATTTCTTTGGCTCAAAATACATCTCAACCCCCTCCTTCAAGGTCTTGTGGAATTTTCATTGAGACAAGACACACAACTGACTGTTGCCTATAATTACAATAGATAGAGGATTGCGCAGCAGTATTCCTAGGGAGACCATATCAGCAACAAAAACAAACATACCCCCAGAGGAAGTTTGATTCATTTTATCCAACATACAACCAAGGGTGGAAGGATCAATCGGACATGAGGTATGGCTCTGGATAACAACAAAGACCCCTTTTCAACAAAACTTCCAGTACCCTCCCCTTACCAATAGGGTTTCCAATAACCCCAAAGAATATTTGAAGCCCAAGAATCAACAAACCAACAACAAGGGAATCCCCTAACCAAGGTAGATTCTAACACTGATGGCCTTTTGAATTAAATTCTTCTTAATCAATAGAATGAGCTGAAGAGTCAAGGTTCAGAGCTGAGGGAGTTAAAGACTCAAATGATCCAGATTGTCACTTCCCTCCATGAACTGGTAAGTAAAAATTCTGGAAATCTACCTTCCCAACCTACATCAAATCACAAGGGGAATGTTAGTGCCATCACATTGAGAAGTGGGAAGAAAATGAATGATACATCTGTACCTACCATTCCACCGGGATTCAACTCAACTCCAGAAAATCCCTATTCCACACCAACTGATGAGAAATCCAAGGAGAAAGACAAAGTTAAGAAAAATATTGATGATGTTCCTCCTAAACCCCTTCCATTTCTAAACAAAGTTGTACAAACCAAAAATATGGCTAAAGAAGCAATGAAAAAGGAGGATTTGGACACATTCAAACATGTAGAAATAAACATTCCTCTACTTTAATCCATCAAGTAAATCCCAAAGTATATGAAATTCTTAAAAGAACTTTATACCAATCGAATAGGGCTCAAGGTAAATGAGAGGATAAATTTGGGAAGTAATGTGTCAGTACTCATTACACCAACTCTAGAAATGCCAACAAAGTGCAAGGATCCATGGAAATTCACCATACCATGCACCATAGTGGAGTTGTACTTTTCTGATGCTCTTTGTGATTTGAGAGCTTCCATAAATTTTATTCCTCACTCTTTATTCTCTTCTTTTTAGGTTGGTGAGCTGAAACTAATGAGAGTAGTGGTGCAGTTGTCGAATAGAGTTATAGCATGTCTAGTAGGAGTCCTTGATAATGTACTTGTCTGGGTAAGAGACATGATCTTTCCAGTAGATTTCTACATGCTTAACATGGAGGATGATCAGGTAAGTTCTCATGCTCCCATTATCTTAGGTAGAACCTTCCTCAAAACTACAAAACATATCATAAATGTCAATAAGGGTACACTTTACATGGAGTTTGGGGATAAAGTTGTGATATTTAATGTTATGGACTTCATGAATTACCCCTCAGAGGACTATTCTGCATTTTTTATCTCCCATTTTGAACCACCAAATAAAAACCCCATGTAATTTTATTATCCTATTCTTAGGGAGATTATGAGTATTGGTTCTATTTTGAGGTCTAAGAGTACTTCCACACCTATTTCTAATGCACAATAATCTCTTAGATTTTATTTTGAAATGGAATCATATTCTGATCATTTGAACTCTGATTATGACATGGCTATTGAGTGTGTTGATGGATTTGATGCTTTATTCTCTAATTGTGATTATTTCTATTCTAATATTGATTCTAATTGGGCCTATATTTCAGTTCCTTTAATTTCCCCATTCATACATCACCCCCCTACATTGGAACTCAAGCCATTACTACCAAATATCAAATACCCATACTTGTTAAGTGGTGAGAAATTACATGTTATCATTGATAACAATATTTCTTTTGAACATGAAGAAAATATTTTGAATCTTTTGAGTGAGAACATCAGGGAAATCGAGTGGACCTTGGCTGACATATTAGGTATTAGCCCCTCCATTTTCATGTATAGGATTATTTTGGAGGATGGGGCTAAAGCATTGAGGCAACCACAAAGGAGACTCAATCCAACCCTTTTGGAAGTTGTTAAAAAATAGGATGAAAATTTACTCAAGGCAGGTATAATCTATCCCATGTCAGATTCCCAGTGGGTGAGTCCTATTCAGGTTTTTCCTAAGAAAAGGGGTGTTATAGTTGTTAAAAATGAGAAAGATTAGTTAGTTCCTATGAGGGTGCAAAACAGTTGGTGTGTGTGTATTGATTATAGGAAACTAAATCAGTCCACTCAAAAAGACCATTTCCCACTCCCATTTATTGATCAGATGCTTGAGAGACTAGCTGGGAAAAAACACTACTATTTATTGGATGGATTTTCTTGATATTTTCAGGTTCCTATTACTCCGAAGGATCAAGAGAAGACAACATTCACTTGTCCATTCAGTATGGTTGCCTACCGAAGGATGCCATTTGGACTTTGCAATGCCTCAGGTACCTTCCAAAGATGCATGGTGATTATTTTTTCTGATTTTATTGAGACCTACATGGAGGTATTTATGGATTATTTTATAGTGTATGGGTCTTAATTTGATGATTGTATCTCTAGTTTGGGAAAGGTGTTGAATCATTGTATTGAGAAGAATCTGGTCTTAAACTTTGAAAAGTGTCATTTCATGTTAGAGCATGGAATTGACTTAGGGAATGTAGTGTAAAAACATGGGATAGAGGTTAAAAGATCTAAGATAGACATTATTTCATCTTTACCATATCCTTCATGTGTGTGTGATGTTAGATCTTTCCTAGGGCATTCAAGATTTTATCAGCGCTTCATCAAAGATTTTAGTAAGATTTTTCTTCCTATGTCACGATTACTTCAAAAGGATTCTGATTTTGTGTTTTATGATTCTTGCAGAACTTCCTTTGATGAGCTAAAGAAGTGTCTGACCACTCCATCGATCATACAGCACCCCAAGGTGGGAGATTCCTTTTGAGATTATGTGTAACACCTCCAACTTCGCAATTGGAGTTGTCTTATCACAGAGGGTGGAGGGACCCTCACGTGTGATTGCATATACATTGAGGACACTATATTCAGCCCAATAAAACTATACAACCACAGAAAATGAGTCTCTTACTATCATATTTTCTTTATATAAATTACTTTCATATTTATTGGGCTCTAAAGTAGTTGTTTCTTCTGACCATGAAGCTCTGAGGTACCTCTTGAAGAAACCAAACGCAAAGCCCAGGCTAATCCAATAGATGCTCTTTACTCAAGAATTTGATATTGAGAAAAAGGAACACAAGGGGTTGGAAAACTTGGTGGCATACCACATGAGTAGGCTTACTCACACACTAGAGGATGACACCTTGGACCAGGTACCACTTCAGGACACTTTCCCCGATGAGCATCTTTATTCCATCTCAGGTACGCATCCTTGGTATGCTAATTTAGTTAACTACCTTGTTGCCTCTGAAATCCCTTCAAATTTAAAGAAAAATCAATTACAAAAATTAAATATTGAGTCTAGGTTTTATGTGTGGGATGACCCCTACCTCTGGTGCATGTGTAGTGACCAAGTTATTAGGAGGTGTGTTCCTTATCATGATTTTGAGTCTGTTCTACAATTTTGTCATACACTTGCTTGTGGGGTACACTTTGGACCCCAACGGATAGCTAGGAAATTTTTTGACTCTGGATTATATTGGTCTAGATTATTCCATTATTCCCATGTGTTTTGTAAGTCATTCTCCTATTTACAACACACTGGGAACATTTCTAGGATACATGAGATTTCCCAATAACCCATACTATTCTATGAGATTTTTTATGTATGGGGTATCAATTTTATGGGTCATTTTTTTAGTTCCTTTAGTTTTTTTTATATTTTGGTTGTTGTTGATTATGTGAGTAAATGGGTGGAGGCTAAGGCCTCCATCACTGATGATTCTCATGTTGTTGTGGACTTTGTCAAAGAACGGATTTTTTGCAGGTTTGGAGTACCGAAGGCCATCATCAGTTACCAAGGAACACACTTCTGCAATTGTAATCTTGATTACTTTATTCAGAAGTATGGGGTGACACACAAAACACCAACATCATACCACCCCCCAAACAAATGTCCAGGCTCAGGTTTCAAATCGTGATTTGAAACAAATTTTGGAGAAAACTGTGCAACTGAATAGGAAAGATTAGAGAAAGAGCTTGGATGATGCACTTTGGGATTATAGGACAGCATCCAAGACACCCATTGGTATTTCCCCATTTCGGATTGTTTTTGGGAAAGCATTTCATCTCCCTGTGGAATTTGAGCATCGGGCTTATTGGGCAATAAAGAAATGAAACATGGATTTGGTCCAAGATGGAATCCAAAGAAAGCTGAAAATTCAAGAGCTTGAGGAGATTCGATGGTCTTCATATGAGAACTTAGGGATCTATAAGGAAAGATCCAAAGCATATCATGACAAAATGATCCAACAAAGGGAGTTTCATGTTAGAGAGAAAGTTTTTCTCTACAGTTCACGATTGAATTTGATGCCTGGTAAGTTGCATTCCAAATGGTTAGGTCCTTATGTTTTGACTAATGTTTTTCCTTATGGTGTATTGGAGATCACACAAGAGGGCATAGGAATGAGCTTTATAGTAAACAAGAAACATTTGAAGAAATAAATTGAGGTACTTCCTACTGATGTAGTAGATTTCATCACACTACATGACCCCATCATCACTAGAGCATAGCAGGTTCTTCCTAACCCTTTCACTTTTATATTATTTGTTCTATTTAAAATTTTCATTTCAAGGCATATATCATCTCATGGGTTCACATTGAGAAAAATTCAATATTTTAAGTGTGGGGGAGGGAGCCCTTTATTTTAGTAATTTCAGTTGTTTTCCTGTTTTTCAATGATTTAAAAAAAACAAAACAAAACAAAAAAAATTGTGTGTTTTTCAAATTTTGTGTGTTTATTTTTAAATTTTTTGTGTGTTTTTGAAACTTTTGAGCTAAAATTATTCTCATCACCATTTTGAAATCCATATCAATAAGTGAACAATTTATCCCTTGAAACTGAGCTTAAATTAATACTGAAAATGACTTTGTTTCAAGTTCAAATATTTAATAATTTCATGAAAAGTGCACTGAATTTTGAATCCCATGACACATATCATTGTCTTTATATTTCAAATCACATTCCTGTGAGGATTATGAACCATTATTTTCATATTCTTTACATTTACCTCACTTCTTGAGAGAACCAAACCATGCTTGATTTAACCAGAATTTGATTTATTCCTATCAAAACTTGAGGGTTTGAGGTACTTATGTTTAAATGATTGAGGCATTTATTTGGTATTAAATCCCCTATTTCAAGAATCTTTTTTATAATGGCCTACCTTGAACATTTAATCCTTGTAGCCCTTAGAAGACATGAACAGCCTGTTAGGTTAGCCACATTATAATCCAATTTTACCAATCCAACCAACTCTTGAAGTGAAATTGCATAATCTAGTTGAACTTAAGTGTGGGGGAAGCTCTCTTGTGTTGTGATACCACATTCTATGATAATTTGGGTGAAAAATTAAATTATGAAGATATGTGTTTGCTGCTGAATAAAATTATCATATTGAAAGTTGTGCCTTTTCTGTATATTTTATGATAAGTGAATTTGTGACTTTCTGGAGCTTCTAATAGAGAGAGAAAGTTGTGTCTATCTGGAGCTTTCAAGAAAATCATGTTTGAGAAGATTGACATTTTTACTGATGAAAAGTTGAATGGTGTGCACATTCCTTTATTTTTCATTATGATGAACATGAATCGATGCTATGGGGATTGAGGAGGAGACCATATTAAAGTGAAAATTAGATTAATGCAATTTTTCTTCAAAAAATTCAAGCCCTCCTTATTCAACCACATAATTTTTCACATCTTAATCCTACCAACCAAAAGCCACATAAAAAACCTGAAAATTCTTAATGATAAACATATGTTTTTGACTCACATTGGGTGGAAATATAGGAATTTATCAATCCTATGGTGACCCTTGTATGAGTTTGGATAAGAAAGGCATTACTAAAAATTGACATTTGTGTGATAAGAGAAAATTCAATTGAGGTAAGTGTTTTGTGCATGGGAGGATAAATGAAGTGGAAATATATTGAATGATATAAATAGAGAACTTGAAATAATGGTTTTTTATGAGGCATGATATCTTTTGTTTCTTGGTGTGGAATAGTTTGATCTCAAGGATATGTGTTTTAAAATTTGTTGTGATTTTATATTGATGTTTACTTGATATGAGGTTTTTTCCAGGAGTGCCAAAGGGTAAGTGTGAGGGAGTTGATAAAACCCAATTTTATTGAATATTTTATTGATAATAAATGATATAATTTCCTCACATTATGCTAAATATTATCAATTATGAAATATTTGGAATTAGATCATTCATTTGCAAATTTGATGAGAATTCCAGTTTTACCCTTTTAAAGTTCACTGTAGTATTTTGGGCATAAATATTTTTATGTAAAATATTTTGACTTAAAATTTTGTAACTATGTTCATGAATTTATGGGATACAAATTATATTTAGTAAATTAGAGCTGGATTTATCATTTTTGTGGAGTAAATAGGTCATGAAGTCAAAGTTGGACAGAACCATCCAGATTGGACACCACTTCACTATTTAGGTCGTATCTTCTTCATTCGTACTTGGATTGATCCCAAATTTAGAGAGACGCTCGAGGACATAATTAAGAACAAATAATCCTTATAGAAATCTGGCCAATTCACGCATTTTGGAGGTCAAATATGTGGTCAAACTTGGAATAAAATATTTGGTCGAGGTTTCAGTTCTTACTTAAAAAAGTTATGTAACCCTAGCCCTCAAAAACTCTATTTTAATGGGATTTTCACTCTTTTGGAGGGCTGGTAGAGGATTTGGGAAGTTTTTTTAGAAATGGTGTCTCTTGGGAACACCTCACAACCCTTGGAAGAAGTAAGGGCTTGTGCAAAGTTCTCTTCCAAGAAGGCTCTCCTCTCCCACCTTCTCTTTGTTTTTCCTTGTATTTATGCTTGTAATGTGAATTTTCTTCAATAAATATTCTATGTTATTATCTTTTCATATTCTTATTTTTCTTCTTGGTCTAGAATATAAGATTGTAGATTAGATTGGGTATTCCCCTTTCAATCCATTTCTTATGCAAAATGTCTCCACTATGAAAACTCTGCCCAGGGAAGAGTTATTTCTTTCATAGTTGATATAATCCCCACTCCCTTAACTTATTTATTTTGAATCCATAAACATATTGTAATACATAAATTTTGATCAATTAATTGTGTTTTAATTTCTAAGTGACTCAATCAACTTGCACTTGACCGCATGGTCGGGCTTGTGTAAACCATGTGAGTGAAACCTTAATCACAAAATCTAATCACTTTGGGATAAAATTGTAGGGTTTAAGTATCATCCCTAAACACAATTAATTCTAAAATATAGGTAGGATATTCTTACCTAATTTACCACTGACCAAAAGTTGTCTTTTGGATCACAATCAAAGTAGGGTGTTGCGATTGAAGGTCCCGAAGTTAACCTAGGGCTCATTTTCACAAATATTTGTGGTTGTGTTAATTTCCGTAGGGTTCAGAGGTTAACAAGGTTATGGGATCATAATTGAATGAATTATAATTATATGTTATAATGATAAATAAATGTTTAAGGGGTTTTATTAGATCAATTATGTCTTCTCATATAAGTGTGTTTTTTTAGTGTTTCTAATAAATTGTCTCTTGATTGTTGCTTCTCATTTTCTTGTTTAATTTACTATTTCACAAAACAAACCCCCCATATTTCTTTTACTTTTTTTTAAATATTTAAGTAATTACTTAAATCCCATTAATAGTTTTTAAATTCACTTACTCCTTGATAGAATGACCCAGGTCAGCCACTATGTTGCACTTAGTAAAATCACAAATAAATATTTTTGAGAGCGTGTGCGACAACGTCCTTTCAAATTGGCGCCATTTCTAGGGAGACAAGTAATTATTTCAACCAATTAGAGGTATTTATTTTATTTTACATTTTATTTACTTATTCTCTTCTTTCTTCTTTCTTTACCCAATCTGATTTTTTTCTTCTTCTTTTATTTTCTTTAAATCTTTTTGGACCATCAACTCAAACCTCTCATTTTTATTTTACTATGGTCCACTTTCCTTCTTTTAATTTTTATTTTATGTATGACATGAACTAATCTTGAATATATCTTTGATCTTGACCCTAAGATTGAATGTATCCTTAGGGCTCGAATCAGACATTCTCAGTCTACAAGAAGTTTCAACATTCAAATAGTTGGATAATTTCTCCACTCCAAGTACATTAAAATTGGAAACTATTCTAATTACAGTATAAAACAAGAGACAATGGCAGAAAATAATGGAAATGAACTTAATATAACTATTTGAGAATTGGATGCACCTGATATTAACTATCAACCAAATTGTATTGCATACCCGAATCTTGAATCGGACTTTTAACTGAAATCTGGATTAATTTACCGACTTCCAAAATTTCATGGCCTCTCTAGTGAGGAGTCCAATAAAAACCTTAAAGAATTTAATGTGTTTTTCTCAACCTTAAAACTAAGAAATGTTTCTGAAGATCAAATTAAACTAAGGGCATTCCCATTTTCACTTGATGGAGCTGCAAAAGACTGGATGTATTATTTACAACTTGAAGATGTAACTTGTTGGAATGATTTGAAATATCTTTTATTGTAGAGATTTTTTCTATCATCAAGGACCACTTCCATTCGTAAAGAGATATCGGGGATTAATAAATCCCAATGGGAGTCAATGTATGAGTACTGGGAGTGATTTAATAAGTTGTGTGCAAGCTTCCCACATCACCAAATCCACGAGAAACTCCTCATCCAATACTTCTAGGAAGGACTCACACCTATGGAGAGGAGCATGGTGGATGTCGTGGCTGGAGGAGAATTGGTGGAAAAGAAACCAGTAGTTGCACGTGCATTGATTGAAAAAATATCCCAAAACTCTCAATGATTTGGCGATCGAGGTACACCACATGTCTGGGGAGTACATCAGGTAAGTCCTTCTCTTGAGATTCATTTGATTGATACCAAGTTAGAATAATTGACCAATATGGTGAGGTAAATTTCTTTGACTCAAAAGACTTCGCAATCCCCTTTTTCAAGGCCTTATGGAATTTGCATTGAGACAAGCCACCCAACTGACTATTTCCCTCAATTACAAGAGACAGAGGATTGCGTAGCAGTATTCCCAGAGAGGCCATATCAGCAGCAACAATAGACATACCCCTAGAATAAGTTTGATTCATTTGCTCCAACATAAAATCAAGGGTGGAAGGATCAATCGGACATGACGTATGGATTTGGACAACAAAAAATTCCCCATTTTCAACAAAACTTCCAGTAGCCTCCCCCTTACCAACAGGGTTTCCAACAACCCCAAAGAAGATTTGAAGCCCAAGCACCAACAAACCAACAACAAGGTAGATTCTAACATTGATGACCTTTTGAAGAAAATTGTTCTTAATCAATAGAATGAGATGAAGAGTCAAGGTTCATAGCTGAGGGAGTTGAAGACTCAAATGAGCCAGATTTCAACTGCCCTCCATGAAATGGTAAGTAAGAATTCTATAAATCTACCTTCCCAAACTACTCCAAAAACCCAAGGGTAATGTCAGTACCATCACATTCAGAAGTGGGAAGAAAATGAATGATACATTTGTACCTACCATTCCACCGAGAATCACCACAACTCTAGAAAATCCCCATTCCACACCAACTGATGAGGAATCCAAGGAGAAAGGCAAAGGTAAGAAAAATATTGATGATGTTCCTCTTAAACCCCTTCCATTTTCAAAAAAAGTTGTACAAACCAAAAATATGGTTTAAGGAGCAATGCAAAAGGAGGTTTTAGACACATTCAAGCCTGTGGAAATCAACATTACTATACTTTAAGCCTTCAAGAAAATCCCAAGGAATGAGAAATTCTTAAAAGAACTTTGTACCAATCAAAGAGGGCTCAAGGGAAATGAGAGGATAAATTTGGGAAGTAATGTGTCAGCACTCATTACACCAACTCTAGAAATGACAAAAAAGTGCAAGGATCTAGGGAAATTCACCATACCATGAACCATAGGAGAGTTTCACTTTTATGATGCTCTTTGTGATTTGGGAGCTTCCATAAATGTGATTCCTCACTTTTTATTCTCTTCTTTGCAGGTTGGTGAGCTGAAACTGACAAGAGTAGTGATGCAGTTGGCGAATAGAGCTACAGCATATCCAGCGAGAGTCCTTGAGGATGTACTTGTCCGGGTAAGAGACATGATCTTTTCAGTATATTTCTACATGCTTAACATGGAGGATGATCAGGTAAGTTCTCATGCTCCCATTATCTTAAGTAAACACTTCCTCAAAACTGCAAAAACTATCATAAATGTCAATGAGGGTACACTTTCCATTGAGTTTGGGGATGAAGTTTTAATATTTAATGTTATGGACTCCATGAAGTACCCCTCATAGGACCATTATGCATTTTTTATCTCCCATTTTGAACCACCAAATAAAAACCCCATAGAATTTTATTGTCCTATGCTTAGGTAGATTATAAGTATTGGTTCTAGTTTGATGTCTAAGATTACTTCCACACCTATTTATAATCCACAAGACTCTCTTAGATTTCATTTTGAAATGGAATCATGTTCTAATCATTTTAACTCTGATTATGACATGGATATTGAGTTTTCTGATGGATTTTATGCTTTATTCTTTGATTGTGATGATTTATATTATGATATTGTTTCTCATTGTGCATATATTTCAGTTCCTTCAATTTCTCCATCCATACATCACCCCCCTACATTATAACTCAATCCATTACCACCAAATCTCAAATACTCATACTTGTTAAGTGGTGAGAAATTACATATTATCATTGCTAACAATATTCATTTTTAACATGAAGAAAATATTTTGAATCTTTTAAGGGAGAACATCAGGACAATCGGGTGGACCTTGGCTGACATTTCAGGTATTAGCCCCTCCATTTTCATGCATAGGATTCTTTTGGAGGATGGGGCTAAACCAGTGAGTCAACCACAAAGGAGACTCAATCCAACCCTTTTTGAAGTAGTTAAAAAAGTGGTTGAAAATTTTCTTGAGGCAGGTATAATCTACCCATTTTAGATTCCTAGTGGTTGAGTCCTATTCAGGTTGTGCCTAAGAAAAGTGGTGTTACAGTTGTTAAAAATGAGAATTATGAGTTAGTTCCAGTGAGGGTCCAAAACAGTTGGAGTGTGTGTATTGATTATAGGAAACTAAATCAGTCCACTCACAAAGACCATTTCCCCCTCCCATTTATTGATTAGATGCTTGATTGAATAGCTGGGAAAACACACTACTATTTCTTGGATGGATTTTCTGAATATTTTCAGGTTCCTATTGCTCCGGAGGATCAAGAGAAGACAACATTCACTTGTCTATTCGGTATGTTTGCCTACCGAAGGATGACATTTAGACTTTGCAATGCCCTAGGTACCTTCCAGAGATGCATGGTGAGTATTTTTTTTTTTTGATTTTATTGAGACCAGCATGAAGGTATTTATGGATGATTTTACAGTGTATGGGTCTTCATTTGATGACTGTATCTCTAGATTGGGAAAGGTTTTGAATCATTGTATTGAGAAGAATCTGGTCTTGAACTTTGAAAAGTGTCATTTCATGGTAGAGCATGGAATTTTCTTAGGTCATGTAGTTTCAAAACATGGGATAGAGGTTGATAGATCTAAGATAGACATTATTTCATCCTTACCATATCCTTCATGTGTGCGTGATTTTAGATCTTTCCTAGGGCATGCAGGATTTTATCGGCACTTTATCAAAGATTTTAGTAAGATTGATCTTCCTATGTCACGATTACTTTAAAAGGATTCTGATTTTGTGTTTGATGATTCTTGCAGGACTTCCTTTGATGAGATAAAGAAGTGTCTTCCCACTCCACCGATCATACAACCCCCACGGTGGGAGATATCTTTTGAGATTATGTATGACGCCTCCAAATTCACAGTTGGAGTTGTCTTATCTCAGAGGGTGGAGGGACGCTCACATGTGATTGTCTATGCATCGAGGACACTAGATTCAGCCCAATCAAACTACACAGCCATGGAAAATAAGTTTCTTACTGTCATATTTGCTTTAGATAAATTCTATTCATATTTATTGGAATCTAAAGTAGTTTTTTTTTCTTACCATGCAGCTCTGAGGTACCTATTGAAGAAACCAGATGCAAAGACCAAGCTAATCTGATGGATTCTCCTTCTTTAAGAATTTTATATTGAGATAAAGGACAAGAAGGGGTCAGAAAACTTGGTGCCAGACCACATGAGTAGGCTTACTCACATACTAGAAGATGACACCTTGGACCAGGTACCACTTCGGGACACTTTCCTCGATGAGCATCTTTATTCCATCTCAGGTACGCATCCTTGGTATGCTGATTTAGTTAACTACCTTGTTGTCTCTGAAATTCCTACAAATTTAAAGAAACATCAAGTCCAAAAATTAAAGAGTGAGTCTAGGTTTTATGTGTGGGATGACCCCTACCTCTGGCGCATGTGTAGTGACCAAGTTATTAGAAGGTGTGTTCTTGATCATGAGTTTGAGTTTGTTCTATAATTATGTCACATACTTTCTTGTGGTGGACACTTTGGACCCCAACGGACAGCTAGGAAAGTTTTGGACTCTGGATTATATTGTCCTAGCTTATTCCACACACTGGGAACATTTCTAGGAGACATGAGATGCCCCAATAACCCATAATATTCTGTGAGATTTTTTATGTATGGGGTATCGATTTTATGGGTCCTTTTCCTAGTTCCTTTGGTTTTTTGTATATTTTTGTTTTTGTTGATTATGTGAGTAAATGGGTGGAGGATAAGGCCACCAGGACTAATGATTCTCATGTTGTTGTGGACATTGTCAAAGAGAATATTTTTTGCAGATTTGGAGTAACGAAGGCCATCATCAGTGACCAAGGAACACACTTCTGCAATCAGAATCTTTCTTCCATTCTTTGGAAGTATGGGGTGACACGCAAAACATCAACACCATACCACCCCCCAAAAAAACGGCCAGGCTGAGGTTTCAAATCGTGAGTTGAAACAAATTTTGGAGAAAACTGTGCAGCTGAATAGGAAATATTGGAGAAAGCACTTGGATGATGCGCTTTGGACTTATAGGATAGCATACAAGACACACATTGGTATGTCCCCATTTTGGATTGTTTTTGGGAAAGCATGTCATCTCCCCGTGGAAGTTGAGCATCGGGCTTATTGGGCTATAAAGAAATGCAACATGGATTTGGCCCAAGCTGGAATCTAAAGAAAGCTACAAATTCAAGTGCTTGAGGAGATTCGATTTTCTTCATATGAGAACTCAAGGATCTATAAGGAAAGATTAGAATAAGCTCATGAGAAAATGATCCAATAAAGGGAGGTTCATGTTAGAGAGAAAGTTCTTATCTACAGTTCATGACTGAAGTTGATGCCTGGTAAGTTGCATTTCAGATGGCTAGGTCCTTATGTTGTGACTAATTTTTTTTCTTATGGTGCAGTGGAGATCACACAAGAGGACGCATGAAGAAGCTTTACAGTCAACGGGTAACATTTGAAGAAATATATTGAGGTAATTTCTACTGATGCAGTATATTTCATCACACCACATGAACCCATCATCACTTGAGCATAGCAAGCTATTCCTAACCCTTTCACTTTTATATTATTTATTCTATTTAAAATTCTGAATTTCATTTGCATGTATCATATCATGGGTTCACATTGAGGAAAATGCAATATTTTAAGTGTGGGGGAGGGAACCTTTTAGTTTAGTAATTTCAATTATTTCCCTGTTTTTCAATGATTTAAAAAAAACAAAACAAAACAAAAAAAAATTGTGTGTTTTTTAAATTTTGTGTGTTTATTTTTCAATTTTTTGTGTGTTTTTGAAACTTTTGAGCTGAAATGATTCTCATCACCATTTTGAAATCCATATCAATAAGTGAAACAATTTATCCCTTAAAAATGATCTTAAATGAATGCTGAAAATGACTTTGTTTCAAGTTCAAATATTTAGTAATTTCATGAAACATACACTGAATTTTGAATCCCATGACATGTATTTATATTTGAAATCACTTTCCTATGAGGATTATGAACCATTATTTTCATATTCTTTACATTTACCTCACTTCTTGAGAGAACCAAACCTTTCTTGATTTAACCAGAATTTGATCTATTCCTATCAAAACTTGAGGGTTTGAGGTACTTATGTTTAAATGATTAAGGCATTTGTTTGGTATTAAAGTGCCTATTTCAAGAATCATATTTTATAATAGCCTACCTTGAACATTTAATCCTTTTGTTCCTTAGAATACATGAACATCCTATTAGTTTAGCCACATTACAATCCAATTTTCCCTATCCAACCAACTCTTTAAGTGAAATTGCATAATCTAAATGAACTTAAGTGTGAGGGAAGCTGTATTGTGTTGTGCAACCACACTCTGCGATAATTTGGGTGAAAATTAAATTCAGAAGAGATGTGTTTGCTGTTGAAGAAAATCATCATATTGAAAGTTGTTCCTTTTCTATATATTTTATGATAAGTGAAGTTGTGCCTTTCTAGAGCTTCTAATAGAGAGAGAAAGTTGTGTCTATCAAGATCTTTCAAGAAAATCATGTTTGAGAAGATTGACATTTTTACTACTGAAATGTTGAATGGTGTGCACATTCCTTTATTTTTCATGATGATGAACATGAATCAATGTTATAGGTATTTATGAGGAGACCATATTAAAGTGAAAATTAAATTGATGTAATTTTTCTTCAAAAAGAGTCAAGCCCTCCTCATTCAGCCTCAGAATTTTTCACCTCTTAATCCTACCAACCAAAAGCCACAGAACAACCCTGAAAATTCCTCATGATAAACATATTCCATTGACTAACATTGGGTGGTGATTTTGGAATTTATCAAGCCTATGGTGACCCTTGTATTAGTTTGGATGAGAAAGATATTGCTAAAAATTGACATTTGTGTGATAAGAGAAAATTCAATTGAGGTAAGTGTTTTTTGCATGGGAGGATAAATGAAGTGGAAATATATTGAATGATATAAATGGAGAACTTGAAATAATGGTTTTTTATCCAGCATGATATCTTTTGTTTCTTGGTCTGGAATTGTTGGATCTCAAGGAAATGTGTTTTAAAATTTGTTTTGATTTGATATTGATGTTTACTTGATTTGAGGTTTTGCCCAGAAGTGTGAAAGGATAAGTGTGGGGGAGTTGATAAAACACAATTTTATTGAATATTTTATTTATAATAAATGATATAATTTCCTCACATTATTATAAATATGATCAATTATGAAATATTTGGGATTAGATCATTCGTTTTCAAATTTGATGAAAATTCCAGTTTTACCCTTTTAAAATTCACTGTAGTATTTCAGGCATAAATATTTTTATGTAAAATAGTTTGATTTAAAGTTTTTTAACTGTGTTCCTAACTTAATGGTATAAAAATTCTATTTAGTAAATGGGAGCTAGGTCATGCATTTGAGTGGAGTAAATGGGTCATGAATACAAAGTTGGACAGAACAATCCAGATTGGACACCACTTCACTATTTTGGTCGTATCTTCTTCATCCAGACTTTTATTGAGACCAAATTTGGAAAAAAACTCGGGAACATAATTATGAACAAATAATCCTTCTATAAGGCCATTCAATTCACGCGTTTTGGAGTTCAACTATTCATTGAAACTTGGAAAAAAATATTTGTCTGAGTTTTCATTTCATACTTAAAAAAGTTATGTAACTCTATCCCTCAAAAACTCTATTTAAATGGGATTTTCACTCTTTGTGAGGTATTATAGAGGATTTGGGAAGGTTTTTCCAAAAGGGTGTCTCTTGGGAACACCTCACAACCCTTATAATAAGTAAGGCCTTGTGCAAAGTTCTCTTCCAAGAAGGCTCTCCTCTCCCACCTCCTCTTTATTTTTCCTTGTTTTTATGATTGTAATGTGAATTTTATTAAATAAATATTATGTATTATTTTCTTTTAATATTCTTATTTTTCTTCTTGGTCTGGAATCTAATAGTGGTGACGAGATTGGTTATTCCCCTTTGAATCAACTGCTTATGAAAAACGTCTCCACGATGACAACTCCGCCCATAGAAGAGTGATTTCTTTCATAGTTGATCTAATCCCCACTCCCTTAATTTATTTATTTTGAATACATAAACATACTGTAATTCATAAATTGTGATCAATTAATTGAGTTGTAATTTCTAAGTGACTCAATCAACTTGCGCTTGACCGCGTGGTCAGACTTGTGTAAACCATGTGAATGAAACCTCAATCGCAAAATATAATCACTTTGGGTTAGAATTGTAGAGTTTAAGTCTCATCTCTAAACATAATTAATTCTAAAATCTAGGGAGGATATTCTTCTCTAATTTACCACTGACTACAAGTTGTCTTTTGTATCACAATCAAAGCAAGGTGTTGTGATTGAAGGTCTCGAAGTTAACCTAGGGGTCATTTTCACAGATATTTGTGGTTGTGTTAATTTTTGTAGGGTTCGGAGGTTAAAAAGGATAGGGGGTCATAATTGAATGAATTATAATTATATGGGATAATGATAAATGAATGGTGAATGGGTTTGATTATATCAACTATGTCTTCTCATATAAGTGTTTTTTAGTGTTTCTAAGAAATTTTCTCTTGATTGTTGTTTCTCATTTTCTTGTTTAATTTACTATTTGAAAAGTCACAAAACAAACCCCCCATATTTATTTTCCTTTTTTTTAACTATTTAAGTACTTACTTAAAGCCCATTAAAATTTTATTCATTCACTTCCTCCTTGAGATAATGACCTAGGTCATCCACTGTGCTGCACTTAGTAAAATCACAAATAAATATTTTTGAGAGTGTGTGTGACAACGTCATTTCATAATGATTCATTGTATTATTAATATAATTAGAATTATTGGGTCATTATAAATGGTATCAGTTCGTTAGATCCAAAATATTATTTGAGATAATTGGTATCGTCTTGTTCCTTTCCTTGTGGAACAAATAGTCATTAGTTTTCATGGTCTTGGAGTTGACGATTATTCTTTTATATTCCTTGGTTTGTGATCTTATAAAGGAGTATGATTTTTGGAACTTGAAATGTAGAGCATAAAAAATATGTAGCTAACCTTTTTATGTTGAACTTCAAGTTACTAGGGAGTTGGGTACATGAGTGTTTTGGAGACACTTATAGGATTTTGGAATCTCATTATCATGGGTTTATCAAATGAGACAAGCTTGACATGCATTGTAGAGGAATCACTTCCCACTAGGATTTCATATTTAATTTGGAGTAATGATTTATGATTTTGTGAAAAGGTTTATATATTTTTTTTAAATGCAGAATTTGTTTTCAAATTAAAGATTTTGAAAATAGAATACTTGGTGTATTTTGAAAATGGATTTATTTTCAAAAGAAAGAGTGTATTTGTTTTCAAAAATGATTAAGCATGGATTTTTTTTTGAAAACAATGTTGTGATAGTTGATGTGATATAATTTGAAATGATAAGCCATAATTTTCTAGAGAGTGAGACTTACTGAGTTTATTTTTTTTATAAAATAGAACCCAGTAGACGTCGTAGCGACCAACTGGAAGAAGATACAGTGAATGTGGTTGCACCTAAACCACAGGTGATCTAAGAGCTGTTTTAGAGTATCATCCAAGAATTTCAAGTTGTGGATATGGGGAACCGAAGGGATGAGATAAGGCATGTGGATCATTCCATCCAGTTCATGAAGTAGAATCCACCCATCCTCCAGGGTTATTATGAACCTAAAAAGGTGGAGGTGTGGCTGAACAGGATAAATTGTATCTTTTATTTCATCATTACACCAATAGAGATCAAGGTCAAGCTAGAGACGTATATGATCAAGGATATTGCATGCCAGTGGTGGGATCTAGTAGTGTAGGATAAACTAGATCAAGGCCTTAGTTGGGAGAATTTTGAAGAATTTTTTAATAAAAAAATATATCCTCATACATTTAGGATCCATTGAACGACAAACTTCTTTAGCCTAAAGCATAAAAATATATCTATCATAGAGTGTGTGGAAAAATTCATTAATTTAGTTCTCTTTTCACCAGAAGTTGGGGCGAGTGTGTCCTTAAAGGCACGCATATTTTAATTAGGGCTAAGATAGGTGATTCTCTCTAAGATTTTGGTACTCTGTATTACGGATTATACAGAGATGGTGAATAGAGCGATAGTGGATGAATGTGATATCTCAGGAACTATGGGAGGAGGAAGTATGAGGATACCTATAAGAAATGGTGGAAACTCAAATACTGGTAGAAAGAGGAAGAGGGATGCCTATTTCCAAGGTGGGAGTGGGACTCAAAATCAAATGGCTGGATCAGTAAACCTTCCTCCATGACCCAAGAGAAATCAAGATATTTTCAATGTGGTTCGCTTGAACACATAAAGTGAGAGTGTATGACACAACCTATATCATGCCATAACTACAATAATATGGGGCATCTTCAGCATTGTCGCAGTGCTCTGAGGTCAGGAGCTCGAGACACTTCTCAGGTGTTGTAAGCATTGTATGCTTCAACGGGATGAGACCGGAAGAATCATAATTCTCAGTATAATAGATTTAGCCATGGTGATTTTAGGAATATCATGACTTCTCAATAATGAAAATCTCATAAAAGTAATAAGGAGAAGAGTGAAACGATGAAGAAATTACATGGATCTAATCAGGTGATTGTAGATTATCAGGATAGATCATCTTGAGTTAGAGGTATGATTCTATTTAATTATACCCTTATTAAAGTTCTATTTGATATTGGTGCATTGTATTACTTTATTGATTCTTATGATATTGATTTTCTAAGTTTAAATCTTGGTATGATGCTCTCTATGTTAAAACTTCAAACCCATCTCAGTGAAATAGAATGTTGAGCCTTTATGTGTAGAGCATGTTCTATAACGGTTGATGGAGCTGAGATGAAGTGGGACTTCTCAGTGTTTGAGATAGATTTATTTGATATAATCCTATGTATGGATTGTTTGACAACATTCAAGGCTCACATAAACTATTATAGTAAAATGGTTATTTTCACAAATGAGGATGGTGTCGAGCATCTCTTTATAGGAAAAAGGGTTGTAAAGACAAGTGAAATGGGTTTTTTGGAACCAATAGTAGGAACAATCTCTTACCGGTTGGTGGCGTTGAATTTGGCATCGATGGAATTGATCAAGGATGGATGTTTTCCAGCAATCATGAATAAATTTCTAGATTTCGTTCCCAGGAACTTCTTAGGGTTACCACCTATAACAGAAGAAGATTTTATGATTGATCTCCTTCTAAGGAATAGTCTTATTTCCCTTATATCTTATAGGATGGCACCAATATAATTGATGGAATTTAAAGTGTAGTTGGAAGATCTAGAAATCAAAGGTTTCATTTAACTGAGAATATCTTTGTGGGTAGCACTAGTCTTTTTTGTGAAGAAAGTAGATGGAAGTCTAAGTCTATGGGTAGATTATTGTAAGCTTAACCAAGTAACGATAAATAAACGGTATCCACTTCCATGCATGGGTGATCTATTTGATCAATTTAGGGGAGCACAATGGTTCTCTAAAATTGACTTACGATTAGGATATCACTAATTATAAGTTCGAAAGGAGGATATTCTGAAAACATCTTTTAGAAGTAGATATGGACACTATGAATATATAATCATGCCTTTCAATCTTACAAATTTACCAGCAGTCTTTATGGAATTGATGAATTGTCTATTTCATAGATATATGGATTATTTTTTTGTGGTGTTTGTGAATGATATATTGGTTTATTTAAGGAAAAGGTTTGATCATGAGAAACACTTAACGATAGTGTTGTAATTCTTGAGAGATCACCATTTGTATGTCAAATTATCAAAGTGTGATTTTTGGATACAAGAGGTATGATTTCTTGGACATGTAATTTCTAAAAAAGGTGTTTTAGTGGATCTTGAAAAGATATAAGTTGGTATCTCTTGGAAACCCTAGAAGAATGTATTTGAGATAAAAAAAATTCTAGGTCTAGCTCGTTATTACTAATGTTTTTTGTGTGACTTCTCGCGACTATTTTTGCCTATGAAAACTTTGAAAAACAAGAAAATTCTTTTCTGATGAACTAAGGAATTCCATAAATCATTTCAAGAGATGAAATTTCATCTTACATCAACACATATCTTGATTTTTCTAGAATCAAGATAGGGGTATGTGGTGTACTGTGATGCTTCAGAATATGGGTTGGGATGTGTTCTCATGCAAGGAGACCATGTTGTTGCTTATGGTTCAAGGTAGTTGAGATTGCATGAAAAGAATTACCCAACACGTGATTTGGAGTTTGCGGCGGTTGTCCATGCCTTGAAGGCTTGGTTTCATTATCTCTTTGGTGAGAAATTTACTGTGTTTACATATCATAAGAGCTTGAAACAAATTTTCTCACAATGGGATTTGAATTTGAGGTAAATGAGATGGATGAAGTATCTTAAAATTTTTGACTTTGAGCTGATATATACAACGTGAAAAGGTAATTTGGTGGTCGATGTATTAAGGAGAAAGTCATATGTGCAGTTGGTGAAAGAATCTTCATATGAGTGGAAATTAATGTCGGTCCTAACCAACATTCATGTGGAATGAGAAGACCAAGGTTATGTTGTGGTTTTCTTTTTATTTTATATTGTTCCTAATTTGGTAAATATGGTTAAAGAGGTACAAACATATGATGAAAAATTCCTGGTTGTGAGTCCAAAACTCAATTATGGGGAGACCATTGAGGGCTAGAGACTTGATAGGATTTTGGTTTTGTGGTTTAGAGATCGTATGGTTGTACCTATGGATTTTTAGGAGAAAATTATTTGTGCTTACCACCATTCGATATGGGATGTACATTCGAGAATTCAAAATATTTATAACACATTAAAGGTGTAGTTTTGGTGGATTGTTATGAAACAAAAAGTGGACGAGTTTATTTTGTGGTGCTTAACTTGTCAGCAAGTTAAGAAGAAACATCAATGACCAGTAGGTTTGTTGCAGTCTTTACCTATTCCAGTGTGGAAATGAGAGTAGATAGCTATGTATTTTATTATATGCCTCCCAAAAATGGTTCAAAAACACGATGTCATATGGGTCATAGTGGATAGTCTCACTAAGTTGACCCACTTCATTACTATTCATGAAACTCATACAATGGAGGATCTATCCGAAATCTATATCCAAGAGGTGGTAAACATACATGGAATACCAATTTCAATCATGTTAGATAGATATTCGGGGTTCACATCTTATTTTTGAAAATCCTTAAAAAAAATCTCTTGGGACTCAGTTGACTATAAGTACGGCGTATCATCCTAAGATGGACGGACAATCCAAAAGAATGATACAAACATTGGAAGACATGTTGTAGGATTGTGTAATGGATTTTGGTGGCTCATGGGAATATAAAGTTCCTTTTGTGGAGTTCTTGTATAATAAAAGCTATCAGGCCTCGATACATATGGCTCATTTTGAAACATTGTATGGGTGTCCTTGTCGTTCTCTATTTTGTTGGGTGGAAAAGGTGAGAATTCACTAGTTGGGATGAGCCTTATCCAAGAAACAATTAAGAAGATTCAGTTGATCAGGAAATAGATGGAGATGGCTCAGATTCATCATAAATTGTATGTGGATCATCGTCGAAGACCGTTGTCATTCGCAGTGAGTGATCATGTGTTCTAGCGGATTTCTCCAAGGCTTGGACATCATAGTTTTGGAAGGTAAGGCAAGTTATCTCCTCAATATATTGGCCCTTTCGAGATACTGGAATCAGTTGGAGAGGTGGCATCTTGGTTGGTATTTCCACCATGGTTCATTTTGGTACATATTGTGTTCCACGTATCTCAGCTAAAAAAGTATCATCCTGATCCTGACCATGTGATCAGATGGAATCATGTTGAACTAGAGATGGATGCTTCATTGGTACATATCCCAATGCATATTATGGATAGGAAAGATAAATTCTTGTGTGAAAAAATCATTGATATAGTGCTTTTTTTATGGTAACATGGTCATATTTAGGAAGAGACTTGGGAACGCGAGAAGGAAATGAAAGAGAAATGAACGGAACTTTTTCAGGTCAAGGATGGTTTTCTACTTTAGGAGGACGGAAAGACCAATTGTGGAGAGAATTTAGTACCCCCTATTTCTAGTATGTAACCCTTATTTTATTCTTTATATATATATAAAGTATAAGGTTGAAAGTTGGGAGATTTTAGAGAACTTTTTGAGATTTTTTGGGGATAAATAGAAGGCACATGGGATGTGCACAGTTTGTCTAAACTGTGTGAAAATCCTTGGAGAAACAATACACAGTAGTAAGCTTGAGGCAGTAGCTTTGGCACGGTTGGTGCACAGTTAGGGAAAACATGTGAGGAAGTCATGTGAGTTTGTTCTTTAGGTAGTATCTAACATACGGTTAGCACACAGTTTATCTAATTGTGCGACTAAAATGTGCGCAAGTTAAAAACCACCTCCTTAAAAAGTGTATCTAGGTTTTCCTTGACTTTAATCCACTATTTTTTTCCCCAAACTGGCTCTAACTCTATATTTTACTTATCCTGAGTCCATATAAGGTTCACCCATCAATTTTAAGGCTTCCCTTGGTGATTCAAAGCCAGGTTCTTGAGTTATTTCATCGTTCTTTGTCGTTATAGTATCATTTTCATAGATCTACTTAGATAAACTTCTCCTCTCTTATTATATTCTAAAATATATGCCCCTTATGGGTATAAATAAGATTTTTGATGCCAAATAAGTTTATATTTGGTCTCTTTATTTATAGTAGAATATATCTATGGTGGTTTCATGGAGAATTTACTTGGTTTCGTGATCATTCTTCATCCATTTTTTATTTTCATCAAAACAGTTGAGGTAGGTGTCTTCACTCTCGACTCCTCTTTGTAGAAATATTTGGTATGATTTCAAATTGATTACTTTTTATGGATTTTATTGTGAATTGGTTTCTTTATTATTTTTAGAAACCCTCTTCGGTGATGGTTTCTGGAAATATGGAAAATTGGTGTTCTTGAATAAAGTTCTTGATTCCTGATTTTAAAATGAAGATTTTAAAATTTGATTTTTCTAGAATTGTGGTAATTGGATTTGATTAAAGTGTTTTCAATAAAAGGGAATGATTTTGTTGAAATGGAATAGTTTTATTGAAATGGTTTGAATTGGTTTATTTAAAATGGTTTTGGCATATATGGGTTGTATGATTTCATGTTCGATGTTCCCCTAAATAAGTGATGTGTACCAATGGGGTGCAGGGTGCATGACCCTAGATCGGGGGTGTGTGTTAGTGGGACACAAGGTGATTGGACCAGAGACCACTCATGAGTATAGAACTATCAAATGAAGCATGCATGGGTGTGTGTGTGTTTTGATCCATGGAATGGGTATGCCAAAATTATATTGAGAAATTGTTTTTAAAGCCTTATTTGGTTGATTTTCTGGAAGTGTGACTTGTTGGAAAATTATTTAAGATAGAACTTGTTGACTCTTGGTTATAAATGATTTTTAGAACATTTTTATATTTATTTATAAACTATTTTTATATAAATGTTGATAAATTTTCTATCCTGGTGGCATGAGTAGGGAAGTCATTGGGGAAACCCTACTAGTTTTATACTTACCCATGATTTGTAACTTTGGTGATTTTGCAAACACTATCTTCTGAGACATGGGAAAAGGTAAAGTATCGTATGTATTTAGAACCACCTCATGATACTTGGTATTTTTGGTGATGTTGGAGCATGTATTTTTGGAGCATGGAGTCTTGTGGTCATGTTGGAATCTTTAGTTTTTCTTTCATTGTTTACCTTATTTTTGGTTTAGCTTTCGCTTTAACATACTTTGGTGTGGTTTTGTTATAAATATAATGGTTGAGTTGTCTTGTTTTTATCATGTATCGTATAGTAGTTGTTTGGTTAGTGGTTTATTAAAGGGTAAATCATCCCCCACTTGCATTTGAAACCCTTTGACATTTATTTCTAGCCTTTGGTATCTTGGGGATGTCGCTTAAGGCCTAGTAATGATTAATTGTATTCTCAAGACAATGAGAATAAGTGGGTCATTACAACTCACCTATTGAGTAGGCGGATCAGGAATTGAGGATTCTAGCACATAAGATTTCTTTTAATGGTGTAACACAATCTGAAGACATCTAAACCACTCCTGGAAGTAACTGCTAATGAGTAGATTATCTTTATCCAATATTGATCATAGGGATAGTTTGGATGATGATCTTGTAATTTTATCCTACAATTAAAAATATCAGATTATTAGTACTTTTCTTGATTTCAAATTTTGTGAGAAATAATAAATTAATTAATTTTATTAAATGTACCACTATTTTATCAAGTCCCAATAGCCCTCACCATTTAACTTGGAATGTCTAGTTTCTAGGAAATTCTAGTGGAAAGGATCCATATTCCCCTTCACATAACCTTGACAAGTATTGGTCATGTAACGACCTGAACTTTTGAATAATATTTGTTTCCTAAATTTGTGTGTTATTTCATTTTATACTCCACAAAACTATATCCTTTAATTAATGAAGTGAGTATAATTAAATGAGATTGTTGGGTTTCGACTGTTATATGACCATCAATCAATATGACCATTGGAAACTAAACTCTTTACGTTACAATTATTGTTTATAAATACAAGTGATCTTCGTTAATATATAAAAAAGATTTGATGGCCTCATCCAGTAGACTCGGGCCATACAAAGCCCATCTGTCAGAGCTTGGGAAGGAGGTAGCATCGCTGGGCTTTGCTCTAGACCAAGCCCAAGCTGAGCTTCAACATGTGAAGCTTGAACAAAATCTCCTAAGGGAGAAGTTCAAGCTGATAGAAATCACCACTCAGGCAATGTTTTCCGAGCCGCCCCAAGATTCTATCACCATAGCACACCTTACACTTAGGTCCCATGTAGTTGTTATAAGGGGATATGTAACGCGACCTTAGTTACTTGTGTAAACCTTTTGTATAAATAAAATTTTTATTTATTATTATGGAAAAGTTGGTGAATTTCAAATATCCAGATAAATGTAGGATGAATTTATAGTTCCATATTACTAATGAATTTTGGAAAAAATGGTATTTTAAAATATTTATGTAAACTTTAAATAATTAATAATATAAAATGATTTTTCGAAAATGGCCTTCTACAATTGTGACCAGTAAAAAATTTAGAGTCTAATAAGATCAACTTAATTTTTTTTGAATAGTAAAGTATGAATAGTAATATACCCTTATGAATAGTAATGAATAGTAAATCAGCCAAAATAAATAGAAACTTCACCCATGAATGTATAAATATAATTTAGACATCTTATAAATGAAAAAATGGTCATAATATGTATTGGTATTTTTGTATGTCATAAATATATTAATTACAATTTTATAATTAATTTAATAATTTAAAATAAAATAAAAAGTATTTTCATAGAATGTAATCATAAATTGTTACTTTATTGTCTTATGGTTATATGATAATTTTATGGGACCTTGATTACTTTTTCAAGGTGTTACAAAATAAGTTATAGTTTTAGAGTTGTTTTTTTTAATAAATAATGATTTTATTTAAAAATTAAATTAAAAATATTTAGAAAATTATTTTCATATAATGGAGTTCATTTTTGAATTCATAACATCAATATTAGGTTATGGTGAGTTTATGATATTTTTATAAATTTTTTTGTTTTTTGGTGAATAGTGAAAATACAGTTTTGAGTTTCAGGTGTTTAATGACATCGTTAATGATGTAATAATGATGTAATCATTCTGGTCGAATTTTGAATAGTAATATGTGCTATGAGGTGTCTGAAGTTGTCAATATCATGGGCAAATACCATGGGAAATCCCATGGTTTTTCAAATACCACCAATGAGGTGTCCCTTGGAAATTAATTAAATATTCCCTCACTTTTCCTATAAATACCAAGACATTCCCTCTTTACTTTCATTCCAAAATCCTGATCAACAAAGCTCTAATATTTTTACCTCCCAAAGATTCCTCCCAAGGTTCCCTCAAGCCCCCCAAGGTCTCAACTTTCAAGCTTTTGAAGTTACTCTTCAAGGTAAGGGAACCTTTCACCCTCCTCTTTTAAGTCATGACTTCCTTTATGTTATTTCTTCTAGTTTTCATTTCATTATGTGGTGGTATGTTCTTATATATTATTATTATTATCCATTTCATTTCCAAGTGATTATAGACCCTTTTTTCTCACATCAATTTATTTTCTAAATTTTTAAGTGACGTCATTAGGCTGCCGAATTTTCGTAAAAGAAATTGCATCTTTTCTTTTCTTTCGAGTTTCATTTTCATATGGTATTTCCTTCAAATATTCATACCATGATATTATTTATTCTTATTTTTTACCTCTAATGTGAATTATACATTTATTTATGGGATAACCTTGTCCAATATTTTTTTATTGTTTTCTAAAACTATGTTATATAGCCGTTATGTTGCAGAAATTTCGTCTCAAAATTTCTCTCTCTTTCTCTCAAGAAATTCTCTTGTTTTATTCATGTGAATACCCAGACCTATTTTATTTATATGGGTGTTCATAAATAAAAAAAATTATATATTTGATTCTGGAATTGACATACATATAACCCTCACTCCCTTTCTATGGGTTATAAATGACATAACAATCAAGATTTTAAGAACTTTTAAAAAGTCACGATTTTGAAGTGAAACCCATTACTTTTACTCTATATGGGTTATTTAGGAAATGTTTGATTATGATATATGTAGA